>CM040177.1:14378388-15088388 GCA_022606695.1 Vaccinium macrocarpon | reverse complement strand
ATCAGCACTTTTACTCTTTCCTGGTTTTTGGTGAGTATTCTTGCCTTTCCCTTCTCCCTTTCCACGTCCAGCAACCTCTTGGATTAAAGGTGCCTTCAATGCTTGTTCTTCTTGGTCTTGTTGTGTTATTTTCTGCTCATGGACAAGCAGGGAATTTTGCAACTCATCTATTGAAAGAGTATCAATTTCTTTAGACTCTTCAATAGAACAAATCACAAAATTAAACTTTGTCGTCATTGAACGAAGGATCTTTTCAACAATAGTGACATCCTCAAGCTTATCCCCATAAATCCGCATCTTGTTTGCGATGGCCATCGTCTTTGAAAAGTACTCTGAAACTGACTCTCCCGGCTGCATTTTAAGAACTTCAAACTCCCGACGAAGAGCTTGAAGCTGTACACGTTTCGCCCTTGTATTCCCTTGATACTTCTTCTTCATGGAATCCCAGATCAGCTTGGAGGAGTCCTTGCAAAGAATTGTTTCCAAGATTGAACGATCAATTGCTTGGAAGAGATAATTCTTTGCCTTCAAATCCTTCAGCTTAAGTGCTTCCAATTCTGACTTTTGCGTCTCTGTCAACGTAGCACCCTCTGTTGGTTCTGCTACCCCAGAATCAACCACCTGCCAGTACTCTTTAGACCGCAAGAAGTTTTCCATTAGCATGCTCCAATGATCGTAATGACCATCAAAGCGAGGAATGGCTGGTTGCACAAAATTTTCAGAAGCCATCGTTCTCCTCTGTTGCTGCAAGAAAAGAAAACAGGTGATAGAGTAATAGACCTGCTGCTATATCACTCTCTATCTCACTTTTCACTCGGTGGCTCTGATACCACTGTTATAAATTATATATGGAGAAGACAAGGATGTTGAACAACTTAAAAGTCATTTATTCGTTGCACCATTCACGTACTTAAATAGAGATACATGAATTGTCATAGCACTAAAATAGGAACAAACTAACAGCTTATAGCACTAGAGTAGGAACAAATAGCTAGCACTAAAGTAGGAACAAACTAATAGCTATGGCAGGAAACAAGGACTTGATCTACTTAAGACTCCTATAAATCTGGTAGAACAACAACCTCCTAAAGACTAGGATAACCAAAGCTTATTCAATAAATATAAAAATAAAACTAAAAATCCCAACAGATTCTCTTTAGTTTTTCCATTTGTTTTGAACGGCTCATTCTTTTCCCCTTGTTTGGACAAAATTCCTACTCTGAAAGGGAGTGGATCTTTGGGATGGAACCCAACCCCAACAATTGTAGCATGAATAGCCAGGATTCTTTATTAAGGGATTAGTAACCAAAAAAGAAAGAAGGCAGTGAAAATCTTGAGATTTAATATTGGGACATGGTAGACATTTTTGTCATCGGAAATGTCTTCTTCCGTGATCTATTCGTTGATGAATTTTTTTATCAACAAATTAAAATATAATCATTACTACTTTTGTAATCCACTAATAAAATTTTAGTTGTAATGTAACAGGAATTAACGTTAGCGAGGACACCTTTTAAACAAACGTCAACCCAGACAAATTTGTAGTAAGCAATGCCAAATTACAATAAAAACATTTGTGCTACAAATGCCAACACATTAACTAATCAGGGCCTATCCGAAAGATAATCCAATACTTTTTAGTCGTCAACATCTGAAGTTCGTTTTTGAATTATAGAAACTATCAAAACAAATCAATTGCTTGAATTGCTTCAAGGCATAAGGTCTAAAGAGAAATTTAATACACGATAACGAAAATGTCCATATTTAACAATCTTGATCCAATCAGAGAGAATCTGTTGTTTCAAATGTTAACCCTATACCTGCAAATTCGTATTACTTTGATGGTTCTATCTGGATAGTAATGCATATATGGTTTAGCCAGTTTTGAAAAGCGATTTTTGTCAACCTTTTCTGAAAATTACTGATAGCAATCCCTCTATACTATGTGGCCATGTCTCCCTCCCTCCAAGTTCTATAATACTCTCTTAAAAAAGCAACAATTCAAATAATGTAGAAGTAATTTATAGGCATATATTGATCCCATTTTGCTATCTCTAAAAATAAAACAATTTTATTTTTTTAGAGTATTTATTTGATTATAAGACTTGAACCCATTAAAAGGATTTTCTTGGTGTCGTCTCCGAATGAAATGATATATAAAATATAATGAAGGGATTGAAAATAATCTATGAAAACCAATTTAAAGGTAAGAAAATAAAAAAGAAAGAAAGAGGAATTCAGTGGGGTTACCGGCTATCACTGCCTCCGCCGCTGCATTCTAGTAGGTTTTATTTTATAGTACTTACATGTTTGTCCTTTGTCAACAATCTCGGCAATGCGTCCGAACGTAATGCACGGACACCAGCATGTAATGCAACCTGCAAATTGAGTCAAATGCGTAGTTATTAACCTTCTTGACTCAAATCTTGCTCAGGCGGCACGTTAATTGCACTTGTCACCCAAAGTTAAGGCAGATACAAATGTATTGACTGGGTGTTTGGGGCAGCTAAAAAAAAGTGGGTGTTTAGATACTCATTTTCAGCTTTTCATTTTTAATTTTTTGATTTTTTGGCTTTTTAGATTATGGTTAGAATGTATTTTAAATATAGTAAGTGTTTAGGATAAATGTTTAGAATGTATTTATTCAAAAAAATTAGTGTTTGTGAGATATAGGCAAAATACATTCTATACGTTTTTTTATTAACCAAAATAAGAAAAATGGAAATCAGAAGTCGAAAAGTCTCAATAAGTTATTAGCTTACAGTTGGGCACGTCGTGGAAGCAATCGTAGAGACCGGTGGACCACGGTACTGGTGAGTTTGTCAAGATGTTCTTGATTCGATTGATCATGATTAGGAGGTAATTAACCGATATTTGTTTTCAGGATAAGTTTTGGGGTCTGGTGAGCTATTTTAAAGATATATATGGAGGAGGAGGAGGAGGAGGAAGGATATTTTTGAACTGTGAAAAAGAGAAATAATTGATCTAAAAAACAGACAGATTACAGAGATTCAAAGGGCCAGAGATATGCATCACGAGCTATTTTGAAGATATATATGGAGGAGTAGGAGGAAGGATATTTTTGAACAGCGAAAAGAGAATTAATTAATCTCAAAAACAGATTACAGAGATTAATTCAAAGGGCCGATACGACATCACAAGAAGGGCCGGAGAAATGTAGGGTATTTGTTTATTAACTAGTCTTCGTTCAAAATATTTGACATTTTCAATTGTCTCAACAAGAGAAAATCAATAAAATAAAAAGTGTAACTGAAACTTAGAATTTAGAAATGACAAAGTAAGTGAAACGAATTGTCAATTACATGATAGTCATTAGTGGAGTTCTGATGTAAGTTTTCATGATTCTCTGCATCCTTGAGATTTACTTCGTATGGGTTTTTAAATTTCGTAGATCGCTTAAAAATAAACAAGTACACGCAGAAATAAATGGATAAAGTGGTTTTGGTTGAACAAAGTAAAGGCCGGTTGTAAGACCGAGCGGAGAGCGGTGCCTAACACCTTTCCCTTACCGTACCTTTGACTCCTGAACATGAAATCTCAATTAAAAGTTTATTGGTGAACCATTATCCGACTGGTGACTCTATCGAGCTTACAAAGATGTGCTGCAACAGACACCTCGACGTTATACGAACGATAGAACCATCCTGTGTGGCAACGCCTTTTGCTTCAAAAGGTGGGCATCCACATAAGTCTTTCACCCTAAATGTAGCCCTTTCTATGAGTCAATCACTCACTTAAAATAGATGATGGTGGATGGATTTCAACATTACATTTGAACTTCTAATCTAGGGTCAATCTCAAAGAATAGATCATAAGATACAAACCAAGTTTATGCGAAGTAAGACTCTTAACAAAGAAACCATCCATAAGAGACATAAACCAGTGTACAAAATATGGGATACTCATGATTTATTGACATTTGAATACTCTTGCAGGGAGGATATCGTGAAAGTAGTGCAATAAAAATACGGATGGACATGTTCATAAAATTAAATGATATTCAACTACGCACCAAAAATTATCATGCTCAATTTACACAACAACTAATAAAATACACACAAAAAAACATATATATATATATATATTATTTTTATATAGAAACTCAAAGAAAATAAAATAATTATGAAACAAACTATGTAACTTCATAACTCTAGGCATTAAGATATGTATCATCAATTAAGTCTAGGTTATGGAACCACTACCTAGCCTCAAAAGGCAAGGTCAACCTCTTCGGATGAATTATAGGCATCTAGATAGTTAGGTCATCATCAGCATTAGAGACCAAATCAATTTTACAAACCCAAATGTGTGTAGTCTAGCCGTTTTCAACGCTAGTCTTTTTAATTGTTATGGGTGTTCGATTTATCTTTGTAAAATTGGCATGAGAAGCGTCCTACGTCTAGACATTTGAAAATACTCCCCATGATAATTTATATCGTGGTAGTGGGGAGGAGTCCTATGGTAGCCATGAAGGGGACGAATATGACATCTTATTCTACAATGATGGCAAGTGGGCACAAAATAATTATGACCATAAGGATGAGCTACATGAGCATCATGTGTAGGTTATGACTCATGCATCTTCCTACAATGTAGTGTAATATAGATTATAGATGGTCATACTACAATAATGACAAGTAGGACTGAATGTAACAACATGAATAAAAACAGTAACCAGTATTTATAATCTTAGATTTTGCCTCCTTGTGTTTGGGATGTTCCTTTACCATTGTTGTCGTTTTCTTCTTTGTCGAAGGAAAATTAATCCTATATATTCTGCATGTCATTAGCATTTGTCGTCTTATTTTGATAATTAGTCCCTTTTCTTGATATTGGTAGAGTTGAAGACGTTGCATGATATATAACTAAGCCCTAAACGATCGCTAGAATGCCATTGGATGGAAAGAATATGATCTAACACCTAGGTTCCTATCATTGTGTCATCTTCTACTTTCTCATCAAACTTGGCGCAATTCAAAGCTTTGTTTGTGTCAAGAAACAGCTCAATTTCTTTGTTTCTCTCATCCCCTCTTGAGTGAGTTCATTCAAAACTATTCTCTAAGTTCTTGACTTTATTAGAAAGCTTCTCATTCACCTTCAACAGATCTTTACTAAAGAACAGAGTTTGTTGTACTTCTCTTTGATCTCATCTAAATCATCATAGCTTTCCGCCTCGCTATTTTTGTCTCCGAACCACTGATTCAGAAAGACCTTGAGGATTTAAGGATACATTGAAAGCCAAGAAGTTTCCTTTATTATTTTCATCGCCCCCTGTTCTTCATTCGATTCCTCAGAATCGCTATCATCCCAAGTTTTAGCGATGAAAACCATCTTTTTCTTTTCATTAGCACATTCTTGTGCATAATGACCAAAACTATGGCACTCGAAACACTGTGATCCCTTAGGTGGTCCTTTTCCTTCTTTTTTATTTTTACTAGAACATTCTCCTCTTTATCATTTTTTTCATACTATTTTTAAAATGTTTTAAAAAAACTTTTATCTCCTTATCACTATCACTATCTGAACCTTTCTTATGAGTCTGAGTATTTTTAAAACCAATTGGAATCTCCGAATGTTTTATTTTGGACATAACAAGTTCAGATTAGAATAAGTCAGATTTATAAGTTTAGGGAATCCCAACTATTTATTGAATAGAATTTTCTTTTAAATTTCTCTTACCCTCAAGCATAGTAACTTGAGTTTTAAATCTAGGAGGTAATTAAGGAATGTAGAATTTTCTTAATAATGTGAAAAGAAGGAATTGACTCACCCAAGTTCTTGCAACTATTGACGATGGCAATGAGATTGGAGTGGAATTGATTTAAGGTCTCTTCCTCCTACATTCCGATGGTCTCAAATTCTCTGGTAAGCCTTTGTAGCTTAGACTGCTTAACCATGTCCGTCCCTAGTTACAAGTACCCAGAATATCCCATGCCTGTTTTGCAATTTCGCGGTTGGCTATTTTCCTATGCTCATTTACATCAACAGTACAAAATAAAATATTAAGTGCACAGTTATTAGCTTGAAGTAAGGTTTTTTCTTCAACTGATATCTTAGGCTGAGTTTTTTGAACTGGCTTGTCGTCTACAATTTTTATGGGTCAAGTGTACCCGACAATACACTCATGGGCGGATGGTTGAAGGGCATGGGGGGTCACATGACCCCTTTGAAATTCTAGATATATTTTTTTTTGGGAGTTAAAAATCCAGAGTTGTACATATGCTACTTCAAAAACTAAATGCTCGTTTCACCGAGTCAAATAGTGAGTTGCTACTTTGTGTGGCATGTTTAAATTCAACCAGCTCTTTCTCTTGTTTTGCAAAGGAGAAATTAATTCGTCTTGCCGAGTTTCATCCAAAAGAGTTTTCTCCGTAAGAGCTTGTGGTAATTTCTGATCAACTTGATTCATATATTATTGGCGTGCAATCGAATGATGTTTTTTTGAGCTTGAATGAACTTAGTAGTCTTTCTAAAAAAATGGTAGCGATCAGGAGAGATAAACTATATCCTTTAGTTTACTTGCTCTTGACTTTGGCATTGATCTTACCGGTTTTGACTGCTACTATTGAAAGAATATTTTTTACGATGGCCATTGTGAAGAATCGACTATGGAACCAAATGAATGATTTGTAGTTGAACAATTGTTTGGACCTGTCACGCCCTCGATTTTAATAACCAAAATATAAATAATATCCACGTAGGATAGATCTAAAGCCAAACAACTTCCCATTGAAAGGTCAAAGTCAAAGTACCATGAGTTTCTAGTCAAGGATACTCATAAACATGTAACAAAGGTTTAGAGTTATTACATATATCAAGTTTGGTCAAAAAATTAAAGAATTTGAAGTTATATGATCATCTCCAAAAAATATAGTAAATTATGGAGATGATGAAATAATCCCATGCAAAGTAAGCTTCGTGCCATGCATCCACACGTCAAGCATCCCAATCATGTGCCTCGCCGAGAACCTGAAAATGATTGGTTGAGCTCACTAGACTATTAGGAATCTTATCTACTAATGCTAAGGGTATAGAGAATGAAATGTGCATGCAAAAACGATGATTAGGAATGGGAAGCTAAAGGAATACTATTTATGACTAGATTAAGTGTCAAGTGCCCACGTAATATCTAAGTGTCCAACCAAGTACCCAAGTGCCTCACAGTTGTCCACATTCAACTATGTCCCCATCAATCTCATTAGTTCATTGACATTAAACTTATGAATATTGAAATTCTCTTCCGAGTCTTTTGGGTCTCGTGAAACCCTTATTCGAGTCTTATGAGCATCATGGAACCCTTGTCCAAGTCTTATGGTCCTCGTGGAACCCTTCCTAGCAACTCACCAAGTGGTGGTCCTAGTGTATCCACTTACATTTCATTTTATTCATATAAACCATCAATGTAACTCTCATGTGTCCAAAGTGTGAATGTAACCCATTTCGTCCAAAAACACGTGCTTTGTCGTTTATCACAAGGTTTACATATGTCACATACAAAGATAAGCTAGGAAGGGGTATTTCGGTCATTTATGAATTGTGCGACATGGATATGTCAAGTATGGAACCAAACATGTCAATCAGAAACCAAAGGAAACTTTTTGAAAGTTTTGAGAATGGTATGTATACCTCCTAGAATTGCTATAATTACCAATGCATAACCAGCGAACAGAATGATTGGTATCCATACCTCACAAAATTGGTATGGATACCAAAGGCTACAAACAGTTTTTTTGAGAAAGGTATGGATACCCTCCGAAATTTGTATGGATACAAATGCACATCAGCGAACAGACAGATTGGTAACTATACCTCACGAAATTGGTATGGATACCAAAGGCTTCGAAAATGAAATTTTGACAGTTTTTTCACAAATGAAGGGGGTTCCAACCCAAGTCAATTTTGGGGTTTCAAGCATCAACTAAGCATGGAATAAGAGTACATCAATAGCCAATTCAAAGGTTTAACAACGAAATAACTGGGAACCAAACTCAATCAAAACTAAACCCATTTCTATGGAGATTTTCAAATGTGATTAGAGAATATGGGTGAACCAAGTCAAGAACCATGCAAAAAATCAACAATATACCATTAGAAGGAGTAGAAATTGGATCCCTACCTCAATGAATGAGCTCCAAATGTGAAGAAGATGAAAACCCAAGCTCTTACTTCTAACCCCAACCGAAAGAAGTTTTCCCAAGGTGATTCCAAAGAAAACTAGACTCCAAACTTCACGTAGATATCAAATATGAGGTTGAATCTTGATGGGTTTGAGTGTAGAGGGTGGATTTGTAGTGGGAAATGAAAGGTTTTTGAGAGGAGAAGGGGAGAGATAGAGAGTCGATGTAGAGGGTGAGGGGGAGAGAAGTGTTTTTGTCCACAAATTTTCTCTGGCTAAGTATGAAACACCCCTATATTACACATAGAAAGAGACAAATAAATGCATTTTCGAGACACCCAAATGCATTTTCATTAACCCGCATTAACCCCACTTTACTTTAATTTCATTTCCTCACATTTCCCCAATAAAATTTTTGGAATAATGCATAAAAATACGGGTCCTTACAAGACCAGTACATAGAAAGAGATTTTTTGTTGACATTGACGATGATACAATCATACAATACTTTCAGAAGATGAAAACCCGTAGAGGTCAATTGTAAATAGTTTTAGGAAGGAACCTATAATTTTGTGCACTTATATATGTTTGAAATCTTTTAGAATATCTTAACTTCGAACTATTATATGCTCAATGAAGAATGTTTAAACATTTTTTCTTCTCGTCATGTTGGATTGGATTGTGTTTTTTTTTTTTCACAGTTATGGTTGAAAGATGGGTCCCTAGATGGAATTCCTAGATTTCTTCACTGGTTGATCACATTGTAGCCTTGATTCTAGATTTCCCATAATCGAAATTATCAACATCAAATATAGGCAAATTTCTAGACATGTGATTCATGTTCATACTATGATGGATTTGTTCTAGGAAAATAAATCCTAACAGAAAGAGCAGGCCACTCTAATACCAATTAGAAAACCTTAGATCGCCTAGGTATAATGATTTCTGTCTCTCTAATAGTTTAAGCTTTAAGAAGAGTTGCTGGTTAATTCCAATATGGTATTAGAGTAGACGATATGTCCTATGTTCGAACCAGACCGCCTACCTAGTTGATTAAATGTTTCGACGTGTTTAGCCAACTTATGAAAGAGAGCCTGGCTACTCATGTGGGGGCGTATTAATTATATAAATAATAAAGTTGCATCTCTTTCTAATAGGTTAAGCTTTGAGATGAGTTAGTGGTAACAACCTAATATATATTTCTGGTCAATGTCAGTTCTTAGGCGACCTTTTAAGTGCCATGAAATGTGGACTATAGTAGAGTTTTTGCGAACGCCACCAGTACAAGGTCGGTAAAAGTACTTTTTCTTATATGGACCGCTTCCCTTTGTGCAATTGCCGTGACTTCATATTTTGTCCAATCTTACTTCCATGTGTTCAATTGGTGCAAATCAATGAATAAGGCAACTCCACGATACAGTATTCTGAAGTACAAATTTTGAAATGCAATGTATTAATTATTCTACTTGGACACATACGGTCAAAACAGGCCATCGCAAATCAATGAATAAGGCACCTCCGCGATTTAGTATTCTGGAGTACAATTTTTCGAAATGCAATGTATTATTCTACTCGGACACACACCGGTCAAACCAGGCCGGTCAATAAAATACTCAATTACCGGTATTTTATCTTTCAATTATTCCTTTTTGAAGTTTGTCTCATTGAAAGTTGGGCTAAAATTAAGATGAATAATGCAATGAGAATCATATTTTTACGTTAGCCATGGCAAAATTTAATAAAGGACAAATTGAGATTTCGCCCTCCATTCGGAAAGGACAGAATGGAAAGAGACTCGTACTAAATTGTTTAACCAAACCTTAAGCCTAGCATAGTATAAAACTAACAAAGGTGCCTGTGCCGGTTTACTCGTTAGTCTAGCTTTAAGCTAATACACAAAGACACGGCACCTTTTGCCAGAAGTTCAATTGTGCTGGCTTCTCACCACCCAACTGGCATGTCACATCACCTGGTGTCCCATTTTCTCTTACTATACAAATCTGTTACAAGAAAAATAGGGCAATAAAAACAAATTCCAAAGATCATTTTTTATTAGAAGAATGTACAAAATTACAAATTGCAGAATCTAAACACAAATTGCAGAAGCAAAATACAAACGGCATACAAAGTTGAGTCTAGTGTTGCACAACTTTCTTAAAATAGATTCGCTGTCTACAAAGGATTTTGAGGTTCACCGGCATCAGTCTCCTAGAATAAATTAGGTAGACCAATCCCTTCTAGGGCCAGCCCCGGGGTAAGCCCCACAAGCCTCTGGGCTTGGGCAACCCCAGGGATAGGGCAACCAAAAAAAAAAAAAACCCACATTATGTATAAGGTTTGCAAAGTTTGCTAAAATGATGCAAGACAACAGCCTGGCTGCGTGGCAAACGATTCCTCTATGATTACCGCGTGGCTGGAGTTCGACTTCCATGCGTTGCATTTTTCCTTTGGCCGTGGCAAATGGTTGCTCCATCTCCATCCTTCCCTCTTTTTTTTTTTTTTTCTTCCCCGCCCCGCCCCGCCCCATCCCTTTCTTTTCTTTTTTACTTATTTTTGTTATTTATAGACTCTGTTTTCCGCTCCCAATCCAAAATTATGAAACTGCACTACTCAATTATTTGTTAGAAATTTTGCATTTAACAAACTCAATAATAATATAAAAATGATATTTTCCCTTTTCTCACTTCCTTGCTATTTCCCCAAATTAAAAAAAAAAAAAGAAAACTCCCAAGGGTGGAAAAATCCAAAAAATGAGCGAGCTAACACGCTTTATTATTAATTTTTTCGGAAATTATGTTTAAAATATGAAGCAAACTTTCTTATTTATTTCAAAACTAACTCCTATAATGTTTTTACAAACTCTTGAACATGTAGGGGACCCACTATTAGGAGTTCAGCAGTGCATGTTATAGTTGCTACAATATATGGAGAGAAGTTTATCTAAGTTGAAATTGATAAAAACTTACTTTTGTAATACGAGAGATTCTGAATTGAAAATGAGTTATTGACCAAGTTAGTATGATGATTACTGAAGAATCTCCTTTAAAAAATGCAATAAGTTATTTTTTTATCGGATTGTGCTCGTCATAAAACACTATAACCAGGGTTCCATTTTAATTTTTCAATCTTTTATGTTGTTTAAGCTGAAAAAGTACAATGTAACCTTTTTTTTTGTTTGTCTTAATCGCAAGTGGGCAATCTAGATTGAAGTCGGGCTTGGGCAACCCAAACATCGAGGTCGGCGCTACTCCCTTTGAAACACCACCGATGGCAGCATTTGTGAACTGAATCGCTGCTTGTCTCTCTCACACACAATGAACGAATGTCAAATATTTAGCTTTTAGGGTACTCGAATATCTGGTATTAGGCATAGAAACAAGATGCCATACGTATAATTAGAACATGTCCCATGAGCTGAACTATATTAACTCCCGTCCAGATCCATTGAACTAGGAGAGACTTTTTGGTTGCCTCTTGTGACCTCTATATACCCGGTTTTATTCAATCAACATTCAGTTAATTTCGAACAAAATCAATAAAGTAGAACCATTTGATGGAGAGCTAGTTACACCAATATTTCTTGACATTATTGTCAAACTAATCTAAACCATGTCGGTAGTTAACCAACAAATACTTAAAAACCAGAGTTAAAAGCATTTTGGAAGCTATGTAACTCTGGTTTTCTGCTTAGAATGTTCTGTGTTTTGGGGGGGTGTTGGGTTGAGTCAATTGGGTTTCGGAGGGTGTGAGTTTTTGGTTTGGTGAGTGGTGGGACTGGGAGGTGTCTTTTATGGGAGGTGAGTCTTGGTTTGGTGAGTGGTGAGAGGTGTCTAAAATTATGTGAAAGCGTTCAATATACTCCTAGAGAGGAGGTGAATAGGAGTTTTGATAAAAATTACCAATTTATGAGAAACATAACCAATTAAAAATTATTAAATAATTAATTGGTTAATTGTCTTGATTAATCTACCCATTACAATTCAAAATAAATATACGAATGATGATTTTTGTACAACCCCGGAAAGTGCCAAAATATCTAACAGTGTCTTTGTGAGTCTTTGGTCTTAGTTTTTGATGAGTAAAGGGGGTTAGTGTTTTCTCTTGCTTGGGGGTCTTGTTCTTATCTTTTCCTATATTTTTTTCTGTTCTTGGCTTAGTCTGTCTGGTCTCTGTTGTTGGGCTTTTGGAGTTTTTTTTTTAGTCAGGTTCTGGTTTTTGATTCTTGTTGCTGCTGTCACGCACTTTGGACTTTCTTGCTGCTGCTACTTGCTACTTCCTTTCCATTTTGCTTCACTTGGCATCATTGCTGCATCTCACACGCTGTCATGTGCTACTATTTTCTCACAACTGATGCTATCAAAGTCCTTATGTTTGCTATTGCCACATATGAGGTCCATGAGATAGATCGATCATTAATTACTTTTGGATGAGTTGCTCTGTCACATATGAATCTGCTGCTACTGCCAAATGTTTCCTGTTGCCATTATCAATTTATCACTAAATTCCATTGGGATACTATACTACATTCCCATATGCGGAAATTTGTTGATATGTCTGCTGCTGCTGCTGCTATTGGAAGGAAAAGCTTCTCTGAGCATGGTGCCATAACATACAGTGGTGGATTCTACTTTGGAATTGTCTACGGTATCAGCAGATTTTCTTATTTTGGTTGGTTTCTTGTATCAACTTGAGGGTATTGTCCTCAGTTGAGAATTAGAAGGATCTTTGGAACAACCTGGTGTTTTTCTTATTCCTCCGAAGGGCCTGTCCTTCTTGAGGCCCTGTATCTTGTTTTCTAGTTGGAACCTTGCCAACTATTTTGGTCACAGAATGGCATATGATCGTCCTTTGGAGAGGTGACAACTTTGTTGGGATGCCTCCTTTAGTTGAGATGCTTTCTCTCCTCGTCCCTTTAATCTTTGTATTTGTAAAAGTTTAATAAAATTATTACTTTTGCCTTTCGAAAAAAAAAAAAACCGAATACTTAATAGACAATGTAGAACTTCTGTCGCTGATCAAAGAAAGAAGAAGTAGAACTTCTGTTGAAATGCCCCACTGATGAGTTTCCCAAAATCCGATTTGTACGTGTACTGACCCAAACGGAAAATACTCCATAACGCGATATGTATATGGCATAGCGAGATACAACGGATTATGCGTTAATGTAAATATCAGTGACAGAACTCACTGGAAAATGACTTTTCTCAGAAAACAAAACCTGATCCAGAATCTAATTGGATGCAGTAAGAGGCAAATGGTGACAACAAAAATAAATACTAGGATTCGAAAATCCCTTTAGTGGTTTAAATATTACTCCACAATGGCGGAGCTAGGATTTTGACTTGAATGGCAGATTTAATAGGCATATTTTTTTTTTTATCTAAACATATATTTGTTATATTATATTTTTTGTTTTTCAACATAACACACTGGTACATTGAAATTGTTCTAGCATAATGCATTAGAAGTATGTATGTGAATTGTTTTGCTCTATTCTTTGGGCTATTACAACACTCACATCGTTATTTTTTACGCATGAAAGAATTGAAAATTCAAAATATAAAATAACTTGTTTTTTTATTCATTCAAACCAAAATTATTAAGATAATAAGGAATAATTATATTGATAATACTTAAAATTAGTATTATATTAATAAAAAAGTTGAAAACTGGGGGCACCCCAACCCTATGCTGGCTCCGCCAGTGCTACTCCATAGACTAGTATGTTAAAATACTAGGAGTAATACGTTTATCCTTGCATAAGATCCCTATTGGATTTAATGAACGAGATCAAAACTGTTCTTGTTTGATACTCCTCTATCCCAATTTTATAGTCTCTTATGGGAGTTTGTGTCACTTTTCAAAGTGTTATATCTTATAATCTACAATGTTTTAGGTGATTTTGAACACTTTGTTTATTAGATTAAATCAAGATCTATCAAACAAGATCCATATTGCATATAAAATGAATTACCGATTGAAAGATATAATCGTTTTTTTATCCGGTTAGGATAGAACGAAGGACTATAAAATTGGGACGGAGGTAGTATTAACTGAATCGGAACCTCAATTCCAGAATACAAAATAAACTACTGTATTTTCTTTTTAAGTAATTAAATGAACGTCCTAAAGCCAAGCACTACTTATATGTCCTCATAAGTTATGAGGTAATCCTGTAAATGCTGTAAGAACCCGTTTTACCCTTAGAAAGCCACTACAAGTAATGTATTGATTATTCCACTACATCATTTAATGTATATGACCTTCCATATTTTGGCTGGATGGAAGAGAGAGAAACATGCTCTCATTTACACAGAGAGGAGAGAGAGAGACCCCTGCAGCAATGAATATGTTTCGAATATAACAAATTTATCATAACGAATTTTTGATAAATTTTGAAAATAATAAGTTCAGAAAAAATCATAAATTTTGATTGATATGTTTGAGCATTAGAAACAAATTTATCACAAATCCACTAATAACAAACCTAAAATCAAAATATATCACCCAATCGATTTGATATGTACATGAAATTTATCAAATTTGACTTGAAACATAGGTTTCAGTTTACTTCTAATTTATCATAAATCAAGACCGAATTTATAAATAAAGTGATATATTTGGTACAAATAATTTCAACAGGATGAGAACAAAATTTAGGAATTTATCAAATTATAAATATATCATATGTTTATCAAATTCTAAATTTATCAATACCCATTTAGCTAATGTAAAATATTTGACATAAAAGAGAACCTCTGAGAGAGAGAGAGAGAGAGAGAGAGAGAGAGAGAGAGAGAGAGAGAGAGAGAGAGAGAGAGAGAGAGAGAGAGAGAGAGAGAGTAAAAATGGTAATAGATAATTGAGGAGGTATTTGTTGGAAAGTAATTAAGCTTGAGTTTTCTATTTCCCATATGGGAATTTCAAAGTCAAATATCGGATATGCATTGGAAGATTTTGTGAAGGCTTCGGAAGAGGAAGAGTTCAATTTGGAGTTGGTGTCGGCTACTAGTGTTCACACCCATTTTGTATGCCTATATAAAGTTGTACTTGTGAGTGTTGAAAAGTATGAGTGGTAGAGAGAAAAAGAAAACTAAAGTGTTCTTCAGAGATTGAGTAAAGTGATTTGAGATTGAGGTTGAGTAGAACTCCCTCCATTGTATTTGTATCTACCCCATGTAGTAAAATACTCTCCTCCCGTGGATGTACCTGATTTTGGAGAACCACTTACAAATTCTTGTGTATGTGTGCATGTGTTTGTGACGCTTCTGCTATTATCAGTGTCTCTCTACCATTACAAGTTTCCAACATTATCTGAGGCTGTCACTCTAATTTGATGATGGTTTCTACTGATGTTTGGTTTCAAATTAAGGGCTTTTTGAAGTGATCCTTTGATTTTTGCGCACTGCCCTATTGCTCTGCTAATATATTTGTAGTGAGCATCTGTTTTATGCTTTGAGGTGTCAACTGAACCTGTTATTTTTTGAAAATGCTGGTTTATGGCTGCTAAAGATCCTTTAATCTTTGCCAAACCTTCATTTAGGAAGGCCTTGGCTGCTCTCAAAGCCTTTTTGTCTGGCATATGTATCTGCTTTCTTTTCTCTTTTAGCTTTCATTTCAGCACCTTGTTCGATTGTTGGCCTTGCCTTTCCTTGTGAATGTGCTTACTTAGCGTAAACACAAATACGATTATAGGAATACAAAACTAGTAAAGAATCAACACAGAGAATTTACATGGCTCCCCCAAACCGGGTAACACCACGGGAGTGAGAGCGAGAGATTCTTATTGATCGATTACTTGTAACAGGGTTTACATAGAGAGTATTTGTAGTTTCATATTCCATTCCTAACCCTAATCCGAATCTAGCCTTTTCTAGAATTTGTTGGTATCTCTCTATACCTAACATATGAGCCCCAAGTTCTAAAATGCTTGGTTATTGTAAAGACCCGGAAAATCATATTTATTTTTCATAAATAACATCTGGGTAATGTGAGAAATTGTGTGAGATGATAAAATACTAAGTGTTGGATCATATAATTTATTGTGTGAGGTGGGACCACTTTGGTTTACACAAGCCACTTTTGAGCTTTTTGCGTAATTTTTTAAAGTGTGTGGTGTGAGTGAGAGGAGAATAACACCTCCCTCCCTCTTCCCCAAAATTAGCCATTCTCTCCTCCCACTCTCCTCCATTGAAGCTTCACTAAATTTCTTTCACCAACCTCCATCAAAACAAGTCTCCAACCAAAGCCTCTTCATTAAACCTTCCAAATCATTTGGATTTTGAGCTTGGGGTTTCGAGTTCATCACAAGAGGTAGGGAATCATCCTTCAATTCTCAATGGAAAATGTTGATTTTTTGTGGGTATAACTCTTGTTTAAATCATTTCCTCTTATAGCTTGGTTAATCACTTAGTAAGCATGATTTCTAGTCACTTTCTGATGAAAGTATGTTTGTTATTTAGTCTCTCATGTGACCCCCTAGCTAATTTGTTGGCCATGTAGTTCAATCCATCCTATTCATGCCTTGTTTGGTTAGTTTGAATTTGGAAAAAACTTTCAAATCTTGTAGATTGGTGATATGTTGTGCTACAATGTTGTTTGAATCTCTCTTGCATCTTGACATGTCCATTTGGAACCTAGAAAATGACCAAAAAAAAGCCCCTTTGATCACCTCTTTACTTGAATTTTTTTGGATCTCATACTACCCTACTGATAGGACTTCATCCCCTATCGATAGGAGCCTTTCCCCTTTCATTTTGGCCAATTTGACGGCTGTCCTATTGATAGGATGGTTGTCCTATCAATAGGACACTCTGACGCCCTACTAATAGGACTTAACCTCTTACCAATAAGACTTTCCGATGCTTCAATAGTGGTCAATCTGATCTACGTCTTATTAATAGGACCTAACCTCCTATTGATAGGACACCTATTTTTTTTAAAAAAGTTCTTGAATCATGATTTGTTTATTGTGTCTCGTTTGTGTAAGTTGTTGGTCACATATTAGGGTTCGAGAGGGTCACTTTGAAATCCATGACACTTGGGTCGAAATTACCTTTATGGACACGTTTGGGTGACACAAAACATGAGGTTGGCATTAAACCAACATATGTAATTAAGATGACGAGACACATAGATACTGTAACGATATTAATGAGCATGGAATGAAGTTTAGAATGTGGTAGTGACACAGGACCCAATAAGGTATGCCCGGAGTGACACGGGGCCCATTAGGGTATGCCCGGGGTGACACGTGGCCTTTATGGGTTATCTAGAGTGACAAGGGGCCGATATGGCATGCCCAGAGTATAATCTAATGATTCAAAGACATGAGTTGTATATGGTAAACGTTTAGGACACATATGGTGTGTTGGATACATATTGGATACGGTGGAGTGGTAATTGACCTAGTTTGATGACAATGAACCCTTATATCATTCTTAATACTTGTCCTTGATTTTGTTGACCTTCTTATATAATTTTATCTTCTTGTTGTACTCATGAGCATCTCATTTCCATTTAAAATCAATAGATGTTTTCCTACTGGGCTAGTGAGCTCACCCTATTAATTTTCAGGTACACAACATGGATAATCATGGCTTGGTGTGTGGGAATGCATGTATGACTTCATTTTTTTTTTTCCTTTTTGAAAGCTCATCGGACTAGTTAGGTGATCATCTTGGATTAGTAGTATTTTGGAAAAGATGAACCCTTAAATTGTAATTCTTTGTTGTTAGTTGTGAAATTGTAAACTTTAAGACTCGCGTAATCATATTCGGGTACGTTAGACTCTTTAACTTCCATTTGACTATCGGGTTGTATTTGACTTTGACTATGGATGGCGTTGACCTCCACGTGGGAAATACATATTTATGTATATGAAAATCAGGGTGTGACAGTTATGGCTTCCTCAATGTACCCTTTGTTGAGTTCTACTAAATTTTGTTTCTGATAAAAAAATAATAATAATGGAAGAGAGAGAAATAATGGAAGATTTAGATGAGGACATTTTGGGATTTTTTTTGAATCTCAAGATGTGATCATAATCCACTAGTTTGACTAGGATGGATGTACACATAAGTAGGACTAAGGTTTAGGATCCTTGTTTAACTGACACTTTTCTTTTTTCCCAAAACTGAGAGTTTTTCAGATTTTTTCTTCTTCTTTAAGCTTGGAGGAATAAACATTGAGGAAAAATAGATTCTGGTTTATATATATATTAATAACAGAAAAACTACAAATTAAGAGCAAATTATACTGCATTCCGTGTTTCACACGATTTCCTTTCCTTGAAACAAAATTGTCGCCTTACCATAGAATGCATGAGCATCTTCGGTGTTTGTTTTCAAGAATAAGATGGCGGCTGCACCTTGTCGGAATTGTTCAGCGAAAAGAACAATGTTGTATTTTCTCAGACACCACAAGAACAAGCTAGAAAATAAGAAAAGAGGGGAGTGTGGAGTCATTTTAATCGTTGTAATTCGTGTTTTCAATGATTAATAAAGTTTTCTTTTTCTTAGAAAAAAAAATGTTGATTTCTAGAGTGTTGAAACAATGGAAGAAGAGGCCAATTTATAGGATTAATATTACATGACATCTTGTACATGAAAGAAATAGAAAAACTTAGTTATGATCGTTTTAAAATTCCGCATCATAAAAAATCGAAGACCTGCCAAATTGATTTCGTTCTCACCTCTTTTACCTGGTCATCCCTCCTTGAGGCATTGGTGCCATTGCCATTTCACGACACTGTTTTTCTACGTTTCCTTCCCATCCTATACCATTTTAGACGTGGTTGGTTCAGGTTTTAAACAGAAGAAGTTACATTTGTTGTGCCTAGGGGTAACTTATATGCACACCACACAAGAAATTAGAGAAAGTTTCACTCGTGTGTATACACACACACACACACACAATACACAAGCTACAAAAAATTTCACTCGTGTGTATATCATTTGTGTCTCCTGTGATTGTCTGTTTGCCGGTATCGTGCATGTGGTGCATGTGGATCCTGGACCCTTCAAAATTATTATGGGCTCTCTCAGATACAATCATAAATCATATCAGTGAGAATTATGTGCGTGAGTGTGTCTCAACTTATTCTTATGAATGTTTATCTATTAGGTTTTGTTATGAACAAGTTCACAACCGTTATGCAGAATACGTGACCTATATGGTAGATTGAATTACTCTTATGATTTCTTTCAACGTTATCATTTTAAAAATTTACGTAATAATTGACAGAGAAAAGTAGAAATTACCAATGGACATATCGAAACCACAGCTTTTGAGCTCACGGTACTCTTGGCATAAGGCGCATGTCTCGCAACACCAATGGACACATAAATCGTAACAAGGGCTTTCAGGTAATGTGTATTGTTGCCTCAACTTTGAACGATAGAAGCATGAGTATAAGCATGCATGACCAGTTAAATACATTATTAGTGCGTACAGAGCTCCACTTGCACCACATGCTGCATTATTACTCACCAAAGTTAATTATATCAAAAAAAAAAAAAACCACCACATGATCTTGACCTCCATCGATTCAACAAATTTATTTTATGTTATTTTTTGGGAAAAATTTCATAAAACTCCCCAAATTTTGACCCAAATATAAAAAAACCTCCCAAACTTTCATTTTTTTCAATTGTATTCCAAAACTTCACTTCCGTTATTCAAATATACTCCCACCATCTGGATATGTTACCAAACTATCGGAAAATTCTAAGGTGGAGGTTAATGGACCCCAAAAAGTGTTAAGTGGCCCAAATCGACGTCGTTTTTTTTTTTTAAAAAAAAAAAAAAAACTCCCTCCTCCTCCCTCCAATTCATAGGAAACCAATGTGTGTGTGTGTGTGAGATAGAGAGAGAGAGAGATGCTCGATGAGCATTGCGGTGTCCACAAAACTCCTCCTCTCCCACAATCGTTGCCGCAACCTACAAAGTCCTCCTCGCGGATCGGGTCTATGGCGTGGTTCATGATCGTTGTGGTTGTAAACTGCACATTCTCTTCTCCCCCACCCCCCACCCCTCAAGTATGAATACCTCTACTGTGGCAATGGACAATTAAGCCCCCGGAGGATCTGCGGATGGCGAGTGATCACATTTCATGATTCACAACGCTAGCGGGATCCACCCGAAGGTTATGGAAGTGTTTAAGCCGTTGATGGAGAAATGGTATGTGACGATGAAGGATATCAAAGAGCAAGTGAGGTTTGACGGGCGCCTCTCTATCTCCCTCTCTCTCCCCCTTTGTTTCCAGTGAAATGGGGGGGGGAGGAGGGAGGAGGAAGGAGTTTTAAAAAAAAAAGAAAAAAGAAAAAAAAGGCCCAAAACAACACTTAATGATTTTTGGGGTCTGGTAACCTCCACCTTAGCATTTTCCGTTAGTTTGGTAACAAATCCAAAGGGTGGGAGTATATTTTAAAAACGTAAGTGAAGTTTGGGAGTACGTTTGAAAAAATCGAAAGTTTGGGAGGTTTTTTGATATTTGGGTCAAAGTTGGGGGTTATGAAATTTTTCCTATTTTTTTTGGTTAATCTCTACAGTCCTTCCCATAGCCATTTCTACAAGGGCAAGTCACATAAGGTGTGAGGGCTCCAAGGACAAATCGCTGCCGATAGGAATTGATCCTGCGACCTTGGGGCGGGTCTTTTAACCACTAACCCTTGATTCCACAAATTTAGCATTCTTCTTATTTTTCTTCATATTTATTTTCTAATTTTTTTCGTTGACACGAATTGATAAACTATTAAAAAGATAATAATTAAAAACCACTAAGAGCATCCACCAATGGTACAATGAAATGTTTTAGTTATGTCATTAGTGATGCCAATAAATTGTTTTTGTCATTGATAAAAATGAAATGTTTTAGACTTTTTGTTACATTATAATTTCATCCGACACTAAATATAAAAAGTGGGAATCATTTTAGGGCATCTCCAGTAACAACATTAACTTGAAATTAGTGTAAGAAATAAGACAATTAACATTTTTGTGGGTTTAATTTAGTTCCAATAGTGTTGCTTATGTATAGTTTGGGTCATAGTTGCTTATGTATAGTTTGGGTCATAAGAAACAGTTGCAAGCAAAGTTCCAATACTGTAGTTGCAGTTGTACAGCTAACCTTGCTTTAAGTGGGCTTGGCTGCTTTTAATCGTTAGACTTTTACTGGGTTTTTAAAAAATTGGAAGAAAATGTAGAGAGAGAGAGAGAGAGAGAGGGGGGGCAAAAAGTAAGGGAGAGAAAAAGGCACAAATCTGGGGTCTCACCTTTATTTGTATTTATATTGTAAGTGTATTTTTTAATTTTTTATTTACATTTTAGCAACACTCTAATAAAACTATTTCAACAATCCTCATCTTAACAACACATTTTGTCATGACAATAGAAAATGACTCACATTTTACATTTTTGTATCATATAACACAACATTTTTGTCACAACGACTACTAAAGATGCCTAATGCTTCAAGAGTATGTTACTTCTGACATTTGAGAGTGATTGACTGTTCCAATGACATAGTAATAATAACTTGATAGTAAATTGTAAGAGAGAAGTATTTGTATGTGTTCCCTTCCCTTTGTTTCAATTTCTCTCATCTTTTCTTGTTTGTTCCTCGTTCCTCGGAAGTTAACAGTCTCATGGTAAAAATTTTGCCCCTGCGTAATAAGATTTTTGGATCCGTCCCTGATTAAATGGGAGAGTTATGGAAAATACATATATATGGAGGAGTAGTATAATGAAGTTTGACTGATTATTGCCGGCCTATTTTAATTGGATATTTATATATGATTTGAGCTTGTGTCAGTCTAGCTGGAATGCGTGTGGATCCCAACCCAACGTACAGTAGGAAAATTCCAAGGCATTACCTTTCAATACCACTTACTAGTAATTACACTTACTAGTAATTATACTCGGTTTCATTTGATTTTTTGTATGACCAAACCGATATAACCGGAAAAATTAAACCAAAATATTAATTCTCGCTGTGATTTGGAATTTACCAAAACAATTTAATTGCGTATAATTTCGATTTAATTGAAGTACAAACTGTTATAAATTAAGCCGAATCGTTATCTTTAATTATATTATATAGATATATGCATCTCCTTCCCAATAAAAAATGGTTTACTGTTGTGTTGAACATATGCGAGCCGTTCTTTGCCTTTTGTTGTTGCGGGTTTGGTGCTAAAATAATTAGCTTATTCTGTTGACGAATTCAGTTGGGTTGACTGAAAATCCAAACATTTTTTTTTTTTTGGTAAATGACTGAAAATCAAAACATGTTCTCCGGTATCAGAACTACTTGACAAATGGTTAGAACTGAATCAAAACATGTTCAGCCCTTTCCAAGTTTGAATAAAATTAGCGCATTTTACAATTTCATGGAAAGAATGCAAATTTTTACTGTAGGTTTCCATAGATACAAACCATATCAAATCGATCCAATTCTCAATTATTGTAATAGATACACTACAAGAAAATATGCCTAGGATGATGCTTGCGTCCTTGGATTGTAATTCAATTGTTGTTTCCCCAAGCGTAGGGTTTAGGTATCGCGAAACATAATAACCGGTAAGATCAGGTCGAATCCACAGAGACTGAACGCGTGATGATTGAGTCGCAAATGATGGTTTAGCCTTAAAGCGGCAAACTTGGATTTTGGAGTTTGTTTGGTGGAATTCTCTCAACTTCGAGAACGACTCGGAATTAAATATCAACCAATTAAATTAAGGAAAAGTCTAGGGGTACTCAACGACCATGACTTGGGTTAACCCATCCCCTCTTGATAGCCGGCTCGGGACATCATTAAATGCCCCCGAACGGAAAATTTAGATTTCAAGACTGTTTACAAGAAAAACGTGTTTACCAAAGATTAAGGGTTTTCAGTTCATTTAGGACTTCATCCCATAGAAAACAGGCAACACGGAAATTGTATTGGGCTTAATCGTGTCAACAACATGATTGGCAGTTGGTGTGGGATGAACGATGGGTGATGGTGGTACGTGGCGCTTGGGGTTAAGATACTATCGCATGGACTGCTCTTGTGGTGGTTGTGGTGATGGTTGCTCACGCTCGTCCATGTCGGCGAATGGATTTACAAAATCAATGACTTTATGACGAGGATCTCTCACATAGAATTGCATACACTACACAACAAACTGGAGGCGTTATACCACCGCCTCACCACAAACAGTTCCGAGGGGCTATTCCGCCTCCTTGTTATATATATATGACAAATTTAAAAACTAATATACTTCCTCGAGTTTCGTTAAACGTCAATTTAAACAATCAACTGTTTTGTTAGAGTTATCCGCCCTTAGAACTATACTAGTTGAACAAAATTAAATGAAGCGATATGTACTAATGAAATGAGATACTTACAGTGGTGTGGCGCGAGGCAAACTCACGCAGAGTAAACCATTGGGTCCCCGGCAACGACGCCAAAAATGCTTGCGACATTGGATTGTAATTCAATTCTTGTTTCTCCAAGCATAGGGTTTAGGTATCGCGTAGCATAATAACCGGTAAACTGGATCGAATCCATAGAGACCGAATGCGCGGTGCGTGATGATTGAGTCGCAAATGATGGTTTAGCCTTAAAGCGACAAACTTGGCTTTTGGAGTTTGTTTGGTGGAGTTCTCTTAACTTTGAGAACGACTCGGAATTAAAAATCAACTAATTAAACTAAGATAAAGTCTAGGGGTACTCAATGACCATGACTTGGGTTAATCCATCCCCTCTTGATAGCCGGCTTGGGGCATTTAAATGCCCCTGAACAAAAGATTTAGATTTTAAGACTATTTACAAGAAAAATATGTTTACCAAAAATTAGGGATTTTCGGTTCATTTGACAAATAGTTGAGTTGACATCGCCCAAAGTATTACACGTGCCAAGTAGTTAAACCCTTGGCTACGTGTGATCAAAAGGATTATCATACCCAACATTTGGTACATAAATATGCAACCCCCTAATATTTGATAAACAAGCAATGTATGCCTTAACATGAGATGGATGGATTAATCACAAGTCATAGAGTGTTAATCACCGCATGACTAAGCCTATTCAACTACTCACTCATTATGGTAGAAATAGAGTCTACAAATTTGTAGGAAATAAAAAACATGCTTAATAATCCTAAAAACTGATTTTGAAAGAAGATTCTAGGTTAGTCTACAATATTAGTTCTTTAGAAATTGATTAACAACTACTAGAAATAAGAGTTTTCTATGGACAATGCTAGAAAAACATGAACACTAAATACTTGAGGGAAATGAAAATAAACTACATATATTGAAAGAGCTAACCACAAGGAACAAGTTTAATTCACGAGATAATAACGAGAGACAAACACTTACATGAGAAAACTAGAGATATAAAGCTCCAAAGGCTCTCCAATGGAGAGCAAAACTTAGCTAGGAAAATAAAAGAGTAAGTATGGGAGAGAAGGAGAGAGGAGAGCCTATTTAATCATCCAAATCCTCTCTCCAATAAATATCCATAAAGCTCTCGCAAAATAACAAAATTTCCATTAATAGAAATTACAAAAAGTAGCTGAAAAATGCATTTCGAACTGATGTGGATCGATCCACTATGAGAGTGGATAGATCCAGAATGCTTTGGTGGACATTTGGTCGTGAGTAGATCGATCCACTATTGGGAGTGGATCGATCCACTCAAGTAAAACACATGATCAGAGCATTCTAGATTATTCTCGAATTCCACTGGGAGTCTTTGTATGCTTGCGGCACGCTTTCAATCCAATGGCGTGACTTGTGACTTTTCGCATTCCCGGGCCTCGGCCGAATCGTCATTTCGTGGCTTGTGAGGCCAGGTGTTGGCATGTCATGGGGCACGTGGCTCTTGGTAACTTGGGATGATTCCCATTGCGCTCTAAAATGTGCTTATTTGCGTTAACCTGTAACTATAAAAAAACAACACTACGTGCATATAAGGCGATAAAATGCGTGTGTGTGAACAAAAAAAGTTACATAAACCCGGATATCTACACTATTAGGGGCGTATCAGACGACAAGAAATATTCGTTACCAAATATATGGTTTTCCTCGCCAAAATAATTGAGGTGACGAATTAATTCGTTGCCCCACTTTTATCAGCAAATGATTCACGCAAAAGACCTCGGCGATGATAAGTTTAATTCCTTGCTAACATTTAATAATTGCTGACGAATTTTTTCCAATCAAATTTAACTTTTTAGTGACGAGTGGCAACAAGTTTTTTCTACTCTATATTTTTTCCTCGCGAAACTAAAATTAATGCATTTCTAGTACATTTGCTGGTGCCCTAACTCGAACTTGCAAGTTGCAATCTCACCGCTACCAGACTCAACACCTGACCACTACACCAAAATCCTTTTCCTTAACCATGTGTATATATTAAATATATAAACCTTTTAGACGTCTTTTCTCCCCTCTAATTTTTTTTGTTTAATCTTAGTTATGATTCTCTCTTACTTTAATCCTTGTGTACAGTTTCTCAAAATTTGTTTCCAAATCCTAATTCTTATTTCGTTTTTTTATGTATAAGAAATATATATTTTTCTTTATAATTTCATATTGTTTAGATTCAACTCAACATGATGAATGGCTAATAAAAAAAAGATGAATGTGAATCTAGCAAACAACTAAATAAAACAACTTTATAGAATTAGACAACAATAGCAATCAATGAAACTTTTCGTCCCCTTTCTATTCCTTTTAAAATGTTCTTATTTTAAGAATTTTTTTTTCTTTGTGTCAGTTCTCTCATTAATGTAATTGTTGTTCTCTAGGAAAGGAAAATAACAAACAATAGTAGAACTCAAAACTACTTCACAAAAGTTTTCATTTCCAATTGTTACATGAAAATTGGTAAAATATATCTTAATTACCAATTAAATGCATTGGCGAGGAATTTTTTTCCCCCTTATTTATCATTTCCAAATGAAACTTATAATATGATAGTGAGCAGCTAATATACTTAATTATCTCACCATTGCGACAATATCGATAATTTATATAGTCCTAAAAATTATTGGTCACCCGAAATCAACACTAGACAACAAAATACGATTTTGTAGTCCAAAATGTAATTTTGGCAAGGAAATCTTCATTTTCCTTACCCTATAGTAATGGGAATAGACATTTAGACATGTAGTTGTTTCACTATAATTTATTTGGCTGGCTGCTGCTCTTATTTAGTTATTGGGAATAGAAATGTAGTTGTGTTCTGCTGCTATAATTTTATTTTTTTTATTTATTGGGCTTGGCCCAAAGTTGATCCATGGTGGTAAGTAACTTACAAAGCCCATGTTTAGTGGAAAAGAGGAAGATCGAACTAGTGAAATGGGAGAGGGTAGCTTTAAGTAAGAAAGTTGGAGGTTTGGGAGTTAAAAATCTCTAAATCCAGAATGTCTCATTGTTAAATAAGTGGTGGTGGAGGTTTGGGACAGAAAAAGGGTCTCTTTGGGCTAAAACTATAAGAGCAAAGTATGGAATAGAGGACTCTTCTTGGCTGCCTTTAAATCCTTCAAATTTGGCAAGGTATTCTCTTTTAGCTTTCATTTCAGCACCTCGTTTGATTGTTGGCCTTGCCTTTCCTTGTGAATGTGCTTTGTTAGCATAAACACACATACAATTATAGGAATACAAAAATAGTAAAGAAATCAACACAGAGAATTTACATGACTCCCCCAAACCGGGTAACACCACGGGAGTGAGAGCGAGAGATTCTTATTGATTACCTGTAACAGGGTTTACATAGAGAGTATTTGTAGTTTCATACTCCATTCCTAACCCTAATCTGAATCTGGCCTATTCTAGAATTTGTTGGTATCTCTCTATACCTAACATATGAGCCACAAGTTCTAAAATGCTTGGTTATTGGAAAGACCTGGAAAGTTATATTTATTTTTCGTAAATAACATTGGGGTAATGTGAGGAATTGCGTGAGAAGATAAAATACTAAGTGTTGGATCATATGGTTTATTGTGTGAGGTGGGACCACTTTGGTTCACACTAGCCACTTTTGAGATTTTTGCGTAATTTTTTAAGTGTGTGGTGTGTATAGCTTTAAATATTGTGTGGTGTGAGTGGGAGGAGAATAACACCTCCCTCTCTTTTCCCCAAAATTAGCCATTCTCTTGTGTGGTGTGAGTGGGAGGAGAATAAACCATTTCCTCTTGTATCTTGGTTAATCACTTAGTAAGCATGATTTCTAGTCACTCTCTCATGAAAGTATGTTCGTTATTTAGTCTCTCATATGACCCCCTAGCTAATTTGTTGGCCATGTAACTCAATCCATCCTATTCATGCCTTGTTTGGTTGGTTTGAATTTGGAAAAAACTCTCAAATCTTGTAAATTGGTGATATGCTGCGCTACAATGTTGTTTGAACCTCTCTTGCATCTTGACATGTCCATTTGGAACCCAGAAAATGACCCAAAAAAAGAGCCCCATTGATCACCTCTTTACTTGAAAACTTTTGGATCTCATACTGCCCTGTTGATAAGACTTCATTCCCTATCGGTAGGAGCCTTTCCCCTTTGATTTTGGCCAATTTGATGGTTGTCCTATTGATAGGCGCGTAATGTCGTAGATATAAGCGCCTAAGTAGGGCGAATTAGCGCGTTAGAGGCGCGACTTTATTCCATTTTCCACTTGATGCGTTGTGTTTTTGGTTTTTCTTGTGTTTGGTTATTTTGTAGGGAAACAGGTCGTAAAATGCACGTGAAGTGGATGCATGGCGGTCGGGCGTGTTGAGAAGCAGTGGGAGCCAAGACAGGATGACCAAACAAGGCTGAGGAAGCATTTAAAGGTCTCGGTATCGATACAGGGATTGTCCTGTATCGATCTGAAAGTGGCTCATTTGGGAACGAGAGGCGACGGGTATCGATCTGAGGATTCTCTCAGATCGATACGAAGACTATAAGGCAGCCGTTTGACTTGCCACGTGGTTTGACTTCGGGGAGGAATAAATAGTCCGATTTTAGGTCAAATTAGGGCTCGAACTTGACATTAATTTTTACCTAGTTTTCGCAGCCGTTCTTCGTTGGAGAATTAATACTTTCCGGAGCTTGTTCCACTGGTTTTCTTGGAAGTTTGTTTACTGATTTTCGCTTGCTACGGTAACGTTTCCTTTTGTTTACATTAACTTGAGTTCGCGGGAGTTTGTCCGCGATCAGAGATTCAAACCTTCGTTTCAATTCTTATTAAAGTTTATTTTCATGTGTTATTCAGGAATTTTGTTATTTGTTTTGGTTAATATGAGTGAGTAGATTCTTAAGTATGGTCACGGGGTGATTAACACACCGTGGCCAGGTCCGGATCTGTACTGCTCCTATTTTTCGAACTCGATAAATGGAAAGGCAATTTAAGGTTACTAAAGCACTTCTGTTAGACGTGTCCAGGCATTGTCAGAGCCCATGTAACGCGGGGAACGAAGGACCAAAACTCATTCTACGCTGCACATGGGTGAATGGCGACCACAAGGACTCGCATCTTTCGGGGCGTCTTTTTCTCTCTTGAATCAAACGTTTTTTAGAACAACGACGGAAAGCGAATGTCTTGATCTGGTCACTGTGTTATGAGACCTACGACCATACTTCCTCTTTAATTAGCCTAAATCAGGTCTACTTTACTTAGTGTAGGTAATCTCACCAATCAAACCATAAAGGGTGGCCACCTAAGAGCCGTGTTTAAACTGTTTTCCCGAGTTATTACCAAAGCACTTCCACCTTCTCTGTGGATTCGACTCCGGTCTTACCGGGTATCGTGCTACACCGGTCCCCGCCCTACGCTTGGGGCAACCCATTAATTAGGTCTAGGATTTCGGTCAAGCACCTATCGATAGGAGTCTCTGACGGCCTACCAATAAGACTTAACCTCTTACCAATAGGACTCTTTGATCCTTCAATAGTGGTCAATCTGATCCGCGTCTTATTAATAGGACCTAACCCCTTATTGATAGGACACCTATTTTTTTGAAAAAAGTTCTTGAATCATGATCTGTTCATTGTGTCTCGTTTGTGTAAGTTCTTGGTCACATATTAGGGTTCGAGAGGGTCACTTTGACAAAACACGAGGTTGGCGTGAAACCAACATATGAAATTAAGATGACGAGACACATAGATACTGTAACGATATTAATGAGCATGGAATGAAGTTTAGAATGTGGTAATGACACGGGACCCGATAGGGTATGCCTGGAGTGACACGGGGCCCATTAGGGTATGCCTGGGGTGACACGTTGCTTTTATGGTTTGTCTGGAGTGACAAGGGACTGATATGGCATGCCCGGAGTATAATCTAATGATTCAAAGAAATGAGATGTATATGGTAAATGTTTAAGACACATATGGTGTGTTGGGTACGTATTGGATACGACGGACTGGTAATTGACCTAGTTTGATGACAATGAACCCTTATATCATTATTAATACTTGTCATTGATTTTGTTAACCTTCTTATATGATTTTATCTTCTTGTTGTACTCATGAGCATCTCATTTTCATTTAGAATCGATAGATGTTTTCCTACTGGGCTAGTGTGCTCACCCTATTAATTTTCAGGTACACAACACGGATAATCATGGCTGGGCGTGTGGGAGTGCATGTATGACTTCATTTTTTTTTTTTTTTGAAAGCTCATTGGACTAGTTAGGAGATCATCTTGGATTAGTAGTATTTTGGAAAAGATGAACCCTTAACTTGTAATTCATTGCTTTTAGTTGTGAAATTGTAAACTTTAAGACTCGTGTAATCATATTCGGGTACGTTAGACTCTTTAACTTCCATTTGACTATCGGGTTGTATTTGACTTTGACTATGGATGGCGTTGACCTCCACGTGGAAAATACATATTTATGTTTATGAAAATTAGGGTGTGAGGGTCATGGCTTCCTCGATGTACCCTTTGTTGAGTTCTACTAAATTTTGTTTCCGATAAAAATAATAATAATAATGGAAGATTTAGATAAGGGCATTTTGGGATTTTTTTTAATCTCAAGATGTGATCATAATCCACTAGTTTGACTAGGATGGATGTACACATAAGTAGGACTAAGGTTTAGGATCCTTGTTCAACTTACACCTTTTTTTTCCCCCCAAAACTGAGAGTTTTTCAGATTTTTCTTCTTCTTTAAGCCTGGAGGAGTAAACATTGAAGAATAATAGATTATGGTTTTTTTTTATAATATATATTTATAACAGAAAAATTACAAATTAATAGCAAATTAAACCACATTCCGTGTTTCACACGATTTCCTTGAAACAAAATTGTCGCGTCACAATAGGATGCATGAGCGTCTTCAATGTCTATTTTCGAGAATAAGATGGCGGCTGCACCTTGTCAGAATTGTTCAGCAAACAAAACAATGTTGTATTTTCTCACACACCACATGAACAAGCTAGAAAATAAGAAAAGAGGGGATTGTTGAGTCATTTTAAACGTTGTAATTCGTAAAAAAAAAATGTTTATTTCTGGAGTGTTGAAACAATGGAGGAAGAGGCCAATTTATAGGATTAATATTACATGCCATCTTGTACATGAAAGAAATATAAAAACTTAGTTACGATCGTTTTAAAATTCCGCATCATAAAAAATCGAAGACCTGCCAAATTGATTTCATTCCCACCTCTTTTACCTGGTCATCCCTCCTTGAGGCATTGGTGCCATTGCCATTTCACGACGCTGTTTCTCTACGTTTCCTTCCCATCCTATACCATTTTAGACGTGGTTGGTTCAGGTTTTAAACAGAAGAAGTTACATTTGTTTTGCCTAGTGGTAACTCATATGCACAACACATAAGAAATTAGAGAAAATTTCACTCATGTGTATACACACACACACACACACACACAATACACAGACTACAAAAAACTCTCTAGTCCTTTTGTTGAGTGATTGAGGCTCCACCACCACAGGTGTAATTTCCAACTATAGTGAAATCCTGCCTCCCCGTAGAGTAGGCCCGTTTATTTGGCCAAACCACATATATCATTTGTGTCTCTTGTGATTGTGTGTTTACTGGTATCGTGCGTGTGGTGCATGTGGATCCTGGACCCTTCAACATTATGATGGGTTCTCTCAGATACAATCATAAATCATATCAGTGAGAATTATGTGTGTGAGTGTGTCTCAACTTATTCTTATGAATGTTTATCTATTAGGTTTTGTTATGACCAAGTTCACAACCTTTATGCAGAATACATGACCTATATGGTAGATTGAATTACTCTTATGATTTCTTTCAATGTTATCATTTTAAAAATTTACGTAATAATTGACAGAGAGAGAAGTAGAAGTTACCAATGGACATATCGAAACCACGGCTTTTGAGCTCACGGTACTCTTGGCACAAGGCGCATGTCTCGCAACAGCAATGGACACAGAAATCGTTACAAGGGCTTTCAGGTAATGTGTATTGTTGCCTCAACTTTGAACGATAGAAGCATGAGTATAAGCATGCATGACCAGTTAAATACATTATTAGTGCGTACAGAGCTCCACTTGCACCACATGCTGCATTATAACTCACCAAAGTTAATTATATATAATAAAAAAAAAAACCACCACATGTTCCTAACCGTCATCGATTCAACAAATTTATTTTATGTCATTTTATAGGAAAAATTTCATAAAACCCCCCAAACTTTGACCCAAATATATATATAAAAAACCTCCCAAACTTTCAATTTTTTCAATTGTATTCCAAAACTTCACTTCCGTTATTCAAATATACTCCCACCATCTGGATATGTTACCAAACTAACGGAAAATACTGACGTGGAGAAAGGGTACGTGGTGATGTAGGATATCAAAGAGCAAGAGAGGTTTGACAGGCGCTTGTCTATCTCCCTCTCCCTCTCTCTCTCCCCCTCTGTTTTCCTGTGAATTGGAGGAGGGAGGAGGAAGGAGTTTTAAAAAAATGAAAAAAGACACTCTCTCTCCCCCTCTTTTTTCCTATGAATTGGAGGGAGGAGGAAGGAGTTTTTTAAAAAAAGAAAAGGCCCAAAACGATACTTAACGGTTTTTGGGGTTCGTTAACCTCCACCTTAGCATTTTTCGTTAGTTTGGTAACAGATCCAAACGGTGGGAGTATATTTAAATAACGTAAGTGAAGTTTGGGAGTACGATTGAAAAAATTGAAAGTTTGGGAGGTTTTTTGATATTTGGGTCAAAGTTTGGGGGGGTTTATGAATTTTTCCCTATTTTTTTTGGGGTTAATTTCTATAGTCCTTCCCATAGCCCTTTCTACATGGGCAAGTCGCATAAGGTGTGAGGGCTGCAAGGACAAATCACTGTCGATAGGAATTGATCTTGCGACCTTTGGAATTAATTAAAAACCACTAAGAGCATCCACCAATGGTATAATGAAATGTTTTAGTTATGCCATTAGTGATGCCAATGAATTGATTTTGTTGCCGATAAAAATGAAATGTTTTAGACTTTTTGTTACGTTGTAATTTCATATGACACTAAATATAAAAAGTGGGAATCATTTTAGGGCATCTCCAGTAACAACATTAACTTGAAATTAGTGTAAGAAAAAAGACAATTAACATTTTTGTGGGTTTAATTTAGTTCCAATAGTGTTGCTTAGGTATAATTTGGGTCATAAGAAATAGTGGCAAGCAAAGTTCCAGTATTGTAGTTGTACAGCTAACCTTGCTTCAAGTGGGCCTAGCTGCTTTTAATCGTTAGACTTCTGTTGGGTTTTTAAAAAAATGGATCAAAATGTAGAGAGAGAGAGAGAGAGAGAGAGAGGCAAAAGTAAGAGAGAGAGAGAAAATGCACAAATCTAAGGTCTCACCTTTATTTTATTTATATTTGTAAGTGTATTTTTTTTTTTTACATTTTAACAACACTCTAACAAAACTATTTCAACAATTCTTATCTTAACAACACGTTTTGTCATGACAATATAAAAATGAGACTCACATTTTACACTTTTATATCATATAACACAACATTTTTGTCACGACGACTACTGGAGATGCCTTATGCTTTAAGAGTATGTTACTTCTGACATTTGAGAGTGATCGACTGTTCCAATGACATAGTAATAAAAACTTGATAGTAAACTGTAAGAGAGAAATATTTGTATGTGTTCCCTTCCCTTTGTTTCAATTTCTCTCATCTTTTCTTGTTTGTTCCGAGTTCCTCGGAAGTTAACAGTCTCATGGTAATTTCTTTCTTATAACCATAATCATGTTTCTTCGTTATAAAGAGAATCAAATTCCCGGAGTCAGCCCAGATTTTTCTCAACAGCAAGTGGAGGATGAAACAAAAATCGATGAAGATGACGATACAGAGGTAGTCAAATTTGATCAAGGATTTTGAAATCTTTCAAAAGTGGGTTTCTTAAATGATAAGGTAGATGAGGGTTTCGATCCGGTTGAAGAGGTGAAGGACGCTGAGAAACAAAAATGGAAGCATACATCGATTATTCCTAAATCGAAGATGATAGGAGGAAGAAAGAAGCAAAATTTCAGATCTATTGTCTCAGCCGCTGCTCTATCCATCTTTTCTGAAGGCATCAACATGATTTACCTAAATAAGGCTCAGGCTGTTTGGTCCATAAACAAGATCATGGCCCAGGATTATATGGGTGATGATTAGGAAGTTATTCGTAAAATCGTGATTATAGAAGCCGAAGGTTATGCATGCAAGGGCAAGGGTTCATACTTCGTTTGATTCTAAGGTATCTTTTTGGGTGTTGTTTTTGTCTTGATGGGGTTTTTGGGAGTGGAGTTTCCTTTTCGGTTTTAATTTTCGTTGGTTTCTCGCCATCTGCAGGTTGTTTTTATTTTTCTGAGTCCTAGTGGCATATGATTCTAGGAATGTGGAGGTGCCACTCTGTAGCATGTATACTTTTGAATAATGGCCGATACGTACCGTATCGGCCGGTTTGTACCGGAATTTTGATCCTCTGATACGGATACGCACCGATATAGCAGTGTTACTTAAAAATCGCATATGAACTGGTCGATACCCGGTACGTATCGGTGTATCAGCCGAGACGGAAGCCGGTTCAGAGAGTATCGGCCGAGACGGCAAACAAAAAAAAAACCCACCTCTGATTCTCAAGGAAGAGAAAGGGGAGGAGGAAGACTGAGGGGTGTTTCACTAAGGTGGTTTTTTGAAAAAACTAGTTTTTCACAGTTTTTTATGTGATATATTGTGAGAGAATGACATGTCTCGGTTTTTGAAAAAAACAGTTTATTGTTATTGGAACACCCCCCCGAAACCGGATCGTCAAATTCTCCTTTGGTCTTTTCTTCCAAAGCCATTTTCTCACCAAATCAGAGAAAGAGTTGATGAAAAAAATCATACCATTTTCTCACAAAATCAGAGACATTTATCAAGAAATTGGAATGGGAGAGAGGGGTCAGGGGAGAAGGATTGAAGAAATGGCAGATTTACTAGGCAAGGGTGTTCAATCTTCTATGGTACAACTGTAGGAGGGAACCATTGCAACGCGGTAGTGACTCCACCTCAGATTCTCAACCAAAGGTATATTCCATAAATTGATGCTTATACTTTCTAGATCTGGCCCTGTTCCAAACATGGGTTGCTCCAAACTTCGGTTGAATTTGGCTTTTGATTTGTTATGATTGAACTCCATAACAGCACCAGACCTCCCTCTTCTTGTGGGTGTGTGTGTGAGGAGAGAGAGAGAGAGAGAGAGAGAGAGAGAGAGAGAGAGAGAGAGAGAGAGAGAGAGAGAGAGTAACACGGGAAGTTGGTAGTCGAGATGCCCGGCGTTGCTATGGCGGTCCCTTGATTCTCACTGAAGTTTGGGTTTTCTTAGGAAGAAGAAATGGGTAAGGGCCTAAGGGGATTTGGGAAAGTGAAATGGGTAATGGGATTTCGGAAAGTGGGTTTTCTCGACTCTCACAGCACAGTAGTACTCTATTTATTGTGCTTATTCCAAAAAAAAAAAAAGGGTAGTGGGTCTTTAATTTGTTTGCACGACATGATGTATCTATGTCCATATGGAGTAATTAACCTGCATGCTTTCATATGTATTAATTAACCTTTGGCCTTTTTTTTTTTTTTGGGAGGCTATTAGTGCCACGGGAACATTTGTCCTTACCATGCTAGTTAATTACCCAATGTGCTCAAATGACCTAATTGCAGAACTCATGGATGTTGAACAATCAATTCAAAAGCGTCAATAGTCTTTCAAATAACAAATTGAACAAGAAGTGATCATTGTAATTGTGAGTTGTAAAAACGATTTGCATATTATAACCTTATCGTGGTGGTTTGATTCAATTATATGTGATAAGATTGGTTAAAAATGACTAATTAAGCTAATGAGAGACAAAAATTAATGTACAATAAAGTTTTCTACATATCGCTAATGATTTTAAAAAATTCACTACCGAGACAGCCGATTCCCGCGACGTATCATCGAGATGCCCCGATACCGATACACTGATACCGTGACTGATACCGAGATTTAAAACTATGGTAGCATGTGGGTATGCTCATTCTCCGACTTGATGCCTTGTGCTTAGAGTCGTTCTAATCTTTGTAATATTTTTGCAAAAAGATCAATATATTTCTCTTTTGGCATTATAAAAAAGAAAAAAAAAGAGAAGGTTTCTACGACTTACATATGGATCCTTTGTGTAGTGGGCCGAAATCTAGCACCCCAAGTGGGGCTCGGCATACCGACCCAGGGAGGAAAACAGCATAGGCCCGATCTAGCGCGGGTCCTCCGAGACATGCCAGAGTCTTGGCCGAAAATATGAAATGTGCGAACCGACCGAGATAAATCATATCTGAGATGGATCGGATGAACAATCCGAGATTTCGGTGACGCCCTTCCTGACGTCACCCGAGGCGGTTAACGCCCGTAACAAACTTAAGCTAGCACATGCATGTGAGACGGTTATCCTACGTGCTCAATGGTGATTGGAGGATGCGAACATGCGATACATGCAGGTCTGGCTCATGACGTTCGGTGACATCATCCGAGCCAAATTGACCGATCTGCCCCTGTACTTGGGCAGCCTATAAATACTAAGCAACGAAGCCCTAAACGGGTACGCAATACTTTCTCTCTCTACATAATCTACCTTTCTATTCCGATTTCTTACTTGATCGTCGGAGTACCTTCCCTGGTCATACTCCGGCCAGGTTAGGTGCTAATGACGGGCGCTCAGTGTGCAGGGGCTCGTACAGATCCACCCTCTTCATTCATCCGCTACTCCCGTGGGATAGGAATCACTCAAGAGGCTCAACCGGATTTTGAGGACTCCACAATTGGCGACTCCGCTGGGGAAAATCCACCCAGAATCTCTGGTGCTCCTCCCTAAATCCACCACTTTAAACCCCTCTTTTCTTCACTCCTCCTAACACAAAATGGGTGGCGAGCTCCCCCAACCACCAAACCCCACCGACCCACTCCACCCATCTTCCTCTAGAGATCCCAAAGGGATCCCTCACATTTCCGTCTCCATCCCGACGGGACACGTCGGACTCACTTCGAGCCCGGACTCACAGCAACTCACCATCCAGCAACTCACTCACCATTTAGAAGAGCGAGATGCAGAGATGGCAGCAATGAGGGCCCAACTCGCTAAGTTATCCAAGACGGTAAAGTGTAAGACAGTCGCGGAAACTACTGCAACATCACGAGGGGGTGCTTCCGGCCAAAGAGTCTCGGCGAAGGATCGACTCGGTAATCCTAACAATGGGAGGGCTCAAAATAAAGCGCCAGGCTTCGCGAAGACGGAACTGTCGACCGAAGCACCCCTCGCGGGTTACCGAGGTGATTCTTCACAACACGATTTTCAAGAAGTCCGACCGAATCGAAGCCGGGCTTTACTCACGCTGTCCCCTCGCAAGACGAAAACAGATATACTTCGCCGAAGACGGCGAATACAAACCAGTCTATCTCCGAAAAGATCCTAAGGAGGCCGCCTACACCGAGCACTCTTCCGGTCGACGTCGCCACAAGACTCCTCCGCGACCAACAAACTCCGCCGATCTCTGAGCACGGGTGGAGCATTTGAAGAAGACTACTCCTCAGGAACAGAATCTTTCAACCATCCGAGAAGGTGAAACCGGAAAGCGTCACGTAAACCAAACTGAAGGGAAGGCCCATCATGACGACACTGGGGGGAAAAGGAAGGAAAAACAAAACCGAGAACGATCACACAACCGAGACAAAAAAGCTGAGCGTCGAAATGAGCGTCGCCATGATGAGCATCCACATTCTCACCCCGAAAAACGTTCTCAGACAAACGACGGATTTACAGTACCACCTCTTCCCCCCCTACCAAGTGTGGACGAGTGGTTGAAGCAGTTGGCTAAATCTCCCTTTACGAAGGAGATCTCTTCGGCCATATTGCCCCCTGGATTCGCGCTCCCGAAGTTCAACAGGTACGACGCCCTCACGGACGCGTAACACCATCTTATTTACTATAGACAAATCATCAACCTCTATACTTCGGATCAAGCCATAATGTGCAAGGTGTTCCCTATGAGCTTGGGGACTCTCGGATCACTATGGTTCAACAAGCTCGAGGAAGGATCCATCGGAAGCTACGAGGCCCTGGAAAGAGCTTTCCTGTCTCGGTTCGTCACAAGCAATATACAGAAGAAAGAGGTGGATTCCCTTCTCGGTTTGAGAAAGCGCCCGGACGAGACCCTGCGCCAGTACGCTGCCAGATACTGGGAAATGTTCCACCAAGTCCAGGGTTGCGACCAAACCCTTGCTGCGACCCACTTCAAGCACGGATTGGAAAGTAAGAGCCTTGTCTTTACTGATTTAATGTTACACCCACCCAGAAATATGGATGACCTAATGGAACGGATAAACAAATATATCGAGCTCGAGGAACTTTTGACCGAGCGAGATGCTCCAACCTCCTCCTCCGTTCCAAGGGTTATTCACGTTTCTGGAAATCAGAAGAAAGCGGTGAACACAATTAAGGCAGGAGCAACGAAAAGGCTACCGAAGCCAAGTGACTTTGTTGCCGAACGAACGGTATTTACCGAACCAATATACATGCTCCTCCGGAAGATCGAGAATGAAGGTTTCTTCCACTGGCCGGACCACAAAATGGGGACCCATGATAAAACAAAGGATCAGAAAGTATACTGCACCTACCACCGAGAGCAGGGTCATTACACCACCTCTTGCAAGCCGTTCAAAGCGTATCTAGAAACTCTTGTCTTGGCTGGAAATCTGGATGCCTACATCGACCAAGAGAGAACTTTGGCTCGGATACAGGCCCATGGAACGGCTGAAGGAAGGGGCACCCAGGAAGATATGGTGGTGATGCACGTGATTCACGGTCCGGTTACTAGGATGTTGGAGGCCCGGGTGTACAAGGAAATCGAGCAAGCTGCCAGGGCATTGGAGATTCTCTCGGTGAAGCAGCAACCAAAGCGTCCACTCCCAACTAAAGACTCTCAATGGACAATCACGTTCACCGAGAAAGATCTACAAGGGGTGCAGTTCCCCCACAATGACGCTCTAGTGATTACGCTGAAAGTAGGAAAAACAAAGGTGGAGCGGATTTTGATTGATCAGGGAAGCGCGGCTGAGGTAATGTACTACTCGTTATTCAAACGATTTGGATTCTCTAGCAAGGACCTTAAGCCATCCGAGGTCCCCCTAGTCGGTTTCAGCGGTACACCGGTATACCCCCTCGGCACAATTACCCTTCCGGTCGTCGCTGGTTCGGTTACGCAGCACGTGGAATTCATTGTTGTTAACTCCCCGAGTCCCTACAACATCATACTGGGGAGAAACTGGTTGCACGCGATGAAGGCCGTGGCGTCTACGTATCATCAGGTGCTATGGTTTATCGGAGCAAAGGGGAAGCAGGAAGATGTGAGGGGAGATCAGATAGCTGGGAAAAAATGCTATATCTCAACCGTGGGTAGAAAGGAAAAGAAGAAACCGAAGCAGGTGTAGTGGGTGGAGGTGCCAGGGGCACCCATTTTGGAGGATGTTGGACGACCAGCCGAGGCTAAATCCGTGGAAGACCTCGTTACAGTCCCAATCAATGAGAATGGAAGCCGTTTCTTCCTAATCGGATCCTCCCTAACCGAGGCCGAAAGGGAGGAAATGGTGACCTTTCTCAAGGCAAACATCGAGGTGTTTGCTTGGACTCCGTACGAGATGCCAGGGGTTGACCCGAGATTCATCAAGCATCAGCTTAACGATGACCCCTTGAGGCGCCCGGTTATCCAAAAACCGAGAAGATCTTCTGCTGTTCATGCCGAGGCGGTGGAATCAGAAGTTGACAAGCTATTGGAAGCCCAAGCAATCCAGGAGGTCTAGTACCCAACTTGGCTGGCAAATACGGTGGTAGTCCCAAAGAAGAACGGCAAAGTCGAGGGGTCTGCGTAGAGACTACCGCGAACTGAATGATGCTGTCCAGAAGGGCTGTTTCCCGATCCTCCGGATAGACCAACTCGTGGGACGCTTCATTTACCGGTCACGCTCGGTTGAGCTTCATGGATGCTTACAGGGGCTACCACCAAGTCTTTATGGACACATAGGATATGGAGAAGACAGCTTTTATCACACCAAGGGGTCTTTATTGCTACCGAGTCATGCCCTTCGGGCTGAAGAACGCCGGGGCTACATTCCAAAGAATGGTGTCTCGGATGTTCAAAGATCAGCTCGGGGACACGATGGAGGCTTACATAGATGACATGGTGGTAAAAGCATTCATGAAAGAAGACCATATTGCGGACCTCAAGAAGATATTCCACGATAATGAAGCAACATGGCCTTAAACTCAACGGCGGAAGTGCTCTTTTGGAGTCGGGTCGGGGAAGTTTTTTAGGCCACTTGGTGGTGACGAAGGGTATTGTGGCGGATCCGAGCCCGATTCTGACTATTCAACAACTTCGTCTCACCGAGTGCGACGATCGGGGAAGTCCAAAGGCTTACGAGGGGATGGCGGTACTCTCAACCGCTTCATCAGCCGCTCGGCAGACGTCTGCCGTCCCCTCTTTCAATCAATCAAGACAAGTAAGAGGAAATTCGATGGGACGGTAAGAATGCGAAGGCTCGCAGCACACGAAGACCTATCTTACCGAACCACCATTTGGAAACGCCTTCGGGAAAGTGAAGATCTATTCATCTACCTATCCGTCTCTCCACACGCGGCCGGGTTCGGTTCTCGTCCGGAAAGGTAGGAACCGAAGCATCGGCCCGTGTACTATGCCAAAAAAACGTTAACCTGAGCCGAGACAAGGTACCTTCCTCTTGAAAAGGTGGCCTTTGCTTTCGCCATCGCATCTCTAAGCCGCCCCCTACTTCCAAGCTCACACAATCATAGTTCTAATCGGTATCCACCGAAAAGCACTTTTTCCTAAGAGTCGACCGGTCAACGCTGGTCTCGGCGGTCATGTGAAATGGCCAACTTTGACATCCAATATCGACCAAGAACAAATTTTATAAAGGCACAAGTGTTGGTCGACTTCATTGCCGAAGCTAACACCGGAGAAGAAAACCGGAAGGAAGGAGAACCCAACCCATCCCTACTGCAGAGCAATTGACCAAGACCCTCGACGCCCGTGGTGATTGAAGATGTAACCAACGCGACCTCCGGGACGAAAAAGAATCATCCAAAGCAATCAAATACCGCGGTGAGTTGACAACATCGCCTCTCTCGGAAGGAGAACCGAGCACGGAAGAAGAGCAAGCAACGTTGCCATTCTCTACTTGGCACATGTTCCATGGCAGTGCTTGAAAATTACACGTAGATGGAGCTTCCAACCAGCGCGGAGCTGGAGCAGGCGTAGTCTTGATCTCCCCCGAGGGGGTGATACACGAGAATGCTATCTCAATTGAGTTCTCGGCCTCTAACAACGAGGCCGAGTACGAAGCTTTAATCGCTGGCCTTCGGTTGGCCAAGGCAATGGAAGTCAAGACTCTAATGGTTTACAGCGACTCACAACTCGTTGTAAACCAGTTCAACGGAGACTACGACGCTAAGGATGAACGAATGGCCAAGTATCTGAGCCTTGCCAAGAGCATAACCGAAACATTTGAAGAAATCGAAATGCATCAGGTGGGCCGAGAGCACAACACCCACGCTGACGCACTCGCCGGACTCGCCTCAGCATGCAAAGCATCCGAGCAGAGGTCGGTTTCCTTTGGTACAATCTCTTCTCCGAGCTTCGATCCCCCTCATACCCAGATGTTGAATATTGAGCTCGGTCCAAGCTGGATGGACGAACTCGTGTTTTACCTCCGAGACGACAAGCTACCAGCGGTCGGCGAAGCCCACCCGGATCGATGTAAGGTCAGTAAACTACCGGCTATCACCAATGAGTTCTCTATCTGGGGCGATCTCGAACAGGCCCTTACCTCATGGTGGTACATCAGAATCAAGTCCATTCAATTCTCCACGAGCTTCATGCCGGCAGCGGGGGCTGTCACTCGGGAGGACGTTCTATCGCCCACCGAGCCATCACTCAGGGGTATTGGTGGCCAAAGATGAAGGAAGATGCGGAGGAGTTCGTTCGGAAATGCCACAGGTGCCAGTTGTTCAAGCCAATGATCCATCAGCCAGCCGAGGACCTTCAACCGATCACTAGTCCATGGCCCTTTGCTCAGTGGGGGTTGGACATCGTGGGAGAACTACCACTCGCTCCGGGAGGATTTCGCTACCTTATAACCGCGACAGATTATTTCTCCAAATGGGTTGAAGCCGAACCTCTAGTCTTTATCACCAAGGCAAATGTGAAGAGCTTCTTATGGCAGAACATCATCTCTCGATATGGGGTTTCGTATGCAATTGTCTCGGATAACGGCAAGCAGTTCACTGGAAAGCAAATGAGAGAGGTATGTGACAAGCTTGAGGTACGCTTTTTCAACTCCACACCTGTATATCCTCAAGGAAACGGCCAAGCCGAGGCGTCTAACAAGACGGTCGCGGCTGGAATCAAGAGAAGGCTAACTGCAAAGCGAGGAAAATGGGTTGAAGAGCTACCACACATCCTTTGGGCTTTCAGAACAACTCCGAGGCGTTCTACTGGTCAGACTCCCTATTCCCTCGCATACGGAATAGAGGCTGTAATCCCCATCCAGAAGGAATTCCCTACCATCCGAACCGAACATTTTGATGAAACCAATAACAACACGGCCCTAAGTAACGATCTGGACTTGGCTGAGGAAAAGCGAGATAGAGCTCGGGTTAAATTAGCAGCTTATCAGCAGGAGGTGGCCAAAGGATACAACAAAACGGTTCGGTTGAGAACTTTCTGCCCGGACGACCTAGTCCTCAAGAAAGTCACGGATAAGAACAAGAAAAAGAAGCTGATGCCCAATTGGGACGGTCCATACAAAATTGTCAAGAAAGTTGGAAAAGGAGCTTATCAGATTGCAGATATGGATGGGAAGCTCGTAGACAAGCCTTGGAATGCTTACAATTTGAGGAAATACTATGCTTAGGGGTATTGTTCTCAAATGATGACTGTCAAATTCTTAGAAAAATTGTGAAGGACTTTCGATGTATTACTCCCTCGGGAATTTATCAATGAAAAAGCATTTGATCTAAACTGTTGTCCTCTCTAATCGTGTCTCGGTATTCGTACCCAACGGCTTCGGCCACAGGCACAACTTAATATATGGGTTTCAACTCATAAGACTGCTCGGCTTATCCGAGCCAACCTAACGATTGCGTCGATAAAATCACACACCCTCGGAGTGGTACAAACATCAACATCTCGGCCAAAAACCGAGCTCGACGTAAAAACCCTTCCACAGGGGTATTGACCATAAAAACAGCTTGATTTTACGAAGTTAAATAATGATCCACTTATGATTTCTCGAATTATGCGGATTGTTTTCCTCGAAGTCAATTAAACTATCTCGGTACGTCTTCACCGAGCCAACCAATCTCTTGTTATTGGGTATTGTTCGAGTCAATTTCAAAAGTGATTAAACATGACTCGGTTGTCCGAAACATTACTCCAACAATTCTCTCCGTTTGATACTACTTCAATATTTTTTACGAGACGTTTCATATTACTCTCGGATTCTCCAATTGACTCGGCAATATATCCGAGAAGACTTATCAATAGCTGCGGTTACGTCGTATGCCTTGGCAAATTTTTCTAATACTTTTACAAACCTCAAATTGTGAACATTCAATTGACTCGGCAATGTTTCCGAGAAGACCTGTCGATTGCTTCGGTCACCATTTATGCCTTAGCAAAATTTTTTACGACATTCGTCTCGACTTAGGCCAGGGGTATTTATTTGCCCAAAGCCGAGACGAATGGGGGTATTATGGTATCTCGGAAACAACCAACCAACAAAATACAAACAAGTTGAATAAACACAAAAATCCCATCCATTCGATTACCATAAACGAACTCGGCATAAAATTCCACCGAGCCGTTTCAAAAGAGAGAAATTGTTCAACGGTGAAAGAAAAAGAATTGTACCAGACACCACGAACGACTCGGCATATAATTCCACCGAGCCGTAAACACAATGAAACAAGAATGAGTTTGGGGGGGGAAGATAAATTCTTCAAACATGAAAGGAGATGATAACAATATCAAACAGCCTCCTTTGCGGCCTGATCGATAACATTTGCCGCGGCCTCGGTGTTGTTGGCTTCGGTGGGTTCCTCAAGAGTAACCGTCTTCCTCGCCTTCTTCCCCTCATCGGGATCTCAAATTGAGGGGGTCTCGACTTTGAACGACGGGAGAGCGGTCATTCAATGAACGCCGCCGACTCCAATCCGAGGTCATAACCCTTAGCTACCCCTTTGAAATAGTAAATCTTAGCACCTCTCTGAAAGCCGTTGTTCTGAATCTCGCAAACCTAGCCGTGGTAGTGTTCTACAATTTAGACCTTGGCCTCCTCAAAGCCTGCGGCATGAGCCTCGGACAACTCCCTCTTGTGCTCTTTTGACTGATCATCTAACTTCAACTGCAAGTCCTTTAGTTTTCCCCTCAAGTCGTCAACCTCGGAAAGCTTTAGCTTTGCAGCGGCAAGGTCGGTCTCGGTATTTCTCCTCCTCTGCGCCTCCTGCTGATATTTTTGTTTCAACGAATTGTACGAGTTGGAAATGGAGACGACCTTTTGGTGATAGCCAAGCACGGACTGACTGGCCTGAAAAACAATAATTATATCAATCACAATCTTCCGAAAATGATATAAAGTGAGAGGTGGAGCTCGGCGCAAGTACTTACCAATGTTAGATGAGAAAACATGTCGACGATGTTTCCCTCTAAATCCGAAGGGACCTGCTTCATGTCCTCAGGAAGGCAGACTCCTTGAAGAATGGGGAGGCCTAGCCTGGGATTAGCTCGGACACTATCAGAAATACAGATGGGCTCACCTTGTTTCACTTGAGGAGCAAAAATAAAGGGCGCAGGAGAAGAGGTGTCAGCAGTGGTTTCCTTTGAAGGAATACCCTTCTGAGACTGGTCCTTTTCGGGAGCATCCTTCTGAGTGGGGGAGTCCTTGGATTGCGCATCCTTCGCCGAGCCCGATCCATGCACTATCCTTTGTTTCTTAAGCTCGGCGGCATCGGACTCAGTGTTAGCAGGAGCACGTTTGGTCTGGCTAGGGGTCCCCTTCGCTGCAGTGGTCCTCTTCGGTTTCTTCGATGGGACAAGGCTCGGTAGGTCACCAAGATTTCCACCCATCCCTTCGCCTCTGTCCTCAAACTCCTCCGCAAGAGGCTCTCGGATTCTGCCGACCAAATCTTGAGCTTGGGCACCGTGAAGGTCGACCTCGGTATCAGAGCTCACTTCGACTGCCTCCACGTGCTTCCCCTTTTGAGAAGATCTCTTCCTCTTTCTGCTCGGCCCCGCTCGCTCGGTCTCGAGCTGTTCCTTCGATTTTTTCTTCCTCTGTTGAAGAAAGGAAGTGTAGAGTGGCTCGTACCCCAAGAGGACGTGGACGTATCGCTCGTGCAAAGGGACTTGGTAAGCAGCAAGGATGTTATCGTCGTTCTTGGCTCGAAGCAACCGGGTCGAGACAGGGGAAACCTCTGAAAAATAAGAAAAGAGAGAACTCGGTTAGTACTGTTCGACTGCAAAATCAAAACATGAAACAACAAAGAAAAGCACAAAAAGAATGCGCCCTTAGAAGCTATGAATCTCGGTATAGGATATAAGCCGTCGTCCTCTTGGCCAAACTCGAAATTCCCCCGAACCTCAACAAAGTCGTTGGCCCAAGGGTCGGAATCAGGCAGATGATCAATCAGGTATGTCCGTGGTTCTTTGGGGGAGCTTCTCAGGGACAGAAACCTACGCTCGGAAGGGCTATTCCGAGACACGTTGTAGACTCCTACCAAATCGGATAAGTTAAAAATGAGACCGAACTTGTCTCGGAGGACATGCAGACTGTTGACGATCCGAAACGAATTCATCGCGAGGTACCGGGGATTAATTTGGTACTCGTACAGGAATTGTCGAAGGAGAAGGTTTATTGGAAACCGAAGTCCGCCCTCGGTTATTGACAGGAGAGGCACGGTGATGTGATCCTCTGAGAAGGTGATGTCTTGCTCTCGGACGAGCCGAATCTCGACATCCTCGGGGATGTTATATTTTTCGCAGAAGGATCTATAATTCCTTCTCTTGCCGTTGAAATACTTCAAGTAAATATTTGGGCCCTTCACTGAAGCCTTGGTCTTAGGATGGTGAACCTCAGCGGTCTGACCCTTGGCAGCGGGTTCGATAGTCGTATTCTCGGCTGTGGGCTCATATACGGACCCAGTATTTTCCGCTTCTGGCCCGCGAACATCGATAACCTGCACATCAGGGATCGTGGCAGCAGACGTGGTACGGTCACTGCTGATTTCCCCCTGATTGACCGAGCCCTCGCTACCGGATCTAACGGCTTGTTCGACGACGACAGGATTGAGGGGATTGAACCCCTCGTCTACCGGGCCTATGTCAGCTGAAGCCATTCCTACGTCTGGACCGTTTACAGCCTGCCAAAGCCGATATCCGTAGGCGTCGGGGCTGTGTATGGGAGACGCGGTTGATCCCGACCTGTTCGAACTTCCAGATGACAGAACAATGGGCTCCAGGATTTCCGAACCTGAAAAGTGCATGGGTGAACAACAGTTAGCCGTATAACTGATGGAGGTAAGTGTGGCTCGGATAATCTCTGAGTCAAGAAATTGAACTAACCTAGACATGACCTATATGCTTCGGAGAAACTAGATAGGGAGAAGGCTTGTGATGGCTCGGGCGTCAAGCTCGGCCAAGGTCTGAATCTCTTGCCTCGGATGAAAAACAGAATTCAGACCTAAAACCTAAGGGTTTGAAGGATCGAAAAGTGACTTGAAAGGTCACACGAACGGGTTTCCTGAAGAACACGATGAACAGCGAATCGACATGTTCATCGTGCTCCTAGCTATTCTTGGGCAAATCGCAGACTATTTGGTATTAAAGGCTCAATCAATCAACTCAAAACAACGAAGCAATGATGAAATCCGCAATCAAAGGGGGAAAATAACGAATTTTTTCAGGGAAATCGTTACCTGTGTAGCACCGGAGAAGAGTAGCAGCGACGGCGAAGACAAACAGACACGGTGTTTTCCGGTGATCAAAGGTTGAACAGGTGGTAGAAGCGTGGTCGATCGTGGCGGCGTGAGGCCTGAGTAACTTTGGCTTCGCCGGAGATGATGAAATCGCAGGAAAACACGAGTAGAGAGAGAGAGAGAGTGAAGTAAAAGGTCTTCTCTCAAGGAAGAGTCAGATGAAAGCGGGGCGTAGATAGGTTTAAACCTCGCTGGAACGTGGTGACCTCTCGCCATCACCGCAGAAAGCTTCGAAGACTGCCTCGATGGGACAAGCTCGAGCTCACTCACCGACGCTTTCACGCATCAACGCCCTTCGTGGTCGCCTATGATCCAAGGCCCCACCTCTTTTCGGCCCCGCTAATCCACTTCCACGGGAGTAATCCGAGCCAACCGCGGGGTAACCAAGATCGGGGCTCGGTTAAAAGAAACACAATGGAAGAAGCCCTATCTTCTCGGGTACGTCTCGCCCACACCTCGGTTTAACCCAACGGCCCAACAAGGAATGGTCAACTCCTTTCTCGGAACCATTTGTCTCGGAAGAAGTTGAGGGTTATTGTAGGGGTCGAAATCCAGCACTCCTGCCGGCTCCTGATTCCAACCTGTGGAGGAAAATAAAAGATAGGCCCGATCTAGCGCGGGTCCTCCGAGACATGCCGGAGTCTCGGCCGAAAATATGAAATGTGCGAACCGACCGAGATAAATCATATCTGAGATGGATCGGATGAACAATCCGAGATTTCGGTGACGCCCTTCCTGACGTCACCCGAGGCGGTTAACGCCCGTAACAAACTTAAGCTGGCACATGCATGTGAGACGGTTATCCTACGTGCTCAATGGTGATTGGAGGATGCGAACATGCGATACATGCAGGTCTGGCTCATGACGTTCGGTGACATCATCCGAGCCAAATTGACCGATCTGCCCCTGTACTTGGGCAGCCTATAAATACTAAGCAACGAAGCCCTAAACGGGTACGCAATACTTTCTCTCTCTACATAATCTACCTTTCTATTCCGATTTCTTACTTGATCGTCGGAGTACCTTCCCTGGTCATACTCCGGCCAGGTTAGGTGCTAACGACGGGCGCTCAGTGTGCAGGGGCTCGTACAGATCCACCCTCTTCATTCATCCGCTACTCCCGTGGGATAGGAATCACTCAAGAGGCTCAACCGAATTTTGAGGACTCCACAATTTGTCAACAATATCGGCAATCTGCCCAAATGTAATGCATGGGCAGCAGAACGTAATGCCACCTGCAAAATCATTTTGTACATTTAGTAGATTATGAAACCTTCGATCTTGGGATCGATTCACTTGCCACCCCAAGTCAACGCAAATGCACAAATGCATAAATTATAACCTTACAGTTGGGGACGTCGTCGCAGCAGTCGCAGAGGCCGCTAGACCATAGTCCCGGTGGGTTGCCCCCGGATGGGCCGCCGTACTGTGGCTGTGCATATGGTGGCTGTGCATAAGGTTGCGGTGGATATGGTGGCTGTGCATTAGTTTCAGGAGGGTAAGGATTGGCCTGGTACATGATTTGATCAATATATTAGGGAGAGTTATGGAAAATACATATATATGGAGGAATAGTATAAAGAAGTTTGACTGATTCTTGCCGGCCTATGTTAATTGGATATTATATATGATTTGAACTTGTGTCAGAATGGTTAGTAGAAATGATTTTTAAAATCCATCAATGTACATGATTTGATCGATATTATTAGGGTGGGCAAACTAAATGATAGGAGTATTTCTCTATGGATCAATAAATGGGAGAGTTATGGAAAACACATATATATGGAGGAGAAGTATAATGAAGTTTGACTGATTCTTGCCGGCCTATTTTAATTGGATATTATATATGATTTGAGCTTGTGTCAGTCTAGCTGGAATGCGTGTGGATCCCAACCCAACGTACAGTAGGAAAATTCCAAGGCATTACCTTTCAATACCACTAACTAGATTATACTCGGTTTAGTTTGATTTTTTTATGATACTCTCTCAGGTAAAACTGGCCAAACCGATATAACCGGAAAAATTAAACCACCATATTAATTCTCGGTGTGGTTTGGAATTTACTAAAACAATTTAATTGGGTATAGTTTCGATTTAATTGAAGTACAAACTGTTATAAATTAAGCCGAATCGTTATCTTTAATTATATTATATAGATATATGCATCTCCTTCCCAATAAAAAAAGGTTTGCTGTCATGTTGAACGTATGCGAGCCTTTCTTTGCCTTTTGTTGTTGCGGGTTTGATGCTAAAATAATTAGCTTATTCTGTTGACGAATTCAGTTGGGTTGACTGAAAATCAAAACAATTTTTTTTTTTTTTTTGGTAAATGACTGAAAATCAAAATATGTTCTCCGGTATCAGAACTACTTGACAAATGGCTAGAACGGAAATTTTCTTAGAATCATGGTGAGAAACATCCAAACCAAACCAAACCAAACCAAACCAAGGCGCATTTACGGCCCCAATTGGGGTCGCCATACATTAATCCTTTTTCTCGGGTGAGCCTCACAACGAATCTTCATCGCTAAACCCAAAGTATCTTTAGATCTTTGCGCATTTCACCAAGATCCAAAGTCAATTTGGGTCTTCTCCTCCCTTGTGCGTTTCTACCCAAAGCTATCATATCCACTCTCTTAACTATCAGATCCATCCTACTTACCATGTATACGCCCAAACCACCTTTAACCTATTTTCCCTTAACTTCTCCTCTATAGGTGCTACACCCACCATCTCGCCAATTGTTTCATTTTCGATCCTATCACGCCTAGTCTTACCACACATCCACCTCAACATTCTCATTTCCGCTTACACTTATCTTATTCACTTGTTGTTTAATAGGCCAACATTCTCGGGTTCCAGAAAAGATCGGGCCGCCTTTATATAGCTTCTATAAAATTTTCCTTTCAATTTTGTTGGCATCACACACACACAATACACCAAGTGTAGCGCTTCTCCACTTAACCCACCCCACTTGGATCCTATGCGCCACATCATCTTCAATCTCCATCTTGGCTAATAATAGAGCCTAAATACCTAAAAATGGTCCTCTTTGCAGATCTCCCCGATCTTGGATCATCACTCTTTTCCTCATACTCACTTCTGTATCACTAAACTTATGCACCATATACTCGGTTTTACTCCTACTTATCCAGAAAGCCCTTAGACTCTAATGCTTCCCGCCAAATTTCTAATTTAGTCTTAACACCACTAGCCGTTTCATCTATAAGGACAATATCATCTGCAAACAACATACACCATGGGATATCCTCCTAATATGCCTAGTCAATTCATCCATAACTAATGTGAAAAGGTGCGGGCTCAAGGTGACCCTTGGTGCAATCCTACCGTGATGGGAAATTCACCGTTTATCCCTTTGGTGATCTAATGGCGTGGATTGCACCTTCATACATGTCTCGACCACATCAATATAGCCTCCAGGTCACTCCCTTCTTCTCCGTAACCCACCATATAATGTCTCTAGGCACCCCTATCATAAGCCTTTTCCAAGTCTATAAAAATCATATGGAGATCCTTCCTCGATTGATCTGTGTCTTTCTACCAATCTCCTTAGTAGGTAAATAGCTTCCATAGTTGATCTCCCGTGCATGAACCCAAACAACTTTCTCCGGCAATCGTAGTCACCATCCTCAATCGATGCTCGATAACTCTTTCTCACAACGTCATTGTATGACTCATCAACTTAATACCTCTATAGTTGTTACAACTTTGGATATCTCCTTTATTCTTGTAGATAGGTACTAAGGTGCTCCTCCTCCATTCGTCAGGCATCCTCCTAGATAAAATAATCTTGTTGAACAATTTTGTCAACCAAGTCACCCCCAAGTCACCTAGGCTTCTCCATACTTCAATGGGGATGCCATCAGGTCCTAAGGCCTTACCCGGTTTCATCCTCTTCAAAGCCTTGGCCACTGAACTTTTGTATCCTCCGGATAGAACTCGTATTCTATTTTCTCGCTAGGGACAACAACTTCCTCCTCACCAAAGGTTCCTTCATGTTTCTCATTTAACAACTTCTCAAAATACATCTTCCATCTATCCTTGATCTCCTCATCTTTCACCAACACCTCTGAATCACTACCTTTTATACACTTAACTTGAGAGAAGTCTCTAGCTTTCCTTTCCCTTAGTTTGGCGAGTTTATATATATTCTTTTCTCCATCCTTACTATCAAGTCTAGCATAAAAATCATCGTCAGCTCTCAACTTAGCCTCACTAACGGCCGTCTTAGCTTCCCTGTTAGCCTGCTTGTACCTCTGAAAATTGTCCACATTCCGGTCATTTTGCCACTTTTTAAAGCAATCCTTCTTGGCTTTTACCATGGTTTGAACCTCGTCATTCCACCACCATGTCTCTTTCGAGCTTGGACCTTTCCCCTTCGACTCCCCAAGAAGTTCTTTTGATATTCTTCTAATCCCGTCAGCCATTGTATTCCACATACTATCACTATCACCTTCTCTTCCCCACTCCATCTCTTGGCCCATACGCTCCTTGAACACCTCTAGTTTCTCTCCTTTTAAGAACCACCATCTAGTCCGTGGGCTTCTAGTTTCTTTTCTCGGCCTACGATTCCCTTTGAGACCAATATCTAACACCAAAAGTCTATGTTGTGCCACTAGGCACTCTTCGGGAATGACCTTACAATCCTTACATAACAAGCGATCTGCGCCTCTAACAAGGAAGTAGTCGATGGTGAGAAACATCAAGATGACTATTTTACCTTCTATTCTAAATAGACGAATGTTCGGAATATCGTACCGATTTTGGAGTCAGTTTACTGGTATGTATGCAACGATACCGGTCAGATTATGGGTACTGTTTCGATTTTAGAACTATTACCATTTCGTATATAATGGTGGATTTTTGCACCGAGTGGTTGTTCAGTCTGAAATAAAAAAAAAATTAAATCATCTTTAAACGCTAGTGTTTTGTGAGTTATATTGGCCATGTTTGGTTAACAGTTTTGGGCATGTTTTGTTCCTGTTTTGGTTTTGCTTCTATTATAATTTCCCTCATTTCTCTTACTCTCTCCACTTATTACACATACTTACATCATCAAAACTAAACAATACAAAAAAAAAACAAAATTTGTTAACTGAACAAGCCTGTTACTTTTTGGGTTTTGTCTCGATTGACCCTTATTGCCAACCTTCTCTCCCTTTGGACCTTGTCGGTAGTTGATTGTTGGGACATTCAGGTTCATAATGACCTTCTTCATTGCAAATATAACAACGATAAGTCTTCTTTTTTGAAGTAGTTGCCTTAGTATTTTTCTTTTTACGAACATACTTTTTCTTTTTAGAAAATTTTTTATTTTTTGTCCAAGGCTTCCATTTAAACGTTTTCTTCTTTTTAGAAAATCGTTTTTTCTGAAAAGTAGGCTTGCAACCAATTTTCCAATTTTCTTGCAAAATGCGCTCACAACATTTTTGTCCAGTTTTTGTATTGGAAATCTAGTTTTTTACATGCTTTTTAGCTTTTATTTCAAGACAGCAGTCTGCTATTTGTCTCAAAACAAAATTAATTTTAAAACCTAAATTATCATCCTTCCCCTGTTTTTTAAGAAACTCTGTTTAATTTTAAAACTTATTTCATCCCATGGGTGTGGGAGTTTATGAAAAAACTGATCAAGCTAGTAACCAGTAGTTGTGGGTTTAAGTTGGTAAAAATATTTTTTGAAAGTTTTGCAATACTCTTCAAAAAAGCATATATTGCATAATTCCAATTTAGACAAAATATAATTTGTATCTTCTTGCAAATTCTGCTCACCAACATATCCACATAAATTTTCTTTTATGAGGATAACGAACTGTGATAATATTTTATCATGGGAATTAAAATTAGCTAATAAAGCTGCTTTTTCTAACTTGTCTTTATCTGATTCTTCCCATTGTTTTAGCCACTGTAAAATATCTCCCTGTAACGTTGTTGCTATATAATCAAGGAATTTTTCTTTGGTCCATGTACTTTTATAATTAGTAATAATGATGGACAAAGACTGTGCCCAATCATTTATAGTTTGAAGTTGATCCTTAAAAGGAACATTGCTCAAATCTAAATATGTCCCATTTTGGGCTATAGCATATTTATTTAAATCATCTTTTCTAGATGGTGCTGGTTCTGAGGTTGAACTAGTGTCACCTTCAGTTTTAATATCATTAGCATATAAATATTCAGACGTATCTGTGTCTGAAATATAATTAGGGTCATCTGGATGCATAGGAGGTATCCCATCTGGATCCTGATCCTCTGCTTTTCTTTTCCCTAAAGAAAAAGTTTCTCCAACTAAATTTTCTTCTGCGGAAAAATTTTCAACAGAGACAACTGAATTGTCTTCTTCAATTGAACTGTCTTCTTCATGTGAAGTGTCATCATCACTATCTTCCTCCTTTTCTAACATATTTATTTCATAGTGAAAATGACTTAACAGGTCTTCGTTTTGAAAATAAGTCTCCTGAATTTGTTTGAGAATTTGATTTCTCTCTTCAACTTCTAAATGAGGGCCTTTATATAAGTTCCTCCAATAGTCTAATATTTCGACTATATTATCATACTCAGTCCTGTTATAGGTTTGAGTATTAAGGACCATAACATCCTCTGTGCCATAAAATAACCTAGGTGTTTGGTGGTCTCCTGGACTATTCATTCCATTAGTCTCACTAATTTCAAAAGAGTATAACTTGTTTAGTAAACTCTCCATGGTGGTCTTTGTTTCAGACTTCAAGTCTATATTAAGGATACTACCAAAATTGTTTATTTTGGTTTCTATAGAATCTAATTTTGCTTCTATATAATTTTGATTTATTTTTTGATTTTTGTCTATTTTTGAAAACCAAGAACACATAATATCAGTAATATTATTAAGGCTAGCACCGATATAATTAATAGTAATTCCTTGTTTAGGAATATGAACTAGATGCTCATAATTATCTCTAATATTATCTTTTACAGTACCTACACAAGTAGTGTCTTCCTTGTTTAGTGCCATTTTAGACTGATGCTGGTACCTAAAACCTCTTAGAGTGGTGTGTTTGGTGCCTAAAACCTTCCCTAAAGTTCAACTAACCAAATTTTTTAAAGATAAACAGGTCTTGAACAATCGGATAATATGGGCTTTAACACGTTCTAAGTATTTAGGTTTTGCAACAGCTAAAAGTGTAACAATAAACAAAGAACACAAAACAAGTAAAGGATTGTAGTAGAGAAATACTCACAGTAATTTACAGCTTTGGTCTTGCTATTGAGCTTTTTACCAAAGTTGATTTTCTTCTGATCTACTTACTACCAATATGCTCTGATACCACTAACAACAGAAAGCAAAAAAGAAAGGAAGTATGGAAGTGGAAAGATTGAAAGTTGATGGGAGGAAGACTTATGATATTATTACGTAGGAAAGTTTGTACATACCCCTTTAAGCATACATACATCTCTATTTAAAGACAACCAAATACAAAACCCACTTTACAGATGTCTCCCATAAGAAGGGGTCATCCCTCTTCTATTTACAATTGTACAAAAGATAAAAAGGGGTCCTAGTTGGTTCGATGCCTGGGCTACGGTCTTTTTAATCTTTTCAATTTGTTTTTTGAAGATGAATAAAATTCCTTTTCTGCCGTTGGAAAAAAATTTCCCAAACAAATTCATAGTTTCCTCTAATTTCTGTAGAATGCCTCGCTTAACCTCTCACCTTTTCCTCAGTTTTTACTTTTACATACGACTTTTTAGCTTCACTTTGCAGAAGAAAATTTCAGCCCTTTCCAAGTTTGAATAAAATTAGGGCATTTTACAATTTCATGGAAAGAATGCAAATTTTTACTGTAGGTTGCCATAGATACAAACCAAATCAAATCGAGCCAATTCTCAATTATTGCAATAGATACACCACAAGAAAATATGCCTAGGACGACAAGAAATATTCGTTACCAAATATATGGTTTTCCTTGCCAAAATAATTGAGGCGAAAAATTAATTAGTTGCCCTACTTTCATCAGCAAATGATTCACGCAGGCGACGATAAGTTTAATTCCTTGCCAACATTTAATACTTGCTGACGAATTTTTTCCAAGCCAATTTAACCTGGTGACGATTGGCGACAATTTTTTTCTGCTCTATATTTTTTCCTCGCAAAACTAAAATTATTGCATTTCTAGTACATTTGTTAGCGCCCCAACTCGAACTTGCTATCTCACCGCTACCAGACTCAACAACTGACCACTACACCAAAAAACTTTTCCTTAACCATGTGTATATATTAACTTTATAAACCTTTTAGATGTCTTTTCACCCCTCTAATTTTTTTTTTGTTTAATCTTAGTTATGATTCTCTCTAACTTTAATCCTTGTGTATAGTTTCTCAAAATTTGTTTCCAAATCCTAATTCTTATTTCATTTTTTTTATGTATAAGAAATATATATTTTTCTTTATAATTTCATATTGTTTAGATTCAACTCAACATGATGAATGATTAATGAAAAAAGATGAATGTGAATCTAACAAAAAACTAAATAAAACAAATTTATAGAATTATACAATGATAGAAATCAATGAAACTTTTTGTCCCCTTTCTATTCTTTTTAAAAGGTTCTTATTTTAAGAATTTTATTTTCTTTGTGTCAGTTCTCTCATTATTGTAATTGTTATTCTCTACGAAAGGAAAATAACAAACAATAGTAGCACTCAAAACTACTACACAAAAGTTTTCATTTCCAATTATTACATGAAAATTGGTAAAATATATCTTAATTAGCAATTAAATGCATTGGCAAGGAATTTCCCCCCCCTCATTTATCATTTCCAAATGAAACTTATAATATGATAGGGAGCAGTTAATATACTTAATTATCTCACCATTGTGACAATATTGATAATTTATGTAGTACTAAAAATTATTGGTCACCTGAAATCAACACTAGACAACAAAATACAATTTTGTGGCCCAAAATGTAATTTTGGCGAGGAAATAATATTTTTTTTCCAAATACAATTTTTTGGCGAGGAAATCTTCATTTTCATCACCCAGTAGTAATGGGAATAGACATTTAGACATGTAGTTGTTTAACTATAATTTATTTGGCTGGCTGCTGCTCTTATTTAGTTTCTGGGAATAGATATGTAGTTGTGTTCTACTGCTATAATTATTTATTTATTTATTTTATTATATATTGGGCTTGGCCCAAAGTTGATCTATGGTGGTAAGTAACTTACAAAGCCCATGTTCAGTGGAAAAGAATAACATTTAGGGTTTTTGGGGTGGAGGCGCCGCCTCCCTCCACCCCCTCCTCCTCCGTCCTCGCTCACTTTGTCTCCCCTCTCTCATTTTGGGTAGGGTTTTGTTTTCAATTTTTGGGTGGCTCTTGGCGATCAGGGTTAGCGGTGGTGTTTAGGGGCGGCAGCAGCAAGGTGGATCAACGTCCAGAGATTCTGTTGTGGGTTTTGTTTTAATATTGGCAAGTGAGAATAAATCCTCATTTGTCTTCTTACGGTAAGCTCACCTTTAAAGCATAATATTCTTTATTTTTTATTGCCCACCAGGTTTCTTTATTGAGGAGAGACTGTGAGGGTGGTCACTAGGTGTCTCTTGGATGCTAGGTGAGACTCCTCATGTACAACTTCACTTGCTTAGTGTAAGCCATCATCTCGCAAAAAATAAAATTGATCCGATCAAGTCCGGCCCACCTTATTTCTCAATAAAGCACAATTTTTGTTTCGCATACCTAATGTTCCTTGATCATAGTTACCAGTGCACACTTTGATTGCACGAGGAGAGAGTAGAATGTCAAGGCGCACTTTAATAAGTTAAAACTCTAGCTTCCCCTTCTAATGTCACCATCGAGCTTCCCCAAGAGTGAAACCAAACAAGAGTTGAAGGCCCCACATACAAATTTTGTTTCTTCACATCTCGAAGAAGCTTCACCAATAAAGGTGACTTCCTTTTTATGTAGCTTGGACTGGGTGATAGGCCTTATGATATCCCAAAGATATAAAAGCGCCAAAAAGTAAAATGAAATTAAGCGCATTAAGGGCTTGATTTATTAATTTTTTCACGATGCGGTGTTGGTCTTTTGTTTTTTGGTATTTTTGTTTGTTTTGTAGGAAACTTGGTAGAAAAAGCACATAAAGTGGACGCATGGAGGTGGACGCGTAGGGAACCGATGGGGCCCAAGTGGGGGCTGACCAAACAAGCTTGGAAGGCGGTTTAGAGGATCAGGTATCGATCTGGGGATTATCGCGTATCGTCTGATTCATCATCTGGGAGCGAGAATGTATTTGTATCGATACAAGACTTCTCCTGTATCGATACCGAATGTCATATAATGGGCAGTTTGACTTTGTTTCGGATTCTGACTTTAGTAGGGATTATAAATACCTCGTTTTTGGGGTTAATTAAGGGATCCACGAATTTTACCTAGGGTTTAGCTTTTCAAGTTTTTTATTCACGGATCTCGGTTCTTCATTCCGTTTCACGCTTCGGTTTTATTTTTGACATCCCGGTATTGATTGTTTTTCTTGGATCGGTAATTAAATTCAATTTTTCCTTTGCGATTTGTGTTTTATTTCTTATCGTTCTTATATTTTATTAGTTAAGCATGCATGGATCTAGGTTTAATCGATTCTTGCAATTTTCATAATCATGAGTGAGTAGTCGCATGGAGTGCGGGTGCGAGGAACTAAAGCGCCCATCCGGCTAGTCGATATCTCACCTCGGGGCCAAATTAAATCATTTTTCAAGCAATTTAGGGAACTGAAACTTTCTAACGAACGAACCCAGGCATTACCTGAATTCAAATGCGCCTGCGAGGTGGGTGACAGTTTATGCGATTCGTTAGGAAATTTTTCTCGGATTCTAAAATCAAGTAAAAAGATTAATTGTGGCGAAGTAATTATCGGCTAGGCTAGGTGAGGACACCGGGTCCCCACAGCTGTGCTCTCTTAATCATTACACATTTAATCAATTAAATTAGTCTAGGTGTTAATTAATCAATCTCACCAATCAAAGAGATGGCTACCTAAGAGCCAAGATAAACTGTGAACCTGTCATCTTTGAGTCCTGCACACGTTCGTCCGTCTCTGTGGATTCGACTCCGGTACTTCCGGATATTATGCTACATCGGTCGAGAGTCCTACGCTTGGGACGCGTCTTATTTTTAGTCACTCGGTTGGTCAAGCATTTTTGGCGCCGTTGCCGGGGACGGCAACGTGTGTTCAAAGAAGTCAGGTCGGGTTAGTATCCTTGTGTTTCTATCTGAGTCAAAAAAAAAAAAAGTTTCTTTTGTTTACGATTTTGTTCTTTTCTTTTTCTTTCTCTTTGTAGTCTTTAATTTTTAGTTTTTAGTTTCAAAAAAAAAAAAAATTAGGTAAGGAGATACAGTTATGATAAAGCCGATAACGATGCGCGATCACCTTTTTGGGCGTGATATGTGGGACTCTCCCCAATTACCCCAGTTCCATGGCTTAGGTTTTGAGAATCCATATTGGCATATTAGAGAACTTAAGGAGCTTTACACGAATGATAGGGTGCGTTTGCTTAAGTTTTTTCCATCATCTTTGCAAGACTATGCTTTGAGTTGGTTTTATTCTTTGAATCTCGGCTTAATATTTACATGGCAAGATGTGGAAGAAGAGTTTCTAGGAAGTTTTTCTCCCATATATGCAACTCATAATCTTTTACAAGAACTTGAAATTTTTTATCAATTCGATAATGAGTCTTTTGCATGTTGTTGGTGGACGTTTAGAGAATGCACCTTACTTAATTGGCGGGATCATAATTGTGAAACGATGCACCTTGTTACCATTTTCTATAACGGTTTAAATTCTACAACGCGTAAGCTTGTAAATGCTATGTTTGATGGTGTATTTTTAGATACAACCGCTACTGTCAATTTGGAGTACTTTGATGAGTTGGCCGAAAGTTCAGAATGGTGGGACCATGATTTACATGTTAAAGAAAAGAAAGTGGAGCCACTTACCATTGAGGGTGGGGTTGATGATGATTTGTTGGAACCTTCTGAGTTAGGCACGAACGCGGAGCTAACTGCTCAATGTCTCCCTCTTGAGTCTAGTGAAAAGGTCGAACCCCATCACATGTGTTTCCCACTATTGATCCGTGCTGCCTACATTTTCCTTTTGCGCTCCTATGAGTCTAGAGAACGAGGAGTTCACTGCCCTCCGTGTGATGGTCTGATAGGAAAATCTCCCACTGCTGAGGAGTGGGACGCAGAGATTGATTATTTGCAGTCCTTAATGGACGGGCAAGATAAGACGTATGGGTGTGAGAGTGAATCTCTTCTTGTTGGGGACCAAGACCTTGTTGAGGAGGAATTAGTTGAGAAACCAAACTTGGCGGATGAGGTTTTGGTAGAAGAGTCACAGTCGACGGTAGTGGAACATATTGATTTTCTTAGTGTTGATCATTACGATTTTGTTTATCTTCCTTTTACACGAATTATGTCCACTGCTCGAAAATTAATTTGGTTTCACGTGAGCACTTAAAGGCACTCCAATTTCTTAAAACAATTCGGCAATTGCTTTACTCGAAATATCTTTTCTTATGGTGCAGTCGAAGTTAGGTTTTTAGCAAGAAGTTTGGAGTGGTGTGGAGTGTTCATAGTACTAATTTTTGTTGATATGTTTAATGTTCAAAATCCGCGTTTGGATAAATTCTCTCTCTCTCTCTCTCTCTCTCTCTCTCTCTCTCTCTCTCTTCCAATTAAAGTTAATTCAAAAAAAAAGAAAGAAAAAACAACATTTATGGTCCGGTATAGCCACCTAATTTCTAGCCTTGAATTTGTGTATCTGGGTTTCTAACAATATTATTGCCGTGTCTCGGATAGTCATAAAAGACAATTGGCTCTGATTTCTTTGAGGGAAAACCTTGAGTGATTTAACCTGTTGAGTCATGACTTACCCGGGATTGTTATGATGACCTTCTCTACACAAATTTAAGTGAGAACATTAGGGAGAAAAGTAGTACCTGTACCTTTCACGTGACGAAAGTGGTGGTGTATGTTATTTTTGCATTATTGGTATGTTTGGGGTGTTCTTTTATATTCGTCATTTCTTTTTGTGGCTCAGCTTCTACTAACGGGCGGTACTGATGTCATTTGCTGCCCAGTAGGTAGTTGGTTCTTAAGTCTTTTGCAGGACGAGCATGCTACCACACCAGCCTTGGTAGTTTGGGCCTCACCGCCGAAGTGAGTGAGGCTCTCAGGGGTGCCACGAAATGTGGCGGTTGTAAGTCCTAAAAAGCTTCAGCGCGGCCCTGTGTGACTAGCTGTGGACCTTGTTAGGTCCGAAGGGCCGGATCTGGCGGCGGTTCAATGGCCAATTACAGCGGTGATGAAGAAAATTCCCCATACATGGTAGGGGTCATGGTGGTTGGCTGCCACCTCAGGTTCACCCTTTCCTTCTCTTTGTTTTTTCTCTTTCTTTGTCTCCATGCTCTGGGGACAGAGCACATTTTAAGTTGGGGGGAGGGTGTACTTCATGCACTTCATACATGTGTAAAAAAAAAGAAAAAAAAAGAGGGACTTGGATGCTTGGGTGTAACTGTTCTTGTTTGATGACTGCTAATTCACACTATAGTGGTTGTTGTGCGAGTCGAAGTCTTGATATGATTTCATGAATAGACTTAAGCTCGTGAACATGATGTTTAGGAAGCACTTGGTTGCTTTGTTCGTTTCTATAGTCGGATAGCGTTTGGTCATTTGGAAACATGCTCTCACACACACTGTTCCATTTAGGTATTTACTAGTTTCGAGATTGGTTCATATGCCTTTGATGTTTCAGTATGTGTTAACTTATAACTCCTTCCTAAAAAAAAAAGAAAAGGAAAAAAATGTGCTATATTGTTAATGCTTATCTGGGCGTCCATTGAGTAGTAACCGGACAATCGGGGGTATGCTCCCACCGTGTTGTTCGCGTCAAAAGGTGGATAGACCTTGTGAAAGTATCGCTAAGTTTGGTTAGCTTGGATCTCAATAAAGCCTTTTTGACTTGAGCAATTAGGTCCGTAGGGGTTCCTTAAAACCTGGTGCTCTAAGGCCGTTTGGCTTGGGGATATCCGACCCAAAGCTCGTTAAAAAGTCAACTAGAAAGCCCGAGAGATCTGGCATTGCACGACCACACAAAGAGGAAAAAAAAAGAAAAAGAAAAGAGAAAAGGGAAGGAGTGTGCTTAAAGAAATATTGGGCTATCAATGGTGTGTGAACTATTCTTGAGGTTGGTGAATTTCTATATGTGGTTTCTCCATACATGCATGCCATTTGAAAAGTCTCTATCCGATCGTAGGTGAGAGGATTAATTTTTGTGCTAAGATTGCTGTGAAGTTCACTTGTTTAACTTTGTCCATGGATGAAATATCTTGCCTTTGACTTGTCTGACAGTCACTGTAGTGGTTCAAGAAGCTATTGATTGGGTTGAGTTGCATTAAAATGTTTGAGTCCTTTGTGTTTTGTGGGTTATCACTGCTGCAAACCCTCACGAGACTTCATTCGTCCTACCGGAGCCGCCCGGGGGTTTAAAAGATCTATCCTTTTATTTATTTGTTTTATTCTTTCGTTGCTCGGGACTAGCAACGCTCAAGTTGGGGGGTGTGATAGACGCGCAATATCTAAAGATATAAGCGCCTAAGTAGGGCAAATTAACGCATTAGAGGCACGATTTATTCCGTTTTTCACTTGATGCGGTGTTGTCTTTTGTTTTAGGTATTTTTGTTTGTTTTGTAGGAAACAGGCCGAAAGAGCACATAAAGTGGACATATGGCGGTCAGGCACGTAGGGAACCAGTGGGGCCCAAGTGGGGACGGCCAAACAAGCTTGGAAGGCAGTTTAGAGGATCAATGTATCGTATGGGGATTATCCCGTATCGATCGCTTTGCATCATACGGGGAGCGGGGAATGTATACGTATTGATACAGGACTTCTCCTGTATCGATACCGAATGCCATATAATGGGTAGTTTGACTTTGTTTCGGATTTTGACTTTAGTAGGGATTATAAATACCTCGTTTTTAGGGTTAATTAAGGGATCCACGAATTTTACCTAGGGTTTAGCTTTTCAAGTTTTCGGCTACGGATCTCCAGTTCTTCATTCCGTTTTACGCTTCCAGTTTTATTTTCCAGCATCCCAGTATTCAGATTGTTTTTGCGGATCGGTAATTAAATTCAGTTTTTCCTTTGCGATTTGTGTTTTTATTTCTTATCGTTCTTATATTTTATTCGTTAAGCATGCATAGATCTAGGTTTAATCTGATTCTTGCAATTTTCATAATCATGAGTGAGTAGTCGCATGGAGTGCGGCTGCGGGGCTAAGGCGCCCGCATCTGGCTAGTCGATATCTCACCTCGGGGCCGAATTAAATCATTTTTCAAGCAATTTAGGGAACTGGAACTTTCTAATGAACGAAACCAGGCATTACCGGAATTCGAATGTGCACAGAATTGGGTGACAGGCGGTGTGCATTCGTTAGGAAATTTTTCTCAGATTCTAAAATCAGTAAAAAGATTAATTGTGGCCCGAGTAACTATCGGCTAGGCTAGGTGAGGACGCCGGGTCCCCACAGCTGTGCTCTCTTAATCATTACACATTTAATCAATTAAATTAGTCTAGGTGTTAATTAATCAATCTCACCAATCAAAGGGGTGGCTACCTAAGAGCCAAGATAAACTGTGAACCTGTCATCTTTGAGTCCTGCACACGTTCGTCCGTCTCTGTGGATTCGACTCCGGTACTTCCGGATATTATGCTACATCGGTCGAGAGTCCTACGCTTGGGACGCGTCTTATTTTTAGTCACTCGTTTGGTCAAGCATTTTTGGGCCCACCATATTTTACTCTCTCTTCAAATGAATTTCAAGCATAGAGAAAGTGTATACCTTCTCTCCCACATACTCCCACATTTTCCGTACAGTGGGTCCTTTCCGTTTAATCTCATGAATATTTTTTCCCTTTTTCTGTAGATAGAACGAGACTCCACATGAGAGGATGCTCTACATCCGGTCCATCCACAAGGGAAAGTGAGGAAAGAGAGTGCAAAGGTGGACACTGAGAGAGTCTCTTCTTGCAGCTTCACTTTCTCTCCAACCCAAAGGTCACTTTCTCTTTACCAAGTATTTTTTTTGGCAGCTTCTTCACTGGTACAACAATTCACCTTCGTAAACTCTTCACTTCTAAATTTTGGAAAAGCATAGGTGATGTAGGTTCTCTAATTGGGGCCTTCCCCATGTTTTATTTTCCTTGGCAACTTATATGTGTTGCAATGCTACATAGACCAAAAGATGTCGAACTCAACGGAAAGTGCGCCTATAAGAGAGGGACAAGGGCTCACATTTGCTTTCACATAATTGGTGATAGTGCCCCAAAGCAAGGAAAGAGAAAGTTAATGGGAGAGAGCGACCTTGTGGGAAAGTGCAATCATGCATCTTGTAGCCCGACCTTGGTCCAATCTCTCCTAAACGAAGCCTTGGTCCAATCTCTCCTAAACAATGCTTTGCAAAGCCTAGGCCTACTTGTAGCGGCTCTCTAGATTAAGACATATCGAAGGACGGTCTCTTTGGGCTTCCCTAAGTAGCAAATTAAAGCATCTGCAACAAAGATATGCAATCCACTCATCAAAGTATCAAAGATTGAGCGAGCTTACGTAGCGCTCACTATCCATCCTTCTCTGGTCCTGATTCACTGGACCAAGAAGACTAATAAGATGGTCCAACCATCTTTGAGACGGTCATTGAAGACATAAAATAGTCCAACCATCTTTGAGACGATCTTAGGAAAAGGTGAAATCCACTTATCCAAGCACACAAATGATTGAGTGAGCCTATTTAGCTCACCCTCCGTCCTCACTCCAGTCCGGCCTAACCGGACCAAGAAGACATGAAATAGTCCAGCCATCTTTGAGACGGTCTTAAAAAAAGGTGTAATTCGCTTATGAAAGCACACATAAAAGGTCGATTGAGCATGTCTAGCTCACTCTCACTCTCATTCCAGTCCAGCCTAGCTCGACTAAGTGAACATACAAAATTGCCTAACCATCGTTGTGGCCATAGTAGTCAAAGAAACAATTCTCATATTCTCTTAAAAGCTTTTCAAATTGAATTTTATTCTAGAACAAACTTCCTCTAATGAAATCAAATTCTTTCTACCTACTAAATGCTTACATTTATTCTTGACCATCCCCATGGTCACACTATCCTACTCAAAGGTGTACTTTGGAAGCTGGACCTTTTAGAGTTGCCCATGAGGTCGTTCCCTCAAATATTATTTGTTACTTAAACACCATTACTTGGATGTCCGGCCTCAGTCTGCATTGTCAATAAATTGCTTTAGATGTCCAGCCTCAACCAAGTCCTCTAAATGTTGCTTGAAGGTCTTGCAGGTTTTTGCCATGTGTCCATGGTCATTATGATAGGAGCATCTCAATTTTACATCCCTCTTATTCGAGTCTCCGGTCATCTTTGGTGACTAAGAGAAGTATGGCTCATTCTGAATCTGAGGGAGTAGCTTATATATAGGCTCCTTGAACACCGTAGCGATGGCTTTATTAGGATTTGACCTTCCCTTACTAGATTCTTCATCATGACCTTTCTTGTTGTCCCTAGTGACAGACTCTTCCATGTCTCCCTCTGTTCAATTATTGTCCTCCTCTATCCATGCATGTTTCTCCACTCTTTCCATTAATTCTTTAACTGAAGTAGCCGCTCGTTTCGTATGAGAGTCCCTGAGGCAGTTTCCAAGAGCGAGATCAAGTTTGAAAGAAGCTACCACCACCTCCTCATTGCAACCCTTAATTTCATTGTAGGTGTCGAAGTATCAACCTGTGATGTCTCGAAGAGGCTCCTTCTTGCCATTTTTTAAGGCAAGTAAAGCATCCACTTCTTTGGGGACTTTGCCGTGTGTGACAAACCTTGTAGTAAAAGCCGCTGAGAGTTGCTTCCAACTTGTTATGGACTCTGCCTCCAACTTGTCAAACCACCACAATTCGGCTTCTCCGAGGCTCGACGGGAAGACAATGCATATTAGAGTGTCATTCTTGTTGTAAAGGGTCATCATTTGACGAAAGTGGCTAATGTGCGAGTAAGGGTCCCCCTTTCCATCATAAGATGTGAACTTCAGCAGTGAGAAGCCTTTTGGGGGATCCAGAGATTCAATCTCTGGAGAGAACGGAGAAAGAACCAACCTATCCAAGGCATGATTACCCCAATCATATCTGACCTGGCACAGTTTATCTCGATCCTCTTTCGAGTGATGATAGACCGCAAGTTGCCATCAGCCTTCTTAAGTGGAGTAGGCATCTTGCCAATGCATAAAACACGAGTTATCATCTCTTTTCTCTTTGAACTTTATTGCCCTAAACATACGAGGGTGGCTTCTATCCGCTGCACTCTGGGTAAGAATAAACTCCTTGACAACGTGCTCAACCGTGTTCAGAGAGTGGTGACACTTACTCTGTCTAGAATGGACTGGCGTGGGACTCCTCCTGGATTTAAAGTCGTGATTGTTAGTGCGCCCTTGTGAAACAATAGCAAGATCAACCTCCTTTTCTTTGAGCACTCTGCCAAGCTTCACGATCTCCGCTCCCATTGTCCCTATGATTTTGTCACGCTCATCAATATCATCCTGGGGGTTATGGGTTTCAAGGACGGAGTGTCGCGGTCGGTTATTATTTGCCTTGGTTTCTCACCATGGTGAGGATTCTTGTTTCCGTTCTTTTGTTTACCCCCTCGAAGAGGCCGTCTCGGATCTTGATCTTTATTGCTAGGGTGGTTCCTAGCGTTATCTTGATTTCCGTCCTTTTGGACAATGTTTCCTTCTTCTGGTCCCGCCATGAATTTCAGCAAGACTAGCGATATGCCTTTGCACAAACGGTGCCAAATATGGTGGGGTAGGTTTTCACTTTATGAAAGCAAGCCAATGAAAGCCGCCTTGAGTAGGGTTTTGACAAGAGCACTAGTGAGACTCAAAGAACGTTAGGCTACCCGGCCGGGGTTTGGCCGGAATAGCCCTCTGATGCTTAAGTTAGAGATTGAATATAGGTGAAGAGAGAAAACTAGAGTTTTGTGAGTATGATTGTGTGTACCTTTAGTTGAGGGTGAAACCCTGTTATAGGCTCTCCTTTCCCCTTATCCAAGATACCTTGTCCGTTCGGGATTCACTCGTATCCCTAAAAATCCGAAGCTTCGCCCTTATCGAGACACTCGATGATGCCTATTAAGGTAGCTTCCCCGATTAGGGCGGACTCCAATCTCCACTAGATTTCCGACTCTGGAGCTTTCCCTTTAATGGGATACTTGATGATGCTTATCAAGGTAGCTTCCCCGATTAGGGCAGACTCGTCTAGGTAGCTTCCTCTAATAGGGCGGACTCGATCCTATCGCAAGTAGATCCATTAAGCATCTTCTTGAATACTATCTATGCCGACTGGACTTTTACTCCGCCCAATGAGACAATCCATCCCAACTATGTCTAGTTTGTCCAAGTCACACTCCTTTCTAGCACACTCCGCTAGTCTGATCCAATTAATTCGGGGGCCTAAAATCCAGCCCACCTCAGTGACGAAAATGAATATTTCCTTGTTGAAATGTTACATTGGCAAGGAAATTAGTTTTCATTGCTAGACAAGGCGATGAAATTGAATTTCCTCGCACAAAGGCCAAAGGTAACATTTGGCGAGGAAATCCATTTTCCTCGCCTAATATTGTCATGGTAAGGCAATTTGGTTGTAGTGAAACCAACAACGACTTTTAACATTGTTATTAAAAAACGGGAAACTCAGGGTTGAATTTTAAATTGGAGCCTAATTCACACCCAAGATTTTTTTTTTCCACATTTGGTTTGTCTGATCATAGCTTCCATTAGATATACTGATTCCCTTTTGCATATTCTTAGGGTGAGTTTCCGAATAGATTTTATCAAAATTTGATAAAATGAAGCCTTTGATTTTATCCATTCGTGAGGAGAGTTGGTAAAATCTTAGATTTTTGCGTTAAAAAATCTAAGATTTTATCAACTCTCTGCATGAATGGATAAAATTCATTTGAAAACTCACCCTTAATTGCTTGTGTATTTGTGTGTGTGTGTGTTTGGGAGAGAGAGAGAGAGAGAGAGAGAGAGAGAGAGAGAGAGATTTAAGTTCTAAGATGTCACAATCAAAGAGGGCAAGATTTATATCAAATTACATATTGAGAAGTGAGAGGAAGTTCTAGGGAGAGAGAGAGAGTGTGTGTGTGAGAACGAATATAGACGGCCCCTCCCCAGGCGGCTTAGCCCTTGGTGGCCGATCCACACCCCTTCCCCCTTCGCACCCCTTCCACCCTCCTCCCCAACTTCCTTTCGACTCCCCGATCTCCATATTTGGGCTCCTGATGACGAGGACGGCGGTGACGGTGGGTGATAGCTCTGGCAACATGCTCCAGCGTCTTTATTTTTTTTTTTTTCTTTATAGGTAGTTTTGTGGCCGGTGGTTTTAGGGCTAGTGGTTTTGTGTGTACCCGGTCTTTTTGGCCGGTGATTTTTTATTTAATAATATTTTTCTAATGCTTCACCCAAAAAAAGAGGGTAAGACTTGTAAATTTAGTTAAAACTTCAGGGCAAAATTAAAAAATACTCCCCAAAACTATACCTACTCTAGGGGTATTTTGGAACTCAACGGGGTCACTTACTCCCTTGCTATATACCGTGTACGCCCTTGTTTGTGATACTTTAATCGTGTAAAAGATCGAGAAGGAAACGAAACAGGAGTAGATACAAATGATGCATGTTTTCAAACTTGTAACCCAGGAGAGATATGGGGGATAGAAATTAGAGGAAGAAAAGGGAGCCAAATGATGAAGGGTGGTAAAATGGAGCCCAACTCTATGAGTACATCATTTGGTGAGGTAAAATTTGAGATTAACTACGGTACACCATTTAGTGTATACAAAATTTACATCAGATTGTATGGAATCTATTTTGGGATATCACATTATTTATCGGAGCTGTTAAAATTATTTAAATATTATTTAGGAAAAGAAAAAAGGGAGTCATATTTGTTGGTTTTCTTGACTTTAGGGTTTGGAGGTAGTATATTATTGGTGGGTAGCTTTCTGGCAACCTAGTTGGGCTGATCTATTAATTACTAGAATAATGCTATGAGCCCCCTCATCTTTTATCATGTTTTTTGTTTATCTATTTATAAGTCTTCCTTTATTATCGGGTCGTCATCATAAAAAGAAAGAGAAATGCATCTCAACTATCCGTCACCTCAACTATATATCGTCATCTGATTTCATATTTGGCTTGTTGAGATAAATGAAAATTTTCTTCCCTGTTTAAAAAAAAACCTCATTCAAAAGAGATATTTAGCAATCATGACAGATTTCGAAGTAGAATATTATTCAAGTTGCAACTTGCAAGGCACAAACTTAATAAAACAATAAATAAAGCATCAACATCTGTTCTTAAGTAATACAGTACATGCCATCTTCGACGATCGTTTACCAGTTCCACATCATAAAAATTCAAGGACCTGCAAATCTGATCTCATTCCCATTCCTTTCATCTGGTCATCCCTCCTTGAGGTATTGGTGCAATTGCCATTTCACGACGCTTTTTCTCTTGGTTTTCTTCCCATCCTACAATTCACGCGAGTCCCCAAAAAAAAAAAAATTCCCATCAACAATAAGGTTTATTTGGTTTACATTTCAGAAGTGAGAGTTTAAGGTGTAAGATAGAAGTAGTTACATCTTGATGGGTTCTCTCTGATACCGTCACCAATTATATCGGTGAAAATTATGCTGAGTCTTAACCGATTCTCATTAATGTCTATCTATTTGTTTTTTTGATAATCCATTTGCACCCGTTCAGCAGAACACTTAGACCTATGTGGTAGATTTAATTGCTCTTTTAATTTGTTTGGATGTGATTATTTTCAAACTTTTCGAAACAATAGAGTGATAGACATAGAGAAGAGAAGATCGAAATTACCAATGGACATGTCAAAACCGCGGCTTTTGAGCTCACGGTACTCTTGGCACAAGGCGCACCACTCACAACAACAATGGACAAGAAAATCGGGACAAGGGCTTTCAGGCAATGCGTATTGTGCCCTCAACTTTGAACGATAGAAGCATGAGTATATCCATGCATGACCAGTTACCGACGCTATTAAGCAGTACATTGCTCCACTTGCTTCACATGCTGCATTATTACTCACCAAAGTTAATTTTATCAAATCATCACCACCACATGATCCTAACCACCATTGATTCCACAAGTTAACACAGACAAGATTTAGCTTTCCCTTTGATTAAATTGCTAAAATTGACATATATTTTAATTAACTCAAATTTTCTTATTTTTGTACACATTTAATCTCTACTTTTCTGATTTTTCTGGTTGAGATGACTTGATAAAGTTAAAAATAAAAATAAAATTGAAGTTAAAACTACTGAGAGCATCAATGGTATAATCAAATGCGAGAGTTATTTTATAGGCCATGTGACACTAAATATAAAAATTGGTATGTGATAAGAGTATCGACATTTGAGAGTGACGATTGTTCCAACGATGTAGTAGTAGAAAAAACTTGTTAAATTGGAAGAGGAAAGCATTTGAACATGTTCCCTTCCGTTTGTTTCAATTTCTTCCATCTCTTTTCTTGCCCATTTTCCTACCTTCCTCACTATCCGTCTTTCCCATTCTCTCTATTTCCCCGCTTTGTTATGATTTCCTCCAAAGTTACGATGTCGTGTCTCTTAACTTTTTCCTTTTCAACATATAGATAAAAAGTCACGTTATTTTTTCTATTTGAAATTTTTAGTTGATGTATGTGAAGAGAATGACTTGTATTAAAGTTCATGAACAAAAAATCTAATTAGTGAAACCTACGGCGCCTAATTATACAAAGTACTAACACACTACAAAAGAAGATGATCACTAAATAATTGGAGCATAAATTAACACACACACGCATATCTTTTAACCCCAATTTGTGAGACTGAATCATTAGTTGATCATATATGTGAGGAGAATGACTTGTATTCCAATTCATGAACACACACATGCATATCTTCTTCTTTTTTTTTTGATCGGCAAAAATTTATTTATTAAAAAAGACTTGACAAAGTGTACATCAAGTTGGGGGTGTTGGATAAAGAAAAAAGCACTTAAAAAACAACAAAACCGAAAAACCTAACAAGGGAGGCCCAAACACCTAAAGGGCTCAAAGATCCAAAACCAAAGCAGGCCAAAACAACCCTCAAAACCTACAGAAGCCCATTAGCAAGAAGTGGGTTGCCTTTGAAGAGCAACAAACTTATTGAAATCGCTCACTATCACTCACACTGTATTGGACTCCATGGAAAAGCGTGGAAAATGTCCCAAGGACATGGATTAATAACTCATCCGACCAGATGCATATCTTCTAAACCCCAATTTGTGAGACTAAATCACTTCCTTACTAATTCACGAGAGATGTTCTACCCAAAAAAGGAGAAAAAAGATCATTTACGCAATAAGTTATGTTAATTCAAACTCAAATTAAAAGTGCTTTGACAAAAACAATGCATTTTTAGAGACAGATGCCGAAATATGATGGTGTGGCGTGGAAAGGCCAAATGGTTCTCTAAAATACATCCATTAATCCAGTCATGCAAGCAAATATTGATCTCTATCTTTTTCATAGATTCATAAACATCATGTTTCTTCATTATAATTGATTTCTACAGTTGTTATGCCGCTTGTTCCTTTTAATCCTTGTCCTATGCTTTGATTAATAAAGCTTTATTCTGATGTTTAAAAAATAAATAAATAATTTGCATCTATGACTTACATGGGGATCCTTTATCAACAATCTCCGCAATCCGTCCAAATGTAATGCATGGGCACCAATGCGTAATGAAACCTGCAAAAGCCCTAGTAGTAATTGTCAAACCTTCGATCTTGACCAGTGATAGATTTAGGAATTCTGCCTAAAGGGGTCACCTTTCAAGTATAACTTCGGAGAAAAAAAATCCACAATCTAGTATAACGAGAATAAAAAGTGTTTAAACTTTCTTCATTATTAGGCACATCTAGCAAGCTCCCTCCACTCCAAAAGCTTCTAAGTTCCAACCCAGACAAACCAAAGGACCCTTAACAAAAAAAGGAACCCCAACAAACCTCAGAAACCCAGTCCCATGAGAGAAACAATCCCAAGCACTAAAAATATACTCAACACAACCCTCCCTTTACCTAATAGCTCACCAAAACCTTATGGCTACAAACATCCAAACAAAACCGACTAACCACCACTTTCCTTCTACGAGTAAAAAATACGTCTAGGGTTTATAGTTTATACATAAAAGGGCCTTATCTTTATTTTTGGTTCATGCCTAAAAGAATCAGGACTGACCCCCTCGCGGTGAAGGAGAAATCAGGCCTTATATATATATATATATATATATATATATATATATATATATAAGAACCCCTTCCTATCCAAACCACTATTTACGGACCTACCGTCCAGACTTCACTTTCCGGACCAAATTTCGACGATCCGAACTGTTAGATGTGTTTAAAACGTGTTTTTAAGGTCCAACGCGTAGATTTGACAAAAACAAATACCCGGAAGGGCTTGATCGGAGCAATTTTTCATAAAAACGCTATATTAGCATTTTTATGAAAACTGCTCCGATCAAGCCCTTCTGGGTATTTTTTTTGCCAAATCTTCCCATTGGACCTTAAAAACACGTTTTAAACACATCTAACAGTTCGGATTTTCAAAAAAAAGTTGGGAAGGTGGAGGTCCGGATTTTTTAAAATCCGGGAGTTTGGATAGGAAGTTTTTCGTATATATATATATATATATATATATATATATTTATATTTATCGGCAACAAAAATTTATTAAAAACTCGACAAATGATACATTGAGGGAAGAAAAGTCCTTTTTTCTTTATACATAAAAGGGCCATTTTTTCTTCCGTTTTGCTATTTTCTTGTTTTTTCTATGTTCTTTTTCATGTTTCTTTTTTCTTTGCCATTCATTTGTTATACCTTTGATTGGATTTCCCTGCCCTTCTTGATGTACTATTTCTCGAGTTTCTTCTGTAAATTATATTGAAGAATTTTCGCTGATAAAAAAAATGGCTCTTTTAGGCGGCACATGGGATTCACTTGCCACCCTGAGTAAACGCAACCGAACAAATGTTTAAATCAGTAGCTTACAGTTGTGGCAGTCCTTGAAGCAATCGCAGAGGCCGCTGGACCATTCCCCCCTTTGCATGCGGCCAGGTGGGCCGCCGTGCTGTGGGGTTGTATATGGTGGCTGTGGATAAGATTGCGGTTGATATAGTGGCTGTGCATAAGGTGGGGGTGGATATGATGGTTGTGCATAAGGTTGCGGTGCGTGCAGTGGTGGTGCAGATGCCTGGAACATGATTTGATCTATATATGACGGTGGGGATTGATGTTAGTTTTAATTAACGATCAATAAATGGGAGAGATGTTGAAGATATAAATATATATACACGGTAGAGCCTGGAGTTGTTTTAGTGGTGTCAATTACTTATAACACATTAAATTTATACGTGATATTCGGGGGAAAAAAAAGGAAATGCTAAACAATCGTTTACTTCATACTTTAACTTATAATTGTGACTTTGAACAATTCTAAGGGAATTTTGTTTAGAAACGTTTACTTCATACTTTAACTTATAATTGTGACTTTGAACAATTCTAAGGGAATTTTGTTTAAAATATCTCTCCATGTGGGAGAAAAAAAAAGATCTAATTTTTTCCAACTTAGCAAATAGTGCCACAAGACAAGTTATCTAAGATTAGTGGATGCCATGTCGGTTCACAAGTTTGACTTCTAACTCAATTGTAAAACCCCAAGATCCAACTCAGCTACACAATGAAGCGTGATTCATTTACCTACATAATTTTTAGGAAATTTTGGGGAAAATTAATTGTAATTTTGTCAACCTTGTGTGAATGCCAAACCCAAACAAGGTTCCCCAAGTTTTAAACTCCAACAATTCCAAAGAGAAAAAGAAAAAAAAATCACAAATTTAGGAAATTAACCGAATTATTTTCAAATTCATTTTGGATTAGGGTTCATTGAATTCAAAATTGAAGTTTTTTTTTTTTAACCTGAGATAATGGTGTTCAGAATACTACTTTTGTTTGATTGTGAGGAGTATTTTTTTTTTAAATTATAAGCGAATGTCCTAGTTAACTTGCTCGTATCTCAACTAATTTTGAAGCTATGAATTTAATAACCGAGCAAATCTCCAATTGGCCCAAAGTTTGGAATATTTGGCCTCGATCTTTTAGAATAAAATGTGACCTTATGAAAGAACACTTCGTTATTTCATAATCACTTGGTCAAAGTCCAAACCCCTTTCGATTGGTTGTGACGAGGATTAGAGGTTCAGCCATCTTAATTCAAACCTTTGGACCGGTGGAGTGGTGTTATTGGCTTCAAGTGCAAGAAACAGAGTTCTATGAAATTGTTTCTTTACTATCTTCTTTTTCATAAGTCTAGCACTCTAGCTACCTACCAAAATCATACTCAATTCTGTACGTTTAACTGTGGTTTACACTACTTTTTTTGAACAGAGAAATTTTTTATTAATTTTTGAAAACAAATTACAAAGATTAAAAAGACCCTAAGCACAAAATAACATCGGAGATGGAATACTCCGACATCAAAAGGCACCTAGGACCCGAAGGGAAAAACACAAAAGCAAAAGGTTAGCAAGACACCGACCAAAACGGAAACAGAAAAGATACAACAAGCAAACAAGCACCCCTCTCCAAAGATGAATTGGTATCTATGCATCCGAACAGACATACACCCAAAAAAGACCCAGCTGCAGCACCAAATGATGGATTGCAACTGATAAGAAATCCATCCCAAAGATGAAAATGAAGATGACAATAGCAGGATTATGACAAAGCACCAAGCCCCAATGCAACCTCCAAGGACATGAGCAAAAGCATTGAAAAAGAGAGAAACAAAATCCAACGTACAATCCAAAAGCAACAGCCAGCAACAAAAAGATATCCTCTCCAAAGCGCCTTTAGCAACAAATCCAATAGACAATGGAGAGTCCAAAGCCATCCTTAATTCAACTCAGCTGCAGCTGCCTCCTTTTACAGCTTCTCCAATTCTACAATCTTGCTTATCACCTCCTCATCTTCACCATCATATTTATATCCAATTATTTTCATCTGACGAATGGTTTGAGCTTCACTGAGGATGATTTTGTTTCTGTTGGTAATCCCTTCGGTTAAGACTGATGCAGACAAGGCAGCTGCTGCAATGGTTGATCTTAGAACCACATATTTCTATTTGCCCCTCCCTTCCTTTTGGTTCAACTTGTTCACTTTTGAATTCCCTAAAATTTCATCAATGGTTTTCCTCCTTTTCTTAGCTTGGACACCTTTTACTGTTGTCGGGATAAAAGTGTTTTTTTTTTCGAAGAAGTCTTCATGGGGACACACCTCAACAATCTCATTTTGGTTAGGTTCATATACTTCATTTAAAGCTTCATTTGCTGAGATGACATCCTGTATGTCCACAACATTATTCCTTTTGTAGAAGCCAGTATCAATCAATGCATGCTCCTCAGAAATGGTCGCGACATTGATAGGATTTATGCTCACTTCTATTAAAGCATTGCCACCTTGACCTTGGGTTTCTAATCTCTCTGCATAGTTGTCAGGAACCTTTTCAATAACCCTAGTTGATCCAATTCCCGAAGAGGAGAAGTTAGAATCAGTAGTGCTGTTGAGCTGCGCATCTGGAACATCAGCCACCTTGCTGTCATATTTACATTCATTGATTGGCTCCAGGTCCATTTCTTCCACATCAGAGCCTTCTTTAGCCTCACCTTTTTTCTCCATGAGCCACTCTAAAAATGCAAATGATGAAGTTGTGCTTAAAAGTTCTGAAAGATTCTTCTTCCTCCACTCTCACTATGATTTTCTCCCCTTGAATTAATATCAACTGTCCCTAATATTTTCTGAAATTGCTCAATACTCAATAGCTAGCACTACCCTACCTATCTCAAATAATTTTTCCTTAAGAGTACTCTCATCGATTTGAATAAACTGGCCTAAGCAGCCTCCAATGTCTTTAAATGCTTGGCACGACCATGCATTTAATGGCATTCCAAAACACAAGATCCAGGCAAACCTCTCGACACTAGCATGTTCACCATTCCATTGTTTCATCTTCTTAACCCAGTTTAGGAGCCATTTTTTTGAAATTGTGCTCTCTCTTTTTTTTTTTTTTTTTGAACGGCAAAAATGATTTATTAATCTTTGAAAATGGATTACAAAGATTAAAGGGAAACATGGGATAAGGCATCACAACGCAAAAAAGGCATACCAACTAGGTTGGGACCCCTGAAAGCGACAATCATATGCCACCCACAGGCCCGAAAGAGGGAAATAACAAAGGCTAACAAGAGGTCAGCCTAAACAAAGGGAGACCATCCCATAAATAGAGCAATTACACAAGAGGGAACACAATAAAGATACAACAATATCCAGCAAAGCAAACCAAACTTCAGCAACATCCGGGCTTCAAAACAAATACCACTTCATAATCCAATAAGCTAACAATGTGAGGCTTAGCAGTAATTCCGGCACCATCAACTAGACTCCAAGGAATACTCCAATAAATAATCCAATAAAGCCAATAGGATGAGGCACATAGCAATAACGAGAAGCAACAACAATGAAAGAACCCAATCCAAAAATCAAGGACCATCATAGCAATGGGACAAGCCAAAACTAGCAAGCAGAGTGCTTAATAAGCTGAGCCACAGCATAGCATCAACCAGCAATGAAGCTAGTAGCAGCAGAGAAAAACCATAATAACTTGGCAGCAAGAAAGAACACCAGGACTCAAGACAAACAAAGATGCAGACAACTCCACACCCCAATCACACCCCTACATAGACTCAAAGAAGACTAAAAAACCCCAAAAACAAAACCAACAAGACACCACCCACCCAGACCAGACGCCAAACAAGACCCAAACCAAAACCAATACCCACCATTGCCAAAAAGACCTAGACCACTACTAAAACATTGTCGAAAAGACCCACCCAACAACGAACAAGCCCACCAAACAAGACCCCATACAAAAACCCCACACACCAACAAGAACCACCCAACAACAAACCCAGACCACCCCCATCCACCAAAAACCGATGATCAAGCATTAAGAAACTTCAAGAATGCTCTTAAGATTGAATATAAAATCATTGACAGAGTAGTCATCATGATCACCTTTGGATTTAACCCAAAAGGCTACTCTGATTTTTATGAGATCCACCAATTCATCCCAGCAAATAACCTTATCTTTGAAAATATGTTCATTTCTTAGCTTCCATATTGACCATAGCACTCCAAAGGGGATACAATTCCAGATCATCCTGATTTTAGGTTTGAGTTTGGTGTTCCTCCACCATGAAAACACAGCCTCCACATTAACTGGGGTAACCCAAAGAATTCCCCACCACTTTAAAATCTTACACTAGACATTCCAAATGGGGGAGCAAAGTAGCAGAGAGTGGTTTATAGATTCAATAGTCTCACCACAAAATTTACACATAACAAGATTTGGGTTCTAAATAACACCAATATTAAGAAGGAAATCACCAGTTTTGAGTTTTCTTAACTTAACCAATTAAAAGATTTCCTTTCTTCGATATCAGAATTAGAGATAAGAATAAGGGAAAGGTTGTACATGGAGGAAACAGAATATGACTTGGAATTGCAGTTATTCCAGATAAGATGATCAGATCTAACCTGGATATTAATATGGAGCCAATCAAGCAGTAATTGCATCCTCTCCATTTCTTCATTTTCTCATATGAACATGCTTCTTCTAAATTGGAATTACCAACTTAGAAGCTCTTCTTTTCTTTGATAGACCTCTGCCACTGATTCATTTTTGTTTACTATGATGCTGAAAATCCTAGGGTATAGATAGAAAAGTGCTTTTTCATTCACCCAAGGATCATTCCAAAATTGAGTATCATTTCCATTACCAATAAAAATTTTGATGTTGTCATTAAATTTGGAGAAGAAAAGGGGATTTCTGCTCTGGATTTGCATAATGTCTTTCCAAACCATTGACACAATTCTGTTGATCTCCATGTTTGGCGACCAGGAATTTGGGTTCATATTATACTTTGAACAGATAATCTTTCTCCACAAGGCATTTTTCTCACTTCCAAATCTCCACCACCACTTTAGCAGAAGGGCTTGATTCATTTCCCTAATTTCTTTCACCCCAAGACCACCTGCCTCCTTGCTTTATTTAATTTTTTCCTAGCTGACCATATGAATTTTCCTCTTCAAATCACTACTGCCCCAAAGAAATCTTGATTGTATACCTTCTATTTTCTTAGCAACCCCTTCTGGCATTTTAAAGAGTGACAAGTAGTAGATTGGGAGACGATTAAGGACTGATTCGACTAAAGTTAGGCCCCCACCAAAAGACAGAAATCTATGTTTCCATGAAAACAGTCTAGATTGGAATTTTGCAACAATTGGAGACCACGTGGATTTAAGTTTTGGATTGGCTCCAAGGGGCATTCCTAAATAACTAATAGGAAGGGATTGGATTTTGCAGTCAAGAATACTAGCAAAACCTCCCAACTGAGACTGATCTACTCCAACCCTACACACCATAGTTTTATGGAAGTTGACTTTTAGGCCAGACATAACTTCAAAAGCCTTCAACAAGTTCCTAATAACAATGATTTCATTAGACTCAGCCCCACAAAAAATAAGTGTGTCATCAACAAATTGTAAATGAGTAAGGAGGGGACCATTATCATAGAGATTCAAACCCTTAATTAAGCCCTGGGCTACTGCTTCAAGAAAGAGATAATTAAGACTTTCTGCTGCTAAGATAAATGATTGGCGGGTGAAATGGATGAATTTGAGCGCCTGAGTAGGGTAGAATTGGCCTAATTGTCATAGAGTTAACCCTCATTTTCTATTTAATATGTGCACGGGGTTGGATTTTGTGCCTATGTTTAAGTGCATGAATTTGAGGTGTTTTGGCGCCAAATTGGACTTGTTGAGAAGGCTTGCACATAGACCGAGGGTGAGAAAAGCTGAGGAGGTTAAGGCGTGGAGTTGTTTTTGCATGGGAGTGATGATAATCCGTCAGGAGCGCTACACAAGAACCCTAGTAGCTCTCAAGATTGGCACAAAAGAGGCTCAAAAATGAACAAAAGGTTTTGGAGTGCTACACAAAAAGAGGTGTTGCGCTACCGAGCGATCCAAGCAAGTCAACAGTCCAAGCAAGTCAACAGGTCAAGGGGTGCATAAGGGTCTCGGTAGTGCTACCACAAATCCTATGTAGCGCTATCGGTTTGCTTAAAAGGCATTAAACGTCAGCATTTTGTTTTCGCGTAGTTAGTAATTTTATTTTAATTCGAATTTTTAATTAGGAAATTAGGTTTTAATATAAATACTCCTTTTTAGGATCGAATTAGGGTTCCACTTTTTGAATCTAGATCTATTTTTCATAATTTTTCGGCTGCAGCTCCTATACTTATTTTTCAGATTCAAGTAGAGTTCGTTTTCAGATTTCCGCCTTTGAATTGATGCTCTGGCGTTCTTAATCAAGTTTATTTCTTTCTCGCAGTTTGTGGTATCAATTCTTGCTTTTATTTTCTTTATTTCAATCATGTTTAGATCTAGGGTTCTTAATTTATTTGGTTAATTTTTAAGCATAATGAGTGAGTAGTTGCATAGGGTGCGGCCATGGGACGATGACATTCCATGGTTAGTCTAATCAATGTTTCACCTCGGGACCAAATTAATTCAATTTTAAGCAGTTTTAGGAAATGAAACTTTTCTAACGAACAAAACCCAGGCATCGCTGGATTTCGAATGCACACGAGAACGTGTGATAGGTGGTGCGCATTTGTTAGGGAATATTTTCTTATTCTAAAATTAATAAATCGAATCATTGTGGTCCGAGTAAACATTGGTTAAACACCGTCCAACCGTCTCTGTGGTTCTGTAAGGACCTATGTTTTTAAATAATTTTTTCAGAAATAATGTTGGAAAAATGTGAGGAATATTTTAAAATGCAATATGGGGTCAATATGAAATGCGTATATGCTTTGGGGTGTCTTTATAACACATTAGAAACATGAGGGGCTTAAGTGCAAGTGTGTGGGTGTACATATAGACCATGTGGATCAGATTTTTGGGAGAGAATACACCTCTCTCCCTCTCTCTAAAAAGGGCAGCAGCCCCTCTCTTCTCTCACCCCATATTTTCTTCAAGTTCCACCACAAATCCACCTCCCATGCCTTTCAAACTCAAGATTCAACCTCATATTCATCATCTACGCGTGTTTGGGAGCTCGAAGTACCATCTTTTCACATCGGGAGGGCCAAAAAGGGGATTGCTCAAATTGGGGATCTAGGAACTCGTTTTTGGGTTGACTTGGAGCAAATCCTTGATGTAGGGAACAATTTTCTACCTTCTTTAAGTGTATATTGATTGAATGAGTGCATTGTTCTTCTCCTTGTTCCTAAATTCCTTGTTGAACTTGATTATCACCATAGAATTGGATTTGACTATTGAATAAGTTTGGGTATGCATATTTGGTTGATAGCTTCATGAATTGGTTGTGAATATGTCTATCTCCTTTGCTTAGTTGTGTTTTGAAACCCCAAATTGGACTTGGAATGAAGCCCCCATCCATTTGAGCAAGGTTGTTGATTTTCCACCCGAAACCTAGGTGGATTGATCCACTATTAATAGTGGATCGATCCAAAACCCTCTGTTTCACTTTTGGAATGTAGTGGATCGATCCACTCCTTGCTTGGATCGATCCAGAATGGTCTATTCACGGATTTCACTAGAGTGGATCGATCCACTCCTTGCATGGATCGATCCAAATTCCTTTGTTCAGGCAGATTTTTTTTCCAACTTCGCGGGCACGCCCCGGCTTCTTCCGAACTCCGATTGAGGCGATTCTTGAACCGTTAGAAAGCTCTAAGAGTCTACTTTCAAACCCAATTGATCTCATATTCATAGCCTTTGTATTTTGAGAGAAATGTGCTTTTTACTAATAGCGTGTTGTATTTTTCTTGAGATTCACTACTCCATTTTCATGTTCCAACGCTCCGGGTCCTCATGGGTCCTTTCAAAGATTTTTGAATTGACCTCTAAGCTTCGGTAACCCATCATGGTGCATTTTATGCTTTGTCTTGGTTGTCTTGGTTTCTCATGCACTTGGACACGTGCTAACTTGACCATCACCAACCCATTTTGAGTTTTTGAACAAAGATGATTGTGTGAATATTTTGGGACACTTGTAAAAAGGGTATTGTGATATGTGAATTGGCTTGGGAAACTAAGTTGAAATATGTGGCCCGAAAGGGTATGCCTGGAGTGACACGGGGCCTTTATGGTATGCCCGGAGTGACACGGGGCCTATATGGAATTCCCGGAAAATGATCAAATGTTTGGAAATGAATGAGATGGATATGGATATTGTGAAAATCATATGAGGCATGTTGTGTGAGTGTCAAACACGAATGACGGGAGTAAATGAAATCTAGTTGATTATGTGCTTTCTTCGAGTGACACGGGGCCTATATGGCATGCTTGGAGAATAAACGAATGATTAGAAGGAATAAGATGCTTATGATAAATGTAAAGAATACTTGGGTTATTTTAGATGTTTTGGGTATTCGTGAGGTATTGTGAAATGAAATGTTTGTGTAAATGACTGTATTTTTAGGGGAATGAACCCACGACACGAAATGTAATGGTTATAAAGAAACTTATGGACGTTTTGGTTCCGTTAGATCTTTGAGGTATCTCCTAAACACCTTGTCATCGAGTTGATTTATCTTAGTCCATCTTAGCTTATTCATTCACGTGCATCTTTCATTCCCTATACCCTTAGTGTTGGTAGAAACATTTCCTATGAGCTAGTGAGTTCAACCTATTTTTCCCAGGTACACGGCAAGGAGCATGAGATTGGATGCTTGGAGTGTGAATGCATGCCATGAAGATTTTATGATCATGAAGTTATTTTCTCATCTTCATACTAAGTACATTTTTTGGAAGATGACCCTGTAACTTTAATTTGTCCAAGCTTTTGACTATTTCAACTTATGTAATAATTTTAAAACCTTTGTTATTTTTGCATGGGTACGGGTACCCTTGAGTAGAAGTTTATTGTACTTTGACTTTGACTTTCTATGGGGAATTGTTTGACTTTGATCAATCATAGGTGAATTTTATTTGTATTTTCGCTTATTGAAATTGAGGGCGTGACAGGTTCAACTTCGGTACTTCCGGATTTATTGTGCTACACCGGTCGAAAGTCCTACGCTTGGGACACATTTTTAGTCTAATTTATAAATACCTGGTCGGTCAAGCAATAAACAAGAAAGGGAATAATGGATCCCTTTGCCTAATTCCTTTTTGCATTTGGAATCTTCTAGTAGAACAGAAATCCTGGCAGAGGAAAGACATTCATGAATCCAGATGATCCACTTATCAGGGTATTCCATCATCCTCATCATTCTAAAAAGGAACACCCAGTTGATGTTGTCAAAAGCTTTTTCCAAATCCAGTTTGATGATTAACCTTTAATTTTCCTCCTCTTCCACCCATCCACAATTTCATTAGCAATTAAAATGCTATCTTGAATGTTCCTACCCCCAGTAAAGGCAGATTGGACTTCACCAATGACAGAGTTGAGTGTGGGTTTAAGCCTTGCTGTAAGCACTTTGGATAGGATTTTGTACATGCATCCAATCAGGCTTATGGGTCTGTAGTCTGAGAGTTTCACAAGATTATCACATTTGGGGATCAAAGTGATAAATGAGGTATTAAGACCAATGGGCAGATTATAGTTGGTATGAAATTCTTCCATAAATTTTAGAATATCATTTTTCATGAAGGCCCAACTCTTTTTAATACTTGCAAGGTTAAAACCATCAGGGCCAGGGGATTTATTACCATCACAATGCCTGATTGCATTCCAAATTTCCTCCTCAAAAAATGCAGAGATGAGAGTTTCACTCATGCCTTCATCAATGGTGTTCCCCCTATTTGTACTGAAGAAAGGTCTAATTTCCCAAGATTCTGAAAGTGATTAAACACTTCAGATTTCACCTGTTGAGGGTCATTAACAATCTGGTTGTTGATGATAACAAAATTAATTGAGTTCTTCCTTTCTCTTGATTTTGACACTAAGTGAAAGAATTTAGTGTTTTTATCCCCTTTGATATGCCATTGGACCCTAGACTTTTGAATCCACATTCTTTCAATCTGTCTACTTAAGTTCCACATTTCAAATTTGAGGATTTTCCTTCTACGATTCCCATCAGGTTGAAGAGTTCCATCTTCAACTTGCAGATCAAATGAGTGAAATTGATCTATGGTGCTATCCAATTTCCATTGGAGGTTACCAAAAGCCTCTTTACTCCAAACTTTTAGGCCTTGTTTGTTTGGGGGGATTTGGGGGTGGGTTGGAGTAGGCCCCATTTTCCAATGTTTGTTATCTTTTTTTCGCATGGGATATGAAATCCCAGCCATGTTTTTCTCCCCATCCGTATGGTATATAGAATCCCATAGGGGGATTTGGATGGGATTTCCCCATTTTAGTGCAAAAAACTGGATATCCCGAGCAATATCCCGTCGAACACAAACACCAAATATGAATTTTTCCCATCCATTGATATCCTGAGAAATATCCCAAGGATTTCATATCTCACCCATATCCCATGGGATTTCATATCTCATCCATTTATCTCCGGCCAAACAAACGAGGACTTAAGGCTTCTTTCATACATTGAAGTTTTTTAACCGATGATCAAGCATTAAGAAACCGGACTATATATATATATATATATATATATATATATATATATATATAGAGAGAGAGAGAGAGAGAGAGAGAGAGAGAGAGGAACTCTCTAGTCCGGGACTAGAGAGTCCGGAACTCATAGTTCCGGATCAAATTTTGACGATCCGATCCGTCCAATGTGTTCAAAAGGTGTTTTCCAAGGCCAACGCGAGAAATCTTCAAAAAAAAAATACAGGGAAGGGCTTGATCCATGCAATTTTGTAAATATGCAGTTTTTGCGAAAAACTGCGTGGATCAAGCCCTTCCCGGTATTTTTTTTTGAAGATTTCTCGCGTTGGCCTTGGAAAACACCTTTTGAACACATTGGACGGCTCGGATCGTCAAAAAAGTATTGGGAAGGGCTCCAAAACGCCTCAGTCCGGGATTTCCGGGATCCCGGACTGGAGACTGGCTGTATATATATATATATATATATATATATATATATATATATATATATATATATATATATATCAAAACACACTTTTAAAATAAATTCCAAATAGGCCAAAATATCACTTAACAAGTGATGGGCGCGTGAGAAGCTTGCGTATAGGCGCCCAATTAGGGGGTTTTTGGCTTAGTTTACATGCGATTTAAGTTTTATTTTCCAATTAATGCGTGCATGTGGTTTTACGTGATTTGAGGTGTGATTTCTTGAGGGTAATCTAGGTGCATAAGTGCAATTTTAATATTCTTGAGGGGGCCATGCACGTCGTCGAAGTTGAAGGCAAGTGAGTTGTGCAGTATGGGGTGGTTTAAAACTTCGTCGGGCGCTACCCCAATGTCTTGGAGCTCAAGATGGCTTAAAAGGGTCCCAAAATGATCGGGAATGTTCTTGGCTACACGGGAATAGGTGTAGCGCTACAAAGTTTATTAGAAGAGGTCAGCGATCAACACAGAGGGTCAGCGGTCAACATACTAGCAAAGGAGGGCGGTGGCGCTACACAGGATTCTCGGTAAGCTACCGAGAGGCTATTATGGAGGTGTTGAGCGGTGCCGCTTTCTGATCAACGCAAGCAAAGGAGGGCTGTAGCGCTACACCTATTTCTAGGTAGCGCTACAGAATGGCTAAGTCATGCCAAACTTGGCGCCGCTTTTGGTCATCCGTAGCGCAATAAGTTTCGAGGATTATTAGGTTTTTTTAAGGGATTTTTTGAAGCGGGGGATATAAATACTCTTGTTTTTTTAACCTAGTAGGGGCTTAATTTAATTTTCTGATTTTTTTAGTTCTTCAACTTTTCGGCTACAGATCTCATATATTCTTCCTCAGCATTTGTTTTCAAGATTTCAGCGTGGATTGATGCTTGCCTTAATTAATTAAGGGTAATTTCTTTGCACAATCTTTAGTATAATTCTTTGTTATCGTTTTCACTGTTTCATGATGTTTAGATCTAGGGTTTGCGTTATCTTTGTTGTTTCTTCAATAATGCGTGAGTAGTCGCATCGAGTGCGGCCGCGGGACAAGGTGTTCCGTGGCCAGGCTAATTTACGTTCTACCTCGGTGCCGAATTACTCCAATTAATGCGCAATTTTTGTATACGGAACTTTTCTAGCAAACAAAACCAAGCATTACCAATTTTAAATGCGTAGAGATTGGTGACAACGGTGCGCATTTGTTGGAATTATCTTTCCATATTTTTAAATCTATTAATTGGATTTTTGTGGCCCGAGTGAATGTGAATTAGACTAGTTGCGGCACCGTAGTGCCCACGGCCGTGCTCTCCTTTTTAAATTCAGAGTTCAGTAATTAAATTAGGTTAAATTAGTTAATTAATTAAACCAGTTGAGCAAGGGGTGGCTACCTGAGAGCCGATTACAAACATAGAGCTGACATAGTTTGAGTGAAACACCGTAGACCGTCTCTGTGGTTCGACTCCGGTACTTCCGGATTTATTATCTTTGCGACGGTCTATAGTCCTGCGCTTGGGACGAAATTAGAGTTAATTATTATATACCCGAACGGTCAAGCATTTTTGGCGCCGTTGCCGGGGAAGGTGACGTGTGTTCAAACAGTGTTAGGTTTAGGTTTGTTAAATTTTAATTGAGTCACCATAGGTAGAGATAAGCAAGTCGAGCGTAAACCTGATCCTCTCTATTACCGTGATCGTACAAATCGTTTGGTTAGGATAGAGAACAGGTCGAGTCAGTCAGAGTTTTCAAACTCGTCGTCAGAGTCAGAAGAGAGTCGGTCGGAGTCCATTCCCATTAGTGGACTCTATATAGATTTACCTATCGAGTCAGTTAGTTTAAGTAATCCATTTGTATCGATTAGAGTCGTACGAGTCAATTACAAACGAATCTTTTGACATGGGGACCAGCGGGTAGTACAACACCCTTCTTTGAGGCAAGACTTGAATCCCGAGGACCCACTCCTCCCGGGCCGATTGTGTTTCCTCGCGAGACGCGGGGAGGCGCGCAATGCCTTCAACTGTCAAGCTTTGGTGATTACGAATAGTCTCCCTAACTTTACGGGAGAGAGTTCGATGACCGCATCTAACACGTCTCGCGGACATTTGAGGGGTTAGTCGCAACCTTTGGCGTCTACTACCCAATAATGGACAATGCACGCCTCAAAGGCTGTTTGAGGCCACTTTAAGATGGCGACTTAGATGGTTTAGAATGCAAAAGCCTGGAGTCTTTCACCACATGGGCACATGTGCGTGACGCGCTTCTGAAAAAGTATTTTTCTGAGGCTAAAACTAATAGTTTAAGGCGTCAGATACAAGGTTTTAGGCAAGAGAGGGGTGAGACTTTTGTGAAGGCATGGGAGCGTTTCAAAGATTTGCTCCTAAGAATGCCACACCCTGGTTTTGAAAAGATATGGTTGGTCGAATTTTTCCACGGGGTCTCAACGTATTTGAGACAATCCAAAGATATAGAGTATTCATGTAAAGGGGCGACTTCTTGTCCAAAAACTGCGGATGAGGGTTGGGATTTTTGGATGACCTAGCGATAGATAGGAGGGCGTTAGAACCCTCTGATTTTGATCGGTCTGGACCTTCTGGTTCCAATGTTATCCCCGTTACCTTACGAGACCAGCGACTCCAAGCCCAGGTCGAAAAGATCGCACAAAAGCTAGAAGAATTAGAAGTTAGGCGATTTCGCCCAAAGGCATGAGGTCAGTATAGAGGAAGTCTCAGTGTGTGGTGTGAGTGTAAGGGGGCACATTGCAATTTGCATGCCCCGGATTTTTAAGCTGCTAAGGAGCAAGTCGAATACTCGGGGAAGAGGTAAATGCTTTAAGGAATTGGGACCCATACTCCAATACTTATAATCCGGGATGGAGAGACCACCCTAACTTTGGGTGGTGGATCAAAAGAACAGTGGAGGCCAAAAGCGCAACTCCTCAAGCGCCACCTCCGCCATATGATTCCATCAATCAATCGGTACCCAAGGCTTTCGGGGCCAAGTTATTCCTTACAATTACCAATTACAGCAAGGTAGGGGAGGTCCATCCACTTTCGTTGTCCGCCTGAGGTTTTTCTTGTGACCGCACCACCCGTTTTGAGGATTCCATGAATTCCCTCATGCGATCTCGACTTACGTTTGGTGACACAGGCGACAAATTGGGGCCACTACGGCCCAAATGACCCAACCTACTGCTTGTGATCAGTCAAATGCAACAGGAAAAGGGTAGGTTTCCGGCCCAGGGTAGTCAGGCAGGTGCCCATTTTGTGGGAAATTCAAGCCCCAATATCCAAGGGCAAAATCAGGAAGAGGCTAAGGCAGTCACCATTCTGAGGAGTGGGAAAACCATTGATAAGACTATTCAGCCAACACAGAGACAGGCTCCACCCTTGGAGCCAGTTATTGAGCCTGAGGTCATTATTGATACTGCTGAGGTGCCTCGGGAGGAAGTAGTTGAGAGAGAGGAGTCACCTGAGGTGGGGGAGCCTGCTGTCGCGGCCCCCATGACTCAAACGCCACCAGTAAGACCGTTAGCTCCATTTCCCCAAAGACTGGCGGTGAGACCTAAGCCAAGCATGAACAATAAAATGATTGAGTTGTTCAAGAAGATTCAATTCCCCATCACCCTAATGGAGGCGATTGAATCCTTTCCTCAGTGTGCTAAGGTATTAAAGGACCTATGCACACCAAAGCGCAAGAGTCAGAACAACGTGGTTCTGACGGAGCAAGTGAGCTCCATTCTCGCGGTGAGATTTCACGCCAAGTGCAAGGATCCGGGGTGTCCCACCATTCCCATAGCCATAGCGAGGTCAAAATTTTGATAAGGCATTGTTGGATTTGGGAGCAAGTGTGAATTTGCTCCCTTATTCAGCATATTTGAGATTGGGCCTAGGCGACCTTAGTGAGACTCCAGTCACGCTACAGTTAGCTGACCGGAGTATTAGAGTGCCCAAGGGAGTGGTAGAGGATGTGTTGATCCGGGTAGGGAGTTTCAATTCCCGCTGATTTCATTGTTTTGGACATTAGTCTGGCCGTGAATCTTTAGAAGACCCCTATCATCTTAGGGCGTCCTTTCCTAGCCACCTCCAACGCTGTGATGAATTGCAAAACTGGCAAGGTCCAGTTATCTATCGGGGAGGAAAGAATGGAGGTGGATGTGTTCAGTGTCAATACGTTAGAGGATGATGGTGAAGAGTTCGAGGGGTTGTGTCGAGGAGCATATCGACACGGTCTGTACAAGGACCCCTTGGAGGGTTGCCCTTACCTCAGGAAATATCATTTTGGATTGGCCGGAGGCTATGAACTTGTCGGAGTTGTTAGATTTTGAGGAGTCTTGTGAGAATTGTGTGGGGTCACTCATGACCCTATGTTTGAGCCATTGGAAGCCGCCATGAGTTCTTCCGTCATCATGTCGGCCGCCTAGACCGGAGTTAAAACCTCTACGGACACGCTTAAGTATGCCTTTTTGCAAGGCAATGATACCTATCCGGTTGTGATCTCCTCGACCACCGAGGAAGATCAAGAAGGAAATGCTTGATTTATTGAGAGAAACGGAGGGATTGGCTGGACCATTCTTGGACTTGCATAGTATAAGCCCAGCGGTGTGTACACACCGCATTATTCTTGAGGAAAGTGTTAAGCCTTCTAGGCAACCTCGGTGGCGTCTTAACCCTAACATGAAAGGCGTGGTTAGGGGCTGAGGTGCTTAAGTTGTTAGACGCGGGGATCATCTACCCAGTTGCTCATAGTGAGTGGGTGAGCCCCGTGCAAGTAGTGCCTAAGAAGGCAGGAGTGACCGTCGTGACCAACGACGAGGGAGTTTTAGTGCCGACCCGAGTTCCCACAGGATGGAGAGTTTGCATCGACTACCGGAAGCTCAATGCGAGCACCCGGAAAGACCATTTTCCTCTTCCTTTCATTGATCAGATTTTAGAGAGGGTAGCGGGTCGGGCATTTTATTGCTTTTTGGATGGTTATTCGGGATATAACCAGATTGAGGTTGCTTTAGAGGACCAGGAAAAGACCACTTTCACCTGTCCTTATGGAACTTATGCATACCGTCGCATGCCCTTTGGGTTGTGCAATGCGCCTGGTACCTTTTCCAGGTGCATGATGGGGATCTTTAGTGATATGGTGGAAAGGATAGTAGAGGTGTTCATGGATGATTTTTTAGGTTTTCGGAGATTCATTCGATGGATGCCTCGAAAATTTGGGAAAGGTTTTACAGAGATGTGAGGAGAAGCACTTGGTGCTTAATTGGGAGAAATGCCACTTCATGGTTACCCAGGGAATCGTGTTGGGACACATTGTGTCCTCTAAGGGTATTGAGGTGGATAAGGCCAAAATTGATTTAATCCGAAATCTCCCAACACCTAAGTCCATTAAGGATGTGCGTTCGTTTAAGGACACATTTGGTTTCTACCGGCGATTCATTAAGGACTTTAGTGCTATCTCCGTCCGTTGTGTCAGCTATTGACAAAGGGACGACCGTTTATTGTGGTCCGATGATTGTGAGGGGCATTCGAAGTTAAAGCGAGTCTTACAACTCCGCCGATTATCGATCCCGTGACCGAGTCTTCCCCTTTGAGCTTATGTGTGATGCTCCGACTATGCAATGAGTCTACATTTTAGGGAAGAGGAGAGGGAAAGACCCCAGGTGTGTGATATATTATGCGGTAAGACCTTGAATGAAAGCGAGATGAACTACACCACCACCGAAAGGAGTTGTTAGCGGTGGTGTTTTGCGTTAGATAAGTTTGGTCCTACCTAGTGGGTTCGCGATTCACGGTTTTACCGATCATGCGCCCCTCAAGTACTTAATGACTAAGCGGGGCCAAAAGCTTCGCCTCATTCGGTGGATTACATTTTGCCGCAGGAATTCCACCTGATTATCAAGGATAAAAGTGGGGTCGAGAACGCGTGGTGGTGACCATCCGTCTCGTCACGGAATTCGAGGACCCCACCTCAAATCTTCCCATTAGAGATTCTTTTCGGATGAGCAGTTGTTGGCCGCTAATGAGTGCCCGTGGTATCTTGACATTGCCAATTATTTGGTAGCAGTAAGGATTCTTCCCTATGGTCTACCCAAAGAGAAGCAAGCGATTTTTGAGGAGTGTCGTGATATATATTGATGACCCATATTTGTTTAAGTAATTTGTGCGGACGGACAGCGTAGGTGTGTCCCAGAAGTCCGTCGAGGAAGGGATTATAGAGTTCTGTCATAGCGGTAGGTGCGGTGGTCACTTCTCTGCGAAGACCACCGCCAAAATTTTACATGATGTGGATTACGGTGGCGATATGTTTAAGCTCGTTCATGCGTTTTGTAGGTCATGTGACCGTTGCCAAAAGCTTGGCAAATTGTCTTCACGTCAGGAGATGCCCCTCCGACCCATTCTTGTGCTAGAGGTTTTTGATTGTTGGGGCATTGACTTTATGGGTCCATTACCTATGTCGCATGGGTATGAGTATATCTTAGTGCGATTGGACTATGTGTCCAAGTGGGTGGAGGCGATACCCACTAAATCTATGGAGTCTCGAGTCGTGCTAGAGTTCATTAAGTCTAATATTTTGTCGAGATTTGGCGTGCCACGCGCCATTATCTCTGATCAGGGCACGACTTCACTTTAGCCTGGCCGCTCGAAAAGCTGATGGGGGAGTATAGAGTCACTCATAAGGTGTCCACTTCGTACCACCCCCAAACTAATGGGCAGGCCGAGTTAGCAAATCGAGAGATTAAGCGTATATTGGAGAAAACTGTAGGTGTGACTAGGAAGGATTGGTCAATCAGGTTAAATAATGCGTTGTGGGCCTACCGTACTGCTTATAAGACCGTGTTGGGTGCTTCACCCTATCGGCTTGTTTTTGGTAAGGCCTGCCACCTGCCAGTTGAGTTAGAAAAGAAGGCCTATTGGGCCATTCAGGAAATCAATTCGAGTCTAGATATGGTAGGTGCGCATAGGAAGTTGCAGTTATGTGAGCTCGAGGAGCTTAGGAACGACGCGTTTGAAAATGCCAGTATTTACAAAGCTAAGGTAAAAGCGTATCATGATAGGAATATTCAGCGAAAAACCTTTAGCGTGGGTCAGAAAGTGTTGCTTTACAATTCGCGTCTCCATTTATTTCCTGGTAAGTTGAGATCCCGTTGGGAAGGTCCCTATGTTGTGATGCAAGTGCATCCAAATGGTTCAGTTGATGTCCGTGATTCGAAGGATAGTAATGTGTTTAAAGTTAATGGCGTCACAAAACCATTTTTGGAATTTTCGGAAGTAGGAGGGCGATGAGGAGTTGGTCGATCCGTTTTATCCGGACGACCCGATTATTTTTAGGCTTTTTTTGGCCAGTCCCACGGGTAGCTTACAGCGTACCATGCTCTTAATTGAGTGTGGACCCGGCCCCTAGCGATAGGGGTACCCATCATTGACTTGGGTTCTCATAGCTTTGCACGCCGCTGTTTAAATAAGGATCGTGTACCCAGCTCCGGTTAGTAAGGGCAAATTTTGTGTTTCTTTAGTTTTACTTCATTTTTCATAATTTATGTTTATTCTTGTTTGTTTCTGTTAAAAAAATAAATAAATAAATAAATAAAAAGGAAAGATGGTCTAGTATAGCCACCTAATTTCTAGCCTTGAATTTGTGTATCTGGGTTTCTAACAATCTTATTGCTTTGTCTCGGATAGTCATAAAAGACGATTGTCTCTGATCTCTTTAAGGAGAAACCTTAAGTGATTTAACCTGTTGAGTCATGACTTCCTCGGGATTGTGTTGATGACTTTCTCTACACAAATTTGAGTGAGACATTAGGGAGAAAAGTATTACTCGTACCTTTCACGTGACGAAAGTGGTGGTGTTTGTTATTTTTTTGCCTTTTTGGTTTGTGTGTGGTGTTCTTTATATTTGTTACTACTTGTTGTGGCCCGGCTTCCACTAGCGGGCGGTACTGATGTCATTTGCTGCCTAGTAGGTAGTTGTTTCTTAAGCCTTTTGCAGGACGAGCATGCTACCACACCAGCCTTGGTAGTTTGGGCCCTCCGGTCGGGAGTGAGTGCGGCATTCGGGGAGCCTGGCGGGGGGTGCCACGAAATGTGGCGGTTGTTAGTCCTATAAAGCTTCGTAGCGGCCTGTGTGACTATTTGTGGACCTCTATGGGTGCGAAGGAGCAAATCACGGAAGCGGTACCAATGGCGAAAAGCGGCGATGGCCATAAAATTCCCCATACATCGGTAGGGGTCATGATGGTTGGTCGCCATTAAATCGGTCCATTTCTTTCCCTTATCTTTGATTTCTCTTTTGATGTTTTTTGTCTTCTGCCTGAAAAGGCGAGCACATTTCAAGTTGGGGGAAGGGGTGTACTTTGTACACGTTTTGATTTGTTTGAGCGTTGCTAGTAGTTTAGGGGTCGTTTTGATTTGTTTGAATTTTTAATTTTTGGTTAATTTCTGAGTCTGGGGATACGTTCGTTATGCTTGTTTGTATGAGTTAGATGAGTATGCTAGATTTTTGTCTCGTTAATTGCCTGTTTAACTTGTTCACATGCATATATCCGACATCCATGTTGAATATTTTTCACGCCATAGGCAAGTCTGAGTAGGTGTTTTCACGTTGTACCTGATAATTCCTTAAGGCATCCCATGTTCATTGTTCTTCACTTTTCCGCACTTGTATTAAATAGTAGGCGTTTGTATCACATATCATGATGTGAATGTTTCATATGCATGTGAGAGGGTCGATGGCGTGTTTAGGGGATGAAATAAGGCCATTTTGCATGATTATACCACTAAATATATTCCTTTGACCCTTTGTCAAAGCGGTTGTGTCGATTCCTCGTGTCAAAACTTAGGAAACCGGTGTTTGGGTGGAGTGATGTTCTGGTGGTCCAACTCTGTGTTTAATCGTAGAAGACCTCAATCAGGAGTATTGTTGTTTGGGATAACTTAATGTTTGCTTGTGGATGCCATGATCTCGAAAGTAACTTTTAAACATGAACCCCAACCTTGAAAAAAAAAAAAAAAAAAAAAAAAACTTTTACCCGCCAAATAAAAAGCCCTTTAAGAGAGAGAAGAAATAGTTGTGTTTTACACACAAAAAAAAAAAAAAAAAAAAGGCGTCATCATCAGTGTATTTACACCTAAAATGGTGTAGCGCTCAATGCTTCCGTGTAAAAAAAAAAAAAGCCCCTCTCTCTCTCTTTCTCCCACTTTTTCCCACTTTCTCCATACTTCTTCTTCTTCCTCCGACCCTACCTCCATTGTTACCCAAAACCCTAGCCTTTAAGCTTCCATATTTCCCTAAAAACTTCACCAATCTTCACCAAAATTTACAAAAACACTCCTCTCATTCTCCTCTATCTTTCTATCCAAACCAAATTCCTTCTAACCCACTAAAATCTCCAGATCAGAAAACCCATAAACCCAAACTTTTTCACCCTAAACCCTTGAGTTATGGCATCCAAGAGGCAAAGACATTGGGAAGGGAAAGTGCCAGAAGGGGGCCTCTGGTGGTGTGGAGGAAGTTTATCCGGGCCGGGCCAAACGTCGGGACCGGGACCAAATTGAGAGAGATAACCAAGCCAAGTGGGAGGCTTCGATCAAACAGAGAGGGTGAAGAATGAACGGCATATCATAGAGGATGGGTTGTGGCCCAACGATTTTTCGCCGTTTCAGGCCATCCGGGATCAAGGTATGGGTTTTTGGTTTGAACCTAATCCCGGTTATAATACTGCATTAGTTGAAGAATTTTATAAGAATATGGTTACCCCCGAGGCTGGTACTTTTATGGACCCGCTGTGCTCGGATTACGCCCAAAAATTGGTAATGCCCTTTTTTATTGATGCTAGTGAGATAGCCCTTGCATGGGGCTATGTGAGGCCTACTGGGGCCCACGATTTTACCCTAAGCCGAGTCGGCTTTTAATGATGATGAGGTGAACCGCCACTTGTGCGGTGACCGTAGGAATGCCGTGATTCCTCATTGGCCGTAAGAGAGGGCTTACAGCGGATTATCGATTCATGAATCGAGGGTGGTTTGTTATAACTTGTATCCTAGGGGTAAGGAGGGTGCACCCCGTAAGTATGTGGGGAATTTGATGTTTGTGTTCATGTCCGCCGTCACAGTATGTGATTGGGCCCTATTTGCTTTTGGGCGGATGTGTGACTTTAGGGATGCCCCCCACCTCACCGAGAATGCCATTCCCATGCTTGATAAGTAAGATTTTAAGAAGTAGGGTGGCCTTGGCCCGAAAAATACCCGAAAGCAATGACCCGATTTGAATCCTAAGGATATGGATTCCTCCATTCTCACTTTCGTAGTAGGGCTCAGTCGAGCAGCCGAGGGGTCGATGCTCACTCAGCCACCTGCTTGGCGCCAAAGACTAAGACTTGGCTCGAGAAGATATTTGGGGTGTTTGGCGGGTGTGGCAAAAGAGCCCCGGGAAGTTGAAAGGGGCGGGAGCGAATAATTCGGAACGAGACATTTGAATGATGGCGGCGCCACTTGGAGGCCGCGGCTTTCGGGCGAGAATCCGGGACCTTCCGGCCTAGGCGTGGCGGATTTGGAGGTGAGTGATGACTGCGGATCCACCATTGGAGGATGGCTTGATCCCGATCTTTCAATTTGGAGGAGGAGATGATTGAGCTTCCGGAGTTGGACACGGGTTGGGCGTGCGGGCGTAGTTGGTGGTGTTGCATTTATTTTTATTATTTCTTATGTTTGAGTTGTTGAGACTATTTCATTTTGTTTTTCTGTTTATGTGGTGTGGTGTGACCGTATGTGGCACGTGGTGGTTGTGTCAAACATTGGTTGTTTTATTTTGGTTCTGTAGGATGATAAACCTTTGGTTATTTCTATGTGATTGTGTTTGTGTTTATCTGTGTTGGTGACGGCCAGTCTGGGTAGATTGACCATGAGCTTTTATCTGAGTGCCGTCACCCCTTTGCATGTTTTTCCCTTTTTCGATTTGATTTACCGCGGTCATTACAAGCCCGGATAAAGCCCTTAGTTGACCCGATCTCGCGTTATTTGACCCTTTCGCATGCATGTATGATATTTGGATTGTGAATGTGTGGTATCCTGTTTTCGTGAGCTTTCATTGAATATCTTGGCGTTGTTTTGGCACGCGTGGTGATTTGTTCAAATCCACGTTGATCGCAAGGCGCCTCACATGGGATGTAGAGTGTTTCGGTGAGAACGAGCGATATTGTGCCACGTGAGAGAACTTTATCTTAGATCTTGCTGAGGAGTGAAATTATTCGACTTTTTGTTGGAGCATGGATGTGACTGAGTTACAGGTAATTAGGAGACTATATTTTAATTGTTCACTTGATGTCGTACAAGTTGCATAACCCTCGTATCCCTTGTTGAGTCGTTGTAGTTATTTCGTTGTTTTTATTTCGTTCGTTACTAGGGACTAGCAACGCTCAAGTTGGGGGATGTGATGGGCGCGTGAGAAGCTTATGCGATATAGGCTTCAATTGGGGGTTTTTGGCTTAGTTTACATGCGATTTAAGTTTTATTTTCCAATTAATGCGTGCATGTGGTGTTTCTGTGTTGCGAGTGTGATTTGCAGGTAATCTAGGTGCATAAGTGCAATTTTAATATTCTTCAGGGCCATGCACGTCGTCGATCAAGTTGAAGGCAAGTGAGTTGTGCATGGGGTGGTCGAACTGCTTCGTGGGGCGCTACCCCAATGTCTTGGAGCGCTCAAGATGGCTTAAAAAGGGTCCCAAAATGATCAGAATGTTCTTGAGCGCTACACCAGAATAGGTGTAGCGCTACAAGCGCATTAGAAGAGAGGTCAACAGTCAACACAGAGGGTCAACGGTCAACATACTAGCAAAGGAGGGCGGTAGCGCTACACAAGTTCTCCAAAAAGCGCCAGGGGAGGCTATTATGGAGGTGTTGAAGCGGCGCCGCTTTTACGGTCCAAGCGCCAAGCAAAGGAGGGCGTGGCGCTACACCTATTTCTAGGTAGCGCCTTAGAATGGCTTAGGGTCATGCCAAACGCAGCGGCGTTTTGGTCATCCGCGCGCAATAAGTTTCGAGGATTATTAGGTTTTTAAGGGATTTTTCGAACGGGGGATATAAATACTCTTGTTTTTTTTAACCTAGTAGGGGGCTTAGGCGGAATTTTCTGCATTTTTTTTTAGTTCTTCAACTTTTTGACTCTGAGATCTCATATATTCTTCCTCGGCATTTGTTTTTCAAGATTTCAGCGTGGATTGATGCTTGCCTTAATTAATTAAGGGTAATTTCTTTGCACAATCTTTAGTATAATTCTTTGTTATCGTTTTCCTTTGTTTCATGATGTTTAGATCTAGGGTTTTGCGTTATCTTTGTTGTTTCTTCAATAATGCGTGAGTAGTATGATCGAAGTCTTGCGCTTGCGGGACAAGGTGTTCGTGGCGGGGCTAATTTACGTTCTACCCGGTGCGAATTACTCCAATTAATCGCAAATTTTGTATAACGGAACTTTTCTAGCAAACAAAACCAAGCATTACCAATTTTAAATGCGTAGAGATTGGTGACAACGGTGCGCATTTGTTGGAATTATCTTTCCATATTTTTAAATCTATTAATTGGATTTTTGTGGCCCGAGTGAATGTGAATTAGACTAGTTGCGGCACCGTAGTGCCCACGGCCGTGCTCTCCTTTTTAAATTCAGAGTTCAGTAATTAAATTAGGTTAAATTAGTTAATTAATTAAACCAGTTGAGCAAGGGGTGGCTACCTGAGAGCCGATTACAAACATAGAGCTGACATAGTTTGAGTGAAACACCGTAGACCGTCTCTGTGGTTCGACTCCGGTACTTCCGGATTTATTATGCTGCACCGGTCTATAGTCCTGCGCTTGGGACGAAATTAGAGTTAATTATTATATACCCGAACGGTCAAGCAACAAGCATGTTTTTGAACGTCTCTTTTTTAAAAATGTGTTTAGAAAACATGCTTTTTAGGCGGATTTGATTAACCAATGTCAAAACCGTGTTTGCCAAACAAGTTTTTTTAAGACATGATTGCTAATCACGTTTTCACATATTTTAGAAATAAAGTTTAAAATGTTACATTTTAATTACTTAAGTAATAAAATAAACTCAAATCGGTTAATCACCTATAGTTATTACCACTCTAAACTGTAAATAAGACGATTGAAGTCAGTAAAAATGAGAGTTCAAAGGACTTCTCAAGTCCAATATGAGATGGTTTGAAGACTTCTCAGGTCCAGTATGAGAAGTATGTTGGACTGTTAATGAATAAGAAGTTAATTGAACTTATTAGGTCCAACATGAGATGTTTAAAATATTTCAATGAACTTCCCAGATCCCCCATGGGATGTTTAAAATACAGAAATTAAACCAACTTCTCATTTTTGGACATGAGAAGTATATATGGACATGCTAACTAAATTTCAAGAAACTTCTCAATTTGAGAATGAGAAATAAATAAAGATCTCAGGTTATAGATTGAAAATAACGGTAGATTGATGAATTGTTTGAAAATTAACATTTTCATTTGCTACTGCATTAGTTATGACAGCACGTTTAATTTGGTCCTTCTTTTTTTTTTTGATCCAGTTTAATTTGGTCCTTCGTTTCTGCCAAATTTGCTTATGTATCCAGAGGTTATTGGTTGACTGCAATAGCTCGTTCATAAAATCTTAGAAAAGTGATTTTGCCAATTAGGATATAGGGATTTTTACTCTCATTTAAAGTTTCACGTTCAATTTTCCTTCCCAGCAAACTATGAGTGATGCTTGATCGCTGTTAGCTCGAGAACTTTGAAATTAGTCGAGATGAGCGCAAACTAACACTGACATTTAGTTATAAAAAAATAAAAAATAAAAAAAAATTTCACTGTTGATCCGTGAATAATTTTGTCATATGTGTGTGTGGAGGAGTCGTAACAGGCAGCCTAGTTTGTGATAGTTCAAAGATTTGACTTATTCTTGGCTGCTTATGTTAATTGGATAGTACATAGTTTTAGCTTTTGTCAGTCTAGATTGCGTGTGAATCCCAACATTACGTATACAACACTGTTACATGCATAAGAAATTTAGCTAGAAGGTACCCAGAAAATGGGTAGATTTTGTGTCCAACTTAGCATTTTCCTTGCGAATAGCAGGAAACTTCCCAAGGCGTCACTTTACAAGACCACTAATCAATAAGTCGCTTTCTCGATAAGGAGATAAAAATATTATTAATAAGTTAGTTTCGTTTGATTTTTTTTTTTAAGATTGGATATCTGAGTCTGTTTGCACATACTTCGAGTAATCCTAAAGCCTTGTATGTAATGACTAAGCATAACTCCAGTGATTCCAAGATTTGAGAGGTTGGCCTCTATAGAATTTGAACATGCGATCTCATGGTCAATTGTTTGTTGATTTGTCATGCTCACTTTGCTAACCACGTAGAGTTGGTTTCGTTTTATTTTTCTGTGTTGCTTGGTCTCACCCTGAGCCAGCCCTGACTCTCCCAGATAAGCAACTATAGAGCAAGCTAAGACTGGCCAACTTGATAAAACCGAAAAATGGTTTGGTTTGGTTTATTTCAACTATTGGTCTGGTCTGGCTAGAAATGTTCCAAACAAATCTGAGCAATCCAAGTTGCAAACAAGAACGGAGCCAGAATTTTACCTTTTTTGTAGCGAAAATGTATATGTATATATATGCTTAAAAAATTTAGTGGTGGCGAATCTATATAAGTCAAGGATAAGTTTTTATTTTATTCAATATAATAACTGCATTTTCTGAAAACTTTGTAGTGATGGACGCCACACTGATCTCCTCTCCTCTAGCTCCATTCTTGGTTCCAACTTCAAAGACCTTAACGGTAGCAATAAAGAAAAAATGCAGAAAACTTCTCTCTCACTTTACTTCCTACGCCTCTCTCCCTCCCTCCCTCCCTCTTCCCTAATGTTTAACTCTAACAAATCTCCAACCTAATCTTAACCATAAAAATTACCATTGCATAGAATTCGACTTTAATCTTATGAATTTTCGTGTAAATGTCAATAATTTTTATACTAAGGGGAAAAAAGAATGTTTTCAATTTTTTTGCAAATTGTTTTGAATTCAATGTGGTTGAAGGGGACCATTGTATTCATTCACATAAAGTAAAGTTTACAGCTTTTTATTTTTCTGATATCATATATCTTCCTGTATTTTTTACATTTTCTATTTGGAATGGAGCCACTTTTAAAAAAAGAACCGGATGTTTGAAAAAAGAACATTTTCTTGTAGTACAGAAGCTTTTTTTTTTCCCGATAACTAGATGTCCGCACTAATTCTAGGGCCTTGGAGATAAAGACCGAGCATAACTCCTAGTAGCTCCAAGAGTTAGAATAGAATGTTGTTTATGAAATAAGGGTTTTTATGAACATATATAGGTTGTGAACTTATGATAACTTCATTCCCTTTTGACTTTCTCTCTCTCTTTTTTTTGGGGGGGGTTTCTTTTTATGTTGTTGCATGCTTGAGACTACAGTTAATAATTGGCTTATTATGTTGATGAAATTTGCTGTTCAGTGGTGTTGACGGTAAGTGTATCTCAAAACATGGTCTCAAGTATCTGAATTGCTTCAGAAATGGTAAGAACATGGAAATTATCTTAGATTAATCTTAGTGATTAACAAGATGGTGACTATATATTTTACTCATGTAATTTTCATGTCACTAAACATTAAAGAGACCAATGATGACAAATTTTTTATTTGAGTATCATTCAAGTTGCAAGACACACACTTAATAAAGAACAAAAAAAAAAAAATTAAAGCGTCAACATCTACTCGTAATATTATATGGAAGAAGTATAAGAATTTAGAAAATCAAAAATCACAATCGTTTCAAGCTCCACATCATAAAAAATCAAACAGCGTCCAAATCATTCCCGCCTCATTTATCTCTGGTCATCTCTCCTTGATGCATTGGTGCCATTGCCATTTCACGACGCTGTTTCTCTACGTTGCCTTCCCATCCTATACAATTTACATAGAGTCCCAAGAAAAAAACGATTAACAATAAGGCATATATTTGTTTTGCATTTTAGATGTGATTGGTTCAGGTTTAAAATAAAAGTTATTGAGCAGTTCTCTCTGATACGGTCATCCTTTATATCAGTGAAAATAATGTGGATCTCAACTGATTCTCATTAATGTCTGTCTTAACTTTTTATGACCAGTTTGCAACTTCAATTGTGCTTGTAATTTCTTTTGATGTCGTCATTTTTGAAATTTTCCGAAACTATAATGATGGTCAATATTCAAATCCTTGGTATATTCATGTATATGATGATAGAGAGAAGTAGAAATTACCAATGGACATGTCGAAACCCCGGTTTTTGAGCTCACGATACTCTTGGCACAAGGCGCATGTCTCGCAACAGAGATGGACACAACAATCGGCACAAGGGCTTTCATGCAATGTGTATTGCTGCCTCATCTTGGAACGATAACAGCATGAGTATACGCATGGAACACCAGTCACAAATGCTAATACTGCGTAGAGAGCTCCACTTACGCCACATGCTGCATTAAATTAATTATATCAAATCACTAACAATCACATGATGCTAACCACCATTGATTCCACAAATTAGGCTGGCCATACAAACAAGATTTATTATTCGCGTGGATTAAACTACTAAGATTGACTTATTTTTGTCTTGCTCAAATATTCTTATTTTTCGTTCATATTTTGATTTTTCTCGTTGAGACAAATTGACAAAGTCAATATTTTCATGTAAAAACTAAAAAGAGTTTACTGGAAGCATCACCAAGATATACTTAATCAAATATTTTAGTTTAAGAAAATTTCCTATGACAAAAGGTGGGAGTCAATTTTCTGTGCTAAGAGTATGTTAATTTGGAGAGCAATATTGGGACGTTGATATGATGTACATAGTTAAAAATTTGTTAAATTGTAAGAGAATAATTAACTAAAAAGTTTAAAATTGCATTTGTACGTGATTGTTTCATTTTTTCTCGACTCCCTTCTTGCACATTTTTTTGTTGCATATTTCGTATTTCTCGAAAGTTAACAATCAGCCTAATTACACAAAGTCAAAATCAAACACACTAAGGCTGTTTCCACTACAAAATACCGTCTTCAATATTTTTTCTCTAAAAACTTCCTTTTCATAATTTTTCTTACCTTTTCGTCTTAATTTTTTATATAATCGTTCTTCTTGCACGTTGACAGGAACGAAACAAATATTAAAATGTAGACTAAAGTTGAAAACTTCATATAACGTCTTAATTTTGTCTTTAATGATTTATTTTATTTTTTAATTTTTTTTCTTTTTGTCACAAATTTTTACTGTTAGATTACTCTCTTCAAGACGGACGATTAAATCGAACATAAAACATGTTTTTAATGAAAATTTAGAAAAGACAACAAAAATACCGAAAGAAAAAAAAAATTAATGGACACTTAGGCTAAGAAAATAAGATGAACACTCTTTCATAAAATTCTCATTTTTTTCTGATAAAAATAGAAAATTGGAGCATAAAAACACACCCATATGCTATATCCCAATTTTTAAGACTAAAACACTTCCTAACTTATTCATTAAGATGTTCTAACCAAAATAAAAAATATCAGTTACCCAACAAGCAAAGTTTTTTTTTTTTAAAAAAAAAAAGTTAATCCAATCTCGAACTTAGAAGCGCATAGACCTAAAATTCATTTTGAGGGAAATGATCTCATGTCTCATACTCATAGTCATCTTTTTCACACGTTCAGGCGATAAAAAAAATAATTAAAGAACAAAATAAACTTCATAATTGACTAATCGTAAAAATAATGTTTCTTCACTTTATGTGGTTTCTACGACTTACATGTGGATCCTTTGTCAACAATCTCTGCAATCTGCCCGAATGTAATGCATGGGCACCAACATGTAATACAACCTGCGAAATCAAATAATAATTACCAAAACATAGTACTCCGAAGGCAACGCAACCGCACAAATGTTTATATCATGAGCTTACAGTTGGGGACGTCGTCGCAGCAGTTGCAGAGGCCAGTGGACCATGGCCCCGGTTGTGAACCCATAACTGGGATGCCGACAGATGGGCCGCCATACTGTTCCGGTGCATAAGGTGGAGGTGCAGAAGTTGGTGGTGGTGGGGTGGAATAAGCCGAGGATTTCTGGTAATCAGGTTGGTTTGAGGAGTACATTGTTTGATCGATATATGATGGTTGGGTACCTAATTGATGTTTGTTTGAGGGATCAATAAATGGGACAGATGTTTAAGGTTTATATAGGGGAACCTAATTTGTGATAGTCTAAGACTTTTTGATAAGCCATGTTTGACTTTCTTTGGCGGCATATGTTAGGTTGGGATTCACACGCTTTTGACTAAGACAGCACGAAACAGCTTATACAATTTTATATATTTTTTTGATCAACAAGGATATTATTGAAAACTCGATAGGGGTGCATCGAGGGAGGTGGAATAAGGCAATCAACCTACAATATTGGAAACAGATTATACAATTAAAATATGCCAGCACCGATCGTGGTGGTAGTTTGGTGGGCGAGTTTCTCACATTATTAGGGAATACTCGGTTTCGAGTCTTGTAAGTGGCAAGCCATTAGCAGGATGCCAGGATACACTCTTAGGTCCACATGTACTAAGGTGATGCTATGGTGAGGTCTATTCTCACGGAGAATAGCTATGGCTCGAATCGAATATTCCACTACCAGGCTCGGAGTCACTATCGTTACGCCCAATGTGGATTGTTACGCTGGTTGTTCCATCCCATCTTTTTTTTTTTTTTTATCAAAAAAACAAAATGAAAAAGAAAAACACATAGGCCGCGAAGAATAAGTCATCAAAACCACTTATTGTAATCAAATCGTTTTGTTTGATTTATTCTAATACTCTCCTCGACATATAAACGCCTGTATGTTTTGTTCTGATTTTGTTAGAAGTGAAACTTAACTAGCAGAACCCATAAAATAAAAAAACAAAAAATTACACTCTTACATTAATTGGTTTGTTTTTTTTTTTTTAACTATTGGTCCGGTGATTTGGAATTTTCCAAAAAAAAAAAAAGTGAATTGATCGGTTCAGGTTCAGTTTCATTTTTATTGAAATACAAACATTTATAAACTGGACCGTTATCCTTACATACAAATTAAAATAAATTTATTATATAAAAATTTGAATTGTTCAAGTTCCAACTCCAAAAACCTTAACCCGAAGCAACAAAACGCTCAAAAGTTATCACACTTCACTTCTTGCGCCCTGCCTCCCTCCCTCTCTCTCTCTCTGTGTCAAAATCTCCTCGTCTCCCTCATGGTCTCACCGTCGTATATTCAAAGAATTACAAGCTTGGTTGTATTTGGTTTAGAGTTTTAGTTTAATTTTTATGATGTAAGCAGATGTAATGAATAGAGAGAGATAAAGAGAGAAATGAGGAGAATGATGATATCATCAAAACCAAAACTAAAACAAAACTACAAACCGAACAGGATACAAATGGACCTTTCGATTTTAAAACATGCTTTTCTTCTTATGCGTAGTTATATACGAATGTTCATTCAAGAGGTGGATATCCTTAGTATTCACTCGGAGAAAAGCGTGTTAGCAGCGTTCTCTCTCTCCGGTATCGTACGTTTTCCTTGTTTTTAACATTTTTTTTATTTGGGATGAAGTAAATTTTTTTTTGGAAGGACTGGTATGCTATTTAGGGGGAGTTTGGCTAAATTTGGTTTTTTGGTTTATTGGATTATTTGATTTTGTCCTTATTCAATTTTTTTTTGCATTTGTTAGTTTTCGGTTGATTTTTTGAGGTTTCTTGGCTTGTCTCGACGAGAGGAATCTAAAAAGTATAAAATTATTAGCCAAACTTAAAGTTTTGTGAATAAAGACAAAAATAAACCAAAAAACCAAAAACCAATAATCCAATTTGGTTTATTTTTGTCTTTATTCACAAAACTTTAAGTTTGGCTAATAATTTTATACTTTTTAGATTCCTCCTCGGCCGGCATGCTGCCAAGAAAACCTCAAAAAAAAAAAAAACTAACAAATGCAAAAAAAATTTGAATAAGGACAAAACCAAATAATCCAATAAACCAAAAAACTAAATTTAGCCAAAGCACCCCTTACAATTGTTTAACGAAATTCAAAGGCGTGTTGTTTACGAAATAGCCGTGTCCGTTTTTATATAAAAAAATGCAAAAATGATTATAGGCTTCTTTTGTTGACGAATTCAGTGGCGTTGAATGAAAGGAATTAATTCTAAACCCATAGTCTCAGGTATCAGATTTACTAATTGGAAATGGAATGAACTGAAATTATCTTAGAATCACGGCGAGTGATAAGCCACAAATTTTATGTGACAAGCCATAAATTACGTGCATGCAAAACATTCTGACGCCGCACACACTCATAAAACCTGCAAGACAAGGTTAGGAACTAAGAGGAAATACATCAAAATAAAGCTCGACGCTAAGAAGCACGAAAAGTAAGGGTCACTGATCGTGTCGTTTCCGTACCAAAAATAATTAATAAAACGAAACAATTACTACTACTCAAAGAATAGTGGTAAATATTCCAAGTATCGCTCCTCAGGGATTAAAAGGCTAAGTCGCAAGATTTCAATTGATTTCTAAATTAATTCGATAAAAAGGAGAGTCTAATTTTGGTTTGATTTCCTAAAATTATGAAAGCTAGATTAAATTAAACAATTAAAAATTGAAGAGATTCGATGAGAGAAAAGTCTAGGGTTTCGAATCCACTTGTCCCTTCATAACCTATATTTATTGCAATTGGGAATTTCTTATTCGGATTCACCGGACAACGTTCGGGTTCGCGGGCCCTTACGAAGTCTCCTAAAAATATTTGTGAATCATCAAGTCAAAGATAGATTATCTCCGGCTAAAGATTTAATCGTCTTACTAGTACAATCCATCTCTATGACACGGACCGTCTAATAGCACGACGCGTCTTACGGTAGTATAATCTATTACAATTAATTACCACAAATTCGATTAAAAGCGTTGTATGAAAAAGTACTTGAAACCGCGGATATCAAACACATAATTATATGGGAAAAATTAAACCAATTCCATAACATGAAATTATCTAGTTCACACAACCGAATCCGAATAATTAAATCCAACAAAAGTAATAAAACGACGCTCTTCTGAAAGTCGCGAGTTTCTTCATCTACGCTGTGTAAAAAGGGTTTATCCGGACATCGTCGTTGAAATCATTGCGGTGATTTGCTGCTGTCTAGCTGTGATTGGAAAAGGACGGGTAGTTGAGAGCAGAGTTCTCGGTTTGTGCACAACACTCTTTTTTTCCTCCCGGTTCTGTGATGTATGTGTTACTGACTTATGGTCTCTTCCCCTCCCCCAAGTCTCTGACTCCTTTTATATTAAACACATGCGCCGCACCACGTCTGTCAATTCCCATGTCGGTTATACTTGCGCCAATTCCCAATGCCCTAGCCGACTTATGAAGTGAAGCCCATTGACCCCTTTCACTGGTCCAAAACTTTATCAAACAAAATTATGAAGTACAATGGCCCACCAGTGCATATATGGTAAATTCTGATGCCATCCAACCAATTTTCCAACCACGCGAATTTAGTAATAGAGCCCAATCTCGTGCTTGCTTCATCACTTGATATTATTTGTCCACGGGCTTTGCTTCGACGCCAAATTAAAATTCGACTTTGCGCATTTTAATGTCAAACCTCCCAAATACCTATAATCACAAAAATAACGCATTAAAAGCCAAGTAACAATATTAACGGACTTAGCAAGGATAAATTAGGGCCGCTAAATGTGAACATTCGCTCGCCTATCAGTCACCACGGTCCATGGCTATCTTCAATAACTCTTATCCGTTTGTGCTTTCTCCAAGTAGGGTTTGGATTAACCTTAGCACCGCCGTCATTAATTTTGACGCTATCCATCTTCTTCCACCTCCGCTTGCCAGGACACCTATGCAAAATTATGGCCCCCCTTCTCAAACCGGTCTTGCCTAAATATTGTATAGAAGTATAACTAAACCAAGACACACTACTTCTTCATGAACCAAAAAGTCCCGAGGTACTTTAACCCATACCTAATGCATCTTCTGCCCTACAACTTGGTGAAAATTAGAGGTGGCAATTTTAAGCTTGACCCATAAACCTGCCCATATCCATGCACTTGTACCCCGCCCAAATCTACCCATGTTGTATTATGGGTTATAAATGGGTGAAACCATATTAACCCATGCGCTTTTGGGTTTACATGGATCCAAAATGAGTTGGACCATGGGTGAGCAAATCCATAATAGTACAATGTTCATAGAAAAAAAAAAGCACGAACAACAAACTAGTCACTCTCATCTCTTCCCCCATCTCTCTCTCTCTTTCTCTCTCTCTCTCTCTCTCTCTCTCTCTATATATATATATATATATATATATATTGATCTTCGTAGCTGTATCTCATTCATGGGGGATGATAGGACAACTTCAAAACTCTCTAATTCCACGGAACTCTAGAAAGACTATAAGAAAGATCGCAAAGACATTGAAGATGAACTTTGTGCCAATGTCTCAGAATCAGAACCAGAACCGAAGCATAAGGAGACAAGCAAAGAAAAATCAAAGGTTTGGGGATGAAGTCCGGGCTTGCTTATGCTCCTGGAGGAATCTGAAGGACAATGTTGCTAATAGATTGTTAGCTCGTACCTGGAGCCTTAGCTCTAGGATTTTTTGCTCCATGTAATGAGGGATGTTTTGCCTCTTGTTGCTTTGTTTTCTAGTTAGCTTGGTAGGTGTTTCTTGGCCTGGTTAGACTTTTGTTGTTTCTTGTATTTGGTTTGTTTGCATTTAATGAAAAGTTAACTTACCAAAAAAGAAAAATCGAAGGCCGCAAACAAAGTAGTCTTCAGAGACGATGACACTACGACAAAGCTTGAACGAATTAAAGATCAAAATCGGTGAAAACAAGATTAGGAAAATTTGATGAGAACAGTTTTGCGAATTGGTTGCCTGATCAGTGCCATTGTTTTACGGATTGTGGATGTGTTCAATTTGTTTGTGTACGAGTAATTTTAGTTTTCATATTTTGGAATTCGTAATTGCAAGAACAAAATGGTGAAAATGGATTGGGTTGGGTTTTGATGGGTTCATCGTAATTAACCCCTTATTTGACACACATTCGTATCTATTTGACCCGTCTGTAACTAACACATCTACTATTGACCAAAGTTCAACCTGCCCATATTCAACCCATAACCCACACAAACCCCTCATTTGTCACCTTTAGTGAAAATCATAATAAAAATACGTTGAGTTCCAAGACAATAGTATGGACAATGTATCAATCTCAAACAAAATAACAGTCTCAACCAAATTCTTCAAGACAATCCCACACTCCACTGTTTGAAATGGTGAAATCTTCTAGGAAAAATGCTGATCCACAGTCTCAGTGCAGATCCGCTACAAGTACAAGTGAAATGGTTTCTTCTTTCAACATAGTTGGAAGTAAAACTTCAACTCTGTCCTTCCGACTACAATAAGGCCAAGCCAACCATTGATCTAGAGAGTTGGGGCTCAAACTTCGCCACAGGCCTAGCCTGGGGCTTCGATACGTTTCCTGCATCTCAATTCCAAGTGATAGAAAAGGCCGCCAACAGAACCACCAGAATCACTCTCAATCTGGTGGCTTATAAATCTGATAACTGGTTAGTATTGTTCCGATGCTCATTGTAAGCATCAAACGTCAACTGTGTTACGTATAGGTTCTAGTTACCACGCTCATCTGAACAACAAATACCACAACAGCAGAACATCAATGATAATAGCTTGCACCATTAGCACTATTTTGTGACACATGATAGCAGAACGACAGCATGAAGTCACCATCTTTCAGAAACTAGAATCCAATTTGAAGCATCAAAATGTTTACCATCAATCGACTGAGAAAATCCCAGCGATTCTTGTCCAACTACATTGGTAGTTTCCATCTGCAAACCTATTACAGCAAAAGCCTAAAGAGACCACATCATAACTCTGTGACAACAAAAACCAATATGACATCTACGGACTAAATTTCACACTGGAACCTTCAGGAGGTGAGAATTTCCCTTCCTACTTTCCTATTCTACCATAAATATAAACACAAACCGTGCAGGTTTTCTAGTCATTCAACATCCATCGAATTTCGAAGGCCAAGAATAAGATATCAATTCTTTTGGAAGCTCCAGTCAACCATGATTATTCCCTGTTACAGGCCAGGCAACGAGTAAGTGTAAAGATTATTTTCAACCACCACCAATTGCTCTAAAACATACATTCAATATTGGGGTCTACCTCCATTAAAGGTGTAGGTATGTAATTCAAGTGATCGAGATATCAAAACTGAGAAACCTCAAGATTTTACCTTTAGAAGAAGTACCACCCCTGTTCTGGCTTTGGTGACTTTTGTCATATGAAACAGCTGGAAACTTTGGGATTACCAGCGAGCTTTGCAATCCTTCTAATAGCTGTAGGCAACATCAATAAACAGTCCATGGGTAAATATTTTCAAGCAAACCATGAGTTGCAATGCAAAAAGACACAGTTTAGGTAGATTGAGGAAATACTGGAATCTTAAGCTGAGTTCGGCTACATAACAGGAAGATGAACAGAGAAATTACACAAACGTGTAAATTGAGCTATTGATTTAATCAAGTTCCTATGCAATCATTGTCATTTTTTTATATCTACACATTGAACTATGGTAAGATGCTTCCAAAAAAGGATAAGCAAAACACAAAACTAATACAGAAGGTGGTTAACACAATCCCTCTCATGTGATTGAAGTATTTAACATATTGACAGCTTTGCGATACTTGGAAATTGACAAGCCTGAAAAATATTATATTGCTGTCACTAAACCTTAGAATTACTAAGCTAACTTAATAAATAAGACAACCATTATAACCAAATATCTACAGATTCTATGCACACACACACGGGCACACCGGCTCAATCACCGAACTCCCGCAACACAGAGAGAGAAAGAGAGACAAAGAGACTAGAACAGTTTCCATCTTTCCAAGTATGTAAAAATTATAATTTCCACTTTCGACAGTGTCCCATAGGAACACATATTGCACGAGATATAACGTAAATGGGCTCACACCAGCAAACTAAGATACGATGATTCTGGATACAGCAACTTAACTGTACTGGAAGCTTTCCCATCTTTACTCCATCATAAGATTGAGCAAGGTGGTTTCACATACCATCCCAAGTGTAAGCTCATCAACTTAACTCATCTTATTTGCAGATAACATGCTCGTATTGTGCAGGGCTGATGAAAAATACTATGAAAAATACCGAGGAAAAGAAAGGCTATTTGAGAAGGCTTCTGGACACTACTTTCTGACTCAAATATCTTGAAGTGCCCCTACTAAAATATTCTGATGGGTCATTGAAGGAGACAATAACTAGGATTAAATCCTAGTCGACCAAACTTGTCATATGGTGGTAGATGACAACTGATAAGTACAGTTTTTTTCAGCATAAAAGTTTATGGGAGCTCTCTCTTCATCTTACCCCATAAAAATCTTGAAGGAGGTGGAGAGGATGCTCAGTGCATTCTTGTGGAAAGGGGGGGGTTTAAAATCAACTGGAAGCTGATATAATTGCCACTCAGCATGAACATTAAGAAAGGAAGGTGGTTTCAGTTTTTTATTGACTCCTGAAAGATTGGAAACACTTCTGGGGTGGGCCTGCCGCAGTACTCTTGGACATTAAGGAAAATCATTAACCTTAGAAGCACTGGCAAGAAGCTTATCAAATCGTTATAGGGAATGGGAGTCTAGTTCCCTTTGGCTGGACAATTCACACCCCTTGGGCCCCCCATACCATAGGTTTGGTGGGACACATGACCTAGGCAGGATTATGGATTCCAAGGTAAGGTAAGTTATTGCAAATAGCAACTGGAGATGGCCAAGAATTAGAAGTGTAGTTACCTATAAAATATGATTTAAGACACCACAGAATATGGCTCCATAGTGGGGAATACGGAGCTAAATCAGCTCGGCATGCAATCAGGAACGAAAAACGAATGTGGATTGGCGTAGCTTGGTCTCGTACAAGCATATAAACCCCAGGTGATCTTTGTTTTGTTCTCTCACAAGGCTAGCCCCTTCGTCCTTTTGGTTTGTTAATATACTCAAACTTGACAACAAAAAAACTCCTAACCTTCGTCAAGAAAAAAATACAGACTCACCCTTGATGTTGGTTGAATTCTGTGATTTGATCTGCGTGGCTCCACAGCTTCAGATATGGATTTCCCGAGGTCACTATCATCAAAGTTTGTCCACCTCACCTTTGGCCAACTTTCCACTAGAGTGTGCAAGTTTTCCTCCATTCAACCGTTCAGATCTGGCATTTGATGTGGACGGTTTCTTTGAAGGATCACCTGATGGAAGAGTTAGTGATGAAAATAAGGTTGGGCCTTCTTCAGATCCTTCCGGTTTAGAGAATGATCCAAATTCTATCAATCTCTGCTTTCGCGATACATTCTCATCAGTGCTACCAGAATCCTTGATCATATGATCCGTTGCAGAGCCATCATTTTGAGCAGAAAGCTTATCCTTCTGAGGTAGGGTTCTGCCGAAAACGCCTTGTGATTTTCCTGACTTAAGAACCTTAGTCTTTGACTCAGTCGCCTGATTTTCCTTGGAAATTAGTTTAGTATTTTTCCATCCATGAGGTCCTGATCCTTGAGGCATCAGATACTTTGCAAATTTAACCGAATCATTTGATTCATTAGTTTTACGGCTCCTCTCTGCAACATAATGTTTGCTTACTTCCATAAATCTCCTTTTCTTTCCAGGTTTAGGAACACCAAAAACGACTCTTGACCCTTCTTTCTGAAGACCAGTCCATTGTGTCCTAAGAGCACCAAGCTTATTCTGGTCTCCAATGCTCTTACCAAGGTTAAATACTTTTTCATTGGCAGATAATGGCAGTAAGCGCGATTCGTCAGGCTTCTTGGATTCCCAAAACTCAATATTTTTAGACATCTTATCCTTTTCTTTGTTCTCCATTGCAGGAATGCCCAACTTTAATCGCTTTTCCTGTGGTGTGTCTACCTGAAAAAAAGCATTAGTAAAACTTACATAACTAGGCAACATCAAATTAGCATGAAACATAAATACGTATAAAAATAAAACCAGGGTAGACGTGTTCTTGTTACTTGATCTGGATTCAATCCACTCCCCGTCCTTCCAAATAAGCGTTGGCCGTAGATGCCAAGCTTTAACAACTGAAGTTTCCCCTTCAGCTGGAACACAATCGCAGATACGTTCAGTTGAAAAAACAAGCAAGCCACGAAACATCAATGTGCACATCCAACAACTTGACGCACTAATGGACCAAATATCATCTTATTGCAAGTACCTGGAAAATGGACAGTTAACATACTCTCATCCTTTCTGTTCTTTTCTGTGATAACTCCTTCACGCCAGCTTAAACAAAGCAATAAAAGAAACAAAGTTAGAAATAGCTCTTCAGAAGTTCTGCACCAGTGTCCATGCTTCTGCCAACCAGTTTTAGCTATAATTAAACAACACACAATTGAACATATGAAACATTTCCGAGATAAAATGACATTAGAAAACAAATAACCCCACTAATTACGCTACAAAGTATCATGATTACCAATCTTGCATCCACACATCAACTCTGTCTCCAACAGACCACTGATAATCTCCCATGGCCGCTCTGCGTCTCTTCCTAGTTCCTTCAAATTGTATGATGGGCAATGCGTATTCTGGGTGCATTGTTGGCTTAACCTTCAAGTGCTACCCATTCCCTTAGCTTCCCTGAACCTGAACATATCGAGCAAACAAAGTGAATAGCAGAATAGCAACATAACAAAGGAAAACACAATCACATCACTATATATGTAAAGCGCCCAAAAGATCTTTAGAATCATAACCCGACGTTCATTAAGGAACATGTTGACCGTGAACATACAATATTGCATGAGCAAACCAATGTTATATACCTAGAAAACCCAATGTTATAAAACCAATGTTATATACCTAGAAAAACACAAACATACCATATTGCATGAGCAAACTTGCTGCAACGCTCACATATGAGCACAGAGGTTCTTGTTTTCCAAAGCCATATAACACAAGCCAACCAATTCTCTACATAAAATAGAACTATATTTATTGTAGCAGCTTCCCTTCATCTGATTGGAGTTCAGTGTAGCTAACAAAAGCTTTTCTATCCTTCGTGCTCAAAACTGTAGCTGAGAACCAAGCTGTTTTAAACCCATCACCATCTTTTCGAATCTAAAACATCAAGTAGATAGGTTAGTGGGCATCCAAATATTAAAAAGACGTTAAAAAAATGTTGCATGAAGTATTGTCAGTGTGTTCTAAAAGTCAGCCTAGGCCCTAGATGGACACCCAACGCCTTGATTATAGGGTCTAGGCGTTGATCAAGGGTTTACACATTATAAGGGATAAATCGGCTAGGCAGGGATTAGTCGACTAGGCACGCTACAGGGGGTATATTTTGTAATTTCTAAAAATTTTAGAGCAGAATGCGCAATATTAAAAAATACAAGGGGTAAAATGTTACTTTAACAAAAACAATACATACATGCATATAGATACATATGAGAGCCCCGCGTTAATAATCGAAGCTATTCAATTTGTTTAAAACATTTTTTTAAAAGTACCTTAAAAAATCAATTCATTTGGATATCAGTAAGGACTTGATCAACATGATCGATTCAATCAATTTTTATCTTGTCAAATTTAGGAACAAATACCGATCAAGCCCCTTACCGCTATCACAATGAGTTGATTTTTTTTTTTTGGAACTCTTAAAAACATGTTTTAAACTAATTGAACAGCTCCAATCATTTGCATGAGACTCCAAAATAGGTGTTTTACATTTGGTGTCAAATGTTGTGTTATCTATGTCTATAACCTATATACGTAATATATCAAGGATTCACCATATATATTTTAGTTGTTAATTAAGTCTTGATTCTTTTCTTCCTAGTCTTCCTGCTCTCGCATAATTTCTTACTCAAACGTCAGGGATAAGGGAAGATCATATTTTTTAACAAATAAAAAACCCGACTAATCTCTAGGCACCAATTAGTTGCCAACTAGTCGGCCTAGGCAGGCTCTCTTCTACTCGACTATCGCCTAGCATTCTTTAACAAAGACGAAGTCTGCATAAATGTATACATAATTTTTGCAAGCCCACAAACTTAGTATTTCCATGAACTTTCAGGTCACAAACCTCCACAAAGCAACCCTCCTTTATGCTGTTCTCCTCGACAGCAACTATTTCATTATCTCGAGTTGTGATGCAAGCAGCTCTTGATTCAATCTCAGATTCAGGAACCACGCCTATGGTTTTGGCACTGTCCAAAGCCCTACGACTCTTTTTGGCCCTAGAATCCGTTTCTCTGGTAGTGAAGGAGCTTAATAAGCCATCTGCTGCCCTCACATGATCTTCCATTGACTCCCTGGGGACCTCTCCTGACAGAGGTGACAAACCAGGGTTTTCAATCTTTGCCTCCTCAGATGCTGTCTCCTTGGCAACATGAGGACAATTATCGATGATATGTTCTTCAGATTGTTCTCTCTCATTATTCGATATTACCCCGTGTTCACAAGGCATTTGTTGAACTCTCCAGTAGCCCTCTGGACCAGCATTGACTAATTCACTCACAGGTAGAGGATCACCCATGGCAACAATTTTTCCTGCTTGTGAAACTGCTTCGTCTGCCAACTCAGCAGCTTTTAAAATCCCATCCAAGTTTTCAGCCTGTTTTGATGCAGCCAAAGCAGCTTCAACCCTCCTTCTAGCAGCTTCCCTAGCAGGAAGTAATATGGAACTGGAAGAGGTGCTCACATTCCCTCCCATCAAAATCGAAGCAGGAGAAGCATTTCCAAAATTGTTCACACCAGAAAGAGGAGATGCAGAACTCTGAGCAGGATTGCTAGTTCCACCAGGGGCCAACGCTTCATCAGCCATCATTTTTGCTTGGAGCTCAGCATTTGATGCAATCTTAGCAGCTGCAGCTGCAGCTTTTGCAACAGAAGCAGCCGCTGCAACTGCAACAGCCGCAGAAGCTAACTTACCTTCAACATCTGGACTCAACCCAGAGTTCTTCTGCTTATCTAACTGACTCCACACACTTAGACAGTGACTTACTGCAGCAGCAGCAGCGACAGTTGCTGCATCCTCAGCCTGTTGCTTAGCCTCTGCAACTTTGCTTAAAGTATCGTCTGACAAAACATTTTGCTTTGTGTTCTGTTCCACTGGTTTAGGATGATCAGTGGTAGATGAAGTAGATGCAGATGTGAAAATTTTAACTGCATGGGCTTTAGATGTAAAAATATTTGGAGTGGATATGACGACTGAAGTAGACAAATGACTAGTGACAACAGGAGCAGACACTGATTCTGTATGAGTGTGAGCAAGAAAAGAGATCTGACCAAGATCCCCAAAAAGATCAACCTTTTTCCTTTTTCTGGCCTTAGGACCAGTGGAATTCAGAGCAGGCAATACAGTCATCCTTTTCATGTCAGAGAGGGAATAAGTCGCAGCAAGAACACTAGGACCAGAGCTATGGACCAAGGCTATAGGAGATGCATACTTTGCTTCAGAGGTGAGAAGACCAGATGATTCTTTAACGGGGTTTAATTTAACTGTCTGTCATAGACGACACAGAAAAACAGAAGTCTGGAGAAGCAACCCATGGACCAGGAAAATGGGTTTGAGATAGCCAATTATGTCCAATAAAACCCCTCGTGGGCGGGGTCTGAAATGGATGCATTGGAGGAAGTGTTTGCTTATAATCAATAACTCCGGGTCTTGGCATCCCACTGGATTGCAAACCATCACCAGGAGTACATATGTTCCAAAGCGGTGATGAAAGAGGTATCATAGAATTTGAAACTGGTGAAGGGGTACCCTTGCTACTTGCTTGACCAAGAGGAGAAGGCGGCATTTTACTTTGAAGTGAACCACGTTTTATCAGTTGCTCAGTAGGCCTAGCACCTGCATTACTTTACGAATGCAGTTAGACATTCATCAAACCTGAGTGGTAAGAAAAAAACAGCTTAAACACAACGGTACCTGAACGTTGTTTCACAGGGGTTTCGGGTTTGTTAGGATGGGAATTCTGGCCTTGAATCCTTTCCATATAAGAGCACCAAACAGGCTCCCAAACAGTCCTTCCACCATCTATGTTAGAAACTCTCAGCATCAACCTTCTCTCTCTAAATTCAACTTAAGAAAAAATAGAGACACGGGGTTAACAAACTAACCAGAAGCTCCAAAGGGTGAAACCATGCATGCTTCATCAGGTGCTGCCCGTTGTCTGTAACAGCATTTTCAGAGTGATTTCATTGTACAGACATACCAAAAAAGGATCTTCCAAATTGAATGCAAAAGTTGACATACAAAACAGAAAACACCATGTCTAGTGGACTAGACACGTGAACTAAGTGTCTATTTATTAGGTCTGAATACAAGGGGTGTTAGGGTGTTTGAACTCCCAAAACATTTATCTTCACCTTTGGATATCGAAACACGTGCAGAAGTTGGAGATGGTTACACGGGTACAAACTAAATGTTCAGAAATATAGTGTTTCGAATGCTATTCAGAGTTTCAGACATAAGATGCTAGAATGCAGAATGTACTTCAAAATAGGAGTTGCCGATGGAAAATGGATTTTAGCAAAATGGATTTCAACCTCCCATCTATTTAAGATGCTAGTATTTTTCTCCACCATCAAGAGTCAGTTTCTTCCTCAATCATGATCCACTAATAGAATCAAGAGTATAATTTGCATATGGAGGATGGGATACATATCCCTTGCCTAGATTATCTAATGGATCCGGATCCCTGTAGGAAATTAAGAAATCAAGTAGTAATGTCGTACAATAAACGTTTAATATTATTGGCTACACAATTATTTTCCAATGCTTACACTTTTGATAAGTGACCACCGTGCTAGATGGCGGAAAATTAACCGACTAGCAGGGACAAAATCTGGAAAAGTCATTATGAAAAGAGTAGAATACACTAAAGTGAAAATGATACTAACCCCAAAAATCTTACAGCAACAAACCAAAGGTTCCTTATATATGTGAAAATGATACTAACACCAAAAATCCTAAAGCAACAAACCAAAGGTTCCTTATATTAGCAAAGCAACCCCCCAGGCCGCCCGTGTTCTTAAATAATTGGTCCCGTGTTAAAAATCACATTTGTGAACAACTTGGCGCTCAATAATCTACCAGTTATATTTAATTAATAAATTCTGGAACCGCCATGAATCTTAGACATATAATGAGTTAATTAGGTTAATATTCACAAAACCCACTCTCCCACATTCATAAGTTGATGCCCACGACAAACTAACTAGAAGTTCTTTTCTCGTAATCAAATGATAACATTCTAATAAACTAAACTGCTTCTAAATCCTGTATCTCTGCTCAAGATGCAGTTTTGCACTTTAGTGCATCCCAAATGAGGGGGGCACCATTCAAACTGTAAATGGTCAAGTGCACCCAGACAAACTAAGAAGCCAGATAATCCTATACTGACCCTATTTTTGTTTGGTGTTTGTTGTACAAACCATAAAAAGGGATTCACATCAGCGATCCGTAAACAAAGATCTGTGCTCACAATTGCACTTGTTGTAAATCTGTGAAAGGCTGATGCAACGACACAGAGGGTGGAACTGAAGAGTTCAAATCTGGTAAATTGGAGGTAGGGATGGAAACGACAGCACGTGGTATTGTAGCACTGCATTCAACATTTCGAAGGGTTGTTTCCTTGACATGGCTTCCTCTTCTGGAATTTTCTTTTCTTGTTGCCGGACCAGGTGCTCGCCTTGTTTTACGCCCAGGGGTGCTTTTGGGACCTCCACTTGCAATCTCCCCATCTAATGCTTGAGAACTTCCACGAGAAAGTTCCGATACAATATTGGATCCATTTGAACTGCGGCAGGTGTTGAAAGCAATCCCTCAACAATCTACAGCAAACATTTCATGACAAGATTCAGGATTAATAGTAAAACTATGCATATAAAAGCTATAATTGAAGCATAATTCAGTATTAACACATAGAACACCTACCATGGGTTTTTTGCATTTTTGGATGGCTGAAACTGATTCCCCATCCTTGGTGGCCTCTCTTCCAGATAGACCTGCTGATGGATGGACCCTCCCATCTTTGGCAGGATTGTCTCCACTTATATTGTGGGAAATAGACTGCACAGCGACCTCAGTATGAGAAACACTTCCAGCCACGGACTCCTTGACACCCTCTTTTTCACTTTGAGAAAGGACAAATGAGCTGATGGTTGGCATACCAGAAACAGGTTTAACAGATTCCACAGAAAGACCTCCACCTTAAGAACAAAAACATAGAAGGAAAGTACTTTCATCTCAGAAACCGACCAGCAGCAGGAAAGTATCGTATATTGAACATGATGGCTAATTGTAAAACAACACAAGTACTACTACATCGCCTCAGATCACCATACCAGGGGTCTTCAACTGTGGTGTAGAAGAAAAAAACAAAAAAGAACAGCTAATGTGAGGTCAAAATGCGCCAACATCAGGCTAAACTGGTTGCAGCCCGAAAACCAAACAGTTCTTTGGTAGGGCAATGCGAAAACAAATGAACTTCTCCAACTTTCCTCGCAGTATGAGAAATTGGACAAAAGGTCAAATAACAGATCATTCGTCGTACATGATATTGACAGCCAATAATAACAACATAAAAACATGAACCCATTCATCCTCAATGCTTCATGAAATTCACTAATAATCTCCATTCTCACCACAAAGCCTTGCAAGCATCACCTCACCGACAAAGTATTGAAAGGAAAATCACAGACAACTAGAAATTGATAGCGATTGCACGGTTTCCTTAGCATGAAAAAAAAGCACGTTTCACGAGCAAATAAAATAACTTGAACAAAAATCATCGAAGATGTAAAAGTAACAAAACAAACTCGCTAAGTAATTCAAAAAAGGGGGTAAACCCCTTTAACAATCTTCACTCTCAAAATACCATCTCGCACACCCCTGTACTTAAAAACCACAATCGACCACTCACCTTATCTTTTCCTCAATTCAGTTTCTCTCTATAGTCCACACTTACAAAAGTTTCCTAACATTAGGCATTATTACCAGGATTTGAAATTCCCCGTTCTCATTTTTGCAATTAAATTGTATATTTAATTCACAATAAAAGGAGGACGGAATGAAAAAATTAATTACCACCTTGTCTTTCTTTCAAAACTAACAAAATAGCTTCAATACCATTCCTTTCTCAGCTAGTTTCTGGCCACTTGAAACTGTCCCACTCTGGAATTCAATCACTGCATTCATCTTCACCTGTTTCTCTTTTTATTATTGGTATCATACAGTTTTAGGGAGTTTCGTGGTTCATGATAATCTAGTCAGTTGCATAGGGAGTTCCTTTTTTGTGAAGGACAAAGAACTAGTATGAGAAGAGGGAAAAAAACCAATTACAACTACCAAATGTGGAGTGATTTGTGGATTGTGAATTTGATAATATTTCAGTTGGTAAAAGGTAATTGGAGTCCAACTACTGAGGCATAAAAAAAGTTTGACACAATGACAAAATTGGGAAGAAAAAAGGTTCTCCCTTTCTATACAAGAATAGAAGAATACAGCTCATTTAATGTAGAAAGAATATACGTTCTGGAACTGCACTTTAACTTTGTGGGGACATAGCAACATGGCTAAACCCCATATCAGAACAGGCATACCAAGCAGAATAAAAGATTTATTGGCTCCAAAAGGTCCGAAAAGAACGAAGGATAAGAATAAAGAAAGAATATGTGACCTGCAGCTTTTGATGGTGCCACGTCATGATTTTTCTGCATACCAGCTTCTTCACAGTTCCCAGGAATAAGTAGTCTTTCAGCACAGCTACCCTCTTTGACTGCTGAATCACTAAGAGTAAGACAAACTTCCAACTTCCAAGAAGAGGTTTGACTAATTTCACGGGCCTTTGCCACTTGTTCATTCCCACTAGTTGTATTGAAAGTCTCTACCATTGGCGATAAGTGATCATTCTCCTTGTGTAACGATTTAACAGATTCTTCAATTCCACTTGCTAAATTACCTGTCCCCAAGGTGGGCATTGACTGATCAACATCCTTGTGTGAAAAAATTTTCCAAGTGGAACTGTGAGACAAATTTTTCGACATCCAAAATGGGATATAACTCACTTGTCCCTTGCGAAACATCCTTCAATAAATTTGTATCTTCAGAGGCTTCACCTCCAGTCTTTGTGCTTTTTTCCAAGTGATCAGAACCTTTATCTACAGTAGCACCAGTACCAGAAAGCAACCAAGCACCATCCACTACGTCATCCATTGCCAAAATTGTCTTTTCCAAACCAAGATTTAAAGCTGCAAAAGAGGAAAAGGTTAGTTTACCAAAGGATTTCTCCCAATTTAATGGTAAGAGCATGGAAAACAAACTCAGGAAAAGGGGATATACCTGGTTCATTCCCGGCAGAAGTGAGACATTCTGCTTGATGAGCTAACTTGGAGTCTACTTTCATATCATCTTCTTGAGACAACGGTTCAACCCTCGTGACACTTCTAAGTGATTAAAAAATGTTGGAATCCATTGAACCCAAATCCTTAGGCAACTCACCACTCTCTTTTTCATTGAAAGAAACCTTTTGATTAGATTGCACTTCATTTGAAGTAGAGACAACATTTCCTTGGTGTGCTTGTACCGATGCAACTACCATGTGAGATAAGGCATGATCTTCAGCCTTTAAATCCTCATTCTGGACTACAGAAGCATCGCCCATACCTTCTAAATTTTCAACTGCATGTTTTTCCTCAATCAACTCAGTTGAAGAGCATGCTACCGTCGAACTAGGAAGATCTCCCACACAGTTACTGCTTCATCACCCTGCCCATCAGACAGCTTATTTTCTACCCCAGAAGTCAAAGAGGCCTCAGAATAACTGACTGAAGCCTCACTCCATAATTGGTTATCGCCTACCCGAAGACGGGTCTTATTGGTTTCCAAATACATTCTCCATCCTTGCAGAGGAAATACAAAAGGGAAATGAAATGAAAAAAATTTCTAAAATACAAACGAAAGCATGGTAGCGAAAAGTAAAGGAAACTTGATCATGAGAATTTAGGAGCCACGCCATATTCACACATCACAGATTAACAGTATTAAGACAGCAAAATTCGCCAAAGCTGGAATTTGCGAGGAACCATTTTAGCTCCACATTGAAGTTTGAAGTACTCAAACCTCATCAGGGAATCTGTTTATCACCTCAAATCTCATTGAGGGTATCTATTCTGAACAAGGATTTTGGTCTGTGCCTGAAGATCAGCTTAAAAGTGCAAAAAAGTTGATGGAATGATATGAAAAATGTGCAGAACATCTGAGTTTTAAAGAATATCTCCCATTTGCTCCTTCCCCCCATTTTATTCTCCTTTTTGTGTTGTAATATCTCATGTTGTATGCATTAAAGAAACATCGATAAAATTGGTGAGAAAAAGACATAATGCTTTGAAGCTTAATATGATGACGGGGTGTTAAACTGCAGGTCAACAAAATCATGTGTCCCCAAAGAGAATGATGAGAAGCAACTTGAACTTCTAAAATCATGAGAATCACGAAGACGAAGAAATTCAGGACACCAAGAAAGAAAATCATCAAAGATGATCCGATTGTAACCTTTATTGACAAATATTCTAGCAAGGGTTTTGACAAAGTTCAGGTCCCAAAATGGCACAAAGCCAACCAAACAGGAAAAGATACAATGCCTGATGGTTTTGGTTACAATTTGAATCTAGATAGTCATGAATTGCAAAATAAGAGACAGAAGAAGACGGCTCACAGAGAAAATTATTAAGTAATTGTAGTCATTTGCTTGATATAAGTCATAAGTCAATCAACAATTAACTAAAATTATTAAGCAATTACTGTCATTGCCAAAGGTCACAGGGAAAATGATAAAGCAATTCAATTAGCAAGATGGAGAAAAACCTGATCCGCTGAGCCCCGTGATCCACACAACGCATCCCTGTTGATTATCTTTGCCTTTCACGCTTCCCAACCGGACATTTGTGCCATAAAATATTTGTTGAATTGTCCACAGTAGACATTAGAAACAGTTTTTCTCTGTCCACAAATAAAATACTAAAATCAACAAGAATTTACCAATTTCAATGAATCATTCATCTTTGCAAGGAAAAATCCAACGTATCAACAATCAAGTATCTCATGCCTATCAAAAAATGAGGTCTGGTAGTGTGGATATACGATATCTTGCTAGTAACTCAGCTTTAGAAGAAGAAGATTCATTATCAAATCAAATGCTAAAAAAAAGAGGAAGGCAATGTCTATAATACATCAGAATGATATTTAGAAGAAAAAAGAAAGGACAAAAGTTTGCAGCATTACTAACTTCACAACAAATGATTACAAGTCATCACATATCGTTTGTACACAATAATGGCACCCAAATATAAGAACCATGGATGTGCAGGTAAGATGGAGCTCCATCTAGTATGCAAGAACTGCACCAAAATCACCAGCCCTTCTACAAGATCATCAAAATAACCAGTATCATTTGTTGGTTCTTTTTTTTTCCTGTTGTGCCACAACTTAAGTATTTTATGACTGTAGCATTCTCCTCTCCCCTTCTAATTCACAAGTTCTAGGGTTTTACATACATTTCACTTCGAATACTATCACATAAAAAAACGGGTATGGAGGTCGAAGATGTTACTTATTCAGTTAGAATGGATGTAATACAATGAAAACAAATGTTGCTATCTTTCTTCACAAAGGAAATTATAGGGTTGGGCAAAAAGTTCATCCCTGCTCCGACTAATAAATCAGCACATCAAATGAATCACTGTACCAATTATTTTAAACAAAATGATTTCAACTTGCAGCTATCACTTTGAAATTCTAGAGTCCAGCATTCGGATCATTTGAGCCTGCTGCCACGACTCCCATACCACCATCTGCTGTAACACCCAATTTTTCCTCGGTGCTTAATTTAGCAAGAGCCAGCTTTTCACCATCAACCTCTCTTACAAGTTCATCAATCTTCCGAAATTGATATGGCCATCTCGCATTGTACAGAAATTGGCGAAGATCAAACAGATTGTCCTCCGGTGAGTAACTCTGCATGAAACATGAAATGTCATTGGTGAAAAATTGCAAAGATGGTAATAAATTTGAGTGTGTGGCATTGGGTCTAGATCGAGAGAGACCTCGGCATGATAGGAAGGTGTCAACACAGTCATTTTGTGTTGGTTGATTGAGTAGTATTTGAAGAAGTGCTTCACTTTATCAGCAATTTCTGATGGAGTAAGACTTGCACCCCATTTATAGCAGAGATTCTGGAAGAAAAAAGATGACTAATCCTAGTGTTAGGTATACAAGAGATAAGTACAATAAAAGCCTGCAGCCTTTTAGATTTAAGATGTAGAAATAGAACAAGTTCACACCAAAGTCAAATTTCAAAGAGTCTCACATTTAAGACATACGACCATCATGGGCTTAAAGAAAATGTTTATGTTGGGCATAAGTTTAGAGATTGTTTTCAAGGTTATTTCTCATCAAAATAGGTCATATTTCTTTTTCCCAGCTGTGTACCAAATCAGATCAATATATCTTTGCTGCCATGACGAGATTGAATGGCAAGACTCCACTGCTGTGCTGATGCTGGGGGTTCCTCTAGTAGGATTAGGAAGTTTAAAACAAACCTTGAACATGGATACAGGACCGCATCGGAATATCTTCCGCAACCTTCCGTAAACTGAAAGTTCCTCATACGTCATTCCCATGTCCACTTCATCCAGCTGCTTAAAAAAAAAAAAGGTAATTACATAATTAAAGTGTGGCATCAGATCTGAGCAAGCATAACTCTTCTAGAGTTTCTTTAGACTCCAGAAGACAGTAAAACTGTGAAGTTGAAATAAATATTCCATGCTGTTGACTGTTGACATCAAGGTAGTCTACGCAAGTCAATGTGTTAAAAGAATGAGTTTGAATTGGTTGAGATGGATGTGTCTACTACTACCCTGAAAATAACAGTGAGATCCATATAGAGTTGCTGATGGTTCCATCCTCCCCGTCTGCTTGGTCAATATAACTTGATTGGGCAACCTTGAAAAAGGTTCTATGAAGCTAAAATTGGTTGATCCATTTATGTCAAGTCTATGTTCGGTTCATCCTCTGATTATGGTATTGTTGGTATATTACTAAGCTATGAGAGTCATAAAATAGTTGGAAAATATCGTAAAAGAATGTTCTCTGTGATCATTGTCATCTTAATGGCAGAAATTTTGAGAGAAGAAATACACATTCAAGAAGGAAAACATACACAGAATGATAATATGCAAAACCCGCTAGCTAAGTACCTGGCTGTAGTTGGACCGTATAGGCTCCAGTTCAGCAGTGGGGGGAGCGGCTTCAATTTCTGCTAAAGATGCGTAGCCAAGATGGGTGGCAGCCCATCGCAGAAATCTCCGAAGATCCTGCTTACTAATACTTCCAATAGGATTTATATCTGAGGAACTGCAATCATACTGTACAAGAAAGATTTTAATTCAGTTTCATAAGGACATAATGTGTTAGTCATTGAACGAAACAAAAGCTAGATGGACAAACATGAAACTAAATTATTCATCGACACTTGACTTCACCAAAACTGAACTGTTTATTTGGTAGATCATTGATGAATTCACCTCCCCTAATTCCTCTAATGGAGCCCTACTTCATGGCGTCATATTAACTCATATATTAAGTCTTCTTTTTGGAAAATAATCCGTGAAATTCATGGAGTAACCAAGGTCAGTAGTCCAGGAGCAGATTATCCAAATCCAAAAGCCTGCTATGTCAAAAAATTCTTCACAGGACTAAGTACCTTTGTCAGGTAACCACGCAATCCTTCATCGACATTTGAGCTACCTAATACCAGATAAAAACCTGTCTTGTTATGAACCCAAGGCATGAGTGATGCTAACATAAATGCCAGGACCATTCTTATTCGAGCTTGAATGTTCTGCAATCCCAAGTTTTCAATGTTTGATCCACCATCTACCTGCGAATATAGAATCAGGTCAATTGATTTACTCAAATGAAAATACATTTACCCTGACTGCACCCAGTTGGGCTGGGGAATTACAACACATCCAACCCTCACCAAAAATAGAATAATGGACATATAGAAAATAGAATAATGGACATATAGACTGATGCATGAAAAAAACCTGTCAAACAGACACATTAGGAAAACATGCAATGCGAAGCAAAGTTAATCTTGGATCTACTAAAGGTAGATACATTCCAAGGCAAAGATTGTAGCATAAGCTGAAACCTGTCACATGAGAACAAATTTTCTACTAGTTGGAAACAGTAACTCAGGTTAATTTTAACCTTGTAAGTTTACCTTGTAGCGTGGTCTCTTTCCCATTAGTGTTTGAAAAAGGGACAGCAGGGAAGAAACAACTCGATCTATGGAAACATCTAGATGCCATGAGCCAATATCATCTGCCAGCACTTTTGCTCGCTGTCTTGTTGCATCAGAACTGCAATGAAGAAACCATGTCACTGATCAATAACAGATAGGGAGGATCTAGCCTTCCAGATGCAATATAGAAGGAGGAAAGGTACATTGAAAGAATCAACTTGAAAAAATCATGAAGGTCCCAAACAATCAATTAGCCTCCCTCAATATCTTTTTATTCAAATTATCCTTTGACATAAAATCAAAGGCAATGCTTCCTAGGGTCTAACAAGGGAGCAATCTTGTTTGGTTTAGATGAGCCATAATCCCTTGAAGCCAGCATTTTGGCCAAGGGCTAAACATTAAACTGCTGAAAATCAAACAGAAACACTAATTTGGAAGTGTCAGGAAATTCAAGATTATAACCAAGGCAAGAAAGAGCCTATATTTAGAGCATCCAGATTCTTAATAAATGAATATTAGGAAACCGAAGACACTAAAAAAAGATGCCAAGTTGACATTGTAGCCATAAATGCTATGGAATGTGAGAATAAAAATGACCTCCAAACTTGACTCATTACTTTTGTGTGCAGCAATAATGTTGACACTCTCAATATTGCCTACGATACCCTGATGAACTTAGAGTGCTAGTGAAAGCAAAATCCAGTGTCTTAGACCAGCTACAGAGAAAACAAACGCGAAGTGTAGAGGATGAGTTATGCTTACAGATACTCACCTATTTTCAGATCCCATAAATACTGTGTAAAATATGCGTTTCGAAAATTCTTTGCTATCAGTGGGAAACTGTCCATCAGTATAATGACCAATTCTTACAGCATCAGCTTTGACCTGTTCATCCCCATTTTGAATATCTGCATGCACAAGTCAACATCATTCTATAAACAACCAAAAATAAATGATTTTCAAGACAGCTCGTTCATGGTTCTAGGTCACAAAAGACGAGATCTATCTTTTTCATATGATGTGTACAACTTTGAAGGGAAGTTGGCCTGTGAAACCAAGCTGATTCATTGCTCTGAACCACAAAACATAAAAGACATGGCTAGAACAACACAACAAGCCCATGAGTGTCGCTATAGCACAGTTGCTCAGATAAGCAACGCTGATGCCCACCACTTGGGTAATCAACACAAAATCCTTTCTTGTCACTAGCTCTATCCGGGGCCCTGTCTTGTGGTATACATGTCACTTTCAATGATTGACGCTACTAGAGGAATATAAATCATGAACACGGTGCTCGATCTTATCTGAGGAAAGCAGAGGGTGATACAGTCTACCCGCCCCTACCACAGCCTACAATCATATCTAAATGATTGAATGGAGAATGCATATGGTTAATCAAATCAAATTCTTAGGTTCAATAATATAACTAGTAAGTACGTCAGTAGCTATTGATTGCACATTTCCACATGGTTCATGGATTTGAAATGCGTAGGTTCAATTTTCAGTAGTAAATGCATCTGTAGTACCAACCATTGATACTATTCCTGTTGGGATTGTGTAGTTTAAAAATCATCCCTCTTAAATAAGCACCATTAATGATTCAACATGTAGATAAGCGTAGCAAATGAAACCACATCAATTGCACACAGTGGCCCTCCAACAACTGTAGTATAACAAATCTCCATGTGTTGAGATCAAGCTGACCTTTTACTACAAGCTGGCACATGCAGCCAACTATTGCAGCAACAGAGGAGCTATCAGCACCACCGGAAAGTGGCAGCAGAAAACCAGAAGCTCCACTTCTTCTTAAATAATCCCACATCCAGCAAGCAGGTCCGAAAGCTATTTCTTCCTCACAAGAGTGATATCTAATCTGCAAATGAAAAATGACAATACATATGGAAACTTGACTGAAAAAAGCCAATCTTCAATCTGCAAATTCAGGAATCAGAACACAGAACAGCTCTGAAAAACCACTCACATTGTCAACGGAAAACAAATCAAAATCGGTCGACGGCAATCAATAGCTGAAAATTAGGTCATTTTTCCGTCATGCATTACAAGACCAGTGTTGTCATCAAATGTTTTGATAACCTTTTCCTGACCAAGATCTTACCTCAATTGGACTTGAAAGGGACATTCGAAGGTTAAAAGGCTGACAGAGCTTGTAAGGTGTTGCTACTGATGGAACTTTTGGGTTGCAACTTGCTTGCTCTTGAAAGCTACTTATAGATCCTCTTAAACTTGCAACCTGCCATTAAATAGTTGATGAGGAACTAGACGCAGGTTTTAAAAATGCAATGGCGACCAGAAGTTCCCATCAATTAAATAGCCACAAAATCTTAATTATTTGGATTATCATGTCAGGCAGATGCCACTCTTTCACATGCCTGTCATGCCATAGGGAAATTTAGCCCATCATGGAATACAGCGTAGCATGTCAGGAAGAAAATTGAAAATTTGATGATACATCACAACCAGACTAGAAAAGGATACAGTGTATAACAGCATATTTTGTTCCATTCTTATCAGAGATAATATTCCTTAATCACTTGTAATGTGCTCGGACGACTTGTGTTGGTGATGTTTTCAAGGTCTTCTTATCAGAGATAATATTCCTTAATCACTTAAAATGTGCTCGGACAACTTGTGTTGGTGATGTTTTTCAAGGTCAATCAGAACTTCTTCTGCTTTTCATAAACATCTTCGCTAATAATCATGACTGAAAATTGAGGAAGACAAAGAAGAGTAGGAAGCCCAACCACCCCCCCTCCCCCCGGGCAAAAAAGATATGATTTGAAGTGAGTACATTCGGGAAATGGTAGGAGTGGCACCACAAAAGATAAATTGCGAGACAAGATAAAATGGTTTGGCCAGGTCTGCAGAATGCAATGCAATGGCAAGGAAGGGTGTTATGATCTGTGTCAAGCGAAATTTTAGGAGGAAGCCTGAAATGGGACATTATAACAACCCAAAATAAATACTTATTTAGTATAACTGAGCTTATTGCCTGGACAGGATGGAAGGCAAGAGACCTTGTATAGCTTTAGCTTACCCCAATTGAAACAAACAATAGTCTCAGTATGGTTTGATTGGATACGTTTAATCAGCCTATTTCAGAGAAAATTTAGCAAAGTATTGGTCATGGGAACATTATGTGCCCCATAAGAATAATTTTCAGCTCCCAGGGCTGCATGTTGCACCTGATAGAAATCTTTAACAGTCATAAGCAATTATTTACAGGCTACAGCCAATGGTAATTACGAATTCAAATGCTTGAAGAATTGTAAAACAGTAGCAGCATTGGTGGCGGCAACTGTAAAAAAAAAAAGCCTTCTATGCAGCTGAAATTGAGATCAAATTAAACTTGGAGCATACCACATCTAGATCTATTTGAGCAACCACCACCTCAACATCCTTCAGGGAAAATTGTGAGCCTTGCGCAACCACATCCCCATTCAAGACAACACAGGAACATCCATCTGCCATGGATAATATTAATAACGAACAATTAAACGTTATCTCAATTGCATAAATAAATACAAAAAGGGATAGCTCAAAGGGTATAGCAAATCCAAGCCATAATAGAAGTCAACTAAGTACTTGTTATTTACCATAATACAGGCGGCCACCATCACATCCTTGGTGATTACTATATATATAGACACCTCCACGACCATGTGTGGCTCCTATAAAAGAACGAAGGCGAAGGTCAAGCTTTCGCAGTTGGTGGTGACTTCCACTGGCATTCAAAAACACTTCAACACCATTCAATGCAAGCTCAGCATGAGGGGGAATGGGAGTATAAAGCTCCTCACAAACCTCCGCTGCAACAGCTCTGTCAGCATGTGAATACTCCAAAAATTAGAAGCCACACAACAGCTATTCAAAAGTACTAAGAAAAGCCAAGCAGGTAGGCCATTAATGCATCTTGCATCTTTGGTCTGGATGAAGGCGGCAGTCAATAGATGCAAGAACTACCCACTTACAATTTGAAAACCATTGGTACAAGCTGGTAGTCATTAGAAGCACGCAGGTGGATCTAGTGCAAAGTTAAGCAAAATAATTTAACAGAATAAGCTAAGGGAATCAACACTACCTCCACCTAATTTTGTTTACATGCTCTTTTCTAATTGTAACACTATAATCAACATGGTGTTTTGCATTTCTTTGACCGTGCATGAATCATTTATACCTTTATATGCGGGTGGGAGCAATGTATAGTTTCTCTAAAACTAAATCTCATTCGCAACACAGATTCAGAACGATAACAACATGACAGAAGCAAAAGGGGAAGCAATAGATAAATTCTAACATACGTGTCCAAGAATTGGATGTATCCATAGCCAAAAGGCACTGTTTGCTGAGATAAAACCGTGGAAATTTCACTTGGAAGCTGAAAGTCCACAAGCTCTTTGTGCTTCCATGCTGTAAACCATCGCAGTTCCCTGTAGTTGCTGTCATTTGCAAGCCACATCTTTGGCCGTATCATGATAATTTTTTTGTTCAGACATAATACTTGACAATTGTAACGCTCTGATCCTCTGATAACAGGCATACCAAAGCTACATAGTATTCCATCTGTCCAGTCACCAAGTAAAATATCCTTTAAGCACTCCCATCTGCAGTTAATTAACGTCCAAAGTCAGAACACGAAACTGAATTATAGCCACGAGCAGGCCACCTACACCTTCGAAAACAAATGATTACAAACGTAATCACCATAAATGGGTGTTATATCTGTACACATGGATAAAAGGACAATCTGGTGAGAAGCAAATAAAGATGGGCTCATCTTTAGAAGACAGCCATCTTTACATGGATACCGAAAAGAATCATTTACCCATCATAATGTACAGCAGTGAAGCTATGGTAAGCCCAGTGGGGACAATCGCATTTGGCCTGTAGGCCCTAAACATTTTCCAGGATTTCAATAAAGTAATTGTATGTGTCATCAAGAGGTAGGATGGAAGATAAACCCCGTGGCATTTTCTGTTTACCACCAGTTTTTCTTTAAGTATAGAAGTTCGTACACAAATGTTAGACATAACAAATTGACTATTGTGTTCATGCATTATAATAACTACAAAAACAAATCACTCTTAATATTCTAATTATTAATCGGAAAATTCTTGAAAGAAAATGAAACTTTATTGAAGTTGTGTCTAAACTGAAGTAAATCCCCCTGTCAGTGTACATATACAGTATGATTAGACATACAGTAAATCTAAAGGGACCGACGGGATGTACCGATGGGGTACCGACGGCGTCGCCGACGCCGGTGTGGGTCCCAAACGGCCGATCCGAGCCGTTGATCGTTCTCAGAATAAAATTCCGAGTGGGCTAACGCGGGAATCGAGGCAATCGGACGGCTGTATGAGCTCGATCCAAAATCACCCCATTTCATTCAAAAATTTCAAATGAAATGGGGTGATTTTGGATGAGCCATACAGCCGTCCGATTGCCTCGATACTGGCCAGCCACTCGAAACGATTTCGGAGCCATCAACGGTTCAGATCGGCCGTTTGGGACCCACACCGGCGTCAACGACGCCGTCGGTACCCCATCGGTACATCCCGTCGGTCCCAATAGAAGGGCTCTTAGACATATGACATTCTAAAGTGAAGCGAAAGCTTTGGAACATAACCCACAATAGGAGCACAAAAGTATAACACTATCAAACAATGAACCAAATTGTTTCCGCAGTGCTAGTGGATGTGATTCAATCACAAAAATAAAATAAAATTTGCAGAGCTTATATCCAATGTGTTTATACAAACTAACATTTTGTCCAATGAACAAAGTTAAAATCCAGTTTTTATGCAATTGGCACCAAAATCAACTCTATTAAAGGAATAAAACGCAGAGACATATGAGAATTAGGATATAAGAATAATGGTTTGTCCAATTAATGAAGCCAAATTCAAATTTTTATATTGTATGAGCCAATATGAACTTTACATGGACAAAGAAACGAATTCACTTAAATCCACAAACTCTTGTGATCCTTTTGTGCTTATACAAAGCACAACTGAACAACTATCATTTCGTTCAATAAACGAAGTAAAAAATCCAACTTTTACACAATTAGCATTAGCGCCAAAATTAACTCAAATATATGTGGATCAAGAAACGAGTAAAACACAGACACACGTGAGCGAATTAGGCTAACAGAAATAGGGAGTAATGATTCGTCCATTTAATGAAGTAAAAATTGAATTTTTAAACATGAGCCAAATTGAACTCAGTTATCCATTTACATGGACCGAGAAACGAATTCAACAGAATGCAGACTCCTATTTTCCTTTAGAACTATACAAACCCACGAGTATCATTTAGTTCAATTTAAAAAGTAAAATCATATTTTTTATGCAATTAGCGCCAAAATCAACTCCATTACCTATTATATGGTCTTCGAAACAAGTAAAAACGGCGAGATGGTATGAGCGAATTAGGCATACACGAATAACACTCCATCAAATTAACTCGATAAAAATTGAATTTTTAACACAATTTGAGCCCAAAAATGCAGACTCTTAACATCCTTTGTGCTTACACAAACAACCAGTATCATTACGTTCCAACTTACATATGATTAACGCCAAAATCGACTCAATTATCAATTACATGGACCAAGAAGAAGTAAAAACGGAGAAACATAATGGGGTGCTTTTGGGTAAAAAACCAAAAACCAAAAAACTACTTTTGTCATTATTCAAATTTTTTTTACATCAGTTAGTTTTGTTGTGGTTTCTAAATTTCACTCACCGAGACGAATCTAACAAGTATAAAGCCAAAATAAGTGGCCAGCACCTATTTTGGCTTTATACAAAAAAAAATTAATTTTTAACCATAATTTTATACTTGATTCGTCTCGTTGATTTGTCTCGTCAAAGGAAATTCAAAAATCACAAAATCTTAATGCAAAGCAAAAAAAATTGAATAAAAAACAAAATGATTTGTTGATTTTTTGATTTTTTACCGAAATCACCCCACCATCATAGTACGTTTATACCATTACGCTTCGTCCAATTAACTCGGTGAAAAGTCAAATTTTTAAAAAATTAGCGCCAAAATCAACTCAATTATCCAGTTACATGAACCAGAAACGAATCAACCAAAAGTCAAAAGCGTTATAATCTATCTACTGAAATGACTGACATACGCGTGAGCGACAGTGTCGAGTTCCAAGAAATGATCTTCACACCCATAACCGGTGATTTCGAGCTCGGGGCCAAGCCTGATGACGGCGCCCGATTGTTTAGCCCTAGTGATGGACTCCTTGATGTTGTTGAGGTTGCAGTCGAAATCCATAGCCCATTGGTTCAAGTTGCAAGTGGCCACCTTTAACAGCCTCATCTTCCAATTCTGGCTCCTTGATTTTTTCGATAAAGCGAAAACAATTGAGGAGAATTCCAAGCGCGGGCTTGATCTGGTTATGAAGAGCTTCGGATCGACGCGAAACGTAATCTGTGGGTAATCTGAGGATTTTGAGGCCCCCGTAGAATTGGAATCCTGGGGAGTGAAATTTCTCACTATTTTTCCGTTCGGTCCTAAGACTCGCAAAGTCGCGACAGTTGGGTTTATATAAAGACTGTCAAGGACCGGATTCAACCTAGATTCGATCCGGATCCGAATTCAATAAAGTCAATTCGATTTGAAACAAACAGTAATATTGAGATTTGTTTTAGAAGTTGACATATAAGGAAATTAGCAATCCACCGATAAAGTTGGGTATCCGAGACTTAATTAGTTCAAATTCTTCTGAATTAGGTAAAAAACTTAGTTTAAATTTCACTTACCTCTCCTGAGGTTCCTGGTAAATACAGGGACCTCCCTAACATTTTTTGAAATTCCATTGTCCTCCCTTACTTTTGAAAGTAATTCTCAATTACTTCCGTTAACACTGTTAGGCTGAAATTAACAAGAGGGGCAATCTGGTAATTACTTTCAAAAGTAAGGGAGGACAGTGTAATTTCAAAAAGTGTAGGGGAAGTCACTGTATTTGTTAGAAACCTCAGGGGAGGTAAGTGAAATTTATCCAAAAACTTAAGACCCATAAGTGTTTGATTGAAAAACGTTTTGAATTTTAAGCAGAAATGATAAGAACCCTTAGATCAAGTGAATCATAAGCTTAAAAATTCAATCACAGCCATCCAAATTGCCACCGAGAACACAAATGAGAGGAACATTTTGCAAAACCGTTGTGTGATGTAATATAGTAGCAATCCACAGGGAAAGTTTGGAATGTAAAATTTAATTAGGTCAAAATCTTCTTAATTAGGTAAAAATTTAAGCCTCATAAGTGCTTGATTGAAAGAGGATTTGAATTTTGAGAAGTGATAAGAACCTTGGGGTCAATTCAATCATGAACTTAAAAATCAATTACAGCCCTCCAATGTGCCACAGAGGACACATGTGAGAGGGACATTTTGCAAAATGTAATATAGATAGCAATCCACAGGTAAAGTTTGGTATTTAAAATTTAATTAGGTCAAAATCTTCTTAATTAGGTTGAAATTTAAGACTTGTAAGTGCTTGATTGAAAGAAGATTTGAATTTTTTGAGGAGTGATAAGAACTCTTGGATTAATTGAATCATGAACTTAAAAATCAATCACAGTCCTCCAAAGTGCCACAGAGGAAACATGTGGAGAGGGACATTTTTACAAAATCGTTGTGTAATGTAATATAGATAGCAATCTACAAGTAAAGTTTGGTATGTAAAACTTAATTAGGCCAAAATCTTCTTGATTATGCAAAAATTTAAGACTCATAAGTGTTTGATTGAAAGAGGATTTGAATTTTGAGGAGTGATAAGAACCCTTAGATCAATTGAATCGTGAACTCAAAAATTAATCATAGCTCTCCAATGTGCCACGAAGGACACGTGTGAGAGGGACATTCGGTAGAACGGTTGTGTAATGTAATATAGATAAATATATACACCAAGTTTTACATGTGTGGAAAAGTATGGGAGTCACCCAGTTCTCCGATTTTTGGATTAAATTTCAACAATTCAAAATGTTCATTACGTTTAAAACGTGTTTTTAAGTGTCTACGCGAGGATTCATAAAAAAATACCCAGAAAGGCTTGATCTAAGCAGTTTTTCATACCGTAGATATATATATATATATATATATATATATATATATATATATATATATAGGGTAAACTTCTAATCCAGACTTTTAATTTCCGGACTTTTTATACAAATTTTTTTTTGACGATCCGATCTGTCCAATGTGTTCAGAAGGTGTTTTCAAGGGCCCTCATGGAAAATCTTCAAAACAAAATACCGGGAAGGGCTTGATCCAAGCAGTTTTCGCAAAAATATATAAATACAGTTTTTGTGAAAACTGCTTGGATCAAGCCCTTCCCGTTAATTTTTTTGAAGATTTCTTAAGTGGACCCTAGAAAACACCTTCTGAACACATTGAACGGATCGGATTTTTCAAAAAAAATTTGCAACACAAAAAAATCCCATTTTTTCCTTAAATCCGAGAGTGTGGACTAGAAAATCCACACACACACACGTATATATATATATATATATATATATATATATATATATATATTTATGAAAAACTACTTGGATGAAGCCCTTCTGGGAGATTTGTTTTTTGACAAATTCTCGCATGGACCCATAAAAACACATTTTAAACACATTGAACAGTTTGGGTAGTCGAAATTTGATCCGGAAATAGAAGTGTCACACTTTAACAAAGTGTGGATCCCACATAAGGAAGTGGAGAGAGAGGGGCATATTGGGAGGACGAGAATATGACACTCAATGTGGTCAGTTAGGATGCCGTTCAACACTACAAGAAAAAACACATTTGGCGACCAAATTTGGCGACCAAATTTTTTTGGTCGCCGTATGGCACCCCTTTGGCGACCAAATTTTTTTGGTCGCCGTAAGGCTCCCCTTTGGCGACCAGATTTTTTTTGTCGCCTATGCGATGGCTTTGGCGACCAACTTCTTTTTTTGGTCGCCGTATGGCACCCCTTTGGCGACCAAATTTTTTTGGTCGCCGTAAGGCTCCCCTTTGGCGACCAGATTTTTTTTTGTCGCGTATGCGATGGCTTTGGCGACCAACTTCTTTTTCTGGTCGCCGTATGGGCTCCCCTTTGGCGACCAAATTTTTTTGTCGCCTATGCAATAGCTTTGGCAACCAAATTTTTTTTGGTCGCCGTATGGCTCCCCTTTGGCGACCAAATTTTGTTTTGTCGCCTATGCGATAGTTTTGGCAACCAACTTTTTTTTGGTCGCCGTATGGCTCCCCTTTGGCGACCAAATTTTGTTTTGTCGCCTATGCGATGGCTTTGCCGACCAAACATCGGCTTTGGTCGTGGAATGTTTAGTACCAAAAACTATACAACGTGAAAAGATAATATATATAATAAAATATAGTGCAATACATAATTTATGATAAATAATGTTATACATTTGTCAATGTAAAAAGGAATATACGAAAAGATAATACATATAAATTGTTTCTAACAAATGGAACATAAATGCAAAGGTAGTCCAGTGGTTAGGTGTTGGGTGTTCAATTCTTGGCAGAGGCACATGTGGTACGTTGAATGCAAAGGTAGTCCAGTGGTTAGTGCCAAAAAATATATATAATAAAATATATTATAATAATATATATAATAAAATATAGTGCAATATATAATTTATGATAAATAATGTTATACATTTGTTAATGTAAAAAGGAATATACGAAAAGATAATACATATAAATTGTTTCTAACAAATGGAACAGAAATGCATAGGTAGCGCAGTGGTTAGGTGTTGGGTTAAGAAGTGGGAGGTTGTGGGTTCAATTCTTGGCAGCGGCGCATGGGCAGATTTTTTTTTTCGTATGAACCTTCGGCGACAAAATTGTTTAGTCGCCGTCCCCTTTGGCGACAAAATTGTTTGGTCGCCGTCCCCGTTGACGACAAAATTGTTTGGTCGCCGTATGGCTCCCCTTTGGCGACAAAATTGTTTCGTCGCCGTCCCCTTTGGCGATTCGTCGCCGTCCCCTTTGGCGACAAAATTGTTTGGTCGCCGTATGGCTCCCCTTTGGCGACAAAATATTTTGGTCGCCGTATGGCACCCCTTTGGCGACCAACCAAATTTTTAGTCGGCGTATACTTTCCCAGACGACGTTTCGGCGACAAAACTGGGAGACTAAAATATTGGTCGCCAAAGTATTAGGGCGACTAAAAACAACCCTTTGACGACAAATTTTTTGGTCGCCAAATGTGTTTTCTCTTGTAGTGCAAGAAAAAAAAAGTGGTCAACTAGGATCAAAATGAAATCTTCAATTATCGGTGAAATCGTTGTAAAGGACAGATAACTGCGAGAGAAATAAGTTCAATTGAGAGTGCAAGATATAATGGGGTAAATTAGCTTAGGCTCTGTATGGAAATTAGGAAAGGATGTGGAAAGGAAGGGGAAATGTTAAATTTTTCCTCATCCTTGTTTGATTCTTGAAAAAAGGAGACAAAAAATTTTAAATTCTAACTTAAATTTCCTCTCAATTTATCTCCTATTTTTCCCTTCATTATTTTCTCTTTTCCCTTTCTTTTCCTTACTTCCAAACAGAGCCTTAAACTTTCTCAATTATTGACGTTTTCACTTTGCTTCCCTGAAGTGCTGAAGTCTACACGTAGCCCACTCAAACTATACAACCAACAAAGTGAGTATAGTTAAACAACAATAGTTAATTTACTATATTAATTGCTCCTTACCACGTACTCAACTAATATTTTACCCTAGCATAACACAAAATACCAATCTCTCTCTCTCTCACCTCCTCTTTGTGAGAGCAAATCCAATATTCACCACCATCTCCTATCCCGACCTCATATTACCAAAGTTGGAATTATCACCTACCATCTTACCACTTGTACCACCGCTTATCATCCTACCACCACAACCAATCGACCCCATGCCACTTACCCATCATGAAGACATGAACGACCCTAACTTCAATGTTAGCAGTCCTCGCAGCGTCATCAACTTACCCCAGCTCCATCGCCCGTTCAAAACCAACAATTGTTGATCAATCTAGTTTTTCCAAGTATTCTCTCTTTGTGTGGGTATATAGATACACATACATGTATATCTTCACAACCATTGACTCTTATCTTTTCGCTTTGCTCCTACTTCATAAGAGAGTAAGGAGGTAGTTGTCGGGAGCGAGGCAAAGAAAGATTTTATTATAGGGTTCACTGTTCAGATATGTAGAGAGGTAGAAAACTGGGTTTCAAAGGGAAAAAAAAAAAAGAATTGGGTTTTGTTGGGTTATTAAGAGGGAGAAAAAAAGAAATTTTATACTATGTGATTGAGTCTAAGATTTTTATGTTAAACCTTAGTTAATTTGGAGCATGATGTTCTCAGACATGGATGTACTTAACCTGCTCCATTAAAAAGTGAGACATGGTATTTATCAATAAATTTTTTGTTCTTGTTCTTTATTTGCTTTTTTGCGTTTCTCCTTTTTTTTCCTTGCTCATGTAGTTCACTGAGCAAAAAAAAAAAAAGAAAGAACAAAGATTGTTCTAAAATGAAATGATCCTATAAGGGCTTTTTAAGGTTTTGTTGTTTTCAATGTTCTTCTTCTTCCTTCAATTCCATTTACTTATTTTTTAAGAGACCATACTTAACGGTTTAAATATAGTGCTATTTTAATAAAACTATTAATCTTTGTAGTGGGCTTATACATATACACCAGTGATCCAGTCCGGGATCCCGGATTTCCCAGACTGGAGCATTTTTTGGTGTTTTAATGCTTTTAAACATTGTTTTTGGGAAATCGGAGCCGTCCAATGTGTTCAAAAGGTGTTTTCCAAAGTCCTCGCGAGAAATCTTCAAAAAAAGATACCGGGAAGGGCTTGATCCAAGTAGTTTTTCGCAAAAACTGTAAATATAAAGTTTTTGCGAAAACTGCTTGGATCAACCCCTTCCCAATATTTTTTTTTGAAGATTTCGCACGGGAACCTTGGAAAACACCTTTTGAACACATTGGACGGCTCGGATCGTCAAAAAAATATCGGGAACACGGAGTCCCAGATCCGGGACTCCCGGACTAGAACATGACTCTCTCTCTCTCTCTCTCTCTCTCTCTCTCTCTATATATATATATATATATATCTATTGGTAAAATGGGCTTATATATATTTTTACTGTGTTCTTGACATTGTTAATAGTGAAACTATCTTTTTGTCTGGCATTGTTCGTCTAGGAGGATGGTAATAGGTTAGAGAGAGAGAGACAGAGTAACGGCAAAGGTAAGGCCATGTTTGGGTATATAAATTATGTGCAATAAGATTGAATAAGGGCAATTATGGGCCTAATATGTTAGTCAGTATGGGATGTGCTTCTCACATGGTGTCTTTAACAGTTTTTTAACAGAAGGGGTTAATTGCTGCTACATAGTTGGGTGTTAACAGTTTTTTTCCTCTCAGGAGTAGTGTTTATTGCGTAAAGAGCAATCGAGCTACATAGTTGGTTCATTTTCATTATTGTCTAAGTTAATTCAAGAAAGTCTTTGATGAATCTAACCACAAAATAGTAGGTATATAAAAAAAACTTCGTGTAAGTCGGTGAGAACCATTTGAATCAAGTATTGGAGTGATTCACATGGTTCTCAGAAAGACCAAACATATCTGGTCTAAATATTTTTTCCTTAAAATAAGAGAAGAAAAAAAGACTTCTTTTTTTTTATTGTACAACAAACAATTTACAAAAATCATAGGATTCATTTTTATTTATTCATGAAAACTATTTAGAAAAAAAATTAGAGAGAATAACTTCTACCTTGTCAACGGATAATGAAAAAACAAAATCAGGGTAAATACCAATACCTATTACCCGGTAAAAAAAGTAGAGATCGAAACAAATAATTCTTGCGGTCCAAAATCAAAAAAAGAAGAGTTTGGAACATAAAAATGAGTAATCGTTGAAGGGGGTTTACTGTAATTTGTTTACTATAAGGATAGGGTACAGCTCTACTACGAATTTCGATAGGGAAAAATGAGAAATATCTATTCTATCTATCTAGTATATAAAGGGGGAGTACAAGTTTGATGTAATCCAATTTTGATGTCTTGTCACAAAAGTGTTTTCCACTACTACCCCTTTAATTAAAAAAAAAAAAAGAATTGTTTCTTTATTGCACAACAAATGACTAACAGGGCGAGAACGTAAAAACACCTTTACCGCAACTACCTACCCCACGTTCCCCTTAAAATTACTTTGTCAGTTTATCGTCTCCACAAACACCAGTCGCACAGATTGCCGCTGTCCTCTTCTCCTTTTGCCACAAACAGGTATGGTGGCATCATTCTAATTCCTCTCTTCTTTGTCCATTAATAGCAAGCCTCACACTACCCATTTTCATAAAAAAATGATACATACACATCCGGGTCTCCACAACCGGGTTCACAAGCATGTCTAGTACTCCCTCCGTCCCAATTTTATGGTCCCTTTTGGAAATTTCAACTTAATAAGGGGACATAATCATTGCATTTTTGAAAATGTATTTTTCCTATTTTACCCTTCAATCATTACACTTTCTTACTTTTTATTATTTTTAATTTCAAAATACAAGGGTATAAGAGAAAAATCTTTAACAATTGCTCATTTAGTTTTGAAGTGGGACAATTTTTTTGGGACAACAAAAAGTGTCAATTGGGACTATAAAATTGAGACGGAGTGAGTATTTGAATTCACCAATTTTCCCCAAAATTCCCTATAATACGTGTCTCTGATGAAAGCTAAAGGGGAGCCTGACGGGGTAAATTGATATTTGCTACATCATGAATTGGTCCAGATTTCTAATCCATGTAAGACCACCGAATCAACTTGGGAAGAAGTATTTCAATTGGCTTAAGAGAAATAAGATTGTCAGCACCAAAATCAAATTAAAAAATTAGGGCTTTCACAGAAACCTATTTTTTTTTTTTTTACAGAAACAACCTTATTTTGTGCACGGCTCGTAGAGAGAGAGAGAGAGAGAGACCTTGGTGGTAGCCAATAGATATGGCGACGAGGTCATACTGGATCTCCTTTGCGCAGAGCAGCGTGAGAGAGAGAGAGAGAGAGAGAGAGAGAGAGAGATTCGAAGCTAATCCGTTATCGTGGGAGGTGGAGGGAGTGTGGTCGATGGCAGCGGTGGTGGTGGGATCGTGGTTGCCACCGTTGATTGTCGCCTGGGAAGAAGGAGATCCAGAAGTTTTTTTGAGTTTTCAGCGTCTTTTTAGGGGTGGGATTGGAAATGACGTCGTTTTGTACAGGGGTGACCCTGTTGTGTATGTATCATTTTTTATTTTCATTTGACTGAACGCTGTACTTTATTACTCTTATGAACAATATTTGTGGCGTAGTACATGGATGGATCATCTGCCAAAAAACGAAAAAGGGTACGCACCCCCCTCAATCACTTCTCACCACACCCTCTCTCACATCTATGGTGGGGCTTGACTGGTGGGTCTTAGTGGACCCCACTTCACATGTGAGATCGAGAGAGTGTAGTAGGGAGTGGTTGAGAGGGTGTGTCCCTATCATTGTTCGCCAAAAAATGTAGTGTGGCCGCCTCATCTACAAGCCGTTGAACATTTTCCTTTGCCAAGGTTTTTCCCCCTTTTCTTTCTTCAATTGCTTTCCCATTACAGAATTTTGTGTTCCTCCATTTTTAATCTCCTCTATTTTATTTTTTCCATTTTTTTTTATGAAACTTTTTTCCAGTTGTAAGACAAAGGAAGAACTCAATTAGTATTTACTAATTTTTTGTTTCTTCCTTTGTTTACTTTTTCCAATTACTATCATTATTGGCTTTACAGTACTAAAGAAGGAAGAGAAAAGACGTGTGTAAAAAAAAAAAAACTCAATAATCTTCCTAGGAAATGAACGTTGATTATACCTAAAAAAAAGAGAAACCATTAGATCAATTGAAGGAATAGGCAAAAAAAAAAAAAAAAAAAAAAAAAATACAAATCAGTGTTTACCTTCTTTTTTTTCCTTCCTTTCTCTGTTTCCTCTTCAAAATTATTGTTCCCTCCGTTCCATAATATTGATCTCCTACGAAACTACGTGCAATTTTCAAACTAAAAAATAATGTACTTATGAACATAATTTGTTCATCTATATGGATCTTGTTTGATAGATCTCATTGTGAACTTTTAAACATTGCGAAAAAAATCCAAAAATTATTTTATAGATTCGTTATTTTTTAGTTTGAAAATTGCATGTAGTTTTGTAAGGGACCAATGTTATGGAACAGAGGGAGTATTAGCTTTCATATGCAGGTAAATTGTCCAGTTAAAAAACGAGGTAAATCTAACTGAACCAGAAAATAAATTATGTTTGAATTGACCGAGATAAATTTGTGGCAATGGCGGTGCTAGCTTGGTAATGTATTGTTTGAATACGTGTGATTTTGTCAAATTGCATTGCATACAAATGCGAACATATGAATAGCACATTTGATGTGATATTTTTTTATAATATCTTCTATTAGTTAAAAAATAATGCTATGCACTAGCATTCTATAAAGCCGGAAGTTTTTGTACATAATTTTTTTAATCAAAATTTGACTTGCACATACAATGCATGCATGTGTCCAGCCTCTAAGTATAAGGAAAAGGACAAAATCTAAATGTAACGCTTGAGGTTCGTCTGCATTCAATCTTTGTTGCACCCAGTCGAAGAAGAGTTGTCTCGAATCGCCTACTCAGCCTTGCTGTAACAAGTACCCGTCTTGTGATGGATCAAAAAAAAAAAAGTACCCGTCTTGTGTTCTTTATCTCTTCACTCTTCCGCCTCGCTCTGAATATGTCAGTTTATTTGCATTCGTTTTTATGACTGGTATGAGTTGCTGATGATCAATGTTTTATCGTGTGTTTCGTTTTTGAAGTCACAAGAAGGGGTGACCAGGTTTAACAGTGATTTACGTTTTGTTGTTGTTTATGATCGATGTTTTAGTCACTCAAATGGGATGAGGGTTTTAACATTTCAGGGCGGTGTTAGGTTTTGCTACTGTTTTGAAATTTGGTATCGTGGAAGAGGATGCAATTCTAAAGGGACTTGAAAGCTTGTTTTTGCTATATCATAAATAGTTCAGTTGAACACGTTATTGTGGAAAAAGGCCTGTAAATTCTAGGATCTGAAAAAAGAGCAACCCTTTTGCCTCCAAAGAAACCCTCTTTTGATAAACCCCTTAGAGTTCTTCATTTGTTAAGCCTAGCATTTTTTTCTTTATGAAGGGGTATAAAATGGGGATGTGAAAGATGCTATGACATGTTTTAGTGGCAAAGAATGTATGGTTCTTGAAGTTGATCTCGCGTTGATGCCTGCCAATGAGAGTCGTACAATTAAGGGCAAATCAATAACTTGTGTTGTTGGCTTGCAGTTATTGTGGATTGTTTTTGGTTTTCCTCACCAACTTGGTAGTAGAATCAGCTTTTAATCTTTGAGCTAGGGATGTGTTAGCCTTTTTGTTGCTTACATGGATGTTGCCTGGATATATACTTGTGCAACTAGTTTGATTCCCTGCCTGCAATGATGAGAGGGGTTTGTATCGTATGCATTATTGTTTCTGAAAACAATTCTAGAGTGCTAATTTCCTCTTATACTACCGACCTTCAGCTTGTATAGTCTTATGTATATTAGTTGTTTTGTAATGCATACACTTGATGATGAGCACTTGAATCATGTTCTAGTCAATACCCAGTGTAATAAAATAACTAAATCACATTGACATGTCATTCCTCATTTCATTTCTTTTGAGTGGGTATCTTTCAGCAAATCGATCAATTTTGTCTTTTTATGATTAAATTTTAATCGTGTTAGGTTAGACCATGATTGCATTGGAAGGGATCGCTTGATGGTTTGGTGGTCTCTACTGAGTGATTATGCCATTATAGTTGCTTCATGGTCTTAATCAGGATATAAATCTATCGTGAAAGGCATGTGAAAAGACAAACTTTTGAAGTTTTGTGAAAACATGAGAAGTTTAGATTGATCTGGCCTTGGGCTTCAGTTAAGATTCCTTCTTTTATGTTGTATTCTAGTTTTATTTCCATAAATTAATATGCCAACATTGAACAGGGCTTCGTGTATCGTATGCTTTGACACTTTCTGCTACTGCTTTAATGAATTTATACTTGTGAAAAAGATAACCTTGTGAAGAGGGATTCTGGAAATGTTTCTGTTCTGAGTTGCACAGCTGACCCTTGGAAACTACATTCATTTCTATGCAATCCAGTTTCCTGGAATCCTACCGGAAACTAGTGCTTTCTCTATAATTTGTATTTTAACAACAAAACTAGTAGCATGGGCGTTTGTTTTTACCAGCATTACTAATCTTCGTGCTCCCTCCAACAAAGTAGCTTGCAGATGCAGTGACGGATTATATACCTTGCTCTTTTCTTTTGAAAATTCTTTTTGTAGGTTTATGAATTGCTCTTCTTTGGCTAGAAAATGCAGAGACTTCCACGACTATCTTCCCTCTGCAACAAGATCCTTTTGCTTTGCTTATCTCAACTTATGGAGAATCTTTCAGGTAAGAAATTTGTGCTGGTGTCACAAAGTTTGTATCAAGTTCTTTTGAAATCAATTACTAGTTGTTAAAACAAGTTGATGTGTGAGAACTGGAGTCTGCCAATCTTCTAGCAGTTAACCAAACTCGGGTTCTCTACTTCCAAATGTTGTATTTAAGCCAGTATTCCAGGTTAGTTGTCTCCTGAACCTACCTTTCTATTTCCTTTATTTATTAGCAAAAAGAAAAGGGCTATGAGCATTTTTTCTAATGTTTTTTAAACTTACTTCACACCTGACCAGCCGACCTTGCAAAAGACAATGGTCTACCCCCACTTTTAAGTCTAATAAACTTTAGATATCTTATCTTATAAAAAGAACCTTAGATATCTTTGGCTTCAAAAGTTTTTTATCTAGTTACTCTTGTCCTCTTTCCTAATTTTTCCAAATCATGCTAAATGTACAACCATTTTGGCTCCAACCATTTACAACCTCCTCACATACATGTGGGGCTCACACACAATTATGGGTATAGGCCCCACGTGTATGTGAGAGGGTTGTAAATGGTTGGAGGCAAAATAGTTGTACAAGTAGCATTTTTGAATTTTTCTTGCTTCCATTGCTTTACATCAGGCACAAGGTTTTATTAGTTGGTTTCTTAAGATGACATATCTTGTAGTTTTTTCCCTTAGGTTGTGGCTATCTGTATCCTACTTTGCGGGGATGTAGAGGCATTTCTTGCTTGTCATTGGAAAGTTCTTATTTGTACTTGTTGCATAAGAGGGCAATAATCTCTAAGATCAGCTCTCTTATATATCACTTTCGTTCATAGAACAAGTAAAAAAATGCAATCTTGTAAGATTGGTTCTATTTTGTTTCGGTTCTGTATAGTCTGTGCTTGTAACCTGGAACTTTTGTGATATTTGCTTTGTTCATATGGAAGTAATGTTTGCTGTCAAAATTAGGGGAAAGAAAGATAGGTGTTCCTGGCTCCTAAAATAGTTGCGGGTTGTTCGATGGTGCAAATTCGGCGGGAATAACCTTCTTCACAAAAAAAGGTAGGAATGCTGTTGCCTACCTATTACCTCTCCCAGATTCCATTGGAAGTGGGCAGTTACAACCTTGGTCCTTTTTTTTTTTCCACATATTTTTCAAAAATTCTTTTCTACTTTCATGCATTATAATCATTTCGGTTGTTTCATTAAATTCTTTTAAGTTTCTATTATAACTTTTTCTATCTTTTGAACTTTTCCCTTCATGGAAAATGAAGCCGTTGGATATGGGTTTTTTTTTTCCCTTGAAGAAAATGCTCCAATGATGAAGTAGTTTGGCCTTGTAATCGTTCCAATTTCTGAAGCTTTATCAAAATATAGAGCTAATTGTGGAACTGAAGGGACAGCTGAGGCGCTTTCATTTTCTGTTTTCTGTTGTTTCTCTTTATCATTTTGCCTTATCGTCGAACTCTAAATTTAAAAATTTCCCTACTATTTCCTTCTGGGTTTTCTCCTGTCTGATGAACATTCTTCTATTTCAAAATCAGAATTTCAAAAGGATCAGCTGAATCATAGTTTTAGAAGAAATTGGGATCTGCAATTTCTATTTGTATTTTGTACATCTACGTACATATTGATGAAAAAGGTAAACTTGAGCAAGTGGCTCAGCAATTGTAAACAAAAACATGGGTTACTATTGAAATATCATGCCAAAGACTTTTGGTGTTTCCGTAATAAGTTTTGTGATTTGATAATAAATGAGAGTTTATCTCATTTTATTTTTTCTTATTGTTATGTCTATTAATAGGTTTGTAATAAGATTGTTTAAGTATACAAATACGAGTAATCAAAGTGTGAGAAAAGTGTGTAGAGAAATTTAGTTTCTCAGAGTATTTGTGAAATACAAGTTTAAGAGAATTTGTTTGATACTCCTCTGTTTGCATCATTAGTATTAGAGCTCAGGCTCATCCACTACGCCAAATATTGCTTTTACTGGCGGTAACAAAACCGCTGTTAAAGAGTGCTATTACCGGCGTTTATCACCACCCATTGGACAAAATGACTTTTCCGGAGTTTTTTTACTAGCGGTCTTAAAACTACCGTTAAAGAGTACTATTACAGGCAGTAATTATTCCTACCGAAAAAAATTACTATTACCGGCGGTAATTCCAAAAATCGCCGGTAAAATGTTGAAATTTAATATAAATATTTTTATTTTTTAAATGTAACCAAAAAGTTTGGTTGGTCGTGTGGTTAGGCATCGGGGCTCCATGCAAAAGGTCGCGGGTTCGAAACTTAGGACAAACTTTTTTTTCGAAAAAAACTTTTACCGGCTGGAATAAAACCACCGGTAAAAGTATGGAATAAAACCGCCGTTTATGTATTCTCGACGGCTGTATAGACGGTGGTAGGATTTTTGCGTAATTACTGTCGTTAATACTATTACCGGCGTTTTGGGACATTTACCATTGGTTTCCTAATGCCGCAAATGCTAAAATTTGGCGTAGAGATCCCAAATAATTCTCTCAAGAAAAAAATACCTTTGATGTGCTATTGCTATTTTCATCCAGAAAATAGCTCCCTCAAAATAAAATTTTTGAGTGCTGATTTTGTCTTAGCTAGAAATGATAATCCGGTGACGAAATTGAACAACCTCTGTCTTTTTCTAAATCTAGAATATATTTCTAAGTATTATGGTCGAAACATGATGGCGCAAACCAGATAAGAAGAAAATGGAGAAGATCTCACAGATACAAGAGTTATAGAGAAAATCCTCTAATCATTGGATCTGAGAGTTAACTTTATTGTTGTTAAACTAGAAGAGCTGAAAGATGTAACAACCATGTCTATCGAAGAATTCGTGGGCTTGCTGTAAGCCCGCGAACAGAAGTTGCATAGAGATGATAATAAAGTCATGGAGTAGGCTCTACAAACGAAGCTGTCCCTTAATGAAGATAGGCACGAGCAAGGGGTGACATCCCATAGAGGACGAAGCTATGGTTCTCATGGAAGAGACTCTGGAAGTTCAAATTCTAGAGGTAAAGGAGGCAAAGGTTTTCCAAAGGAGGAAATTAAACCATGGTCCAAAAGGAGGTAGTCGTGGCCAACAAAGCAGTAGAGGAAGAGGACAAAGAAAAAAGAGTGGTTACAACAATTGACTGAACATTGACAAAAGCAACGTTCAATGTTACAATTGCCAGAAGTATGGTCACTACATGAAAGAATGCAGAGGAAGGTTAACATAAAATCAAATTGATGAAACAACCAACTATGTAGACAAGGAGCCAATAGGAGCAGATTCAATGAGTCTCATGGCTCACAGTTCCACCAAACAGGATCAAAGTACATGGTTTCTTGATTCTGGAGACAGTAGTCATATGACTAGCTCAAGGCAATTATTTACTGAACTTGATGAAAAGGTTCAAGGAGATATCTCTTTTGGCGACCTCTCTAATGTTCCAGTTCAAGGGAGAGGAAATATTGTGATCAAACGAAAGAATGGAGATCATGCATTCATCTCCAATGTCTACTATGTTCCAGACATGAAGACTAATATACTTAGTCTTAGACAACTCCTGAGAAAGGTTATCAAATTAGTCTGAAGGATATGCAGCTGACGATCACATATGCTCGAAGGAAGCTGGTTACTCGAGTAAAGATGACGAATAATAGGATGTTTTCGCTAACTATTCTTCATGACATGCCAAAGTACCTCAGTGCCATTATCAACGACAAAGACTGGATATGGAATCTCAGATATGGACATCTAGTGGCGACTCCAGGAGTTTGGAAGCATGGGGTCATTCATAAACATCAAATACTTTTACCAACTATAAATTTAAGAAAAACATTATAGTAATGGCAACTAAAAAATATTATTTCTACTAAAATCACATTTAAAGTTCAACCTAGAAAGACATATCAACATTTTCTTAACAAAAGAACAAATAAGAGTGTCTAGCATTCAAACAAGTCACACAAAGAAACAACTTTTATAAACTTTTAAAAGTTATCCAGTGGTGTCACCACCAAATTTAAGGGGTTCATTTGTGAAATATTATTATAAAGCAGTATTTTTTTTCTTCTCGCGGGGTCGGCTGACCCCACTCTCAATGAGCTGGAGTCGCTAGTGTGGATATCTAAACTTTGAAAGCTTGAAGATGTTGGCGAATAAGAAGATGGTCAAAGGCATACCTCATATCCAACATCCAAATGAGGTATGCGAAAATTGTATACTTGGTAAACAACACCGCAACAATTTTGGAAAACAAGTTGATTGGAGAGCAAGCATGCCACTCGAGCTAGTACACATAGATGTGTGTGGTCTGTTGAAGCCAATCTCAAACGGACTGAACAAATACTTCCTCACGTTCATTGACAACTATAGTAGGAAATCGTGGGTATACTTTTTCAAATGGAAGTCATAAGTATTCTAGAAGTTCATAGACTTCAAAGCTCTCGTGGAGAAAGAAAACGGCTAGTACATCAAAATGTTCTGGTTAGACCAAGGAGAAGAATACACTGGAGATTAGTTCGATGAATTCCTTAGGCAGCAAGGAATCAGACACCAATGTACGCCAGCCTATACTCCTCAACTAAATGGTATATCTGAAAGGAAGAATTGGACCATCCTCAACATGGCAAGGAGCACGATGAAGGATAAAGATTTGCCCAAGAGATTTTGGGCTGAAGAAATTCAATGTGCAGTCTATCTACTCAACAGATGTCCTACAACGAATCTAAAGTCAGAGACACCATAAAAAGCGTGGACCACTTACAAGTCAAGTGTGGGCCATCTCAAAGTGTTTGGTTGTATTGCCTATGCAAAAGTTTCAGAGGCAAGCAGAACCAAACTTGAAGACAAATGAGTGAAGTGTATCCTTATTGGATACAGTGACTGGACGACGAGATACAAGCTATACAATCTCGTCACTCAGAAGGTGATATACAATGGAGATGTCATTTTCAAGGAAAATGAATCTTAGAGTTGGGATCAGATAGAAGTTACCAAGAATATGGAGCTGACTATTGAAGATGAAGAACAAGTACAGACCAGGGAGGTACCTAGGAGATTAGAAGAGCAGCCATCACCGTCTCGTGGTTTCCCTTCACCACAAAGAGGTGAACCATCCTCACTAGCTATGGAAGAATTTCAAACATGAGGCCTAGAAGAACACAAAGCCTGGATGATTTATATCGTAATACGAATTTGTTGGATGCAGACTTCACCATGTTCTGTGTACAAATGAATTGTGATCCAATTAGCTTCAATAAGGCTAATTAAGAAGACAAATGGAGAAAGACTATGGATGAAGAGATTTAGTTCATAGAGAAGAACAAAACCTATGAGTTGACAAATCTTCCAGAAAGCTATAAGGCCATTGGAGTAAAAATGGCTCTACAAGGCCAAGAAGAATGCTGAATGAGAAGTTCAGAGATACAAGGCTAGGCTTGTAGCTAAAGGCTACAAACAAAGGGAAGGCATAAACTATAGCGAAGTCTTAACCCCTGTCTCCAGGATGGAGACGATCATAATGATGATCTTATTAGCTGCTCTGCACAAATGGAAGATCTACCAATTAGACGTCAAGACTGTCTTTCTCAATGGATTTTTGGAGGAGAAAATCTATGTAGAGCAGTCACCTGGATATGTGAAGGGACATTATGACAGTGTACAAGTTGAAGAAGGCGCTGAATGGATTGAAATAAGCGCCTCGTGCATGGAACACAAGGATCGATGAGTATTTCCAGAAGAATGGATTCGAGAAGTGCCCTTATGAGCATGCACTCTACATGAAGAAGGAAGTTGGTGGAAGCCAGCTGTATGTATGCCTGTATGTTGATGACTTGATTTTCACAGGTGTTAGAAATAATTGATTTTGATTATGTTATTATTACAAAATTAATTTCTTAAAAACAATGTCATATTTCTATTGCTTAAAACATTTGCCCTATATGCCATACATGTTTTAGTTGTACATAATCATTTCTCAAATGATTCAAATCCGCAATTCAAATTTTGTTTCCACGTGCATGACTCATGAAATAATTTTTTTTGGCAATCTTTTATTACTTACGGTAAAAACACTATGGTGCATGCATGAAGGAAACTTTTGCATATCCTTTTCGGTCAAAATAATGCATGTGTACATAATTTGTACAAGAGAGAATTCCAAAATAACTTTTATCCCATACTATATTGGACATATTCATATTACGTTTTAATTTGGTCAAATTTCTAACAGCCAAATCCCATCTTAATTTGGTATGGAAGTCATATTTTCAATTAAGGCCACAAGGCCTATTTCAATTTCCATCAAGGAAAGCAAAGTGAATTTGTGGAATATGACAAGTTCCCATATTTTTATCCATATATTGCTCTCATATTTTCAATTCTTTTCCTTTGTCGAAATCTGTCCTAGCCAGTTGTCCAATTTCCTAACTTTCAGTAGTAAACATGGAAGGGGTCTTGATGGCTTGTAAATTAATTAAAATGATTTGGTTGGCAAAACTGATCCTTGCCGTATTATCCACTTCGGTCCAAAAGAGAATCATTCATGTGATGATTTCACTTCCATATTTGCTCCTTTTGACTTTTAAAACTTGGAAATAACATTGCAGATTTCGGCTCTATCGTTTACATTTTTTTTTAAGGAAGATCAAGATGATTGGTAATCAAGTTTGGATGGAAATATTCCAACGTTTGGAATATCAAGTTGATTGGGAAAAAGATTTTCTCAGAATGGAATTGATTCAACGGTCTCCTTTCAACGTTACATTTTTTTTGCCTATAAAAGGAGCTTATGCCAAGGGAGAAAGCACCAAGTATTTGCATAGCAATATATTCATAACAATCACACTTCACTTTCATACTATTATTTTGAGGGCTTTGAGAGCAAAATTTTTGTATCTACTCTTTGAGAGAGAGTTCCACTTCACAAATTCTTGATACTTATTGTATTGAGAGTTAGTAATAATTCTTAGGGGGTGTTCCACTAAAAAAAAACAGTTTTGTTTTAAATCAAAAACTAATTCATTCTACTAACTAAAAACCCACAATAAACCAACAAAAAAACTACTTCATTCCACTAAACTTAAAAAAAAAACAAACAGCCCTACAATCAGTAAATGTACCCAATCATGTGAAATTACAAATATGCCCTGCAGCAGCAGCAGTTTGTGGGTCCCAGTTCAGATGGGTTATGTGCAGAGAGAGGGAGAGAGAGAGACATGTTGGTTGGGTTTTTGACTGGGGCCCACTGCCCCAGTTTTGCACAGAGAGCAGAGGAACGGCCGTGGGCCCTCCAGGCTGCAACGTGGCACCTTCAGGCTGCATGGATGACATATTCTCCGAAGTTTTGTACTACTAGCTACTGTGTCGTGGACCCTCCAGTAGCAACGTGGCACATTAAAAGAGGCTGGCTTTCAAAAAAGGAGCACTAGTTGTTTGGATAAAGGGTAGATTGGTAATTTGTTAACACAACTCAAAAAACTAAAAAACCAAAGAACTACATGGTGGAACAAGTTGGTTTTTTTAAAAAACTAAAGATCAAAAAAAACCAAAAAACCAAAAAACTAAAAAAACAATGTTAGTGGAACACCCCCTTAGTGAGTTTGTATAGAACAGGGTTTTGTTTTGTGAGAGATTTTTAGAGTTTGGGAGATAAACTCGAGCTGTTTGGCGAACTCCTCGGGAAAGTTAGCGTTGCGGTTGTAAGGTTTAATCGGCACCAAAAGCTGGTTATTTGATTAGTAAAACATTGACTCCTTAAGCCAGTGGACTAGGCTGAACATTGGGCAAGGCTCGGACCGATTCACTATATATCTCTGTGTGATATCTCTTTCCCTTATCTCTTTTATTTTTGTGTTGTGCAAATTAAGTATTTATTTGCTTTCTCTATTAATTTGTACTATTTTTTTCTTTGAGCATTATTGAAGGCAACACTATTCACCCCCCTCTAGGTTGCCTTTTGGGTAACAACAGGCAACAATCCAGCAATGTTTGATTCTTTCAAACAAAGTATGGTCTGAGAGTTCGAGATGACAGATATCGGACCAATGACACACTTCCTTGGAATTGAAGTGATTCAGGGAGATGACGGCATTTTCATCTCTCAAGCTGAATATGCCAAAAGCATCCTCAAGCATTTTGACATGGAGAAAAGTAATACAGTGACTACTCCAGTTAAAAGTGGAGTGGAACTCAGGAAGAGTGAGGTTGTTAATGTTGATCCAACATATTTCAAGAGTCTGGTAGGAAGCCTTCGCTACTTGACGTGCATAAGACCAAACATACTATATGGTGTTGGTCTTATCAGTTGATACTTGGAGATACCTGACCAATCCCATTTTAATGTAGCCAAGCGAATTACAAGTACTAAAAACTTTAGACTTGTCGGCTATTCAGATAGTGATTGGGGAAGAGACTTGGATGAAAGAAAGAGAACAACAAAATTTACTTTCTTTCTCGGAGATACGGCCTTCACATGGTCATCAAAGAAACAAGCGATAGTGACACTATCATCTTGTGAAGTTTAGTACGTAGCAGCCAGCTTAGCTGTTTGTCATGCAATATGGGTCTGTAATATGTTGAATCATTTGGGAATTTCTCCAGAAAAACCCACAGAGATCTATGTTGACAATTGCTCTACAATCGCACTAGCAAAAAATCCAATGCATCGTGAAAGAAGCAAGCATATCGACACACACTACCATTTCATTAGAGAGCATGTGAAAGCAAAAGAAGTGGAGCTAGTTTTTTGTAGGACCTATGACTAGGCTACTGATATTTTTACAAAGCCCCTCAAGCATGAAACCTTCATCAGAATGAAAACAAAGCTTTGAATGAAGAAACCCCAGACTCAAGTTTAAGGGGGGATCTTGAAAAAGGTAAACTTGAGCAAGTGGCTCAGTAGCCCTAAAAAAAAGGTGGGTTACTATTGAAATATCATGCCGAAGACTTTTGGTGTTTCCATAATACATTTTGTGGTTTGATAATAAATGAGAATTTATCTTATTTTGTTTTTTCTGATTGTTATGTCTATAAATAGGTTTGTAATTAGATTGTTTAAGTATGCAAATACGAGTGATCAAAGTATGTGAGAAAAGTGTATAGAGAAATTTACTTTCTCAGAGTGTTTGTGAAATACAAGTTTGAAAGAATTTGTGTTGATACTCCTTTGCTCATCACATATACTCATTTGAGATTGTCGTCCAAACACATGATTCCAAGGTACATATATTTCTTTTTAGAAATGGTGGTCTTGTTTTGAATTGGAACTTATTTTATTCATCATTTTCCCTGTTTGCAACATAAATTGATTGATCACGCTCTGCAACATAAATTGATTGATCACGCTCCACCCTTTGCAAATTTGTGAAATTTAAGACAATAGTAGTACTTTTTTCAGTATCATCTAAGGGGAAAAAAATTCGAGCACCGCCGACAAAGAGTATATATTGGGCATAACCATGCAAACGAGATGGTTCATTTTCTCTCTATGAAACTTCTTTTTGTGTTGTTATTGTTGACACTAACATATGAACCATGGCTTTGATTTTGGATGAATCTACCTCAACCCTTGTTCGTTAAGAAAGAAACTTTAACAGCTTTTCGTAGCACCGAGTACACATCTGGGCTGGATTGAGATGGAGCTCATACTTTTTCTAAGTTTTTTTTATCTGAGCTCACACTTAATGAGTTAGTATTGTGTTATTTTATTTTTTCATTTGTGTAATTTCAGAAAGATTTCAATGGTTGGATTCAACGAATGTGATGGTGGTAATCTTTCGGAAAAACTGATTACTATGTCGTGTGGGTAAAGAAGTTTCGATTTGTACAAGGTGGTGGTTCTAGAATATTTGAAGAAGTTTGACTGGTTACTAAGAAATAGGACGAAGAAAAATGTCTTCCCAATGCTTTGTTTCGACGCGCTTTGTCAAATGGAAACTCTAGTTACCCGGAATGGGTACCTAGAATTTACCCAAAATTCAAAATTGAACAGTCTTGAAACTTCAATATGGACCCTTCAATTTTAAATTTTGTTTAAATTCTGGTTATCCATTCTAAGTATGTAGACCTCAAGGAGAAGAAATTTGAAAATATTCAATGCGCAATGTCAGCTCTCTGTTGTAACCGAAGATAAAGAAAAAAGGAGACAGCTTTGCTCTTAACCAATGTTCTGAATCCTGTACCAACTTGGGTACCAGTTCTTCTACTGGTATAATATGGTACTAATACCAAGAACCTTGTCGGATTTTGTGGTACTGTCTGTTTAATATATAGGCTGAAAAAATCAGTGAACGGAATTGCCCCTTTAGCGTACCGAATTCTTTCTAAAATGGTATGCCAGCTGATATGCACTAGCCGGTATAGAACGAAATTCAAACCCTTGCTCTTAACAAAAGATTACAAACTCCCTAAAATAATATAATGACAGATATTGCTTTGCACTTCTCCCTTCTTTGAAAATTTATCTTCAAGATTTTTGACTGCTTCGTCCTTCACATTTTCTCATTGCAATTTTTTTATTTTTTTAATCTTTGTGAATGTATATGGCGTAGATCTATTCAAAAAGAAAAAAAATTATTAGAATATTTGAAAATTTGAACAAAGACAAAAAAATTCAGAACTCTATACAATTTTTTTTAATCTCAAAACTAACGACAGAACAAGGTATTTTTTTAATGATTTTTTTGGTTGATAGATTCATACATGGTTTGTTTAATCCTAGAGCTTTTTTTTTTTAATTATATATATAAATGCACTTGACACACTCTCTCTCTCTGTGTCTCTCTCGTGTCAATCTTCAGATGTCATTACAAAGTTAGATTTTGTTAGGATCGAATCACGCACACGATATACGAGTATAAACAGTAAAAGAATTGACACAGAGATATACGTGGTTCCTTAAAACCGGATACGTCCACAGGAGCACATAGAATAATAGTTTATTGATAATCGCACACCTTGGGTTTTACAATAGAGAGTATTTATATGTGGCTGCTACTTCTATTTCAACCCTAATTCGCATTATAGCCTGAATACCTATAATGCCCTTATAACATCGTTCACAGACTGTTTTAAGCCACTCGATATCAATACAGGGAAATACTTGTATCGATACCCAAACATTTTGTTCGCCCACTGATGCCTCGGTATCGATACAAGGGAACTCCTGTATTGATACCGACTCCATCAAAATGCCTCCCAACTTGCTTATCGATACAGGGAACTTCTCAGTGCCTCTCATACACACCATATGAGCCACAAGTTCCAACAATCTTCACCTTGGCGAATATCCTCGCCCATTTAGAAGATAACCAGCTCGATCCGACAAGTTTTGGGAGGACGCCTCCTTTCTAGCATCTGGAGACATTAACCAAGTCCAAGCTATGCTTAAACTTGTCTGTGGTCACAGTCTTTGTCAACATGTTAGCTGCATTTTCAGAAGTGTGCACCTTTTCCAACACAACATCACCCATAGCAATTAACTCTCTCACCTTGTGAAATCTCGCGTCAATATGCTTGGTCCGCGCATGATACACTTGATGCTTTGCCAAATAAATGGCACTCTGACTATCACAATACAGCTGCACTCCACCTTGATCTATGCCCAACTCTCTCACAAAACCCTTTAACCACATCGCTTCTTTCCCAGCCTCAGTTATTGCCATGTCCTCAGATTCAGTAGTAGATAGAGCCACTAGAGGTTGTACCATGGATCTCCAACAAATTGGTCCACCCACCAAAGTAAACACATACCCTATCGTAGACCTCCTGTCATCCAACCCTCTAGCATAATCCGCATCTACATACCCCACAACTAAAATCTAATCCTGTTCCCTAGCAAACATAATCCCATGGTCTGCAGTAGCTCTCAAGTATCTGAATATTCACTTGACCGCTTTCCAGTGCTCTCTGCCTGGATTTGTCATGTACTTGCTCACTGTGCTGACTGCATGTGCCAAATCGGGTCTTGTACATACTTTGCATACATCAAGCAACCAATTGCACTCGCATAAGGCACGCTTGACATATCCTGAATCTCATCAGCTGATTCTAGACACTGCTCTGTAGACAACCTTAAATGACCCGCCAATGGAGTGCTGACCTGTTTAGCATTTGCCATACTAAACCTCTCCAACACTTTTCCCATGTAATCCTTCTAGGACAACCACAGCTTACCGGCTGACCTATCCTTGCGAATCTCCATTCCAAGTATTTTCCTAGCAGCACCCAAATCTTTCATGTCAAACTCCTTTCCCAACAAGGCCTTCAACCTGTTGACTTCAACCATACTTTTCGCAGCAATAAGCATATCATCCACATAAAGTAACGAAAAAATGTAGGAACCGTCATCAAGACTCTTAACATAAACGCAACAATCATATTCACAGCGTGTGAACCCAATTCGGATCATGAACGAATCAAACCTCTTATACCATTGTCTCGGAGACTGCTTCAGCCCATATAGCGACTTCTTCAACTTGCAGACCGGGTGCTCGGTGTCTGGCTGCTTGAACCCCTTAGGCTGCTCCATGAAAATAACTTCTTCCAAATCACCATGGAGAAAAGCTATTTTCACATCTAGCTGTTCTAACTCCAGATCATAACTAGCCACCAATGCCAAGATAATCTTGATTGAAGTATGCCTCACTACTGGAGAAAATACCTCATCATAATCAATCCCCTTCCTCTGTGAGTACCCTTTTGCAACTAATCAAGCCTTGAACCTCTCCCTTTCCTTTTCTGACACAACATCTTTCTTCTTGTATACCCATTTGCAACCCACTGTCTTCTTTCCCTTAGGCAATTCTATTAGCTCTCAAGTCTTATTCTTTTTCAATGATTCCATCTCTTCCACCATGGCTTCCATCCATCTGTTCCTTTCAGGACTAATGACAGCATCCTGAAAGTAGACGGATCCCCACTAGTGGTTGACAGCGCATATGAAACCATATCCTCAAACCCATACCTCTCTAGTGGTTTGATAGTGCGTCTGGGTCTCCCTATAGCTATGCTTTCCTGTTGCTGCTGCTGCTCAACCTGTCCCACCGGCGGTGGATTGCCAGTGTCACAACTTTCCAGCTCAATCTGTACATCCTGCTGCTGTTTGCTGGTGTCCTCTCCAGCCTCAGTTTTCTGAACCCCCTGATGTGCTTTGACCATAGAAGTTTCATCAAATACCACATCCCTACTGATTACCACTTTCTTTGATTCCGGATCCTACAGCTTGTACCCTTTCACACCTTTCTCATACCCCAGAAAGATGCACTATTTGGACTTTGCATCAAGCTTTGACCTCTCATCACCTGGAACATGAACATAGGCTGGACAACCAAAGATCTTCATACCTAAGTAATCTACCTCTTTCTCTGTCCACACCTCCTGCGCTACCTTACTATCCAGAGCAGTACTCGGGGACCTGTTTATAATAAAAATTGCCATATTCACTGCTTCAGCCCAGAAATTTCTCGGAAGCCCTGCATTCAACCTGATACACCGTGCCCTCTCTGCTATAGTTCTGTTCATTCTCTCGGCCACCCCATTCTGCTGTGGTGTCTTCCTAACAGTCCAGTGCTGCTGAATCCCATGCTCCTCACAAAACTTCACAAAAGGCCCATACTTGTACTCTTTCCCATTGTCTGTTATGAGGCATTTAATTCGTCTCCCTATTTGATTTTCCACTTCAGCTTTCCACACTCTGAATTTTTCAAAAACTTTAGACTTGTGCCGCATGAAGTACACCCAAACTTTCCTAGAAAATCATCGATAAAGGTCACAAAATACAGAGATTCCGCTTTCGAAGCTACCCTCACTGACCCCAAACATTAGAATGCACGTAGTCAAGTATTCCTTTAGTTTTGTTCACTGCACGCCTAAATTGCACCTCACACTGTTTTCCTAGGACATAGAACTTGCAAAAATCAAGTTTGCACAATTTCACCCCTTTCAACAGTTTCCTTTTATGTAATTATAGCATCCCACGTTCCCCCATATGCCCCAACCGCATATGCCACAACAAGGTATCATCAGTATCCTCAGCTATAATGGCAGCAACTCCACCTACAACTGTACTCCCTATCAAACGATAGATATTCCCACCAACCTTAGAAGCTTTCATAATAACCAGAGCACCCTTCGTTACCCTCATGACTCCACCACCTGCTTTATACTCACAGCCATTAGAGTCTAAGGTTCCCAATGAAATCAAATTCTTCCTCAAACCTGGAACATGCCTAACATCACCAAGAGTTCTCACAACACCATCAGACATTCTAATCTTCATTGTGCCTATTCCAATGACATTACATGTTGCATCATTACCCATTAGAACCGTACCGCAATTCATTGACATGTAGGTGTCGAACCATTCCTTGTAAGGCGACATGTGAAAAGAACATGCTGAGTTTAGAATCCATGAGTCTGCCCCGTGCTCTGCGTTCGTTGAAACCGACGACATATCACCATCACAATCATCCGATGACTCCTCCACAACGTTTGTAGATTTCGATGGTCCAACCTTCTTCTAGGTTCCCTTTCCCCCATTCTTCTTCCTGTACGGACAGTCTTTCTTGAAGTGTCCTGTTTCGTGACATTTGTAACACTCTAACTCCTTTGTCTCGAGAGTCTTGCCCCTTGACTTCGACATCCAATGCGCCCCTGTTCTTCCCCTTTTCGATTTTCTACCACGTTCTTCTCCCCCTTTTACCACCAGCCCTTCACCTGTAATACCCTCGGTCTATTGGCTGTGTTGATTGTACGCAAGCAGGGCTACCATGACTTCCTCCAATTCTAGGGTTTCTTTCCCCCAGAGTAGGGTTGTAATGAGAGTCTCCATAGAACCCGGTAAAGAACATAACAACATCAGCGCCAGGTCTTCCTCGTCAAAATTCACTTCAATCTTTAGTAGATCGCTAATAATCTGATTGAACGTATTAATACGTTGAATAAGGTTGGAAACCTCGATCATCTTTAACCTAAACAGTTTCTGCTTCAAAAATAGTTTATTCATCAACGACTTAGACATATATCTGCTCTCCAGTTTCGACCAAACACCAATCGGCGATTCATCACCAATCACGTGATACATAACATCGTTTGCAAGAGATAGACGAATCATACTCACCGCCTTCATCTGGAGTTCATCCTAGTTGTCACTCGACATGGCCTCTGGTTTCTTCTTCAACGCCTTCACCAATCCCTGTTGTACCAACAAATCCTTTACCTTCTGTTGCCAAAGTCTGAAATTCCCAGTCCCGTCGAACTTCATCACATTGAACTTCGTAATAGACGAACTCGAAGCCATCGTTCTTCGCGTGTTCAATCAGACCCGAGCTCTGATACCACTTTGTTAGGATCGAATCACACACACGCACACGATATACGAGTATAAATAGTAAAAGAATTGACATAGAGATATACGTGGTTTTCCAAAATTGGGTACGTCCACGGGAATACACAGAATAGTCGTTTATTGATGATTGCACACCTAGGGTTTTACAATAGAAAGTATTTATATGTGGCTGCTACTTCTATTTCAACCCTAATTCGCATTATAGCCTGAATACCTATAATGCCCTTATAACATCGTTCACAGACCGTTTTAAGCCACTCAGTATCGATATAGGGAAATACCTATATCGATACCCAAACATTCTGTTCGTCCACTGATGCCTCGGTATTGATACAGGGAACTCCTGTATCGATACCGACTCCATCAAAATGCCTCCCAACTTGCTTATCGATACCAAGAACTTCTCAGTGCCTCTCATACACAACATATGAGCCACAAGTTCCAACAGATTTCCTGTCCCATACTCTTTTTCCCTGAAAAGTATTTGGGTGGTTATTTTTAATTGGATGCTTACACAGTTATAGGTGTTCTCTGCATATATATGGATCAACTTAAAATATTGGAAGAGATTATATTTGAAAGCTATATATGTTATGTTTCATTTCCTCAAAAAATTAGAAAGTTTCGGTTGTTAACGCAATTTATTAGTTTATTTGCTTATTTTATGTCTTGCTTCAAATACAAATTAGATAAAATAAGTAAGATAAAAAAAAAAAAGTAACTACCAAACAAACAGACTAACATATTATATTGGTAGAACGTGCCCAATTTTGTTAGTTAATGAAACACAACCTACCATTATATTGATAGAATGTGCCCAGTTTTTATTATTTAATAAAACACAACCTACCAATGTAATGTTTAAACATCACTTAGTATCCAAAACACAATCACTAAGCGTGCAAGTCATCAGGAATCTAATTATTTTAATGTTGGAGTTGTTCCAGAAGCTAACTTAAAACCCGAGTTATCACGTTTTATGAGATAAGTCATTTGCTCACAATATATTAATTCAAAAAATTAACTTAAGCAAATTCCTGACTTATGTCAGTTTTGAAACACAATATCTACGTGTCATTAACAAGCTAAAAACATCAAAGGTAGTTTCCATTCGTTATCCTGCTTCGGTGCTTTGCAAGTTTGTGACATATGGTCTGTCTGACTACAATTCCAACATTCACTTTTGATGGGCCAAACTTGAGATTTAGCCCGATTTCCCTTGCCACTCTTTGATTTTGACCTAATCTTGTAATGATTCTGACCACCCTTACTTTGGTTTCTTCCCTTCTACTTCTCAAAACTTGTTGTTGAACTTGAAGTGCTTGAGCCTGAACTGTAAATCGAATTTTTCCTGACCTCCTCGATCAAAATCAAACTAACTACCTCACTCAGTTTCAACTTCTCTTTCCCTTCCAAATTACTGACTGTAGTAACAATTCCCTACCATTTCTCTGGCAACTGAGATAGAATTAACAAAGCTTAAACCTCATCATCAAACTTGACATCGACAGACGTCAGTTAATCAACAACCGTATTGAAGTCACTGAGATGTGACATAAATGAAACCCTTTCTACCACAGACAAGTTGAAAAGTTTTTTCAAATGATGTACCTTATTCATAGCAGACGGTTCCTCGTATATCTTCTTCAGCGCTTGCATAAAATCCTCTGTCATTTTCTCCTTTAATGTGTTGTGGGTGACTAACTTTGAAACAAATAGGTGATTAACCCCTAACGCCTTTCAGTCAAGAATATCCCAATCCTTGTTGCATTCTCCAGTCTTCCTCCTCTTTTCTTTACCCAGCAACGGCCGGTAAAGATCTTTCTGATATAGATAGACCTCTATCTGCATTTTTCAGAATGCAAAGTCTAACCCATCAAACTTATCGATATTCTGTTTGTCTTTTTTAAAACACATAGCTCCCATTGAAACCCTAGCCTACCCAAACGAGATTAAACCCTAATTCATCAAACAAACCCTACTGTAACCGCGGCTCTAATACCAGTTATTGGAAAATTGGAACACAAAAAGACGTGCGTAATGAGAAAACAGAAAAGAAAAACGAGACACAAGGTATATGCGAAAAACCTCAACGTGAGGAAAAACCACGGGAGCCACACCATCCCATTATGAAATCGAAAATAAGAGTACAAGTCTTTCTCACAATCTCTCTGAGATTTTTGTTTTCTCTCGCCTCTCTATTTTTCTCCGAAAACTGATAATCCTAATTTTTAGCAAACTGCAAAATAAATAGTTGGGCCCTATGACTGAAATTACACATTGAGGTCCAAAAATATTGTTTTCGCTGTAATCTGGTGTGCTCCTAAGGTTGCACTCTAAACTGCGGGACGTTGTCCCTGTGGGGGCTCCACCCCCTACACCTCCGAGCTAGACCACTACAGAAGGTTGTCTGCACCTCAATAGACAGCTCATTTGGTCCTTCGTTTCGGCCAATTAAATTTTCTTATGTATTAGCATCTTTTCGATGCTTGTGAATTAGCCAAGAGGTGCATCTCTTGGATACTGGTGAATTAGCCAAGGGATGCCTTCATGTTTTGTATTGTTTCGGACAGTTAGTTAACCCATGAAGCTTTGTGACTTTTGAAAAAGTCACTAATTGTGACTCTTGGTACAAGCCACCATTTTGTTGGCAATTTAAAGGGATTAAGTCCCGTGGGTCTGTACAAGGGAAAAATTCCGTCCCATTGATTAGTTCTTCCCGTTTGTTCAGTTCTCGTGGCATTATTAGTTTATAAATTACATTTAGTGTTCTTGGTTTGGTCAGATCATATATAATGTGAACCAAATAACATTGATTGGGTTGCATTATATCCTGAAGGCAGAATTTTTATCACTTCGTTGTGTACTTGTGGTTCAATCCAGAAGGGAGAAAATATTGTCTGAAAGACAGCATTCCTAAAACGTGCCTTGCAGCGAAGCGGTTCGATTTTGTGTTTGTTTTTTCCGTTTCAAATTCCCAGAGTTTTCCGACAGTAAGTATATCTCAAAAACATGGTCTCAAGTATCAGAATTGCTTGAGAAATGGTAAGAAATGAATATGGAAATTATCTTAGACTAATCTTGGTGATTAACAAGATGGTGACTATATATTTTATTCATCCAATTTTCATGTCACTAAACATTAAAGAGACCAATGATGTGAAGCGATCATGACAAATTTCTAAGTTGAGTATCATTCAAGTTGCAAGACACACACGTAATAAAGAAAAAGAAAAATTAAAGCATAAACATCTACTCGTAATGTTACATGGAAGAAGAGTAACTTCTTTTCTTTTCAAAAAAAAAAAAAAAAACATGGAAGAAGTATAAGAATTTAGAAAATCAAAGACCCATATCACAATCGTTTACAAGTTCCACATCATAAAACATCAAACAGCTGCCAAATCATTCCCGCCTCATTTATCTCTGGTCATCCCTCCTTGAGGCATTGGTGCCATTGCCATTTCACGATGCTGTTTCTCTACGTTGCCTTCCCATCCTATACAATTTACATAATGTCCCAAGAAAAACACCATTAACAATAAGGCATGTATTGTTTTGCATTTTAGACGTGATTGGTTCAGGTTTAAAATAAAAGTTGTTACATATTGAGCGGTTCTCTCTGATATGGTCATCTTTTATATCGTTGAAAATAATGTGGATCTCGACCGATTCTCATTAATGTCCCTCTTAACTTTTTGTGACCAGTTTACAACTTCAATTGCGCTTATAATTTCTTTCGATGTCGTCATTTTTGAAAATTTACGAAACTATGATGATGGTCTATTCAAATCCTTGGTATATTCATGTGTATGATGAATTAATGACAGAGAGAAGTAGAAATTACCAATGGACATGTTGAAACCCCGATTTTTGAGCTCGCGGTACTCTTGGCACAAGGCACATGTCTCGCAACAGAAATGGACACAACAATCGGTACAAGGGCTTTCATGCAATGTGTATTGCTGCCTCATCTTGGAACGATAACAGCTTGAGTGTATGCATGGAACACCAGTCACAAATGCTACTAATGCGTATAGAGCTCCACTTACGCCACATGCTGAATTAAATTAATTATATCAAATCACCAACAACCACATGATGCTAACCACCATTGATTCCACAAATTAGGCTGGCCTTACAAACAAGATTTATTATTTGCGTGGATTAAATTACTAAGATTGACTTATTTTTGTCTTGCTCAAATATTCTTATTTTTCGTTCATATTTTGATTTTTCTCTTTGAGACAAAATGACAAAGTCAAAATTTTTATGTAAAAACTAAAAAGAATTTACTGGAAGCATCACCAATGATATATACTTAATCAAATATTTTAGTTTAATAATGTTTCCTGTGACAAAGATGGGAGCCAATTTTCTGTGCTTCGAGTATGTTAATTTGGAGAGCAATATTGGACCGTTGATATGGTGTAGGTAGTTAAAAACTTGTTAAATTGTAAGAGAAAATAATTAACTAAAAAGTTTAAAATAGGATTTGAACGCGATTGTTTCATTTTTTCTCCACTCCATTCTTGCACATTTTTCTACCTTCCAGACTCTCTATCTTTCATGTTCTCTCTTTCTGTTGCATATTTCGTATTTCTCCAAAGTTAACAATCAGTCTAATTACACAAAGTCAAAATGAAACACGCTAAGGCCGTTTCCACTACAAAATACCGAATACGGTATTTTTTTGTCTATAAACTTCCTTCTCATAACTTTTTGATATCTAATTATCTATCCTCTAGCAAATCTGGAAGGATAGAAATAAAAAGAGGTTTTATAATATTGACTTACCTTTAACAGTGAGTTTCAAGAATATTATTACCTACTCTAAAGAAATTGAGGAAGCATTTAGAACTTTGATCTCCATGGGACCAAATAAAGAACTGATAACTTCTTGGCTGCCTCCTGCCACAGGTTTAAAACTTAAAACAGATGGTTGTTGGTACGAGTCGACAAAGAAAGCAGGATTTGGTGGGCTCTTCCGAGGCAAAGATGAAGAGTGGGTATTGGGCCACTGCGGGAAGCTTGATTGTGAAAACAGTTTAGCAACTGAAATCTAGGCAATTTATAGAAGATTGACAATCATCTTGGAAAAGAATATGCAGAATGTGATGATAGAGTCGGACTCTCTAGTAGCAGTTGACCTCATTACTAAAGGAACTGATGGAAGCCAGCATCTTACTCCAGAGAACGGGAGCTTCTCTTAAGCATACCTATCGAGCAGCAAATGAATGTGCCGACCACTTGGCACGCAAGGGAGCAGAACAAATGGAAGACCTCATTGTATCTGATGAGATGCCACTCTCGATCCGCTTAGGCTCTAGGAAAATATTAGATTAGTTTCTGGTTGGGTTGTAGTCTTAACTTATTCACCTCTTTGGTGCAGCACCATGTCTCGTTTTTTAGTCTAATTTAAATTCTGAATTATCCAAAAAATAAAAAATACAAATTGTTTGGAATTTTTTGTCTTTAATGAATTTTTGTTTTTTGTCACAAATTTTGATAGTTAGATTACTTTATTCAAGATGGATGCTTAAATAAAAAAAAAATAGATATGATTTAGTGAAAGTTTAGGAAAGACCACAAAAAATACGAAAGAAAAATATCAATTTTTTAGTGAAAACTCAACCTGAGAAATTAGATGAACACTCATTAATAAAAACACACACACATGCTAAATCCCAATTTGTAAGACAAACACTTCCTAACTTATTCATTTGGGATGTTCTAACCAAAATAAAAAATATCATTTACCCAATAAGTAAAGTTAAAAAAAAAGAGAAGCTAATCCAAACTCGAACTTAAAAGCGCGTTGACATAAAAATCATTTTGAGGGAGATGATCTCATGTCTCATAGTCATCATTTCCATACGTCTAGACGAAAAAAAAAATTAAAGAAAAAAATATACTTCATAATCGACTAATTGTAAAAATAACGTTTCTTCACTTTATTTGGTTTCTACGACTTACATGTGGATCCTTTGTCAACAATCTCTGCAATCTGCCCGAATGTAATGCATGGGCACCAACACGTAATGCAACCTGCAAAATCAGATAGTAATTATCTAACCACCGTAAACCAAGTCTTTTTTTGAGCAGCGAAGAAAATTTTCATTAACAGTGCCCGAAGGCAACGCAACCACACAAATGTTTATATCATGAGCTTACAGTTGGGGACGTCGTCGCAGCAGTCGCAGAGGCCGGTGGACCATGGACCCGGCTGTAAACCCATAACTGGGATGCCGACAGATGGGCCGCCATACTGTTCCGGTGCATAAGGTGGCTGTGCATACGGTGGAGGTGCAGAAGTTGGTGGGGGTAGGGTGGAATAAGCCAAGGGTTTCTGATAATCAGGTTGGTTTGAGGAGTACATTGTTTGATCGATATATGATGGTTGGGTACCTTATTGATGTTTGTTTGAGGGATCAATAAATGGGACAGATGTTTAAGGTTTATATAGGGGAGCCTAATTTGTGGTAGTTTAGGACTTTTTGATATGCCATGTTTGACTTTTCTTTGGCGGCATACGTTAGTTAGGTTGAGATTCACACGCATTTGACAAAGACTGCTGGAAAAAGATTATACAATCAACATATACTCCGGATATGCCAGCGCCGATCGTGGTAGTCTGGTGGGCAGAATTTCTGACATTATCAGGATACTCGGTTCCGAGTTTTTTATGTGGCAAAAGGATTGTTGGGATACACACTTGTGTTCACTTATACAAAGGTGATGTTTTGGTGAGGTTTATTCTCACGGATAGTAATCATGTTTCGAATTGGATATTTCATTACTAGGTCAGGAGTTCTTATGGTCATGCTCAATGAGAGTTGTTACGCTGGTTGACCCTCTCATTTTTTTTTTTGAATCAAAAAAACAAAAAAGAATGAAAAAAACATACGCCGCGAAGATAAATCAATCCAGTTATTGTAATCAAATCGTTTTGTTTGATTTATTCTAATACGTACTCTCCTCGACATATTGACTGTATGTTTTGTTCTGTTTTTGTTTGGATGTGAAACTTAGGGAGTGTTCCAGTAAATAGTTTTTTAAAATAATTAAGATATGTTATTCTCTTACAATACATTACACAAAAAAAAGAACACAAAAAGCAACGCAGTTTGAAAATAAAACTCTATTAGTAGAACGCCCCCTTAGCTAGCCGACCCTATATAATCAAAAAAATTACACTCATACATTGATTTGGTTTGGTTTTTTTCTATTGGTCCGGTGCGATGTGGAATTTTCCAAAAAATTTGAATTGATCGATTCAGTTTTAGTTTTATCGAAATACAAACATTTATAAACTGAACCGTTATCCTTATATACAAATTAAAATAAATTTATTATATAGGAGTATAAATTTGATTACATAGACTTAATACCATAAGAAAGGCAAAAAAAATAAAATAAAAATACCTGTTGAACAGATCTGTAGTGTTCAAGACTTCAATTTCCAACTCCAAAACAAACAACGCTCAAATGAAAGCTCTCTCTCTCTCTCTCTCTCTCTGTGTGTGTGTGAAACTCTCACCATCTCTCTCACGGTCTCACCATCGTTTATTCACAGATTTACGAGTAAACTCTCAACTTATGGACCTTTTGATTGTAAAACATGTTTTTCTTCTTATGTGTAAATATTATATACAAATGTTCATTCAAGAGGTGGATATCCTTCGTATTCACTCGGAGAAAAGCGTGTCAGTATTGTTTTCTTTTTCCGATATCATATGTTGTCCTATATTTTTAACATTTTTTTATTTGGGATGAAGTAAATTTTTATAAAGGACTGGAACGATATTTACAATTGCTTAACGAAATTTAAAGGCGTGTTGTTTAGAAAATAACCGTGTCAGTTTTTATATATACTCCCTCCGTCCCAATTTTATAGTCACTCGTTCTATCCTAACCGGATAAAAAAACGATTATATCTTTCAATCAGTAATACATTTTATATGCAATATGGATCTTGTTTGTTAAATCTTGATTTAATCTAGAAAACAAAATGTTCAAAATCACCTAAAACAGTATAAATTATAAGATATAATACTTTGAAGAATGGCACGAACTTTCAAAATGGACTATAAAATTGGAACGGAGGGAGTATAAAAAATGATGATAGGCTTCTTTTGTTGACGAATTCAGTGGTGTTGAATGAAAGGAATTAATTCTAAAACCGTGGTCTCATCAGATTTACTTGGAAATGGAATGAACGTAAATTATCTTAGAATCATGGGGAGTGAAAAGCGATGAATAATTTAAATAACAGAGCTTATCTAGCTCATTTAGAATTTAGATATACACACGTGCATTTTGTGGCTTTATATGACTGATTTCGAGAGAGATTGTATTTTTGATAGTTTTAGGTGAAATGAAAGAATAAGGCGCGCTTCACAAGGTTTCAAGGACCAAGTACCAGTTCTCCAAAAAGCTGAGAAACGGTTCCCTTAGAATATCGGAAGCATCAAGAATTGAACAGAACTAATTCTCACTTTTCTTGAGAACCGGTTCAGCTTGTAAAATCTCAACTTTTTGTGTCCAATCAAGAATTAGTTAGGGATATTTTTGTAATACTATGGCACAACTGTTGGGGGATATAAAAGCCACTCAACCTCAATTTTAATTTCACTCTCTCTCTAACTCCCTCTCCATTCTCTCTACATTTCCTCTACCTTCTCTCTAGATTTTAGTGTTTAACATTTGGATTCAAAGATGAAGACATTCAACCTTTGGAGTGCAGATAAATTGAAGATCATCATGGTTTGTAGCCTCTCTTTTGGAGTCATGTTTTCTAAGCAGTAATGTTTTTTGTTTTAATTATGAGATCAGATGATGATATCATGGTAGAGTCTTTAGTTTGATATTTGTTTGTATTCTGGCTTTGGTTGGTTCCTAACCAACTTAGCTTTTGGTTATTTCCCTTGGGCCCTTGGTAGCATATGATTGTTGTGTTCGGAGGTGCTAACCTTGTTGGGATGTCCGGGCCCGTTGTGATGCCGTTTTGTCTTGGGTCATTTTAATCTTTGTAATGTGTTTCAATGATTAATAAATTTCATTTTGCTGAACAAAAAAAAAAGAAAATTGGATTCAAGGCTTTTGCCTTCACAAAAGTTGTATGTACTCATTTAATATATATAGATCTCAAATTTATTTTGTGTATTTCAATGTTTTCAATTTCATTGTCATTTTTGTAAATGTTTTCCATACTGATGAGTGACTAGTAGCATAGGTGAAGTCATGGGGTGATTATCACATCATGGCTTGGGTGATTTAATGTATTCTCAAGTGTTTGAGCTTAATTATGGGTTTGTGAATAGATTGAATTATCTTATTTTTGGTCTAAACTTAATTTTGTTAACTTTTTTGATCGGGTGTAGATAAATCCCTTGACACACGTACACAATGCTTGAAACAAGGACACTCTAGGTGTTTGATATAATGACCAAGTGAGGTTCTTTCCATAAACAAATCCCTTTTCTTGTATAGAATCAGTTTTTATCGCTAAACTTTCCAGATGGGATTAATTGTCTCCGAATCCCCTTGAATTATAACCGAGAAGCATTAATTCCTAAGGCATGGGAAGTTTAAACCCCTAGACTTCACTTCTTTTAGTTTTTAAGTCATGTAGAGGTAGAGAGAATTTTACAAACCAAATCTAAAGGTTGGATGTCCTAACACCAAAACCCTTATCATTAAACAAGCCCCTAAATAGCTCCAACCTCATTCCTTGTGAAAATTGACCTTCGACTTCTGAGTATCATATGCTACAACTGACCTAACCACACACTTGAAGCGACACTAGCTACAATAGAAAGCTAGGTCACCAGTAGTGTAAAACATGAAGATGACTATTTTACATAGACCAAGGCTTTGAATAACGTACCAGTTTGGGTTCCTGTGGGTAACCGCCTTTGGAAAGTCTGAGATTTTGGAGTCGACGGTTTGTAGTTTTCCGACCAACTCCTCATAAAGCATATTGTCAACTTCAGGCCTTTCTTCAATAGCCACAACTTTAAATCTAAATCTTTCAGGAAGAGACCTGAGTACTTACGAAAAACTGTGAGATTAGAAATGGGTTCACTTGAAGCATGAAAACAATTAACAATATCACTTAGCTTAGTGATAAAACTATCAAAAGTTTCATCTTCTGACATTCTAAGTTCCTCAAAGCGAGTGGTTAGCATTTTAATTTTCAAGGTCTTGACAGTTTTAGTATCTTCATGGGTAACGCACAAAATCTCCCATGCTTCCTTGGTTGTAGCACAAGCGGAGATGCGACTAAATTCGGTCTTATGTAAAGCACCATACATAGCTCCCAAAGCATGATAGTTAGATTCAAAACTTTTATTACCACCCAAGTTCCACTTGGTGTCCGCTTTAACTCTCATTTGTTTGTTTGGTTGTAGAGTCCTCTATCTTGGGAGTTTCATATTCATACCTCACGGACCAAAATGTGTCATCATGCACGCTTTCCAGTAAGGATAATCATTTTCCTTCAAAATAGGGCGGCCTCGAGTTTGAGGCTCCCTCACGTGGTGTATTTAAGTACATGATCACAAGATCAAATACTCAAGAGATAAATCCAGATACAAAGCAACTAGGCTTTGATACCAACTGAAATTACACGGAAGCTTCAAAAAGTACGATGGGGACTGGCGGGGATAGGACCATATAAACAAAATTATCTTTTTAAAAGTATACTTTTCTTTGATATTTTTAAAGAGATAAAACGACTAAAAAAAACATCAGAAAATAAATCAGGAGACAGACACGTGATATAGGTGGAATACCTAAGTGTGCCAATAACCCTAAGACAAAACCACAGCCTAGTCTCCTATTTTCTATTAATAAAAAAGAGAGTTACAGTGTGAATAGATTACCTCAAGCTTCACCCTTTAGCGTTACCTATTCTCGCCAACTCACGATACTCCCCGAGCTTCCTTCTGATTCAATAGCCTGCCACAAACCACAAGTTCAATCTTCAAAATCAATCGGCTTAGAATAGATTCCTCATCTATCCGGCCAACGACAACGAGACACTAACGGATCACCAGATGAATGATGAATAACATGCAAAATGAACAAGATTTCAAAAAACATTCGGATGAGTGCATGATGCAAGAGCGTTGATTTAAGATTGTCACAAAGCGCTCTATATGAGTTGATTTGATTGTCAACTCATACAAAACAATAAAAGCACTAGCTCTAAAAAACTTGTCAGTTTTTGTTCTTGCACAAGTGTAGAGAGATAGATGTCTACCGAAATGAATAAGGGGTGTATTTATATGAAAAATACATACCAAAAGGTTGACAACCAATTAAGCTAATTAAGGAAGAAAACTAATTAAACCAAATCCCATCATATCAGTCGATTTCCAAGTTCTCCAAAAAGACCACGTTTCCTTTGCTGCAGATTCGTAATCATTATGCAAATTGGAAATTTGCACTGAGGAAATGATCTAGTACTCCAGGAACAGGTGGATCACTGTGATATTTTCCAAAAAGAATGCTGTAATAGATCCTGCCATTATTTGTTATGTGTAGCTTTGTGTTTGGAAGGTAGATAAAGTTTTGATGGAAAAAGATGCGAAAAGGAAGGACATATTCATAAAACTTGGCTGGAGTACTTTATACTATAGGAACAAATAGAAATTCCAAAGTGTATTTAGGAAACCCAAAAGTTTGAGAAACGGAAATTCCATAAATAAAGAATGATGTGTAGATCAAGAAAATAATTCCCTATTATTATTTCTTTTTGTTACTGAATTTAAAGCAAAATAAAAGATGAATATATAAAAATGCTATGTATGAAATATCATGATGATTTTACCTTTGTCGCCGAAGGCAAAAGGAGCATCGCGCGAGAAACTATCTCCCGGGAACTACCCCCTATTCAAACCTACCCATTACAATTCACAAATAGAAAATTGATTGAATCAGGACGTGTGTTTTGAACAACACGGGAAAATGCCAAACAAAAATAACTAACATCGTTGATGAGTAACAATCATGACAAAAACTGTATTATTCAAGTTGCAAGTACCCACACGTAATAAAGAAAAAACAAAGCATCAACATCTGTTCTTAAAAATACATGCGTTGTTGTAAATGGAAGAAACATAACATTAGTTTACATCACCAAGACCAACCAAATTCGATCTCATCCCCATCTCTTTTATCTGGTCATCCCTTGATCCATTGGTGGCATTGTTATTTCATGACGCTGCTTCTCTGCGTTTCCATCCCATCCTATACAATTCAAGGCGTCCCAAAAAGATACCGTCAACAATATACATATACTGGGATAATTCTAGATAAGGTTTAAAATAAAAATTGTACTCTTTTTGTCCTAATTTGTTTCTGTCTCTTTTTTTTTTTTTCTTTTTTTTCTTTTTTGGTTATGTCTTGAAATATTTGTCCAACTTTAACTTGTCTTAAAAAAGTTCCCTTAATGTCCATCCCTCTTTTGAAAAATTATGCATTTTGATGGATAGTCTTGGCCAAAACTCAAAACCTTCTAGAAAGTTCACAAATATATCAGTGAGAGTGAAAATTATGTGACTAAACCATTTCCCAATTCCTATTCGTATGTTTCATGGCACAATTCATAACCCTTACGGTGAATACGTTTTGTTTTTTAAGCCATTGCGGTAGATTCAGTTTCTTTTATAAAAATTTAATTCGGTGTGATGATTTTACAAAAAAATTGACACGATAATGATTGTTGATATTCAAATCCTCCGTATATTTGTGCATATCTTTTTGCATATGAAGAGAGAGAATTTAACAATTGTTGAAATTCAAATCCTCAGTATATTTGTGCATATCTTTTTGCATATGAACAGAGAGCAGTTAACCGTACCGATGGACATGTCGAAACCACGATTTTTCAGCTCACGGTACTCTTGGCACAAGGCGCAGCGCTCGCAAAAGAAATGGACAGGGCAATCGGCGCATGGAAGCTCATGCAATCTGTATTGGTTCCTCAACTTGGTCCGATAGAAGCACGAGTAGACGCATGGAACACGAAGAAAGTATGCTATGCAAAAGTATATAACAGCACTCCCAACACAAGCTGCATTATTAATACTCAAAAAAGTTAATTACATCCCTTCAATATTATAAAATTACATAACATGACCTCATCAAAAAAATAATTACATGAAATGACACCAACACGGCATGATCCTAACTACCTATCGATTGATCCCACAAACTACCCAACAATTCAAATACTACAACTTAGCATTCGCTCGTAATAAATTACTCAAATTAAATGATGTTGTCAACTCTTTTTCTTTTTTCCTATTTATTTTTGCTTTTTAAATTTTCTCGCCGAGATTCTTAGACTACTAACTAAAAGTAGTACACTAAGATAATCTCCAATGGCATGTTATATGAATTATTATAGCTATTTCATACTCCCTCTGTCTCATTTTAAGAGTGTAACTTCATAATTTCAACTTATTAAGGAGATATGATCATACACCTTTCATATCAACTTTTTTTGAATTTTATCTCCACTCTCCAGATTTATCCTCAACTTTTTCTATGAACTCTTTAGCAATTAATTTTTCAAAATGACAAAATAATAATTGTACTAAGTTTTACTCGTTAACTTTTTAAAATATATAGATACTTAAGGGATAGTCGTAAATGAAATACTACACTCTTATTTGGGATGGAGGGAATAGCATGAATCTCCAAATTCTCTTCTACAATGAGGAGGTAAACACATGTTATATTTAACTATAGCTATATGTTGTGCCATGTATGGCACAAGTTATAGGTATTGTTACAATTTAACATGTCTCTGTGTCTAGTTATCTGATCATGAGCCCCACAAATATCAATTCAATTTACATTTGGTGAAAAAAATAAAAGAAATACTTCATCCGTCCCAAATTGTTGATCCTTCTTTCCTTTTTTAGCTGTCCCAAAATAAGAATCGGGGGCCTGCGCTCTGCTTTGGGACAGCAGGGGTTGCTGACCCTAAAACTACGTCGTTCTATGGAAAAAACCCCCACCCAATTTGCACCTCTTAAGTCTCCGTTTGGCTAGTGCAAGCCCATAGAGGGGAAAAAGTTTATATCCATCTCAGTTTAATTTTTCATCTTTTTGGGGTTTGTGACTATTTATTTATATTTTTTAATGATAAAGTTGGATAAGAAGAATGCAAACATTAAAAAAAGAAAAAGAAAAAAAGGATCATGGTTAACAAGAAAAAAAAAGGCAATATGGGGTATACTCGATCCGAATTGATAACCAATCAATGATTGATTTTAGTAAATGAGGAAACTATATTTTAGCAAATGAGTTAATTTTAGTAAATGAGAAAAACCCCTTAAGGGATTGGAGTCCATGGTAAAGTGGACATGAAAAAGCAATAAGTGTTTGACTATGTGGTCGTATGTTTGAATTCCACGGAGGCCAATCATCCCATACCTTGGTGCCACTATGAGGTTATGCCCGATCGTTATCTTTAGGGTCCCAGAATTAGTTGATGTACGAACAAGCTGTCCGGACATCCGATTATAATATAGAAAAAAACGGTTGAAAGTAAATCAAATTCTTTACAAAGCATATATAAAGAAAAGAATATATATATGAAGAAGCGAAAACCACGTGAAGGAGGTGTATAGAGTCCATGCTGTTATTCTTTTGGCCAAGTGCATGCCTTGGGTGAAAGCCAAATAGAGACTTAAGGGGTGCAAATTGGATGGGGGGTTTATCCATGCAACGACAGAGTTTTATGGTCAGTAGCCCCTCTGTCCCTAAGCGGACAACAGGCCCCCTGATTCCCCAAAACATATAATCATTTCAAAAAGTTAGCAAAGAAAAATGTGTACTCCTTTCCTTATTTGGTACTATTCATTAAAAAGTTGGATTCTCAAAGTAGGACCAAACAATTTGGACGGAAGAACTAGCATTTATAGAATTAAAGAAACATTGCTATGATATATCAATTTGAGATTATTTATTTCTATATTATTGTAATGGCTATCCAAATAGCAACTCCACAGTCAGAAATTCTCTAGCGTCACCAATTGTATTTATATGTGTTCCTAAGACAAATAAAAGAAATAGCATTAGCAGAATTAAAGAAACATTGCTATGATATATCAATTTGAGATTATTTATTGCTATATTATTGTAATGGCTATCTAAACAGCTGAAGAAAAAGGATAAACTTGAGAGAACCAAGTGGGTTCTCGACAGCCCTAAATTAAAACGTGGAGTGCTGTTCAAAAATCAGGCGGATGACTTTTTGAACTTGCGTGATTGTTTTTGTGATTTGATAATAAATGAGAGTTTATCTCATTTTGTTTTTTCTGATTGTTAAGCCCATAAATAGGTTTGTAATTGTATTGTAAAAGCATGCAAATACGAGTGATCAAAGTGTGTAAGAGAAATCCACTTGCTCAGAGTGTTTATGAAATACAAAGTTTGAGAGAATTTGTGTTTGATACTCCTCTGTTTGCATCAGTGGTATCAGAGCTCAGGCTCATCCCAAAAATTCTCTAAAAAAAAAAACAAATACCTTTGGTGTGCTACTGCTATTTTCATCTAGAAATTAGCTCCCTCAAAATAAAATTTTTGAGTTCCAGTTTTGTCTCAGCCGAAAACGATAATCCGGTGACGAAATTGGACAGTCTCGGTTTCTTTCGAAACCAAGAAGTTACGAGAGTGAAGATCTACTCTCATCCACAACCCTGTGTGCTGTTCTTCAGCTCTGGTGTGCCAAGCCGTGAGTAGAGACGAGCTAAACCCGCTGCTCGCAACACCTCATCTGATGTTTTACGCTGCAACAATTTTTTAGAAGTAGCCGATCAGAAGTAGCCCATCTTTTTCTTTGGTATCATCGACAAAAGAGAAGAAAAGTTCTTGTTTCTATTTACTCCATTTACACCACATCTGAGCCTTAAACTAATAAGGCTAACCAACTCAATTTACTCCCATGTTCAGACTATCCACCTGGCGTCATTAAAGGTTGGTCCATCAAAGGAGTTTTAAAAGCTACTGGGCCCCATGAATTAATTTTCTATCAAGAGAGACTTTCAAGCCAAATTGATTTTTTCTTCAAGTGGGTCGTTCCACTTATTTCAAGAAGGGTTGTGTGCCATTAAAATTTTCAAGAGCAGATTTTTTATTTAAAAATCTGATGGCCAACGGAAGCGCACCAGCATTAATTCCAAAGCTCACCAAGGACAATTATGATAATTGGTCCATCCAAATGAGAGCACTATTGGGTGGTCAAGAAGTCATGGAGATAGTCGAAAATGGGTACGAGAAACCTGCCTCAAAAGAAGCCGAAGTAGCTTTGAAGGAGGAGCAGAAAACCACGCTCCGTGCCAAGCGAAAGAAGGATTGCAAAGCCAGGTCCATCATCTACCAAGGACTAGATGAGATGACGTTTGAGATCATCACTTCTGCTACATCTTCCAAAGAAATTTTTGGAGACGCTGCAGAAGACATACAAAGGTGCCGACAAAATTAAGAGGATTCGCCTTCAATCTCTACGAGGCGAATTCGAGTCTTTACGGATGAAACCCTCAGAATCTATTTCTGAGTATTATGGTCGAATCATGACGGTTGCAAACCAGATGAAAAGAAATGGAGAAGCTCTCACAGATATGAGAGTTATCGAGAAAATCCTCCGATCGTTGGATCCAAGATTCAACTTTATTGTTGTTACACTAGAAGAGCTGAAAGATGTAACAACCATGTCTATTGAAAAACTTGTGGGCTCACTGCAAGCCCACGAATAGAAGTTGCATAGAGATGATGATAGAGCCATAGAACAAGCTCTACAAACGAAGTTGTCCCTCAATGAAGACAGACACAAGCAAGGGGGGACATCACAAAGAGGACGTAGCTATGGTTCTCATGGAAGAGGCTCTAGAAGTTCAAATTTCAGAGGTAAAGGAGGCAGAGGATTTTCCAAAGGAGCAAATCAAAACCATATTCCAAAAGGAAGTGGTCGTGGACAGCAAAGCAACAGAGGCGGAGGACAAGGAAAAAGAGGTGGTTATAACAACCGACCGAACATTGACAAAAGCAACGTTCAATGTTACAAATGCCAGAAGTATGGTCACTACATGAAAGAATGCAGAGGAAGGCCAACATCAAATCAAGTTGGCGAAACAGCCAACTATGCAGACAAGGAGCCAGCAGGAAGAGATTCAATGAGTCTCATGGTGCACAGTTCCACCGAACAGGATCAAGGTACATGGTTTCTGATTGATTACGGAGCCGAGAATCATATGGACCGGTTCAAGGCGACTTTTCTTGAACTTGATGAAAAGGTTTAGGGAGATATCTCTTTTGGCGACCTCTCCAAAGTCCCAGTTCAAGGGAGAGGAAATATTATGATCAAACGGAAGAATGGAGTTCATGCATTCATCTCCAACGTCTATTATGTTCCAGACATGAAGACTAACATTCTTAGTCTTGGACAACTCCTGGAGAAAGGCTATCAAATTAGCCTGAAGGATATGCAGCTAACGATCACAGATGCTCGAGGAAAGTTGGTTACTCAAGTATAGATGGCGAAGAACAGGATGTTTCCGCTAACTGTTATTCATGACACGCCAAAGTGCCTCAATGCCATTATCAATGACAAAGACTGGATATGGCATCTCAGATATGGACTTCTCAACTTTGAAAGCTTGAAGATGTTGGCGAATAAGAAGATGGTCAAAGGCCTACCTCATATCCAACATCCAAATGAGGTATGCGAAAATTGTGTTCTTGGCAAACAACACCGCAACAGTTTTGGGAAGCAAGTTGATTGGAGAGCAAGCATGCTGCTCGAGCTAGTACACACAGATGTGTGTGGTCCGTTGATGGCAATCTCAAACGGACAAAACAGATACTTCCTCACGTTCACTGACGATTATAGTAGGAAGACGTGGGTATACTTTCTCAAACGGAAGTCAGAAGTATTCGAGAAGTTTATAGACCTCAAAGCTCTTGTGGAGAAAGAAAGCGGCTACTACATCAAAATGTTGCGGTCAGACCAAGGAGGAGAATACACTGGAGATCAGTTCGATGGATTCCTTAGACAACAAGGAATCAGACACCAGTGTACACCAACATACACTCCTCAGCTAAATGGTGTATCTGAAAGGAAGAATCGCACCATCCTCAACATGGCGAGAAACATGCTGAAGGATAAAGATCTGCCCAAGAGATTTTGGACTGAAGCAGTTCAATGTGCGGTCTATCTACTCAACAGATGTCCTACGAGGATTCTGAAGTCAAAGACACCACAAGAAGCATGCATGGACCACTTACAAGCCAGGTGTGGCTCATCTTAGAGTGTTTGGTTGTATTGCCTACGCAAAAGTTCCAGAGGCAAACAGAACCAAACTTGAAGACAAAGGAGTGAAGTGTATCCTAATTGGATATGGTGACTGGACGATGGGATACAAGTTATACAATCCCGTCACTCAGAAGGTGATATACAGCAGAGATGTCATTTTCAAGGAAAATAAATCCTAGAGTTGGGATCAGACAGAAACTACCAGGAATATGGAGCTGACTGTTGAAGATGAAGAACATGTACAGGACTAGGAGGTACCTAGAAGATTAGAAGAACAGCCATCACCGTCTCATGGTTTCCCTTCACCACAAAGAGGTGAATCATCCTCACCGGCTACAGAAGAGCTTTCCGACATGAGGCCTAGAGAAACGCGAAGCCTGGATGATCTATATCGTAATACAGATCCATTGGATGCAGACTTCACCATGTTCTGTCTGCAAATGACTTGTGATCCAGTTAACTTCGATGAGGCTAACCAAGAAGACAAATGGAGGAAGGCTATGGATGAAAAGATTCAGTCCATATAGAAGAACAAAACCTGGGAGCTGACAAATCTTCCAGAAGGCTATAAAACCATTGGAGTGAAATGGGTCTACAAGGCCAAAAAGAATGCTCGAGGAGAAGTTCAAAGATACAAGGCTAGGCTCGTAGCTAAAGGCTACAAACAGAGGGAAGGCATAGACTATGGCAAAGTCTTTGCCCCTGTTGCCAGGATGGAGACAATCAGGATGATGATCTCATTAGCTGCTCAACACAGATGGAAGATCTACCAATTAGACATCAAGACTGCGTTTCTAAATGGATTTTTGGAGGAGGAAATCTATGTCGAGCAACCACCTGGATATGTGAAGGAAGGACATCATGACAAAGTTTACAAGTTGAAGAAGGCGCTGTATGGATTGAAACAAGTGCCACGTGCATGGAATACAAGGATCGATGCATACTTCCAGAAGAATGGATTCGAGAAATGCCCTTATGAGCATGCACTCTATATGAAGAAGGAAGCTGATGGAAGCTTACTGTATGTATGCCTGTATGTTGATGACTTGATTTTCACAGGCAACAATCCAGCTATGTTTAATTCTTTCAAACAAAGTATGGTTCGAGAGTTCGAGATGACAGATATCGGACTGATGGCACACTTTCTTGGAATAGAAGTGATGCAGGGGGATGATGACATTTTCATCTCTCAAGCTGGATATGCCAAAAGCATCCTCGAGCGTTTTGGCATGGAGAAAAGTAATTTAGTGACTACTCCAGTTGAAAGTGGAGTGGAACTCAGAAAGAGCGAGGTCGGTAACGTTGATCCGATATATTTCAAGAGTCTAGTAGGAAGCCTTCGCTACCTGACATGCACAAGACCAGACATACTATATGGTGTTGGTCTTATCAACCGATACATGGAGATACCAGACCAATCCCATCTGAATGCTGCCAAGCGGATTTTGCGCTATGTCAAGGGTACAGTCACTGAGGGACTGTTTTATACAACTACTGAAAACTTTAGACTTGTCGGCCATTCAGATAGTGATTGGGGAAGAGACTTGGATGAAAGAAAGAGTACTAACGGATTTACTTTCTTTCTTGGAGATACAGCCTTCACATGGTCATCGAAGAACAAGTGATAGTGACACTATTATCTTGTGAAGCTGAGTATGTAGCAGCTAGCTCAGTTGTTTGTCATGCTATATGGGTCCGGAATATGCTGAATCACTTGGGAATTTCTCAAGAAAATCCCACAGAGATCTATGTTGACAACCGCTCCGCAATCGCACTATCAAAGAATCCAGTGGATCATAAAAGAAGCAAGCATATCAACACACGCTTCCATTTCATCAGAGAACATGTGAAAGAAAAAGAAGTGGAGCTAGTTTCTTGCAGGACATATGATCAGGCTGCTAATATTTTCACGAAGCCCCTCAAGCATGAAGCCTTCATCAGAATGAAGACAATACTTGGAATGAAGAAACCCCCAGACTCAAGTTTAAGGGGGGATGAAGAAAAAGGATAAACTTGAGAGAACCAAGTGGGTTCTCGGAGCCCTAAATTAAAACGTGGAGTACTGTTCAAAAATTAGGCGGATGACTTTTTGAACTTGCGTGATTGTTTTTGTGATTTGATAATAAATGAAAGTTTATCTCATTTTGTTTTTTCTGATTGTTAAGCCTATAAATAGGTTTGTAATTGTATTGTAAAAGCATGCAAATACGAGTGATCAAAATGTGTAAGAGAAATTCAGTTTCTCAGAGTGTTTATGAAATACAAAGTTTGAGAGAATTTGTGTTTGATACTCCTCTATTTGCATCAATAGCCACTGTCAGAAATTCTCTAGCGTCACCAATTGTATTTATATGTGTTCCTTCGACAAAAAAAAGTAGATAATGAAAGCCAATTTCATGTGATTGGAGAGTGATTACCTCGGCCAATTTTATAACTGGCTGATCGACAAAACCAACCTTGAATGCATACTTTACATTGGTGTGGTGGGTGTACGTAAATAGGGATTGAAAATGGTACTCCAAAATACATTCAATAATTCATTCATCTTGTAGATAATGAATTTTCATAGTAATCTTTTTCTTACATGTAGTTGTTCAAAAAATCATTAAAGAACAAAAAATAATTATAATCCTAAAAAAATCATGTCTCTTCGTTATACTATCTCAGTCCCAATTTGTTTGTTCACTATAAATATCCATGCTATTTTTAAACATTTATAACTTTTTATTTGTAGTGTTTTAAGGTTTTTGAAAATTTTGTCATATGGAACAAATTGAGATTAATCAAATAAGATTTATATTACATATAAAAAACATTATAAATTTGAAATTATAAGAGTTTTAAAAAGACACACATAACATTAGAAAAAAAATGGTGGCGGAGAGAGCAGTAATTTGGTTTCTACGACTCACATGTGTTTCCTTTGTCAACAATCTCCGCAATCTGTCCGAAAGTAATGCACGGACAAAAACCTGTAACGATGCCTGCAAAATCAATTATACTAGTAAATATCAAACCTTTCGACTCAAAGCTCTTTTTGGCGGCGAGTGAGGTTCTCTTTCCACCACAAGTCAACTCCACTGCTGCTGCCAGACAAAAATGTTTGAATTATGAGTAGTAAATCGTTAGCTTACAGTTGGGTAAGTCCTCGAAGCAGTCGAAGAGACCGGTGGACCAATCCACCGATGCTGAACCCCTATAGACTGGGATGCCGCCAACGGGTTGGCTGCCATACGGTGCAGATAGCGGTGGCGGTGGATAGTCCTGTTGTAGCTGAGATGGTGGTGGCTGAGATAGTGGTGGCGGTGTATAAAACTGTTGTGGTTGATATGGTGGCGACGGTGTATAGTCTGGAGATTCATATGGTGGTGCGGAAGGGTAAGCCGAGAAATTCTGGTAATTGAGTGGGTTCGAGGACATGATTTGTTTTTTTGGGTACTTGGGAGTTCGGAATTACTGAGTAAGGTGGGTTAACTAACGGCCGTTGAAATGTTGGAGAATAACAAAGAGCCTAAGTTATGATTTAAAGAAGTTCAATTATTCTTGCCGGCGTAGGTTTATTGGAGTATATCTGATTTAAGGTTTTATTTTTCTTTTTTCATTTTCTAACAAATAAACTACAAATAATATGAGTCTTACCCAAGTCGTGTGGATCCCACAATAATATATGTATGATAAAGTAAATTCCTAAAAGTGAAGATCATCCCTTCATGCTATTCATAATATGGAAATTGAAAATTAGCAAGAAGAAGGCGTCTCGTAGAGCTAGATTGGGGTTAAGGCCAACAATTTGAACCTTTGTCATAAGAAGGTCCCTTCTTCTATATTTTCTGATGATATCTGCAATAGAAAATTCATTCTCTTCACAAAATGCTCGTGTCGATGGATATTGGGGCCAAGTTGGAAGTCAAATTTAGAGGGGGGAAAAGCTATAATTTAAAGAAATATGTTGAATTGGAGGAAGCCGAAAGAACGAAAAAGATCAATGCCCTTGATGACTTGGGGGAAGTTGATGATTTCAAGGAAGGTGCCTTTCTTTCCCTTGAATTTTAATTTCAAGTTGCTGAGGCTTTTTGGTTTTGTCTTTGGTTTTCGTTTGGTCTTTTCTAGTTTATTCTTTTGGGATTTAGGATTATTTCTTGTGACTTTGGTTTGTTTTAGTTGTTTTTAAAGTTTTGGGGCTCTCATTTTAGCGTGATGTCTGGGTTTTCATCTTGCCTTCTTTTGGAGTTTATTCTCATGTGGCATATACTCGTGTGCCCATGATCTTTTTAATCTTTGTATTTTTTTGAAGAATTAATGAATTTTTTTTTTGTGTACAAAAATAAACATTAAAATAAATTCCTAAAGCTTGCATTGTGCTTGACCGACCAGGTGACTAACAAAAAGACTAATGAAGACGCGTCCCAAGCGTAGGACTCTTGATCAGTGCAGCACAATAATTCCGGAAGTACCGGAGTCGAACCACAGAGACAATGGAGTGCTTAACTTAAAAGTGCGGAACGTAGTTTGAACTGGCTCTTAGGTAGCCACCCTTTTGATTTATGGGATTAATTTATTAATTACTAGACTAACTCAACTGATTAAATGCAAATTAATAGAGAGAGTGCAACTGTGGGAACCCAGCGTCCACACTTAGTCAAGCCAATAATTACTCGAGCCACAATTAGTCCTTTTACTGATCTTAGAATCTGAGAAAGATTTTCTAACGAATGCGCACCACCTGTCACCAGATTCCGTGCGCATTCGAATTCCGGTAATGCCTGGGTTTGTTCGTTAGAAAAGTTCCAGTTCCCAAAATTGCTTGAAAAATGATTTAATTCGGCCCCAAGGTGAGATATTGACTGGCCTAGATGCGGGCGTCTTCGCCCCACAGCCGCACTCGATGCGACTACTCACTCATGATTATTAGGGTTGCAAGAATCGATGGAAACCTAAATCTATGCATGCTTAACGAATGGAATATTTGAATGGTGAAAAACAATACACAAATTGCAAGGAATAAAAACTAAACTTGATTACAAATCCGCAAAGCAATCTGAATACTGGAATGCTGGAAAATAAAATTGGAAACGTAGCGCTGAATGAAGAACTGAGATTCGTAGCCGAAAACTTGAAAAGCTAAAAACCTAGATAAAATTCGTGGAACCCTAATTAACCCCACAAACAGGGTATTTATAATCCCTACTAAAGTCAAAATCCGAAACAAAGTCAAACGGTTACTATGTGGCCTTCGGTATCGATACAGGACGAGAAGTCCTGTATCGATACCCGTGCTTTCTGTTCCCTTATGATGCAATCTGTATCGATATAGGATAATCCCTGTATCGATACCGGCTCCTCTAAAATGTCTTCCAAGCTTCCTTGGCCGTCCCCACTTGGGCCCCGCTGGTTCCCCACTTGCCTGACCGCCATATGTCCACTTCCCGCGCTCGTTTCCGACCTGTTTCCTACAAAATAACCAAAGACACGAAAAACCAAAAACACACCACATCAATTAGAAAATGGAATAAAATCGCACCTCTAACACGCTAATTCGCCCTACTTAGGCGCTTATATCTACAACATCAAGCGCCTATCACATTGCTGTATTGCTATAGTAGTAAATATTTTATGATGGGTCATTCTATAGTTAGTCTAGCGGACTTACAGCAAGTAAATAAAAACAAAAAAAAAACAAATTCCAATATAATTTTTAATCTTTTTTATATATATATTCACATATTTTTATACACTTTTCACTCAAGAGAAAACAATTTCAGGTCTTAACAAGAGAAAACAAAACAAAAACAATCCCCACATGGCTTCGTTATTAAATGAGTAATCACTTAATGACTTGAGCAATCTCCCATGCACTAATTGTCAATTGATTTTGAGATGAAAATAGAATTTTCACATGGTATCAAAGCGAGCCATTCTATCCCACATTTAAAAAGAAAATGTGTGAAAATAAGAAAATTAAGTTTCAAGCACAATATATTTTCCTTTACATTTTTCTCGCACCTTCCTTAATCATTTTCGTTCCAAACAGAAAGTTTGGGGAAATAAAACTACCAAATGGTACTATAGAATATTAATGGATGTTTTCTTTGGTAAGGCGAAGCGTGTGATTTGTTGCTCATTTGCAGGCCGTTGACTCTAGTTCGTATTCACACGCTTTACCTCTACGGTGGGAGGGTACGGATCCCAAAAAAACATGTACTAGTTTTATTTTCGCAAACTACGATCGCGAAATGGGACGGTTAGGATCCAGATGGGTCACTACAAGAAATTTGGGATCTCCCAACGGTTTTATTAGCGACGGTTCAAAAAATCGTCGGTAAAAGTGGTGTATAGTAACAGTTTGAAAAGCGTTACTAGAAACAGGGCTATAGCGACGGCTTTAGTTCAACCGTTGCTAGAAAAAAGACTATAGTGACAGTTTTCATCAAGCGTTACAAGAAACAGGACTATAAGGACAGTTTTCATCAACCGTTACTAGAAACAGGACTATAGCGACGGCTTTCATCAACCGTTACTAGAAGCAGAACTATAGCGACGGTTTTATTAACCGTTAGTAGATTAATTTTACTCCACCAAAACTAATTTTCCTTATTTATTTAATCATTTTCTTGTAAAAATTTGCCTCGATCGGGTTTAGAAAGCATCTTAATTATCTAGACACAATTTCATTAATAAATTTTTTTTTGTCTGATCAATTGTGTAGTGATAGCTCCCTCGTTTTTGATAAAATTCTTCTTTGCCGATAAAAAAAAAATTGTGTAGCGATAGCTGATTAACATTATTTTTTGTATGAAATTAATTATGTACTCCTTAATATGTAAAAGATAGATGGTTTCGATTGAAAAAAATACTCAAGTGGGGGGTCGAGTCTTGCAATCTAAAAAAAAAGTCCCAACGAACTTCGATTTTGGTGACAATGACGAAATGTGATATGCCAACGGTTTAAATCGGCGCTTGTAAATATGGAGTTTGTAATTACATTTAAAATTTATACATTAAATGTAATTTATAGCAAACTATTAAACCGGATTAAAAAAACTGATTTGTATAGTATAAACAAGATTAAAAAATTATAAAAAAGGCTTATGTTAAAAGAGAAAATTTATTAAAAATATGATATTAGTAGGAGTTTGTATAATGGGTGTTCAAATGGGGAGCATAAAACAATGAGAATAAAAAAAAAAACTTATTTGTATTGTATAAACTGGATTTAAAAAAAATTATTAAAAGGCGTTTGTTAAAAAAGAAAATTTTTTCTTTCAAAAATAAAAAATATATATTTAAAAATATATTAGTTGGTGTTTGTATAATGAGTGTTCAAATGGAGAGTGTAAAACAATTAGAATAAAAATTAAATTAAAAAAACTTATTTGTATAGTATGAACTGGATTAAAAAATTTATTAAAAGGCTTTTGTTAAAAAAGAAAATTTTTTGTGTTAAAAAATAAAAGTAAAAATTATTAAAGTAGTGATATTAGTAGGTATTAGTATAAGTATAAAATTTGTAAAAGAAATGATATTAGTAGGGGTTTGTATAGTATAAATATTAAAAAGGTGTATAAATGACACAAGAGGTGGCCTAGCTCAATTTGGGTTCAAGTGGCGTGGGGCCAAGCATTGTGAGGTCTCCGGTTTCGACTCCCATGAGGAGCAAAATTTTCAAATGTCAGCTGCCACACGGGTGACATGTCGGGCCGCTTTGTTTGGCGCCCGGTGGTGATCGACGCCGCCAAAGGTGGTGGTTTCCACGCAGTGCCACGTCATCGACACCTAGCCGCTAGGCGGGCGACTCGTCAGTGCCAGGTGGGTCCCCACGCGGGTGACACGTCAACGCCAGGGGTTGCCACGTCCCCGACACCTAGCCGTCAGGCGGTGACACGTCAGTGCCAGGTGGGTCCCACGTGGGTGACACGTCATTGACACCTAGCCACCATGCGGAGTGTCATGTCATCGACCCCTAGGCGCCACGCGTGTGACACGTCAGTACCATGTGGCATTATTTCCACTACTGCAGACAGTTTATACCAACGGTTGAGGTCATCTATAGCAACAGTTTTCAATCCATAATTGTCACTACTGTAGACAGCTTATATCAACGGTTGAGGTTATCTCTAGCAACGGTTTTGCAAACTGTTACTAAAGATTTGAACATTCCAACGGTTGCAAAAAGCGTCACTATAGGTCTTTCCCGACGGTGATCTCCCAACGCTTTTGGAAACTGTTGGTATAAGCCTAGAAGGTCTACAACAACAGTTTTTGGCATCCTTAGCAACGCTTTTGGCCGTTGCTATAGATCAATTTTCTTGTAGTGGGTGTTTGACCCTGATCCTGATCCGCGAAGCCTTCTGACTTGACCAATGACTTGTAAACCTAATTTTAAGTCATCTTCTAATTTGAGCCGTTGGATTGCTATGATTAAAAGTCCCGCAAATGAGCAAAAAATCACACGTAACAAATCTCTTATATATACAGGCCGTTGGATCGCATAAGGGATTTGCAGGACTTTTAATACGAATTAGAGTCATCGGCCTGCATTTAGCCGGCAATTCTTTATACTGACATTGGATTCCGGAGAACGAGTCTATATTTCATTTTAAACTTAAAACAAAATTGGGCAAGTCTAGAGAGAAAAGAAAATTGGATGGTAACTTACTAAATAAATTAGTGGAGGAGTCACTGAACTTTTGTTTATAATTAATGCTCAACAAAATAACCCTCTAAGGTCACTGAACTTTTGTTTGCTGTCGTGCAGATTTTGTCAAAAATTTGTTTTGTACACGTATCGCGCGTGCCCCGACCTCTTTTTACGAAAAAAGAAGTCCAAAACTTTCAACACCTTGATTGCAAGTGGCAGTTCTTAATTGGATCAAAAATTATTTCCATGTTTTCTACTATATGTTATAGTGGACACGCACTTTGCAAATTGAAGGTCTAGCAGCATTTGGTGTTATTGTTAGAATCTCGGACGATATGCACTTAGTGACGTTACTCAATGCAGGATTAAGATTTCATCTAGTTTAGCGGGGAATTGGGAGGCTTATAGTGAGTGAGCTCATTATATGCGTGTAGTGAGTTCTCACGGTCGTCTAATCCGAGATCAATGATCCGGATAAATTAGAGTTAAAGTTAATGTAAAAGTGTTTTTTAAAGTATAAAATGATTCGAACCATTGATCTCTAATTGGACGACCAAGATAGCTCTTGTAATGAGCACACTCACTACAAAGCACCCGGTTCCGTTTAGCGGCGGAAGCAATGGCAATCAGGTTGCCTTTCCAATCGCAACGAGTTTGGATTGAATGCCACCGTAAACCAAATTTTTATTTTTATTTTTTAACGGCAAAGAAAGTACTGATATTTCATTGAAAACAATAATAAAACATTACAAGAGACATAGGATATAAAGAAATCTCTGAAAAGGTTGCCGAGAATGCCAAGAAACCAATAGAACAACCAAAAAATTAAAAACCGAAAAAGTTAGCAAGAAACCAATAGAACTAAAAAACAAAGAGAAAAACTCACGAGATTATCTCCTCCGTAAATAAGGAGTTTGTGCCGAGCAAATCTCTGCCATCCATCTCAAAATCTAACGGCTCAAAGCCGTGCACACTGCACACTCTCTCTCTTCCTCAAATGCACTGTAGGTGTATAAAAAAAAAACTGTGCATGGGCTTCGAGCCGTTTGATCTCGGAATAGACGGCGGGAATTTATTCAGTGCAAACCCTCTATTTAAGGATTCTCCGTAAATAAGATAATCTCAAAACTTACTCGCGAACGGGCTGCAAATAATTGATTTGCAGCCAGCCAATGAAGATGCACCACGTCATCAAAATGGGAGTGCATATTTTCTCCAGACACCTGCATGGCTGCATGTATCTGAACCATCGCTCCCTTTCAAAACCCCTCCCTCTCCCACTGAGCCTTCTCTCTCTCTCACTCTCTCCCGCAGGCCGCAGCGCATCGATTAGCATGGCGTCGGCTGCGGCCGTCAAGGTTCCCGCAATGGCTCGGATCTACGCCGAGTTCTCCTTAAGGAATTCCTCCTCGTGAGTGAAGTTCCAGAATTTGAAGAGCTTGAAACGCCTGTGAGCTCTTGCTCAAGGCAGGGCGACATAGGATAAATCATCATTACTCCGGCCGCCTCCATTTTTCGATTGCCGGTGGCGGCGAGTGGGATATGGTAGGGGACGGCTAGGGTTTGGAAGTGTTGTCGTTTAACGTATTTCTGGTGTTCGATTGTTGACGGTGGTGTTTGAGGTCCGGCGTTCGATAGGTGACGGTGGTGTTTGAGGTCCGTTCGATTGGTGGCCGCCGAGGGTAGAGATCGTGGTGGTTGCTGGCGAGAGAGAGAGAGAAAGAGAGAGAGAGAGAGAGAGCTCGGTAGGGGAGGGAGGGGTTTTGAAAGGGAGGGAGCGAGGGAGGGATCAGATGCATACGGGTTTAGGTGAAAATTTGATGCCCTCCCAGTTTAATGACGGTGCACGGCCGTTGACCAATCTGCTCCTACTCTTATGTGCACTCTTGGGGTACGTTGCAAACTCTATTTTTAATTAAGTAATAGCTACCGTTTAAGAATGATGTTTGCTTTTCAAAATTGACTCTAAAAACCCATTGAATGGTAGTGTTTTGGGATGATAAGTTGCTTCTGGTTTGATTTTTCTTTACTTTTAATGCTTTTCTCATACGGAAAATGAATTATACTTTTAAGTTCTATCTTTTCCTTTTGTCCATGTTTTGTTAGGTTGGGCTATGAGTGACACTAGAACTTGGCCTCTCCAAATGCTTGCAAGCAGCAAAGATTGAGAAAAAGAATCAGGTAAGGGACATAACAGTCCTATCATAATGAAATGGAGAGTAATGATTACTCAGACACAGTTGGTGTAGACTAGAATGTTGCTCATTAATCCAAGTTTACTCATTAATCAGGTAAGGGACATAATTAAAAAAAAAATCGGTTTTTTGAATTATTTTTCGTCTTTATTCACAAAATTTTAAGTTTGACTAATAATTTTATACTTTTAATTTAGATTCCTCTCATTGAGACAAGCCCAACAAATGCAAAAAAAAAAATTAAATAAGGACAAAACCCAAAAAATCAAAAAATTAGTTTTTTGAATAAAAAATTATAAATACACACCCTCTCAACCACTCTCTACCACACCCTCTCTCACATGTGTGGTGGGACTCACCCGATGGATCCCAGTGAACCACACCACACATGTGATAGAAGGTATGGTGAACAGTAATTGAAAAGGTATGTACTTATGATCGTTCTTTTTTAATTCACCCAAACCACCCCATAACAATCCTAAATTATTTTAAATGTTAATGGATGCCATATACCAAGTGCTGACTAGGATTTCTAGACCTGATACGGTAGTTGACAGTTGCAGTCTTTTTATGCCAAGTGCTGGCTCGGTTTCAAAGGTTTAAAGTAGCGGCGAAAATATTTATAAAGTGTAGAGAGTTTCATTAGGTTTGTTTGTCTAAAGTTGATTTGATTAGAAATTTGAGAAATGATAATACAAAAACTATTTTTTTTTGTAAAAATTGTAGTACATAAAAAGTTTGTACAAAGTTTTTAAGCACAAACATGGTTCAAAGTGGTTTTGGCATAAAACATGGTACAAATTTTTTAAGCACACAAATTTTGGCACAGACAAAAATGATTTTGGCATAAACAAAAACGATTTTGACATTAGCACCACTCAGAAATTTTAGCTATTATAATTTGACATTGAAATGTATTTTTCATTGTAGGTCTTATGTCACTTTTTTGGGAAGATGAAGGTTGTGATCTTGCTACCGCCAGTTGGAACGTAGTTGAAGGATTTCCTTTTTTGTATGAAGACATGAGGCTATTTTGGGGATATTTGACTTCCCTTTTTTTTTTTTTTTGATTGGATTTGACTTCCCTATATGATCTTTTTTTGGCATTTGGAACTTACTGGTTTTATGTATGCGAAGTTACTATGTTACTTCAATGTTGGATGAAATATTTATTTCCAGGTTAATTTTTTCTTTTTTTTTGTAATTAGGTGAATATATTGTTGATGGATTCATAGCAATCAGATGCTTTGAGCCTATAACTTTCACAAAATGCTACTCCCTCTGTCCCAATTTTTTGCCCTTTTTGGGAAAGCGAGTTTTTAAGGGATGTGAAAACTTTGTATTGACTTTTCTATTTTGCCCCTAAATCCAGTCAATATTACTGTGACCAAATTTGTGAGGCTAATTTATTATATGAAAGTCAAAACATATTTAATATGGATCTTGTTTGATAGATATCAATTAATTTTATTATACAAAATTTTCAAAATCATAAAAACCAATTAAGATGGGAAAAATACTTTTTAAGGGTAAAATTGGAAAGTGGCCCAATTTTGATGGATATTTTTAGAAGTGAAACAAATATTTTGGGACATCTCAAAATGAAAAGAAGGACCAAGAAATTGGGACGGAGGGAGTATGAAAGAGTGCCATTTAAAAACGTGCTAGACTCTGCTATCAAAATGGATAATATAGCGTTCTTATACAAAGCAAGTTATAGAAACACATATAGCGTTCTTTCACAGCTACAATAGTATACCAATAGATAGCAGTTAAAAAATGCTATAAAAAGGGGAAAATTTATAACATGCCAAGAATCCTATCAATAGGTCCAGACTTTTAATAACATCGCCTAACACGGCATTCCCAAAAACGCTATCTATTAGCTTCAATTACGTTTTTTGCATGCTATAATAGGTCATTTTTGTTGTAGTGGGACAATTTTGGGTGTCTTGAGTATAATTTTGTCACTCATGATGCTATTTTTGTTGCCTTGGCATCCTCAATGCTAGGTACAGAAGGAGAGGAAAAAACCGTCTGTTGATTATGAGGCGATGGAGCTGCAAGATGGATATGAAGTAGCAGAGCCGCGGCTTTACCAATAGCTCGATTATTTAGATGGCTCTGTATTTTATTTAAGTTTAACTTTTAGCACATTTTAAAGTTTTGACAATCGTTACGTTTCTCTTTAAATTGTAAATTGTAATAAGTTAGCTAACTTTATATATGTTACTTAGCTGACTTTATGTTACTATTTGAAAAAAAATATTCTCTTCAAAATTTTAATGAAATTGGAATTTCTTTTTAAATAAATTGTAACAACTCATTTATGTACCCAATTTTCAGGGCATTACACATCGTCCGTACTCGTGTTTTCTTAAAGGTTAGTTTTGATCCTATTGAATTTCATAATCAAAAAGATTTTATTTTATCAAATTATGCTTGATCAATTTCTATAAGAAAATATAAATATAATTATAGAAAGGCAATATATGCATATTATTATACAATCTTTAGCAAAACTTTGTTTCCAGATCAAAATTAACCGATTATAAAATTTCATAACCACTGTATTTCCATGCTAAAAAAGTTTAAATTTAATAAAATTCAGTTACGCTAGTTGTGGCTTAAGGCAATTTTACTGTCAAGACTTGATTTATTGGTTACTGTTTACTGGTTTTTTGTTAGTTTGATAATTTATATAATTATGATCGTATTGCAAATATCCTTATTTTTTTGTTCCAAAATAAAATTATCCATATTTTTTTAATTTGATTAACTAAATTGTTAGTACTCGAAAACATTAGCTATATAATTTTATATGCATATTAAAAATAAAAACAAAAACTAAGGGTCTTAACAATATCAATTCGAACACAATATGGTTTTATGCAAGTTGGGTTAGTGTTAAGATATTTGACACTTTTATGTTAACAGCCTAGGAGTTTCAAAAACAAACTCGAAAAGACACAAAACTAGATCAAAATCACTCGATACAAAACGGTATTCGACAACACGATGTCCAACCCTAATTAAACGAATAAAACCATTTGTAGTATATAACAAAAGATATGCTAGATGATACATGAAATACTTATTTCCGAGTATTAATATTGTTCAAGTTGCAAGATACACATTAGAAAAGCAAAAATAAAGCATCAACATCACCCTTATTCTCTTAATAGTACATGGCGTATTGTACATGGAACAAACATTGATAATTGACGTAAAAACAAACGTTTACAAATTCCATAGAACTGAAGTTCAACGACCAGCCAAATTCCATCTCATTCCCACTTTGTTTATCTCGTCATCCCTTCTTCAACAACCGGCGCCTTTGCAAAATTGTTCTGATCAAAAAAAGAATTAGCAAAATTGTTCCGTTGACTTTTCTACTTGAAATGGCTACTTTAATATTCAAATGACGTAGATAATCTTCTCATTCTAACTTTGAATTTCAAAGTTTTCATTAAAAAAGATAGAAAGACACGTGTATTGATTAACGTACATCTTTCTTAAGAGTTTTAATCTTTCTATAATTATTTTAATGGTAAGGTAATTGAGGTAATTTAAATCTTTCCGAGTTTGAAATAAGAATCCCTCAAATATGGATTTGCTAACGTAAAACAATTCTTTCAAACATTCAAAATATTATTACTAAATAATTGGTTAGCCAATCAATTGTAGCCACTTCTCTTGATGAGAGGCCTCCTCATGAAAAACCATCCTGCAATACTACAATAGCAGGAAACTCATGCCATGCACAGGTGATGAAACATTCGTATAATTCATAGACTAAATTGATAAAACAAATACAATAAAACTACAAAAAAATCATGCTAGCTAGAGCTAAATTACGTAATATTTATCTCCACCAAAATTAAAAAGAATCAAAGTGTCTACCATAAGAATTTTACTCAAATCTATGCAATACATGCTACTGAATGTTTAAACTAAAACGCATTTTGCGTAAATATTTATACTTGTTAGTATTGCAAAGCTAGTAGAACTAAGATAAATGTTGAACACCTTGCCCAAAATTTCTGAAACCGCCACTGCCGATAGCAAACTTGTATAAGATAGTATTACTTTACATCGTAGATTGGCCTTCTTTTTATATTTTGACTCATTCGGATCCTCTCCAGAATCTATCTAGAAATCGAGGCCACATAAAAGGTTCTGAACACTAAATAGGCTTAAGTTGTTAATGTGAAAATGTGATCGAAATAGTTTACTCTGACTATCTCAGTGCATTAGTAATTTGATAGAAAATCAAGGAGATTTTATTTGGATAAGTATGCGATCAAAGTAAATTATCTTATAAGTATTTTTTGAATCATGCTTGCCATTTATTTGTTTCAAACGAACGTAATTCGAACACTAAGTTACTATAGTCCAATTAACTTAATTTTTTTTTTTTTTTTTGCAAAATACTACATGTGCTTGAATATGACACTACAATAATAAATAATATATCAATTTTTGAAAACTCGTACGTCATTGAAAAAATGGGAATAAGGATGAATGTCAGTCTAAAAAGAAACTCTGAGGTTTTTATTATGTCAGTTTTCAAGTTGGTGACATAACTAATCTCCTTTAGAATGTGGGTTTTTATAAAAAGTGACATTGAAACCAAATAGTAGTAAAGATTTTTCAGAAATATTTTTAATCTTGGTTTCGATTACAACTGACATTGAAACAAAAAAAAAATTCCTTTATGATTTCTGTTTTGATTAAAAGTGATTTTGAAAGTTGAAACTGTTAGTAAGACTCATTAGGGGTTTAATTTGTAATTTCAATTGTAGTTAGTTTTCTGTTATAGTCTGTTAATTTTCAGTCATGGTCTGTTACACTTTTGTTGAGTGTTTTCCGTTAAGGTTCTAACGGTGTTAGGCCAAGTGCAAGGTCGGTTGTTTAGAGGTAGTTAGGAAATATAAAAAGGGGTTTTTCCCTCTTTGTGTGGCATCTTTTGCAGAACTGAATAGAGAAAGAAATGAATTCTCATCCTTCTTCTTTACATCTCACTTTCACTTCCTGACTCCACTGAGTTAGGGTTTTCAGTTTTTCTATCGAAACCACGAAAACCTTTTTAATCTCTTTTTTTTTTTTTTTTTTTGTACTTCGGAATTGGAATAAAAAAAACTAAAAAAGAGTAACAGCTTGCATCATAAGTGCAGCAAGGGAGGGATACAAATACAAAACGCTAAACGCTACCGCTAATCAAGGATTTGTTAGGATTCCAACAACGCACCACACGCAACAAAGCAGTAAAAGCAAGAGAAACACAACACACAATATACGTGGTTCGGCCAAACCAGACCTACATCCACGGGGAGGGGGGTTTCACTATAATCTGGAGGAAATCCGTGATCTTGTGTTACACACTCACACTCTCATCTCACAATAATGAAACCTCACCATTCTCTCGTGTATCTCTCTCTCCAGGAGAGCCACAACCGGCTCCCCTCTCACACTCTCTGCCTCTCTCTCTACATTGTGCTACCACACCTCAAAACAAAAGGCTATAATGAGTATTTATAGAGTACACATAAAAACCCTAGTCATTTCCTCTGGGCCTAAGCCCAAGTGGCCCACACAGGGTGGAATCCCAACAATCACCCCCTCCACACCGAGTGGGCAATGTCGTCTACAACACCCCCATGTCGCCTCCTCCAATTAGCTACCTCTAGCAAGCGTCTGTGTCACTAACCAATCGAGCATCCATGCACCACCAAACAGAGTACATAAACCCGAAAAAGTGTATCCTTGCAAAACTGGACTCAGTGACCAATGAAAAATTCAAATCGCACCCCCTCAAAAAGAATGCCTCCACTCGTCCGAGTACCGCACCCCCTCAACTAGGATGCCTCCACTCGCACACCTCAAACTCAAAGTGTATGCGCTCACCAACAGAAGCGCCAATCTATGCGCTCACCAACAGAAGCACATGCACCCCCCTCAACTAGGGTGCCCGCAGCTTCATCGCCGCGCTCCGCCACTCTAGCATCCTGTCTTGTCAAGAGAATGCAACAACTCTTTGCCCACACCAGAGGCTCACTCCTCCAAATGATCTCACACACCATCTATGATGAGGCTGACTCCTTCTCTGACACCGCATCCCCCAACAAGTACCTCCGCACCCCAAAACCGGGATACACCTCTTGTGAATCCGGGATGTGAACAAATCCTGCTAGATATCCGTGGCTCAAACTGATCTACCGCTCTGACAGGCGCCTGTGTCATTCCCAAACAAGCATATCCGCACCCCAACCGGGCACACTACTCGAATGAATGTATCCCTGCAAGCCAGATCTTCCTTGGTTGATCACAATCATGCACCCCCTAATCCGGAGTGCCCGCACTTAGGCATCCAAAACCCAAATGCTCATGCCAAATCACAGGACATAATTCGTGACTCCATCTCTCCATACTACATGAGCTCATAACTGGAAAGATAATCCGCCACAAAAACACAGAAGAAAGAGAATACCAGTATGCATCATCTAATCTCATCTCAATCCCTCTGTTCGGAGCTCCCGTGAACATATCCTGAAAAACCAATTGCATCCTCATTGCTAGCTAGCATCCTGCACACTCCTGATTCGACTCCCAGCGCATTCAGTATCATCTCGGTCGCGACACCTCGGTACAATCTCACGTTTATCCTGTGTGCATCCATAATGGTCGTCATCCCTGCTCACGTCACAACACCCATATTGCCTGACCATGCCTGACATCAGCTCCAACTGTCACTACACTCTCACAAGCTTGTATGGTGGCCCATCATCCAATCCAATGCAGCTCGAATCACAACTGCAAATCCTGATGGTAGGTCTTCAAATCCGATTGAACAAGACCGCCCCGATCCATCGGGCCGACCAACTCCGGACTGTGCCACTCTAGTAAGCGCTTTTGTCATTACCAAACAAGTGTATCCGCACCCACCAAACAGAGATGCAACACCTGAGAGAATGTATCCCTACTCACTAGCTTCTCCAACTGATCACCATGGCTCAAATGCCGCGAATCCGCAATCATTTGATTGCCCCGGTCAACCCCCGATCTCTGCAAAGTCTGTCCAATACTCCTGATGTGTAGCCATCCAACTCCGCTCGTCTCTTTGTCACCAATCTGTCACCTATCTGCCACTCCTGCCACTATCCTAGTCTTCTCTCCACTTTCCACCAGCTCTCCCGGGTCTCATCCTATCCCTTGGTCAATCCATGTGCCATTCCCGGCCTTCCTAGCACCCCCTGGACTCCCATCGGATCTCCCAAAAAATCATCGCTCCAGCAAGCGCCTGTTATCACTAACCAAACGAGCCTCCATGCACTCCTAACCAGCGTGCAATAACCCGAAAGAGTGTATCTCTGCTTGCCAAACGCGATTGATCATCCCTAGTCTGCCTCCGACTCAACAACATCCCATCCGACTGACCTGACCACTTCTGATCATCCTCAATCTCTCCGGATATGTTCAGGACCGCAAAATCTGACTCGAATCACTCAAATCCAAGCCCACCAGTGAATCTAGAACCATCCAATTAGCTAGGATCAGCCTCCTCACAACCTGAAATGCCTCCGAACGTCTAAATTCGGCTCAATCCAGCAACAAAACCTGCTTCCAAGCCTCTTCACGAAAAACAGAGCACGTGGTTGGATTCGGAACAAAAAACCAAGTTGGAAACCGGTCTGAATCGGCCCTGAACCGGTCAAAATCGCACTGAACCGGCCAAAAAACATAATCTGGTCTACCTCCGGACCGTTATCCGGTCTGATCCGGTCTGCACCTGGTCTAACTTTCCCCTGAGCAGCCGGTCTGAACCGGGTTGACCCTTTTGAATGCCGAACTGACCCCTTTGACATGACCTCTGATCCTTTCGACCCCTTTGACCTATTTGACCCTGAACACTGACCCTTATGACCCCTTTGCTGACGTGGCACTAACCCGTTGGCGTGGCATCCACGTGTCACCACATGGCACTGACTGGTCGCCACGTGGTCATCTCCAACCTTGGACTGCGCATGAAACAAACGCGCGTGACAGATCTAACACGCCTTTATTTAGGCCGCGCGTCCGGCATCCTCTGGCATTGGGGCTTCCTCCATCGTGATCGTCTCTCCATGGGTAACACAACCCCGTGCTCAAATCTTACTTTCAATCACGTTTTACGAGAAACCCACCAAATTCGCCACTCGCCTCCGCCCGCCTCTGTTCAGACCACCCGTGGGATCCTCTTCAGTGACAAAAATTGACTTTGAGCACTCCGTTGGACTCGTCTCTGAGAGTAGCACCTTTCCCTCTGATCAAAAACAAGTTTCATCACCTGTTTTGTCCGACCAAAGCTTCAAACAGTGCTTCAATGGCCTCCGAGTGATTTTCCGACTGCTCTGCGTTCTCCGGTGTTTTAACCAAAGCTCTGATACCAGTTGTTAGGATTCCAACAATGCACCACACACAACAAAGCAGTAAAAGCAAGAGAAACACAACACACAATATACGTGGTTCGGCCAAATCAGACCTACATCCACGGGGAGGGGGGTTTCTCTATAATCCGGAGGAAATCCGTGATCTTGTGTTACACACTCACACTCTCATCTCACAATAATGAAACCTCACCGTTCTCTTGTGTATCTCTCTCTCTCCGGGAGAGCCACAACAGGCTCCCCTCTCACACTCTCTGTCTCTCTCTCTACATTGTGCTACCACACCTCAAAACAAAAGGCTATAATGAATATTTATAGAGTACACATAAAAACCCTAGTCACTCCCTCTGGGCCTAAGCCCAAGTGGCCCACACGGGGTGGAATCCCAACAGGATTTGCCTTATGTTAAGGTTGTCCTTGATCAAAAACTCTCTAACTACTAGAGGAGGAGTGGAAGCCACCACCAAATCTTCCTGTTGTCCAGCGCCAAGGTGGGCAAGACAGTCAGCGCATTCGTTTGTGGACCTTGAAATGTGGACCAGTGAACTGCCAGTACGGGTGAGCAAATACTTCCCATCATTCAGAATGTTACTCTGGGGGTGATTCATGTTGGGTCCTTCATTAAATAGGATAATCGCTGTATGTGAATCTGACTCAATCTGAACATTTGTCCAACCCTTCTCTAGGATGATGGTTACACCTCTATAAATGCTCCAGATTTCAGTTTCTAGACTTGACGTAGCTTGTGTTTTCCCATAGTAACCGAGCTCCCATTCTCCTTGCTCATTACGGAATAGCCCTCCAAATCTTGCCTTCCTTCGAGTCTCAATCCAACTTCCATCCGTATTCAGCTTCAAAGAACCTGTGATAGGAGGTGACCAAGGAATTAGTCGATGCATTGAGGGGTCAGAAGTAAGAGGAGAATTAAAGGCTTCCGCAATCTCGGTAGCATAGGAACACAATAATTTGGAACTAATATTTGGCACCATGACAACATTGTCAAAGCTTTTTCTATTACGGTCCTTCCAAATTTGCCAAATAGTGGTGCAAAATAAAATGTTCCAAGGTATTTATGTTCCCTACCAAAGGATTTTTTTCTTTTTAAGATTAAAGGAGAGCCAATCTGATGTGGAGCTTGAAATTCTGTCCCTCATTAGCTGACCCGAGGGGAGGGTATCCCAAAGCACGGAGGCTTTGGGACACTCCCTAAACAGATGGTCCAGATTCTCAGGGGAGGCATTACATCTTGGGCAAAGATCTGAAGATGTGATACCTCTCATAGCACGAAGGAGGTTGGTGGGTAATTTGTTATGAAAAATAAGCCAGAGAAAAGATTTAAATTTTTGGGGAAGTTTTAATTTTCAAAACCACTTCCACCCCTTCGTATCATTAGCATCATAGATAAGAAAGTTATATGGCTCAGAGGCAGAACAAATGCCGTTGGGAGATGAAACCCATGACGGGTGATCCGAAGTCTGAGCATAAAGAGGGAGAGTAATACTTGCAATCTCATTACAAGTAGAAATATCCAGAATGTGGGAAACAAAATCCAGATTCCATTGCCCTTCACCAATAATTTCTTCCACTTTGGAATTATTCAGAGTATGTGGACCTGGGTAAACATCCGCTAAAGGACTGTCACCGCACCACCGGTCATTCCACAAGTCCACCAATTTACCATCCCCGATGGTCTAATCTCAATTTTGAGTAAACTGACATTGAGACAAAGAAATTTTACATCAGAAGGTGTGATAGGCACGCAAATATTCACATTAGTGCCTTCTAATTTATCCTAAGTCCATTCATTTTATTATACTTGGAGTTTAAAGCTTTGTTTGCATATAGTAGGTATTTGATGCTTTGCTATAGAGAAGGCATAGAGTTAAATTTTACTCGGTGTCAAAGAAAAACCCGTATCAAACCAAGTGGTGCAACTGGAGCTATCACGGAGAATCAGCGCTCAATGCTATCCCACGAGATCTTGCCAAGATTTCCATACTGGCCATATGCCTCAAAAAGGGATTTAATTTTGGTAAACAAAGAGGAAGGCCACTTCAAGGAATCACCAGCACATGTGTATTAGGTATATGGATGGATTCAAACGTGGAGATCAAGGTCAAGTTGCAAGAAATATGGAAAGGAAATTATGGCCCGAATAGGAAATTATGATCAAGGTTACGCACTATGGGACTAAGAGTTATAAGGGAATTGCTTTCCTTGTTGGTTATGGGGTAGCATTATGAAAGAAAACAGAGGCTGCACATAACGGGTATCACCAACAGAATAAGAGGCTGCGGCTAGAAATTGTTGGGTCCGGAGTGCCCCATGAATTTGGTTACACAATACCACTCCCTGCAACCGCTCTAAAAACAGACTTGCAGATCCGATGTCGAATGCCATAAAAGACTTAATTAAAGCCCTTCCTAACACCAATTGGTTTTAAGAGAGTTGGTGGAAAAGCAGTCCGACAAGTGGTCTTTTTGGCGATTTCAGGCTAAACTCCTTCTCTAGGGCGTAGATGAAGCTTGAACTCCTAGTAACATTATTTATGTTTTGATTTAGCTTTTTATTATTCGAATCATGGTTGTGTGACTTGAGAATTTATTTATGAAGTTAATTTTTCCCATCAAATTGTGTGTATGATTTTCTAGATATTATGCACGTTCATACAACGGTTCTTAATTGTTTGTGATAACTGGGTAAGATGGGTTATACTCTGTAAGACGTGCAAGACGCACTGTGCTATTAGACGATCCGTGGCGTTGAGACGAGTTGTACTAGTAAAATGGTTTGTGCTAAGCGGCGATACCCCATGGTATTTGGAGATTCATAAAATTCTAGTTGGGCCCAATGTCGAATTGTAAGCCTATATAAATACTTGTAAAGAGTTTTCTTGATGAATGAATGCAAAATTAGGAGTGAGCAAAATAACCGTCAAACCGTAATTCCAGTCTAAACCAATCTAACCAGGGTGGTTACGTTTGGGTTTTTAGTAATACGGTTTGGTCCCAGCTATAAAAAATTAGAAACCATGTTATATAGTTGGTTTGTGGATTTACGTCAATGGTTCTGGTTCCAAACCAATCCAAACTAGCTATATTTATATATTTATATATTTATACGTATATGTAACCTTTTTGTCCATAGTTTTTTAATTTCCAAACCTAATACTCCACTCCGCCACTTTACTCTCTTTCACTTCCAAGATTAATACTCTAAACTTCTACACAATAACTTATTCCTACAATTTCTTTACACGAAAAGTACGAGGCTTGGGTTTAGACAAGTAATTTAATAATGTTTTTCTCGGTAACTAATTTTCTTATCTAATAATATATTCCATGGTCGTATTCCTTAAGTAATTAATGATATTTTACTTTTCTTCTAATTGCTTGATGGTAGTGAATTATAGTGATTTTAACAGCATTGATTTTAATATAAGGCCTAGTTTGGCTAAACCAAAAAACTTGGTTTTTTGGATTAATCCATTGCAAAAAACTGGGGTCGTTTGGATGAATGGAAAAAACCACTGATTCATCCAAACCAGTTTTTTGGTTTTTTGGATTAATCCAGTTGGAGTCCAGTTTGTATGAGTGGATTAATCCAAAAAACTAAAACACCAAAAAACCAAGTTTAAAAGAGATTAATCCAAAAAACCAAAAAACCAAGTTTTTTGGTTTAGCCAAACTAGGCCTAAGTTTTGGCTTAATTTAACTATGCAATTTTAATAACATGAATTATTTAAGAAGATGATATCTCAATTACAAACAATCCATGATTCAAAATTGAAACTGAACCGTATTTTAATGGTTTGGTTTGGTTTGGTTCAATGAATTTTATGGGTTAATTTGGTTCTCCAAATTCATAATCCATATATAGTGGTTTGGTTCTTGATTTTCCAAAAAAAAGGGACCAATCCGATCCATGCTCACCCCTAGCAAAAATCAGCTTAAGAACTTTCCCCAAAGTGCTTTGTTTGTGCGTGTTCTCTCCGAAAGGTGTAGCAACACAAATTGCTAGCTAGTTTTTGTTACCAATTCCTCCGCTAAACAACAATGATCAAGGCTAATCTCGGCCAATAGTGTGGTATCAGAGCTTGGTTCGATGATGTAGGGAAGGTCAGCGCGTGACCCCTTATTGACTAAAAGTCAACATTGACTGGCCAATGAGCTCAGTACAGGTGTCACCCAGGTGGCGCGGCTGCCGCATGACACGTGACAACCTCCGCTCTACCTTCCGCGCGAATGAGAGCCACTAGAGCGGGATCGAGCATCCGCGTGGACCTTCTTGCGCGAGGCGCCTCAGTGGCGTGCACTATGTGCCCGAATAGGGTAAAGCTTGACAGCTGTGGGTCATCCGGATCGGAGAATAGCCCATGGCCCTAATGACTGGCGCGGCTCAGGACATGGGCGAGAACGCGAGAGGCTAGTCCAACTTGGCCTAGGTAATTGTACCTGCTACGGTCTGAAGGTAGGACCCCGGGGCCCCCCTGAGGCTTGGTTGCGGTATAGGCGCGACCGAATAGGGCGTGACCTTGCCCCAAAGGGAATAAGGGAGATCTAGTGGCTTGGTGGCTAAGAATAAGAGGATCGCTGCGCGGGGGAATGGCTTGCCGCCGCACGCATCAGCCGCGCGGTGGTGACGTCACCCGTACGGTCAGGTTGTTCGGAAAGGTCACGTGTTGTCATATTATAGGATGACCACCTGACACCTTTTGATTGGTCCAAGGTGTCTATAAATATGGGACATCCCCCTTTATACCCAGGAGGTTGGTGAGATCTTGGCAGAAGCATATGTCATTCTAGAGAGAGAAAAGGGCAATCAAGGAGTGAGAGGAGAACATTCTCTCTGATTGATTCCAGCCCCATCTCCCAGATCACCTAGTTCCATGGATTAGATTGAGAACGATCCACTGCCTTAATCCCTTCTGTGCACTCCTGCTTTATTCTTCACCCTCCTCTAGGCCACCCCATTCCTTTCCTTCGCTGTGTTTCTTACTGTTAACTATCCATACCTCTCCAGCTCATCACATTGACAAGAACCATCTCCTATAGATGACAACAATTGGTATGAAGATTTGTGACAGAAAAACAAACCCCGGTGGTGCCAAAGAAGATGATCCATTTAAGCAATCAAGGTTTCGGAGCTCAACAACCACTGTGCCCGAGAGTCCCATGGCTCCATCAATCACGATCGTCCACATGATTTCATTTCCCAATGGTCAAAAACCTCAAGGAGGTCAGTGAAATTTACCCAAACATTAGTAATATGCAATACTATAACAAAAAAGATGTGCTAGATGAAACATGAAATACTTAGTTCCTAGTATAAGTATATAATGTTCAAGTTGCAAGACACACATTGGTAAAGGTAAAGCAAAATAAAGCATCAACATGCATCACCCTTTGCCCTTAATAATACGTGCCGTATTGTAAATGGAATAAACATTGATAATTGACGTAGATACAAATTAACGTTTACAATTCCATATAATTAACTGTTCAACGACCAGCCAAATTCCGTTGCATTCCACTTCGTTTATCTCGTCATCCCTTCAGCAACTGGCGCCTTTGCTAACTGATCAACATTCTGTTTCTCTACATTTCCTTGCCATCCTACAAATTTTATAGAAGTCCAAACCAAGTTCCATCACTATTAACGAATATTTTGGTATACATTTCAGACTTCATTGTCTAAGCTAGTGTGAATTTGTTACTAAATTGTAGACGAATTAATGTCTTGGGAATAGGTAGTGTGTGAAAAAAATCAGAGAGCCAAAAAATTGAAACATATTGGCTTACACCATAACGATGGTAAATAGTTTTTTTTTTTGAACGACAAAGAAGGATTTTATTAATCTTTGGAAACGAATTACAAAGATTAAAAAGGGATTGGGAAAAACATCAAAAGCCACTGCAGACCCATTCGATAAGTGATCATGTTTTTTGGTAATGGGTCATTTTGATGCACCTAATTTTATTAGTATGTATTTGGTTAAGTGTGGGCCTGGTGCTGTATGATTAATTTGGATTCATAATAGGCTGGACCATTTTATAAGCACAAGAGGAGGCCCTACTCCCATCCTCATATATATTTGTGTGTCTAGGCGTCTAGCCCACCTGAGACACATGGCTGTAAAAAGAAATGAGGAAAAGGGGTAGCTACTTCTCACATGGAAGACCATGGATGGGCCTTTTCTCCTTTCATTTTTTTCTGAAATTTGCTGTCAAAGGAGATTTGATTTGTTTATTCTTTAACAAAAGTATGAAGTGATGTACCTGTTGAAGAGAATTTTGTATCTCTTGTTACTTTCATTTTTCGTCTTTTCCCTGTAATTTGTACCAAAAGATTCTGCATATTTGGTGTTCTATGCTTAAAAAAGGGAAGTTGCAATTCCCTGTTGAAGGAAACAAGGTTTTTCCCCTGACTTCCATCATTTTCCTGAAGCTGTTAACAATAATACTCTAGTTTGTTTGCGTTTTTTAACAAAAAAAAAAAAAGAGGCAAAGAGATTGGCTTTGTTCGTCTTGTTTAACCAGATTTTTTGCTGAAGTGTATGTAATTCTTACACTCACTGGTTACCAAAACCTGTTTTGGATGTTCGTTATGATAATGTTGGTGCTCAATTCGTTTATATTTTGGCAATAATGGAAGTGGTGAAACACTGTTGGACTGTTCCACCTCTCGACACTTCCGTTTGTCTGGTTTTTTTTTTAAGAGCTGTTGTTTTCCTTTGCAAAGCTAATTGGGTTTCTTTGCATAAATAGATAAAAGGGACCATTTTATGTTGGTTCCGTTGTTTCATAACCAGTTTTTGAAATATCCAAGTGGGTAATATTTTTCCATCCTCGGAGATTGTCAAAGCTGATTCTTTAGTCGCCGATTATGTGTATAACGGCAATGTTGGTGTAATTAAAAAAGGTCCATACAGTCTAGCTATGTTTTTACCCTATCGGTAAATCATTGGTTGGAAGGATGCTTTGAACAACAGAGAACAATTGAATATTTTGGACGTGGGGACCTAATTTTACCCCGTCAGTAGTGGGTCATTTTACGTCATTATATTTGGTTGTTTTGCTTTGTCCTACCTAAGAGTCTTACTACTTTTGTGATTTAAGACTCTAGTAGAATTGTTTGTGGAAAGTGAAGAAATTTTGATAAGAATGCTTTTGTTTTTCATGCTTAATAAATATGATTATATTTATCATTTCTTCAGCTTTCAATCCTGATTTATTTTTGCAATTGTCTGCCATCAAAACACTATTTGGAACCAATTATGAGGATTGGAAAGAGTCTCTTGAGGTGAATTTAGCCATCATGAATTTGGATTTGGCTATAAGGGAGGAAGCACCACCTAAGCTAATTGCTAAAAGTTCCGCTGAAGTAAGAGCTTATTATGAAAGGTGGAAGCATTCTAATTGCACTTGTCTCATGTTTATGAAATACACTATGGACAAGTCTATTAAGCAATGTGTGTTTGACAATGAGAATGCTAAGGCTTATTTGGTTGTTATTGGTAAGCAGTTTCCCAAGTTTGACAAAGCTGAGATAGGTAACCCTTTAGCATTGGTGTGTTTTGAATCCAACTTAGTTGATATTCTGTCTCATACATGGTGGTTAGATACTGGGGCAACAATTCATATTACGAATTCCTTGCACGAATTCAGAAGAAGCCGAAAGCTAAATGAGAACATGGGGAATGGAGTCAAAGTTGAAGTGGAACATATTGGACTTATTAAGCTTCCATTATCCTCTAGGCATGTTTTAGAACTAAATGATGTTGCTTATAGACCCTCTATTAGAAGGAACCTGATATTTGTATCTATTTTGGATCGATGTGGATACACTTTTCACTTTGGGAGTGGACGTGTTCATTTATATTATACTTCATCCGTCCCATTTTAATAGTCCTCCGTTCTATTCTAACCAGATAAAAAAATGATTATATATTTTAATCGGTAATACATTTTATATGCAATATGAATCTTATTTGATAGATCTTGATTTAATTTAATAAACAAAGTGTTCAAAATCACCTAAAACATTGTAGATTATAAGATATAAGACTTTGAAAAGTGGCACGAACTCCCAAAATGAACTGTAAAATTGGGACAGAGGGAGTAATTCTCTTTTGGTTGGCTCTGGCACTTTATCTGACGGTTTGTATATGGTTGATTTGCATTCCAATTTTAGTTCTTTATCATCTGAAATTCCTAGTGCTAATGTTGTTGGTAGCAAGTGTGCTAGATTGAATGAGAAATCCTCTATGTTGTGGCACAAACGTTTGGGGCACATATCTAAAGAGAGAATTCAAAGATTGATTAAGGATGGTATTCTACATGATCTGGATTTTACTGATTTTGGAACTTGTATAGAATGTATTAAAGGAAAGCTTACTGCTAAGACTAGAAAGGATAAGGTTGCCAGAAGTCAAGAGTATGATAGTTTCGGGGTATTTTTGGAAGCCGGGTACAATTTGTCATGTTGGTAGTACAGAAAAAGTTTATGTTCTTATTAAAGATTCTTTTACTATATCCTCCCAAAAAATGGACCCTATTATGTGTATTTGGCTCTCTTGGCCAAGCTTGTTTTGTTTGGTTAGGGCTATAATAATAATAATAATAATAATAATAATTTGGTTCAAATTTGGTAGAAAACTTTTTTTTAACCTCTTAGGAATAGTAAAGAAAATTTAATTTATATCTTTTTTTTCAGTGCATTTTTCGAACCCAGCAAGTTCGCTTGACCTTGTTGGTATCATACTAGAGTCGCCACTGGGTGGAACCCGATAGGAAGTATAAACCCTAGATGGAATTCATAGAAACAACTCAAAACCCTAATATCAAGGCCCAATCATCAAAGGAATTACAATCTCAGCAATGATACCAAAAGAAAAAATTTCACAATGATATCTAGTGGCGACAATTTTCATCCCAATCCAATCCGCCTCATCCATATTTTATTTAGGTTCATACGGGTTCAACCCACATTAACCCATATTTATATGGGTTTAAATGGGTCAAAAATGGATTGAATCCGAACCCGAACTTAAAACCCAATCCAGATCCTTGACCCCAACCCCACCCTAAAACCCAATCCGGATCCTATAAAACCAATCGGATCGGTTACGCATATAATTTGAAACTGCGACTTGATCTCAACCAAAGCAATCAGATAATCTTAGAAAATTATATCTACAAATTGAAATTGTTCAAGTCTATCGTAATATAAACTTCTTATTGTTCAAGTCTTCTGGTGCCATCTGCACCTCCTAATGAGAATGCCACAAATATTGGAGCTGCATCTCAACCTTGGTACTTTGACACCAAAAGTTTATATTACAATAAGACACCAGAAGGATAGAAATTGAGGGGCCCATAAGAAGACACATAAGGCATATAATACTGTCTTGTAAACCCAGCAAAAGCTATAGGTATAGTAGTAGGTATTTGAGTCATAGCAGGTGTTTGAGGTTGCATCATAGGTATAGTAAAACCACTAGACCTAAACCCTCCATTTTGACCTTGTTATGCAGAGAATTGTGGTGGTAAATTCTGGAAAACAGGAATGCCTTGTGGCCCATACACTGCTAGATAAGTCTGAGAAGTATTAGGGACCCCTCTCCACTGATAGCCAGGTTCATTTGTTCTGTAGTAGCTAAAGTTGGTGGAATGATTATTCCTCCCACATATGTCACAATGAAATTTTGACCTGCCCCCTTTGCCTCTATTAAAGTTCCTAGAATTATTTGGACCATATTGCTGTGAATTGTTTGTGGGAAAATACTGTTGCTGTGTACCATATTGAGGTAAGGATGTTTGATTACCAGATCCATTACCAATATAACCAGTACTTGTAGAGCCAGAACCAAACATTGGTTGCCCAGAATTAGCTTGAATGTTCTTCTGATCCTGAGTATTGCTGTGAGAAGCTATCAAAACTGTTTTGTTTGCATCAACCTCAGAGATGTCTTTACTCAACTGTATATCTTCACTTTTCATCATCTTAACCAAATCATCAAAAGAAATTTTGGTCCCTCTGGTTCTAACAGCCCTAACAGCAGTTCTTAGACCATTAAATGCTTTAGGCAACCCCTGTAAGGCTCTAAACACCAACTCATCATCCTCAACTACACAACCTGCTGCGGTGAGTTTTTGTGAAATCTCTTGAATTTTGTCAACATACGCCTCTATTGTGGAAGTTTTAGAAACACTATACAGTTCATCTTTAAGCTCTTGAACATGTGATTGAGTCAAAGAATCATATCGTTTTGCTAATGATTCCCAAACTTGACAAGCACTACATAACCCTAGAACATGAGGTAGGGTACTTTGGGACAAAGAAGCATTCAAACATGACTTGAGTTGTTGGATCTGAACATGACTTGAGTTGAGAATCAATTAACTTCCACAGAGTATAAGCAGGATTTACAACTGTTTCACCTTGAGCATTTCGGATTTCAGATGGTGGCGATTGTATAGATCCATCAAGATATCCGTAAAATCCATTTGACTCCATCACACTTTCAACTTGAATGCGCCACAGCATGTAATTCGAGCCATCTAACTTGACATTCACCAAGGAGTGGAAGTTCGACAGAAGAAATGTCAACGCTGAAGGTAGGGTTACAGTCGGTGCTGCAATTGTTTTTGCTGATGTCGCCGCCATAGATTCTTGATCTTGAATTCACGATTTGAATAAGAACTCGTTCAATTCTTGAATTGCACAACCTAGACGAATGAATTCAAACTGAGATTTTTTAGGATCGATAGACGTGAGTCTTCGATGCTCTGATACCATAAAGAAACTAGAAAGCCTAATTGATTGAAATCAAGATCGAAGAGAGAGAGAGAGAGAGAGAGAGAGAGAGAGAGAGAAGCCTTTCATTTCATTTATGTTCGATGCCTTACATAGAGAGAGCAATGACCCTTTTATACAACAGAACCTCAACTGCAACTTAACAGAAACTAACACCACTTGCTTTATTGTAATAGAAAACAGTAACAGAAGTTTAACAGAAACTAAACAGTCATCTAATAACATGGAAAATCAATAGCAAACTAACAACAAACTCATGTTTAATGAGTTTTGCTAACACCTTCATCTGAACTGCTTCGCTTGTGGAGGACATTTCATGCCATTACCTTTTGATTGCTTATTTATGTTGTAAATGTTGTGGTATAATTCGGATTTCTTTTTTTTTTCCTCTATTGATTATTTGATTCTGCTTTGTTTTGCAATAGAAATGTAATTATATGAGCCAAACAAAAAGATATCACGTATGCTGCTATTTCATTAGATTTCGGCAGTAAGAAAGAAAGTTTTTCAACCACATTCATCCCTTTTCTTTTCTTTTTTTTGAAAAATAGGACAATCCAGTTTTAACTTATTTATATTACCCAAAAAAAAAAAATCTTTATCTGGCTTGTTTATTACAAATTCATATTAGTCTTTCACTTCTCTTACCTTGTCTTAACTCAGAGCAAGAAAAAATTCATTCATACTTGCAGGTACATAGATACAGAATCTTTAACAAGAGGTAGGAACCAAGAAATTACAGTTACTCGGATTTTTTCTCTTAGCTGATTGGCTACAATACGAATTTGAATTCTTAATTACTAATAAGTAGGGTGACCTTAGCGCACCACTACTAATCTTCCAATATCCTCTTCTACAGAAATTCTTTCCCCGTCGGAATCAACTGTGGGCTGAAAAGAATGCCAAGAGGCCCACCAACGGTGCGTTTATGTACGTTGTGGGCTCTGACTCCTGGAAGTAAGGCCTCGAGTCCGGGAACGAATCGCTGCTGTTGGGCCCACCCACCACCGCTCCAACTAATATATTCGGGTTTGGATTTTGAGTCAGGAAATATAGAGACCCCGCCTTGCACCCAATGTGGGCCGGGTGGGCCTGTACCGATGGAAGTGAGCTGCCCCTGTGGTGTATCCTCCGTGGGTACCGTTCACCGTATCCTACCATGTAGGACATCCTCATTGGATTATCACCTAGAATGTAGTCTACCTGTAGGCCCCACAAATCAAACGTCAGAATTTTTGGCCTTGTTTGGTTTGGTTCTTAAGAACCGGTTTTCTCAATTATTATTCAATTATTACCCCTATTTTTAATGTTAATTTTATTTTTCTCTCTATCTCTCTCCAATCATTAATACCTATTTTTTAATTATAATCCTTATTTCTCCCTCTAATCATTACAAAAACCAAAACTCAAAACTCAAACCAAACACAACCTTTATTCATGACAAATTGGAAGTGCTATACTTCAATGTTTTTACCAATTTTTTTCTTAATACACGGCACAAGTGTCCCATATAAGCCAGGCCCAGATCCTCTGTGCTTAAAAAACTCGTGTGTCACTGTTACGAAAAAAAATTTGGCCATTGGATCATTCAAAAATATTAAAACATAAAAATAAAATTTACAATCCAACGGCCCAAAATCTCTAGACACGGAAGATCTAGAACGATATAAGCCAAGGCACTACACCAGTGGACTGTGTGGTCCATGTCTTAGGGCATCCGCAGTCGTATGTTAGTGTAAGGAATAGTGTAAGTACTGGTACAGTTAGTTATCATTTTGTATTTTTGTGTCCCAATAGTGTTGCTTAGGTGTTGTTTGTGTCGTATTCTCTTCGTCTCATAAAATTTGATCACTACGAAATTACGTGTAATTTTCAATCTAAAAAATAATTTATTTACCAAAATAATTTTTGAATTTTTTTTGCATCGTATAAACGTTCTTGATGAGATCTATCAAACAAGATTCATATAAATTATTTTCGTAAACACATTATTTTTTTGCTTAAAAATTACACTTAATTTTGTAATGATCAAACTTTATAAGAAGAAGGGAGTAAAAAATAGAGGCAGACATTAACAGGTGAACAACTGTGATAGTACGGCTATTTTTCCATCAAGTGGGTCCGGTACTCTTTAACCAGTAGATTTCTGTTGGGTTTTCCAAAAACCGAAAGGCAATGCTGGAAGGGAGGAGAGAGGCAGTGAGGACATGGGGCAACGCAGCAAAAGTTAAGGGAAAGAGAGAAAAAAAAAGTCTAAATTTGTGTACCACCTTTATTGGTATTCATATATGTTTGTGTATTTTTTTTTTTTTAACAATACTTTAACAACACCACTGAAATACTTTACCTTAATAACACATTTTGTCATAATAATACATAAATGGGATCAATTTTTTATACGAGTATTTTTGTGTCATATAACAATACATTTTTAACTCTACCACTGCGGATGCCCTTAGGGGATTAGGAGACAAAACAGATGGATTTGTAGCCGTTGATGTAGCCTGATTCTATTGATGGTCCACGGTTTTTTGTAAGGGTGGGGCAGAAGAAAGTTACCTGATGTTTGGCGAGTTGTTTGAGGAGAGCAGGGGAAGCAGATCTGCCGTCACATGGCACGATATTGTTGGAGTGGCTCAGGTAATTAGAGTAGGCCAGTAGTAGGAATGACAGAGATGTTACATGCTGCATGTTACTCCCTCCAGCTTTGAATATCAGTCCACCTTTTTCCCAAATCAGGAATTTCACAAAGAAAAAAAAAAGTTTCATTTATAATATAAAAAAAAAAAAACATTACGTGCAATAATAATAATAATAATAATAATAAAGAATAAATGAAAGACGCGATATTGTATATGATCCGAAGAAAGTACCCGGAGAGTATTGAACTTGAGCGTGAGAAATCCCGGGTAATATTGAACAAATGAAGCCCTCCGCGTTGTTTTGGAAGGATTTCAGATCATCTGCTTTTCCCATCAACACTTCCTGTCATTAAATGATACGTTCGGTAATACGTATAAAATTTTGCAGCAAAATCTTAAATTATCACACAGGTACATCAACAAACATTGTGTATACAGCTGATACACCCATGTGAGTCTTTAATTTTACTTTAGGTAATTATTGCAAAACTTTACAGAGGTCAGACATAAGAGAAATCTAGCAATAGGCCAGTCTCATTTCAGGACCCACAAATGTGTTAAGCTACGTACAATAGAACAATAATGAAGGCCAATTAAAATGTATGATTTCATTATATGCCCCCCCCCCAGTTAGGAGACTGATCAAGAAGAGAAGTTGCTATCACTTTTTCAGCGAAAGTAAATAAAATTAATGAAGCTGAGAGTATGGCAAGAACTGCCGCACCGTGGCTTTTTGCACATGCATTTTGTACAGAACTCAATGATTCTGGGGACCCACATGGTTTTGGGCACCATTATTTTAATAATTTGGGAAATATAAATACCCCTAAAGAGTAAATGCAATTATAAGAGTCGTGTATTTTCATAAAAGACAACTAGATGGCGTATATGGCACAATGTCATGCACCAAATGCACAATAATGATTCCTTGTCCGGTAAAGACTAGATTCAATTATCGGATTTAACAGATTTCGAAAATTGCCCATTGTATTTTTTATATATTTTTGGTTTGGGGCAAATCGGAAGATTTGCCGTTGTAATTTTGTCAACAAAGCAAAAAGTGTCCATAGGAAGAAACCCACAAAAGGGCTAAACTGGAATCACATGCACTAATCAACTCTTTGTAGACTATACCCTGTGATTTTTGACAATTTTCCTTGCAAAAGCAAATGAGAGAGCCCATCTTTTGTGGGACCCATATCATGGTGGGGCCTCCGCTTTAAAATCATGAAACATACATTCCTTACCATGTGATTCGAAGATAATGCTAGATAATATTCTACCAGTATAAAAATGAATCAAATTATACAAAATAAACAAGGACAGGAAGAATGTAAAGCATAAGTGGAGACAAGGATAAATTAGTAGCGGAGACAAACAGACAAGGTAAGGATTAATTGGGAAAGAAAAGAAGAAGTAAAGGTTCCATTATCCCGGGTTTTGATAAAATTGAATAAAGGATTAAGGTGGGGGAGTGAGCTAACCTTGGAAATGAGAACGTTAATCCCGGCGTGCTTGTTATCCCAACCGAATTCATTGATAGTCTCCCCTGCTCTCAGAACCACCTCGTTATTCACTATGTATTCTCTGTACTCGCGCCTCCTCGACGCCTTGTGCAACCACGCCGCTCCCCAAAGCAACTCATCCTGTGGCCTCATGTCACGCACTATTGTTAAAATCAAGAAAATGAACGGCGGTGGTTTGTTTCTTCTTATTGTCAACTTCGTGTTAATCGGATGTCGTTTAATATAATTTAAAATACATTTATTTAGAGAAAAACGAGTTTAAAAAATATTGAAATACAAGACTAAATAATTTCCTAAAGATAAATATGTTTTTTTAGAAAATAAGATAAATATATTTTAAAAGCACATTGAATGACATTCAATTAACATAATTTTTGGCATGTCAAATGTTGGTCTATTTTTTTCCGGTTCGTGCCGGTGTTTAAATGATTACATTTTTTTAAATTCTTATGTGTTTTAAAAAAATAGTCTTATTCAACTAATCAGAATCTATTAAATAAAATATTATTCGAGAAACAAAAAAATCCTGTAGGGAGGACTACTTTTCTTTTTACCTGGTAACCGTTGTTGTCGCAGTAAAAAGGGCAAACACCGGAGCGGAGGCTGTTGCTGTACGCGCCACGATGCGTGTCGGCAAAGTCGAATACCTGCCGAAGCACATGGCCGTTTCACACAACGGTCAATTGGCGTACGTACGTGGAGTATATATAGAAAACTGTGTACCTATACATATACCTATGATAAAAAAACCCACTTTTTATGCAAGAATGTTCGGAAAGCATGTTTTACTCCATTAGATTTAGTGGAGAAGGATGCATCATCACGGGTCATTACCCATGTGAAAATGCAAATTATGACCCAACCAACTGTTTCCCACCACAATAAGTCCTGCTGTCCTGCGTCACTTTGTGGTGGTTTGGCTAAATACAAAAATTACAAAAAGTGTCACAGACTCACGTGTGAAGAAACTTGGGCGTTTTCAAAAGGACGTGCTTTTGAATGTATCCTTGACAAATTATGTTTAAAATTAACATCGGAAAAGCAGAAAAAGAAACCCATCACTTTTCGCTATTGCCCATGTCGGGCCATAAAAGGTCGTTATCGCGCAGTATGTATTACCCATAACATGCCCAGCAGCCCATGCATACATGCACATGCACTCGCTTACATGTACATACACTGCGGATGTATATCATAAGCGACAACAATAAATGCAAAAAGATGGCGGTGCGCACTAGCAAGTACTAAGTAGCAAGACAGATATGTTGACGGATACCTCAACGGCACGATCGAGGAGGAGGCGAGAGTAAGCAGGGTCACGTGATCTGAACACAATAGAAGCAGCAGCCAATGCAGCCGCAGTCTCCCCTGCCACGTCGGACCCCGGATGGTCCCTATCAATCCTGTACACCGTCCGCAGCGTATCCATGTCCTCCGGTCTCTCCCAGCAGTTGTGATCCGAAATCGGGTCGCCCACCTGGACAAAAACCACACCCGGCACCGCCGTCGCCTTCAGCAAATAGTCCGTCGCCCACTTGACGGCCTTCACCGCGTTCTTTACCTCCGGCCCCATGTTCCTCCCGAAGTCTATTACGCTCCACGACAGCAGCGTCGCCGTGAACGCCATCGGAAAACCGAACTTTATGTTGTCTCCGGCGTCGTAGTAGCCACCCGTTAAGTCCACCTGGTCAAAACAGAGGTACAAAAAAAAAAATAGTGCAAATTAGTCTACCTGTACTTTGATTGGCCCACATTATGTGGTGGAAGAGGGTGGGGTGGTTTGGGGATTTACCCCGGCGGCGGCTCCGTCGCGCAATGCGGAGTCTCGGCGCCAACGGATACGCTGGTCGGGTGGGAGGGGGCCGGATCGCTGGCCTTCGAAGAAGAGAATGCTCTTCCGGAGTGCGTCGGAGTAGTCGTGGCCGGAGACGGAGGAGGAACTCAGAGAGAGAAGCAGAATGAGGAGGAATGGCGGTAATCTCGCCGGGAATTGGGCAAGAGAAATGCGAGCATTGGGCGCCATTTTTCTCACTCCTCTGCTTTTTTTTTTTCTCTCTTGCTGGTTTACCAAAGGGGTCCATTTTGGTTCATTTTATAAGGAGAAAAATCGCTCATTGGATTCGCGGGAGTGGGCCAGTGTATGGAGGACACGTGGACGAATGTGAGTGGATAGAGTTGGGATACCGATGACAACAGAGTTTGACTGGTTTCCAAGGGGTTTTGACCGGGGTTTTAATGGGTCGGGTTTTGGGATATGGGTAAATTGGGTGGGGAGTGCAAATTTGCTCGCCGTGAAGGGGAACAAAACTCTAACTCTGATTTGTGAAAAACGTGTAGGGTTTACGAAATTACATTACTCTTTAGTAACTATGACATCATTTCGTGATGGACTCCATTACTTTTTGATAAGCATGACATCACTTTGTAATAAATCTTACATCTTTTTCACCAATCAGAATAAAAATTTTGTTCATCCCAGTGAGGGTGAACAAATTTGCACTCATTGCCTCATTGTTGGGGGTGGAAATTGGGTTAGGGATTTTATGAGGGTCGGTTGGGTAACTCACTTGTTCGATAAATGAGGTTTGTTGAGTTACCGTTTAAATTGATGGGAGACACGTGGATGCGTCTGTGAAAGTAATGGACCTCACCTAGCATGATCTGCTTGAGAGCTCTTTGTAAAACTTTGATACCAATTATTTATTTTCTTTTGTCAACTGTACCAGCGCCAAAGAGTTCTTTGGCTTTTCCATCCATGCCCAGGATATCAGTAAATGTATCAACTTATTATCGTGGTACTCCGTTTTGAGGTGTACTTAGATATTGGTCACCTAGCAACGAGTTATGTTTTCATGTCCTCCACTTTTCGGATTATGTTTTCATCCTTAGATTTGAATAATTCAAATAACTTTTTCTGGTCGTCCCATGTTTATTTTACGATATATACAAGTACCACTTCTAATTTCATGCACCCTTCCACAATCTTTTCGAAAATATTTTAGAAATCCCTTTCCCCACACTTATTTTCCTTCACATTCGTTCTAAGTGGTTCAATTTCATTATTTTTCAAATGCAAACCATTCGCCTCCACATACTTAATTTGCTACTTAATTCTCTACCCAATGTAATGCTTAAATTTGATTTCACTGCTACTTCGTTGAGATTCCAAATTTTTGCATTCCTGTTTTTTGCTTGTATGATTGTGAATAGGGTTTTGTTAACATGCACTCTTATCATATGCCTTATTAGAGCACATGTTAACGAAACCTTTGTGAATAAAAGTCAGACACAAATATGCTGCAACCACCAAAAACTCACTTGACGCAAATCGAAAAATGTTATGAGTACATCATTTATGCACCTGAAATGCACATCACCTTGACATGGCAAGTGAGGAGAAGTCTAATGTGGAGCTTACTCAAAAAATAGATTTCTTCTCATTTATCACATCACGATGGTGTACATGCATTTAAAGTGCACTAGAATTTTTGGACACAAATATGCTACAAACACCAAAAACCCACTTGACAAGATGCGAACCAATGAAGCGAGAACGCAACAAAACATTGTGAGAACCCCATTAATGTCATACCCAACATTTACTCTAATGTTGATACAGTAAGAAATGAATGGGAATTGGTCTGGTTTTTGTTTTTTCCGTTCAAAACTTCATAAAATCAACTCAAATGAATCATACGGTTGAAGTCGCGTATTTTTGCTGGTTCGCAGTGGACATGTTTCCCTTATTCCTGGACTCAGAATTTTGCATGGAAAAAAATATGGATACACCACATGTGTACCCTAAATACACATTATTCTAAGGTAGTAAACGAGGAGAAGCCCAATTTTTTATCTCACAATGCTGATTAAGGGGTGGTTTGGGTAAATTGAAAAAATTAGTTTTTTGGTTTTTTTTGTTTTGTCCTTATTCAAAAAAAATTTGTATTCGTTAGTTTTCAGTCGATTTTTTTATAATTTTTGACTTGTCTCGACGAGAGGAATCTAAAAAGTATAAAATTATTAGTCAAACTTAAAGTTTTGTAAATAAAGATGAAAAATAATTCAAAAATACAAAAAAAAATTTAAATAAAAACAAAACCAAAAAAATCAAAAAATAAGTTTTTTCAATTTACCCAAACCAAACCTAATGCTGGTCCCTTTTCCAAGACAAATATATGCTGGTCAAAGGTGGGGCCGGCTTTCTTACATCAGTGGAAAACTTCAAATATTTTACGAAGATGTTTGTTTCCAAATTCCCTTTCTTGTAAGAAACACCAATTTCCGTCAGTTCTCCGCCAGATGTGGCTCCTTAATTTCCTGTCTGATTGATTACATTTGCGCAATTATGTTGGCCCTATTCGTTTGGGGGTTTTCCTCTAGTTTGACATTATTTCAGTTTTGATTATATCATCACTTTTTTCACTTTTTCTCTCTATCTCTCTCCACTTATTATACATGTTTACATCATCAAAACAAAACTAAATTAAACTAAACTACTCAACCGAACACAGCCGTTATGTTTTCAATTTCACCTTAGAGGTATGGCAATTTGGTTGAAAGAAAACCACGCATACACTTGGTCCGGTGATTGTGCAAGAGTAGAAGTGTACTAAGAGATAGAGGATGACAAATAGGATACTAGAAGCAAAAACTCCCAATATTATTTTATATCAATATATCAAAAATACTAAATAAAATACTCACACACTTATTTATAGATCTACTAATATTAAGGACACAAAATAACACTATTATCCCCAAAGTTACTGCATCAGACTTTCTCTCTAAAGAAAACAATTTGTCATTAATTAGTTGGACTACATGACACAAGACACCAAATAAAGAGAACATAAAGCTTTTATTGTTCAACGCATCACCCCACATCCAATCTTCAATATCAGTTTCTTTTTGTGTACATCCATCTCGTCCATCCTTATGTGCAATGAAATCATCCATGTACCATGCGTCTTGTAAATTAAAATATCATCATAGTAGCACATCACACACATTTCCAAGTCTCACTAAGAACTATTCACCTTAGCACGTTGAAAAGTTACCACACTATGCTCGAAACTTGCTTGCTTGAAGACAAAACCCGAAGGGTTTACAAGTTGTCCCTAATCATCTTTTCCTTCTTGTGGTAATACCGAATAGCATGTGCATGGAAAAGGACTCAATTCAAACACCCCTTACACCATGTGCACCTCGGAAGGCAAATAATGGAAGCAATCATCAAGTTTTGGCTTTCGAAACTCTTCATTTATTGGTGGATAGTCAAAAACAATTTCATCCAACTTCTGTGACACAACCAAAGCATAAGAGTCTTCACTTATTACTTCCTTCATTTCTTGCCTATCCACAAGGAAGTTCTCCTTGATCATATCAACTAATTTACCATCTTCATTGTGAACACAAAACTCTTCTTCAAACTTATCATAGATTGAAACATTTTCAAATTCACCACTACTCTTAAAGACAATATCATCTTCCAAATTAATTACTTCTATTCTCAAGGACAACGACATCCTTAAAATCTTCTTCAATCTCCAAGATAGAGTCACATTCACGATCATTTTCCTCTTTTAGGAACTCATCAAAGACGGGAAGGTCTTTGAAATCACCATCTTTAAAGTCATCTCCAAGTTCTTCACGTAAAAATAGGGAAACATCATCAACACCATCAATATCATGGTTTGGAAACTTGTCAAACATGAGAACTCCTTCAAACTTACCTACAAAGTCTTCATTTGGAGACATATCGAAGATGGGCAATTCTTGTAACTCATCATCAATCTCAAAGACATTATCATCTCTAAGACCACCTTTAAGTTTTTGTGTCTATAATAAAAAAAAGTACTACTCACTCTATTTTTATTCATAAAATAGGCATAACTTTAAATTTGTATATATATTCTTTATAATATTAATACCATTTAAAAGATATTCACAATAGCTTTAAAATGAGAACACTCTTGCCGGGATGACAATTTCACCCAAAATCAATGGATACCTGAACCAAACAAACCCTATCAGAGTGATTTTTTATATTTTTTTCCTACCCATGGGGCAAGTCTGGTTTTCAAAACATGATACCCAGTGGGTTTGGATTTGGATTTGGTCTTTTGTAAGTATTCAGTCAAACCCAAACCGATCCATATAATATTAATTCTAGGATATATATATCTCTAATCTGGGACTCCACCTTCCCGATATTTTTTTGAAAATCCAAACCGTCCAATGTGTTCAAAAGGTGTTTTCAAGGGTCCATGCGAGAAATCTTCAAAAAAAATACCGGGAAGGGCTTGATCCAAGTAGTTTTTCACAAAATTGTAAATATATAGTTTTTGCGAAAAATTGCTTGGATCAAGCCATTTCCGGTATTTTTAAAAAATATTTCCCACATGAACCCTTGAAAACACCTTTTGAACACATTGGACGACTCGGATTTTCCAAAAATAATTATATATATATACTAGTCCGGTCTCCTGTCCTCCTTGATCTGAGTATTTTTTTTACGATCCGATCCGTCCAATGTGTTCAGAATGTGTTTTCAAGGATCCATGCGAGAAATATTCAAAAAAACAATACCGAGAAGGGCTTGATCCAAGCATTTTTCGCAAAACTGTAAAAATACAATTTTTGTGGAAAAATGTTTGGATCAAGCACATCCCAGTATATTTTTTTTGAAGATTTCTAGCGTGGACATTTGAAAACACCTTCTGAACACATTGGACGGCTCAGATTTTCAAAAAAAAAAATTGCAAACACAAAAAAAATCATTTTTTTCTTAAATCCGGGAGGACCGGATAAGAAAATGACTTTATATATATATATATATATATATATATATATATATATATATAAACATAGAATCAACTTCTAAAGAGTGATCCCTCATTTTATTTAAACTGAGGACCTCATGCTTCCCAACCAAATTTTGACGATCTGAACCGTTAGATGTGTTTAAAATGTGTTTTTAAGGTCCATCGTGAAGATTCGTCCAAAAAAGTACTTGTAAGGGCTTTATCCAATCATTTTTTTGTTAAAAACGCTATATATAACGTTTTTAAGAAAAATTGATCGGATGAAGCTCTTATGGGCATTTTTTTAGACAAATCCTAGCATTGGACTTTAAAAACACATTTTAAACAAGTCTAACGGTTCGGATCGTCAAAATTCAGTTCGGAAAGTAAAAAAATTGCTTGTTCCTCATTTTATTTAAAATGAGGGATCCCTCATTAGAAGTTGATCCTATAAACATATTACATTTTGATAGACATGTAATTTTTATTTTTCAATTCATAACTTTTAGTGACTTTTTATTTCGTCTCCGTCCTTATTGCTCTCAAATCCCTTAAAAATCTCAAGAGCTCTATAAGAACATCTTAAGAAAAGTTTTATTATTTAGTCATTTTCTTTGATTATGTTGAAATTTTGATATTTAATAGTAAAATTATATGGTATGTTAATTTTTTATTTTAATATATATATATATATATATTCTTCATATGTTCATTAATGGAATGAACATTAATGCGGATTTGGTGCAGTTTAGATAAAATCCAAATCCATATGATTTGATTATGGTGCATTAAAATTCATACCCGTTGGATATCGGTTTGGATTTGGGTATAAATAAATACTTTGAATTACGATATGGTAATCGCAAAATTCGGACCAAACCGAACCATTGCCATCCCTACAATCTTGAACATGTTTACATTTTTTTTTATTTTTATTGATAATCTTTTGGACTCAGATTTTCGCAATGCTAGTTAAATGTTGGTCCCTTTTCCAAGACAAATATGATGGGCAAAGGTAGGGCCAGCTTTCTTACATCAGTGGAAACTTCAAATATTTTATGATGATGTTTGTTTCCAAATACCCTTTCTTGTAACACATCCAATTTCCGTCAGTTCTCCGCCAGATTCGGCCCCTTAATTCCCTCTCTGATTGATTACATTTGCGCAATTAATGTTAAGTTTTCAAGTTCACCTTTAGAGGTATCGCAATTTGGTCAAAAGAAAACATGCACACACTTGTTCTAGTGATTGTGTACAGTCTGAGTTTCTTGTTTGTTAAGATTTGAAAAAATCAATTGTTATTTTATCCCAAATAAGAAGGGTTGATCAAATTTTAGCTTTTTTGAATACAAAAAAGATGAGATATGATCAACTCTCCTTTTTCATTTGATAAAAATCAAAAGGTGATTTTATCAAATTTTGATAAAATCTTTTGAATAAGTGTACTTTATGGGTTTTTTGCTAAGGGTGTTTGTAGAATGAACTAATTTTTTCATGATTTTTTTTATAATGTATTGTGAGAAAATGATTTGTCTTAGATTTTGAAAAAAATAATTTTTTGTTAGTGGAATACCCCCAAGTAATAGAAGATTGCGAGTTTAATTCAGTGAACATTTCTTACACCGTTGGAGTAAACAAAAGTTTGTTCCAAATCAATTACATTGTACCATGTGTCCAAATAGAGATTCCAAATAAAAGAATATGGACATGTGGAATTTACTCCAAAGATGTAAAGAATGTTTTCTGATAGGTTCTCTTAACGTTTGACACAAAAAAAAAAGGGATTGCAGGTAAAACTAGGTTCTCCTGACGTTTGACACAAAAAAAAAAAAGGTCAATAGGATATTTGATATATAAACCCAAACAAAATTCATGTCCATGGTAAAATTGAATGAATCTTGCCGTGTTTTTATTTTTCCCACGAGTACTTTTGTTTTTCATAGTATTCACTTGTAAAACATATCCTTATCCTATGTATATTTGGATATGCATGCTCCTGTGAGTTCAGTAGTTCAAATGGATGAGAGAAATTGTGTTCCCCCACTACTTTGAAAGATAATTCCATATATCATGTCACTTGTTTCTTCACGAAAAGAAATTGGAAATCTCCTGCTTTTTTGTCACATGGATTTGTCTGGAATATCTGATCTAATTTGTTCTCACATATGACAACTTTGAATATATTTTATCTTTCATCAACTTAATGTGGACATCCTACTTTCGTGCATATATCCGGAACATACATTTTCAAGATAAAAATGATTCATCAACTGTATCCGTCAAGGGTGAGTTTGTGTTCATTATAGATATGCATGGTTCCTACATAAATGTTTTTGATATGAAAGAAAAACAACAGAGAGACAAGCAAGGACGTACATGTCTTCAACGGTGAGCGAAATGCTAGAAGAAGAGGGTAAAATTTGAATATGCATGTGAGAAAAAAATTCAAGATTCAAGCTATTTGTTTATGCGGTGGAGTTGATTCCTCCATCTAACGCGGTTGTCCTTTGGTCCAACTCTTTTCTTGAGTAACCTAACAGCGCAAGTAACAAAAATTGGAGAAACTAATGGTAGAGTTGGAACATCACAAGTTAAAGAAGAATTTGGTGAAGTTGTTTTTTTATATTTTTTATATATATAAATTTTAATATTTTTTCAATTTTCAAGATCTATTAGATTGTGTCTTTTACACTTGTAAGGTCAAGCACTTTGAATTTTGAGTCTTAGACTCTTGGTAGTCTAATTGTTCTTCTCTGAAGTAGTATTAATTACATTGTTGGAAGTCGAAAGATCATGTGTTGGGAAGGCTAAAAGGTTGTAAATCCTTGGAGGTATTCAGTTTTTGGTGATTAATTAAATTGAGAGAGAGTTTCCTCTTTGTTCTTTCAATTATTTTGGTATTCTGCAAAATCAACGAAGTTGTTGATGCCATTAGGCCGGGTATTCTTAGTGAAACGAATCAACTCACTCAAACTGTATTACATTGTATTTCTTCAAGCTTCCGTTGCATCACTACGCCATGGTCCAACACAATTCTATCGACCAAAATGGACGCAAGCCTTCTTGCAGCCCAAACAACCTGCCCAGCCTTCTTTTTGTCTGTGCAGAAACAAAAGTGCATGCATAGCATTTATTTTATTTTGTAAGGGTGTGTTAGTGTAGCATGTCATGATATGTGACATTTTCAACACACTATAAGTATAGGAAAATAGGACCAGCTTCTTATCAGGACCCCCGTTTTTGCACAGTATCCGGACCCTTTAATCGCAGCCGTTGGATTCAATCCAACGGCCCAGCCTCAATCTTTCATTAATGTTGAACCCCCTTCATTAACTGAACCATTTAAGGGTCAGGGGTCACTAACAAAATCCCTAACTTCTTCTCCCCCCTCTCATTTTGACACTGCTTCTGGAGAGAATAGAGAGAGGCGACTCCTGAGAGAACAACGACGAACGACGACGACGACGAGCTCCACCACTCTTTTTCACTCCGATCGATGTTCCCAAAACTCACGCGTTTTCCCTCACTTTCCCACATAACGTGATTCAGAAGAGAGAGAATACTTGAGAAACTCGCGATCGCGATCGAGGACGACGAGCTTGCACTCCACTCTCTCTTTCCAGACTCCGATCGTAAAGGAACCCTGGACGAAAAGGTTATCTCTTCTCTTCCTCTTCTCTCGCTGTTGTTTGAAGTTAGGGTTTATAATTTGTGAAGTTAGGGTTTCAGATTTGTGAAATTGTGAAGTTATGGTTTCAATTTTTTGAAATTTGTGAACTTAGGGTTTCAAATTTTTGAAGTTTTTTGAACTTAGGGTTCAGACTACGTGGTATGAAGTCATTCGGGTTCAGCCTACCTCTGTCCAGTCTAGCAAGTACTGAGCTCAAACTAGCCTTTGTCCTACTTATGTTGGACCAGCTATGCAGATTGTTTTAATTTTTGGCAAAAATCATGTATATGTTCATTTGGCTATATTTGGATTATACGCTACGTACTGGGAGGCTTGTATCAAGACTGCATTTGCATTTGAGACAGTTAAATGTGCTCAAGATTCTAGATACATGGTTTCCTCTTCTGTGGTTTTATGTTAAGCTCAATTGGCAAATAAAAGAAGTTTTGGAGGCAGTGGTTTGGTTACTATTCAATGTTAAATTTTGAGGTAGATCTCGTATTTGATAGAAACTCAGTTAGGTAAATGCCTCCTCCCATATCATGTATGCTTAAGCCTTCTTGTTATTTCTTTTCCCTTGATATTTCCTCTTTTGTTTTCTTTGTTATCTCATGACTCCCTCTTCCATTTTGCAGTGTTGTTGGTTTTGTTCAACAAAGCAGCTCTTTCTTCATATAGCTTCCCATGTGCCAATGTCATCACTCTCTTCCAGGTGGGAAGGTGATGAATGTATTTTAAATGGTTGACATGTTGGAAATTCGTCCATTTATTGTGTCAACATATTGAAACAAGTATTTTGAAACCCAATCCATTAGTTTCTTAAGCAACCACCACTGTTTGAATGTGCAGTTTTATATTTACATGTGTTCTGAACTGTTGCTGCAGATGATATGCTCATGCAGATGATATGCTCGTGTATTCAGTTGCTGCATTCCATCTGAAGAGATTCAAGAATTATGGCTCCTACGTTGAGAAGATTAACAAGCATGTGGAGTTCCCACTGGAGCTAGACTTGCTGCCCTACATTGACAAGCTTCTCCTTTTTACCTTTTTCTACATTTTCAATCAACTATGTAAATATTGTAATTTCTTTTCCTGCAAAACTTGCAGCTGATTGTTTGGGATGAGATTTACATAATTGTAAAGCAAGATATGTAAACATCAGGAGTTGGATCATTTGTTCTTCTACCATGTATAACTTCTAATATTAGCCGAGACAGTTTGTAAATTGATGCAAGGGAATTTGGCTATTTGGAAATTAGAAATGTTCTTAGAATCTGTTAAAGGTTTTTTGAATTTCCCAAGGAAGTTGCAGTTTGTTATGTTTGAGTTATGGAAACTGCAGTTTGTTATGTTCGAAGTATCTTTTAGACCACAAAGTATGCCGAATTGTTTCGACGTTCAAGACATGGTAATACATTATTGCTTGGATTAAAGAACACAACAAGAAGCAACTGGAACTCTGGTGAGAGAAGAAATTTGATGTATAGTCAAAGCATCGTGGAATGCTAGTTAAACTTTGTTTGCTTCTACTGCAATAAGAATCAGTTTTTTCTTTGAGCAATAAGATATTTCACTCTCAAGCGTCAAAGACTTGACCACAAGATTCATGCATAACTAAGATTCAAACCAAGCATCAACTGAAACTTTAGGCAAAATTACATCTACTTTAGCTTATTACCAAATCGGTTTTCATAAAAAAAATCTTTCTTCCATTCATTCATAAACAAGTACAAAAATTGTTCATTAACCATGACCATTTTTGCAACACTAAAAGGTGTTCACAACACTGATACAAAGTAACACTTCATGTTTCCCTTCCTTATCGTTCATGGTTTTGCCAACTTCCGAAAATGTGTTTGCTTCTAAAGAAAAGCCTTCCTGAGAAGGTATTGTTTCAACTGCGCAAGTGACAGCTCTCCTTTTTCTTAGGCTTCAATACACATGGACCTATTTATGCCTGCAAACATAAGATTGGCAACCAAGTTAGAAGCAATTTGATGCACAACTCGCAAATACAATAAAAACAAGCAAAATTTGAAGCTGACCTTGTTGATTTTGCTGGTTCAAAACACCAATTCTGTGACTCATAAAATGGTGTGGACATTCATGTATTATTACCAGATTTCAAGCCAATGAAGTTACCAGAAGTCAAACATAACCAACTGAACTAAATCGGGCAATGAAAAACCTATCTATTGGAGGACTCTGAACTTCCTCACATGCTCAATGAAAATTAGAATATTCACAAGTGACACTAATGCTTGTACTGGCAAGATAACTGAATCACAATTTTACCTGGACAAGAGGAATAAACCAATCAACCAAATCACTCTCCCTCATTTGGGATCTAGTTCGGCACAATGACTCAACAAGCATGCTAAAGAAAGTAAATCTTCCAAACAAGCATGCTCGATCCCCAAATTGGCTCAGAAAGGTATCCTCTTCCAAATTCAATGACCACAAGAACAACTACATAGGTATATTACAAAACAAACACTGCAATTGAAAGTGAAAATCCAAACTGGAGCTAGAATTGATTATAATATCTAAAGAAAGTAACCAACGCCAATGAAAATTATATTTACCGAACCAGCCAAAACACAACCAGAATATGTTCCTAATTTCCGAATACAAGTGCAGCTACATTATTACCCAAAAAAAAAGTGCAGCTACATTTAACAAAATACAACTAGAAGTCTCAACAACCCTTCGCCGATACAACATCTAAGCCAAAACACAAGTCTAAGAAGAAAATAATTTTCATTGGCATAAACTGAACGAAAAAATAAATAAATAAACTGTATGAATAAATAAATAAATAAATAAATGGCTAGAAAAAAAAATAAATGGCTGAAAGAAAATTTATAATGTTAAGATTTCTTGCAGTTGACCCATGAGTTTGACGGGAATATCCTCAATGAACAGTATGAGTATTAAATTTTTTCCACTTTCCCATGAGTTTGGTACCAATCGTTCATCCCCACCCCAAACACAGAGAGATAATACAAGTAGATCGAACCATAACCCTAGTTTTTGTGTTTGAAGGACCGTAACCCTAGTTTCTGTGAGACATCGAATCACACGCGAAAGAGAAAGATCGAGATAAACAAAAGGAGAGATACCATTTTTGCAGCGGTCGTGGGTCGTGGGTTGTGCTACAGGAGTCGGAAAGCTCCTTCTTTGAAGTCTTCTTGTTCTTCTTCACGAAAATCTTTGTCTATGGTTCGATTTCTTCTTCCTTCCTTTTTCTCTTTCTTCTTCTTCAGATGGAACAAACCCTTGTTTCTCTCTCTTCTCTCAGATCTGGATATCGTCAAATGAAGGGGTGAATAGAATTTGGGGGTTTTGTTTGTTGACTCTTGACCTTTTCACCCTTTCACCCATTCGTACAGACCAAGGGGTCATTTTAAACTCCATCTGAGCCTGGGCCGTAAACTTGCCCATTTCAGGGATCCCGGATAAGAAACTTGCCCTAGGAAAATAATTGAAACAACAATCTTCATAGACAGGAATTATCACTTCATTCACGGTGTTAATTTACTCCTCATTCCTTTTCTCAGTCTTGATTGCTAATAAAGCCAATTTGACAGTGTGCTCAATTATCCAATTTTTTGTTTGTTTTCCTTGAAATAAAATAAAGCTGGCTACAATACACACCATTTATTTGAGTGTGTATCATACACACTAACACACCCTTACAAGAGTTACGATTTTTATTTATTTATTTTTTATAAAAGTTACGAGACACACCAAAATATTACGAATTATAGAAAATATTACGAATCACATTGTTGAAAAATTACGAAAAACTAAAAAAAGTTATAATTGCCAATTAGGTGGCACAATCTGTACCATACAATAGGTGCATATGGTACACATTTTATGAATGTGTATTGTAGCCATTTCCCAGTATTTAATACCTTTGGTATAGTTCATTTTGCTGTATTTGTGAGTACTTGTTCACTTCTTTGCTTTATACACAAAGAATCATCTGCATAAATATTTTATAGAATTTTTCTAAACCACATTATCACTTGCAGCCAATTTTGATGGATCATAAACTCACTATGGGATACATTCTAAGGCAAATTCTAAAGTCAGCCAATTGTGCTGACGTTAAGGTTTAAAAAATGTATTGACATGTGTCAAAAGTATATGGAAAAAGTGTGAAAGTGTATTGAAATAAGTGAAAAGTGTATGCAAAAGTATATATTTTTGTCTTTATGTGTGCTTATTCTCAATCTATTGGGCCGACAATAGAAAATCCCATATTCCAAACATATATTCCAATTAATTACTATTCTGGTAAAAAAAAAAAAACACTGTATCGCATCGCAAGTCTTCTTGGCGGCATAGGTGGGGAAGGCCCAGACTGATCCAGTCCTTGAAATTGTTGGTCTGTAGTTGTTGGGCCTGGGTACAAAATGAAGCCCAAGTCCTTCCCAACAGGCGGGCTCTAGTCGGCTGGCAGGCAAATAATGGATCTGAATTTGAGGATTTCTCGCTAACCCCTGATATTTGGTTTGCTCCACCAATTATGCCTTCATTTTATCATCCCACCTTCCATTAATTAAGGGTAAATCTCACTGAACTGCCGTGAAGTTTCTCACAAATGCCGAGACCTCCCTTGAGGTTCTAATAATTACACTGACCTTCCTTTGCAAACTATTACCAAGATTCCCTCGTGTTAAAGTTTATTCCAACCCCATTAAAATAAAAAATAAATTTGATAAGATGTCCATTGAATTAGACAATCTTATTTTTTCATTTGTGGTTGCTACAGTTTGTTTTGCTTAATAGGTTTTTAAATCCTTATTGATATATATCATAAATTTCTAATAAGGGACCCTTATTTAAGTTAAAATGCGGACCTCACCTTTCCGAGAAAATTTTTGACGATTTGAACCGTTCAATGTTTTTAAAATGCATTTTTAAGGGCCTCCATGTGGATTTGTCTAAAAAGGATACCCGGAAGGGTTTCATCCGATCAGTTTTGGTTAAAAACGTTATATATAGCGTTTTTAACCAAAATTGATATGATGAAGCCCTTCCGGGATTTTTTTTGGACGAATCCTTGCGGAGGCCTTTAAAAATGCATTTTAAAAATATTGAGCGGTTCGGATCGTCGAAATTTGGTCCGGAAACACAAAAAAAGGCTAGGTCCGCATGGAAATCTTATATAAGGGACCCTTATTAGAAGTTGTTCCTTGATATATATTACACAAACTCTAGTATCATTTCGTTGTTGGAAACTTATCTTGTTTTCTTTATTCTTTTATAACTAGAATTGGTTAATTCATTCTATTTGAAGTTTATTTTAACAGCGAATGGAAGAACTCGGTGGCCAAGGCGAATAATAGGGAAAGTAAATCATTTTGAAGTTTCCTGAATCGACAATTCATGTTTAATTTGGTTTAGAAGTAGACAACGGGTTCTACCTAGATCTTCTAATTTTTTAAATGTAATATATAGTACTCCCTCCGTCCCTTTTTAAATGTGTTATTTGGGATTCTGTGTCATTTTTAACGGCTTATAACTTTTAATTTATAATAGCTTTTATGATTTTGAAAATTTTGTATAATAGAAATAATTAAGATCTATCAAACAAGATCCATAATGCATATGTTTTGAGGTTCACATTAAAAGTTATAAGCCGTTGAAAATGGCACAGAATCCCAAGTAACACATTTAAAAAGGGACGGAGGGAGTAACCTTTTTTATGGTGATAAACATATTGAGCTTCCAAAGTTTAGCTTATAAACATCATTAGTTATTGAAAAATGAATTACCTACAAGGCTACTACTGAACCATTGTCACGTTAGCATGTTATACAAGAAATTGATGTCTTTATATACGTTTTCATTTAGAAAATTCATATGCACACTGTTGAAGTAACTTAGGGCTAGTTTGGGTGAATTGGGAAAATTGGTTTTTTGCTTTTTTTAGTTTTGTCCTTATTCAAAAAAAATTTGCATTTGTTAGTTTTCGGTTGATTTTTTGAGATTTTTTGGCTTGTCTCGACGAGAGGAATCTAAAAATTATAAAATGATTAGCCAAACTTAAAGTTTTGTAAATAAAGACGAAAAATAATCCAAAAGGTTACCAACAAATGCAAAAAAAAAAAATTAAATAAGGACAAAATCAAAAAACCAATTTTTCCAATTCACCGAAACCAGCCCTTAATCTCATTGATTGTTGCATAGGACAAGAGGTCCAATCAATAAGTCAAGTTTCAATGGATAAATATCACTAAGAAGGGTACCAGCTCAAGGCAAAATAAACAAGAGGTCCACTCAAATATATACCTGCAGTGTAGAGGGTGTTTGCCTGATATATATGCCAGTTCACTTGCTATAAATTGTTGATTTGCCTACCTAGGGTCCACAATTTTTGTATTAACTGAAACAAGAAGGAAATTGAAATCTATGATTGCCAATTAGCTTTCTTACAGGATGATTGATCAACCTTTTCTGGGGATGGAACAACTCTTGAGCCGTAGCTGGGGTGGGTACAACTAAATGGTTGGTTTAAGTTTCGATCATATTATGCAAGGAATTCGTTAGTACGTATCAAATAATATAATGGAGTAGCTCATTAACATCTTATTGCAACTAAACTGTTACTCTTTCTGTTCCAAAATGCTCACTCATACTATTTTAGAATGTTCTAAATTGTTTGTCCTTTTTGAAAAGTCAAAGAAAATTTTATTCAATCTTTCAAAACAATTCTTTTTTTTTTTTTTTGGTCTAAACCACCGGGTATCCAGAATCTCACTGGATTCCGACTAAATCCGGTTTGAGCCGGGTTGGCCCACGAAGGGGCAAAGCTCTCTCAACGCAAGTTTCCTCCATTCACAAAACTCGAACTCGAGACCTTGCTTAAGGGAAACAAGTGCCGAACCACTTGAACCAACCAGTGTTGGTAAAATAACTCATTTATCAACAACAATCATTTCACTCAAAAGTTGAATTATAAGACCATTATTAAAAATTAATGAATCTGTTTAATATGAATGCATTTATTGAATACAGTTATTGTATTTCCTCTTAAAAAATTGAAATTCTCAAAAATGACCAGCAATTTGAAATGAAGTGAGTAATAAACATAGTAATTTCCTGTTCACCCAAAAAAGAAAAAAAGAAACTAATCGCTCCCTCCATCCCCAATTGCTAAGCACAAATTTTTTAAAAACACTCATAAGTACATTAACCACGTGCGACCGCACCCGCACACACATACGTACATGCATATGTATCCCGTATAGCTAAATTACATTGTAGGTTAACGTAAATCAATAACACGTATGCTTAATAACTGATTAAATTTAACCATTTTAGTCAACCCTAAAATTAGTTGAAAGTCAAATAACTACTCCTGCTATCCCATATTGTTGGGTCTCTTTCCTTTTTTGGACGTCTCAAACACTTGCTTGTAATTTTTAATTTATTAAGTTTTTATATTCAATAAGGTTTTGTTTGATATATCTCAATTAGTTTTATTAAACAAAGTTGTTGGAATGACAAAGAACATCATTTATTATGACATATTGAACAATTTTTTGAGAAGTTCAAAAAGGTAAAGAGACCCAACAATATGGGACAAATGGAGTAGTAATTATAGGCAAAGGATCCTCTCTGGTCCATCAAACTGGACTCGAGCGTCTACTTTGCCCCTTTTAGGGTAATTCTCTTGTCTATTTTGATGATCCAAACATTCACATTTTAGACATCCTAAAAGCATTGACTATGCATGTTGAAATTAGAATGATTGATTAACCATTGATGTGATTTGAAATTAATTTATATTGGAAAAAATTAGTGTACAACATTGAATTTGGAACTTCTTGATGTCGAATTTGTATGATCACGCCAAGAGCCTTTGATGGGATTCCTTGCAACAGAAGCCCAATGGCCGAAGATTTTTCTAGTCGTGGACCATTTGACAGTCAAGTTATAAGAAACAATACTGCTACATACACAAAAAACACATCCAAAATTTGAAAATTAATGGCACAGATTTACTTGGAATGAATCTGGGCTGTTGATTTACACTTTCGGGGTCAATTGGGGCTAACATCTCAGAAATGAGAAAGCTCTATACAGAAATGAAATATAGTGTGTACTTTTCACTTGAGGTTGGAGGCATATATAAGCCCTATTAGACGGACCTGCCCATGATTGTGGGATGACAATGGATTGAGCTAAAGGAAACGGGCGAGAATTGTGGGCTTTGTTCGGTTTAAATTTTGAGAGAGGTTTTTGGGGATAGTAAGTAGAGAGAGATAGAAAGAAAATTTTATTAGAAACTGTGCAGGATAAGTTTTGAGATTCAAATCGAATAAGGAGGTGGAGTCGTGGAGACATGTCCGAAAATGCGGGGGGATCAGGGCAAGACATGTGAGAATGCACACATTTACGTCAAGTTGAGCGGACTAGTACTCCAACCAGTCAGCCAATCCCAACTGGATTGAGAGCCGTGCCACATGTCGAATCCACAAGACTCGCAAGGCTTTGTCAGAATTCAGACCCATCAGAGCTTATTGAATCCAGAGAATTCTATTTCCTTTTCTTGTAGATCTGCTAATGTTGTGGCTCATTCTTTAGCTAGTACAGGTTTCAATGGGATGGGGTATGGTCGATAGACCGAGTCCCCTGGATTGGCTCCTTCCTTCCTTATCAAGGGTGGGAGACTTCTCTTGAGGCTTTTTTGGTATTCATTAATATCATCTGTTATCGTTTTGAGAAAAAAAAAAAAAAAAAAAGAGCCTATTGAATCCTAAGCCACTGATTTCAATTTCTGAGTAATTTTCTGGATAAATATTCTTGATAGCATTTTTTGTTCATTTATCTTGTTTTTATTTTTCCAAAAAGCATAGAAATTCACCTTTAGAAAAAGAAAAAAAGAAAAAGAGGGACTCAGTCCTTTTTTCCTCTGCATTGACTATCAATTCCAAGAAATTACTACAAAGATAACTGGGGGAAATGCACTTTACTTACTTGTGGTTAGCGTGATTTGCAGATAACCTACCTCACTTTTAAAAATATGCGAATGACCTACCTATGGTTTTGGACTAAACTGCAACTCTAACTCCGTTAACAGAAAAAGCTAAATGACTCTAGTACCCCTGTACATTTTTTTTGTGTGGATAAATCAACTCGTCTCCTTCTTCTTTTTTGTTTCTCCGTCTTGCCATGTTCTCCACTTCTCTGCCCCGACACCGTACATCCACACCACTTCTCATCCCCACCACGATGTCGGAGCCCCTTAAATCCAATTACACGGTTTCTTCCCAAATTACCTCGGCGTCACCGGCCTATCAATCCACGCCGCCTTTACCATGCATCGATTCAACTCTGCCGCGCCGCTACCTTCCTCCACCACCGACTGGATCCACGTTGGGCAAGAAGTTCTTGAAGGAGTCGTCGTCTGGGCAGAACACCGTCGCTCTGCCGTCGATGTTGTCGTCGTACGTTTTCTCGGCGTCGAAGCCCAGCAGAGTCTCGGCGAAGACTTTGCAGCCGTGAGCAAACATTACCTAATTTGGATTAGCCATGAGCAGACACTGTCAATCCACCGTCAATCAGCCGTTGATGTTGCGAATTTGTATTTTGATGTTGCGAATTTGTGTTACAAATTCACAATGATGGTTAGCGAAAATGGACAAAGGGGTGAGATGGAGTAGGGGTCTCAAAAAAGGAAGGAGCAAAACGGAGAGGAATGGTGGAATCGGTCGGAGACTTGGGAGTTAGCGGCAGAAAAAATGGGAAAGGCAAAGGATAGGGTTTCTCAGACATTTGGGATTTGACGATCTTTGCGAGCTCGGTTTGACGATCTCTGGTTTTCAAGATCCATTGCGACTTGGGAAAGCAATCTGGGTTTTGGGATTTGGGTTTGAAGCAATCAATCGACGTCAATCTTCAATGAAAAGCTCCGCCGAGCTCCATCCCGCCCAGTCCTGTGTCCTCGACGCCTCCTCCGTGACGGCGGCAAACGGGCTAAAGCAACTTTGGGCTATAATTATATACGCAGAGATATGTATATATATAAAATAACAATAAACCCAGATTTACTGGGGTGGAAATTGCCATATTATACTGTATATATTACTATTATATTTAATAGAGAGGGAAAAGGATTGTTGCAGTGGGGTTATACTAGTGGAGAAGATGATGGAGAAGGGTAGTGCAGTCATTTTATGACAAAATATACCTTTATTTATGTTATTTTTTCATTCCCAGTCTCATAATGGGCGAGTGTTTCACACCTTCCGTCAATTTGGATGGAAATAGTAACAGTTGCAGTTTAGTCCAAAACCATAGGTAGGTCATTCGCATATTTTTAAAAGTGAGGTAGGTTATCTGCAAATCGCGCTAACCACAAGTAGGTAAAGTGCATTTCCCCCAAGATAACTATCGAAAGATGTCTGTAATCACCATCTTTCCGTTCCTTGTAGGAATCTCCAATCTCAGATACGTAGACCACCAAATCCGGCTCTTTTAATTCCCTCCATAACTGTCCAACCTTTTCAATTTCAACTGTAACATCGTCTATGGGACATGGATACTGATGGTGCACATATCAGTGATTCTGATGGCATATTCTACTACTGTCTCATTTCGATAACAATTTTGAAAGTGTTTATGTATCTTTCAATCTATAACGAATTTTATATGCAATATGACTCTGATTTGATAGATCTCGATTAATTCAATTATAAAACGTGTTAAAAATCTTTAAAAAGTTTATTGATTGAAAGATTTGAACAGTTCAAAATTGAATCGAAATTAAAAAAGAACTAACAATTTGGGACAGGGGCGGGGCAGGTAAACCCGTTATCTGATGGTGTCGGGGCAAGGGGTACCTATCAATTACCTAGTCGGGTAAGGGGCAAGCAGGAGGTGGGGATAGATTTTGGGGTCTGGGTCAGGGTATGGCAAAACTCGCCTTGCTCCATTGCCATTCCTACCGACTGCGCAACTTGGTCATCCAAAACTGTTTTGGGGCAACATTTGATTTTATTAAATTTTATCTTTTGGAAAACTCACCCTTGGACGACCAAGATTGCAAATAGAGAAAGAAGAGAGAGATCAATAATTTTACAATATTTTCATAGTTAACCTGTCTACAATATAAAAAAAATGTGATTTGCCTTACAACCTTAATTATTTCATGCCAACAAATTCTCAATAGCTCTCTCAATCTTCCTCTTGAGAAAATGCACTCTGAATCTTGTTGTGGGAAACGGTTTTGGAAAGCTGAGGGCTGTGTTTGGATAGATTCTGAAAAGAAATTTTTGAGAAATTTTTTTGAAATAGTGTTTGGTTGAATTTTTGAAAATGAGAATAATGAAGTAATGATTAAAGAGAGATAGAGAGAGAAATGAAATGATAAGGTAATGAGTAGAGATAAAAAAAAATTTAAAAAGAAATAATCTTTTGGAAATTTTTTTTTTTAAAAATGGGTAAAGAAAGGAAGTGAACGAGGCCAAGATCTTACCACCTCAATTATTTCATGCCAACAAATTCTCAATGGCTTTCGCAATATTCCTCTTGAGACAAGGCAGTCTGAATCTTGTTGTGGGGATAAGGTTTTGGAAAGCTAAGGAATTGTGTTCTTATCCTCTCTGGGTGTTGCGCAACTTTGTGCTGTACAGTGTGTCATGCAGGCTCATTTCGGTGCTGCTCCGGTACCGTCCCGACGATCGGAGACGTCCACCGCATAGGGCTCGTTGAGTACTACAAGTGTATTAAAAATCAACTCAATCAGATATCTTTAAATGCCTCAAAGTGCTCGTTGAGTACTATGTGTTTCAATTTTTTTCAACTTATTTGTATTCCGATGAAACACTTAACGATATCCGATCAAGTTGATTTTTGGTAAAATTATAGTACTCGACGAGCTCTACATGGTAGACGTCTCCAATCATCAAAACGATGCCAAAACGGCTCTGAAATAGACCGCACAACATGTTGCGCAGCACCTTCCCGGTATCCTCTCAAGAACTATGCTATAAGTTCCCCGCATAATGTCGACAGATCGTCAGATAGTATTGAAAACTTCCCGATGTTTGTCACATGGATTTGTTTGGACCGGTTGAAATTTTTCCTCACATCAGAACTTCATACGTACGTCACGTCTATACGGTGTTGAAACAAATAGGAGTATTTAATTTATTATTCATAGTTTCTTTTCTTTGTTTTTTCTTATTGATTAAATGTCTGGATCAAATTAAGTGTACCCCAATTGGTTTCAATATTCTGAAATAAACCATCAATAACATCAAGAATTTTCATTGAACATGATCACAATAATAGAACTAATGGGCCACCCCAAAAATTTAAAAACTACTTTACTCTGCTAATATTTTACTATTTCCTCGTCACCTCTAAATTTTTTTAATGTCACCTCTAAATTTTTTTAATGTCAAAAATCAAATATAGCAATCCTTCAAATAAGTAACTTATGGGTTATGAAGTACATGTACTCCAAAAATAAATCCTTGTGGAAATCGCATTTTCAAAAGTTATTTTGGTATAAAAATTACCAATTAACTAATTACTTGTTTTAAAGTTACACAATTTGGATGGTTAACATTATTATTAACCTAATGTACAAAAAAATTAGTGGTCGTGACATATTAGCTCAAATAAGAGGTCAAAATTACACTGTAGTGCACCAACAAATTACTCTGTATTTGTCAGCCAGTCTAGTTTGAAATTATAACTTCTCATCCACAAATATTTCTCGTTTACTCTTTCTTTTCCTTAAGAGTCATGCTGACTCGAGAGAAACCAACTACCTAGTAGCGGCTTAATAAACTGAGATTTGATCAAGATTTCGGAATCTAAATCTGGGTTTGGGCTCATGGATCCGATAAGACTTGGCGACATAATTCTGAGCTCCAGTGGCGACTTCAAATGTTCGGATGCGTGGAGTCATTCATAAACGCCAAACACTTTTACTAGTCATAAATCAAAGAAAAACATCACAATAATGGCAACTAAAAATCGTATTCCAACTGAAATCACATTTAAAGTTCAACCTAGTAAAGCCAGTCGACATCTCATTATCAAAAGAACAAAACTAATGACTAGGATTCAAACAAACCACACAAATAACTAAATTTTATTAACTTTTAGGAGTTATCCAGTGGTGTCACCACCTATTTCAGCGGGTTCATGTATGAATTTTTCAAAAATTTTAATATAATAGTAGGATTTATTTTTTTCCCCGTGGGGTCGGCTAAACCCACCTCCATAATGTGAAGTCACCCCAGCTGAGCTCCAATCTTGCGGTGGCAACTGCAATAGGAATGAGTTTCTGCTGGATGCATATCAAGATTTATCCACCCTCCTCCATGAGTGGATCTGCAGGTTTTTGCACTAGAGTTATGTTTTCAACGGCTTCTATCTGTATTTTATTTTGCGTTTCCTTTCTCAAGGACTGTTGAATTGTTGGGATGAAACCTATTCTATCAACAAAATCAAAACAGAGATTTTTGAAGTTTTGGTCCGGATGGGGTCCCGGGCGGTTCGGACGGAAAGTGCAGAAAGCTATCTATAGATTTTTGGTCCAGTTTTGAAGTTGTAGAAATTTTGGTCTAGACAGCGGTCAAGTTCGTCCAGACGGTTGGCACTGAAAAATGCATTTTATTTTTTGTGTTTTTTAGGGTTTCTGATGTATTGTGTCGCCTAACTCTATAAAAGGGACACTTAGGGCAGCCCCCATTGTAACTTTGATCATTATTCATCATAGTGAAACACCCCAACACCCCGTGGAGTACGATTAAGCAATCAACTTAAGTCAGAACCATGGAAAATCTCTGTGTCTTGTTCTATCTTGCTTCTCATTGTTTTTTGTTCCTAGTTTGTTCTTCGATTGTGTGTGTTTGTTTGTGAGTTTAAAGCGCTTGAATCCTTAACAACTGGTATCAGAGTTCCGGGTTTGGAGGTCAAAGGTTTACACAATGGCTGAAGACAAAGTCAAGATCGAGAAGTTCAATGGTATAAACTGCGCGTTCTGGAAGATGCAGATGGAGGATATTCTGTATCAGAAGTATCTGTATTTCCCCATCGATGGCAAGAAGCTGGACGAGATGAAGCAAGTGGATTGGGATATTTTGGATCGCAAAGCCCTAGGGACTGTGCGATTAAGCCTCGTGCCGTCAGTTGTGTCGAACATCGCCAAAGAAAATACTACCGCAAATTTGTTTGAAGCCTAAGAAAAGATGTACAAAAAGCCTTCTATGGTGAACAAGATATATCTTATGAAAAAATTGTTTAATCTAAAGATGCCTGAAAACTGTATTGTTGCTGAACATTTAAATGAATTCAATAAGGTCACAAATCAGTTAGACTTCATGGGTATTAATTTTGATGATAAGATCAGGGCTCTTGTTCTATTATCGAGTCTGTCAAAAAGTTGGAACAGATTTGTTGTAGCAGTGAACAATTCCTCCGGTTCTGCAAAGATAAAATTGGATGATGTTGTAGGGTTGATATTGGGAGAAGAGGCTCGGAGAAGAGCATTGGGTGAGGACGTTGCTTAAGGCTCAGCACTGAGTACAGAGGAAAAATGCAGGTCTATGAATAGGGGAGGCAACAAATAGGGCAAGGGAAGATCGGCGTCCAAGAATGGGGGCCGAAGTAAATCTTGTGGAGGAGGGTTGTTAGAACTGTGGTCAGAAGGGGCACTCGAAGTGAGACTGCAAGGCACCGAGAAAGCAGCAGAATGGGAACAATCAGGAGGTAAAAATACAATTAATGTTTCTGATGAGTCTGATAATGATGCTTTGATTTGTTTATTGGATTATCGCAGTGAGTCTTGGATTGTAGACTCTGGAGCTTTATTCTATGCTACTCCACACATGAATGTGTTACAAAACTATGTGCAAGGAAATTTCGGCAAAGTGTATTTGGGCAATGATGAAGCCTGCAATATAGTTAGGAAAGGGGATGTGAAAATTACTCAGACAGACGGGACAATTCTGAAATTGAAGGATGTTAGACATGTGCCTAGTCTAACACGGAATCCTATTTCAGTGGGTTAGTTGTTAGAGAGTGGAGTTGTCACATCGTTTACATTAGACGCTTAGAAAATGAGCAAAAAGGCCTTGATTCTTGCTTGTTGTAAAAGGAAGGAACCCTATATGTATGAATGGGTACTTATAGTAGCATCGCGATGACAACATTAGGAGTTGATTGTGCTACGTGGCATCATAGGCTGGTCACATGAGCAAAAATGGGATGAAAGTAATGTTGTCGAAGGGAAAATTTCCGCGTTGCAAGTCACTGGATTTGGACTTCTGTGAGGATTGTGTTCTTGAAAAACAGAAGAAGTTCAGCTTTACAAAGATGGCAAAGACCTTGAAAACAGAGAAGCTAGAGCTGGTTCATACCAACGTGTGCGGTCCATCAAATGTACCTTTTGTTGGTGGCTTATAAGCCCCCAAAAGTGTTAATAATGGGGCTTATCTCACTTCTTTTCGATCACGCACACGCATATTACATTCCTTTTTACGTTTGATTTTTACGCGAGGGTGTTTTTGTAAGTTTCAGGTAAAAGGCGAGAATAAGTTGAATCTTAAGGCTATGGTTGAACCACGGGATATTCGAGCACCCTAGGCCACGGGTAACGATGCCACCAAATGAAGCGTTGGACAAGACCCGCAGGGGGGGGGCGCTAAAAGGCACGACACGATTACAAGCTGGGAGTTCAAGGGATCAAGGCATTAGAACTTCTCAAATTTTGCACTTTCAACCAGTAGAAGCATTTTGTTCAACCGGTTGAAGTGAAACAGAAGGTTTTTCAACCGATAGAAGCTTTTTGCTCAACCGATTGAAGTTTCATTTTTCTGCAAATTTTTTGCCCAATCATGAAATATCTAGTGATAATTTTGTAATAACTTATGACGACTTTTTGGGACCTTTATAAGGCTTTCAACCCCAGAACTTTAGGGTTAGCTTGGTTATTCTCCTTCTCTCTCTACCTCCATTAAATATCTCTTGGCCTAAGCTCTCTCTTCTCTCCAGTTTATCAAGCCTTTCCACTTAGTTTTAAGGTATTTCCTCTCTTTTAATGTGGTAGTACTTGTCGAGACCTTTATATAAATCTAGTTTATTTTTGTTTTTGTTGGTTAATTTGTTTTCTCGTTCCTCTAGCTAATTCCTTCTAAATCTCTAGTTTTTCATTAGAGTTGTTGATTTTCTCAAGTACTAATGTTGTAGGTAGATACACAATCTTCACTAAAAATCAGTTTATCAAGTCATATGTCATTATTTTCATTTCCTTTTGCAAAATTAGTTATGTTTCCCGTAGTTATGATTGAGTAGTCGGTTTAGGCTCGGTCATGGGGTGATTAACACCCCGTGACTTAGGTTAATTCACTCTCCTCGCCATATTGCAAATGTTGCATGTTAATCAATGAGTTAGAATTAATTTTATGTATCGAAATTTGGGTTAGTTAATCCCATTGATCACGCGTAGCCAAGGGCTCGACTTGGCACGTGTGATGCTTCGGGCTATGGCAATCAAAATATTTGTATAAATGTCACAATAATCCTATTATTTGAGAAACACCATTTCTAGTTAAATGAGTTTTAAGTACCAAACCTTCCGTTCAGAGTCGTTTAACAACGCCCCGAGCCGATTATTTTAGAGGAGAATGAATCGGCCTAAGGCATGGGTGTTTTAAACCCCTTGATTTAGCCTTGTGTTTAATCAGTCTTTTTAATCACGCGTCTTTCACGAAGTTAAGTGAAATCCCCCCCCCGCCCCCGCGCCTAACTACAAAAGATAAGTTTGCCGCTTTAAGGCTAAAACCCTCACTCGCGAGTTAATTTGCACACTCAGCACATTAGGTCCCTGTGGACTCGACCGGGACTTTCGGTTACTATGCCGCGCGTCACCTAAACCCGACGCTTAAGGTATTCACATTGATACACAATCCAAGAACGCAAGCAGTGGCTCACGTTATTTTGTTACTTTCACTTATGACGCTACTAGAAAATTATGGATTTATTTTCTTAAGGATAAATCTGATGTGATGTTTTCAAGAATTGGAAAACATTAGTTGAGAATAAAACAGGAAAGAAATTGAAGCGCTTGAAATATGATAATGGTGGCGAGTATTGTAGCAGTGACTTTAAGGCTTACAATGTTGCAAATGGGATTCAAAGGGTAAAAACCGTCCCAAAGAAGCCAAGGCAGAATAGAGTTGTTGAACGCATGAATAGGACGATCCTAGATCGTGGGAGGAGCATGAGGTTACATGTTTGGTTACCTAAGTAATTCTAGGTTGATGCAGTGAATACGGCAGTGCATTTGATCAACAAGGGTCCTTCAGTTCCTTTGAATTGTGGATTTCCAGAAGAGACTTGGACAGGTAAAGAGGTAAATTTATCCCATTTGCGAGTTTTTGGTTGTACTGCTTATATGCATATAGAATTGAAAAATATGGATAAATTTGATGCTAAGTCTCGTAAGTGCGCGTTCATAGGCTATGATACTAATAGCTATGGGTATAGACTGTATGATTTTGAAAATCGAAAAACACGCAGGAGTACTGATGTGGTATTTAATGAGTCTGTTTTGTATAGAAACAGACTAATTCAACCCGAGGAGGCTGAGGTAAAATCAAACTTTGTAGAGTTTGAACGGATCCCTGACAGTAATGTTTTAAAGCCTTAGGATACTAATATACAATTTGCTCCACTGGTAGATTCACAGACTTCTCCTCTTAAAAGCTCTACACATATTGTAAAACCTCCAATACGTTATTTCTCCCTCTTTGCATTATTTATTGTTAATTGATAGTGGTTAACTAGAATGTTTTGAGGAAGTATTGTAGGTTGAGACCAAGGATGAGTGGGAGCATGCGATGGATGATGAGATGGATTCTTTCTCATCTAATCAGACTTGAGAATTGGTTCAATTGTCCAAGGGGAAGAGAGCTTTGCACAACAAGTGGGTTTACAGACTTAAGGAAGAATTTGATGCTAGCAAGAAATTCAAGGTAAGGTTGGTAGTCAAGGGTTTCGAGCAGAAACAAGGTATCGACTACACTGAATTTTTTTTTTATCCTGCTGTTAAGATTGCTACTATCAGATGTGTCATTAATATTGTGGTTGTTGAGAACTTTCATTCAGAGCAGTTGGATGTCAAAACTGTTTTCCTTCATGGAGGTTTGGAGGAGGATATTTATATGCATCAGCTAGAGGGTTATGTTGTGAAAGGGAAGGAGAATCAGGTATGCAGGCTGAGGAAGAGTCTGTATGGGTTGAAACAGGCTCCAAGGCAATTGTATATAGGTTTGATACTTTTATGACCGCTACCGGGCTTAGTAAATGTCATGGGGATCATTGTTGTTATTTTAAGAAGCTTGGCAGATCGTATCTCATACTTTTGTTGTATGTAGATGATATGTTTGTTGCAGGTTCAAGCATGGATGAGATTGTTAATCTCAAGGCACAATTGTCCAAGGAGTTTACAATGAAGGATTTGAGTTTTGCGAAGAAAATCATTCGGATGTGAATCAGTAGGGACAGGGCAAAAAGGAAGTTGAAGTTGTCACATGAGGAGTATGTTAAGAAAGTACTAAAAAGGTTCAATATGGGGAGTGCTAAGCTAGTTAGCACACCCTTGGCAAGTCACTTCAAGCTTTCGAAGGAAAAGTGTGCAGTAACAAATGAAGAGAAGAACTATATGGCAAAAATTTTGTATGCCTCGCCGATAGGTAGTCTAATGTATGCCATGGTTAACACAAGGCCAGACATTGGTGATGCAGTGAGAGTTGTCAGCAGGTTCATGGCAAATATGGGCATGGAGCATTGCGAAGCAGTCAAGTGGATTCTACATTATTTGAGAGGTACTTTAAATTCTTTATTGTGTTTTGGGGGTTCTGATATTTGTCTACAATGTTTTGTGAATTCAGATTTAGCGAGGGATATTGACAGCATGAATAGCACTACAGGGTATGTGTTTATGGGTAGTGTGGTAGTCAGTTGAGTTTCATGGCTACAGAAGATAGTGATTATTTCCACGACAGAGGCAGAGTATGTTGAAGTCACGATGGCATGCAAGCAGATGGTATGGTTGAGGAACTTCACGAAAGAATTGGGTAAGGAGCAAGACAATTCCAAATTGTTCCGCGATAGAGTGCTATACATCTGGCGAAGAAAGCGGCCTTTCATTCGAGAACCAAACATATCAACATAAAGTATCACTTTATTCGTTCTTTGTTGGAGGATGAACTGTTCACTTTGGAGAAGATTTACACAAGGGATAATCTGGTAGACATGTTTGCAAAGGTGGTTACTATGGAGAAGCTGAAGTCTTGTTCAACTTATGTACGTCTCTCAGCTTGAGTGGGAGACTAGGTCCGGACGGTGGTCAAGTCCGTCTGAACGGTCGGCACAGAAAAATGCATTTTTTTTTTTTGCGTTTTTTAGGGTTTCTGATGTATTGTGTCGTCTTACTCTATAAAAGGGACACTTAGGGCAGCCCCTATTGTAACTTTGATCATTATTCATCATAATGAAACACCCCATCATCTCGTGGAGTACAATTAAACAATCACCTTAAGTTGGAACCACCTAAACTCTCTGTGTCTTGTTCTTTCTTGCTTCTCCTTGTTTTCTATTTTTAGTTTGTTCTTCGATTGTGTGTGTTTGTCTGTGGGTTTAAATCGTGCAAATCCATAACATGAGTCCCTTTGTAGTTTATAATTTTATACGCTACGTGATTCATAGTATAGTACTATATGTTTTGTTTCCGTTAAAAAAAAAAAGAAGAAAAGTGAGCTTCGATCAAGGGTTATAAAGTGCTGTTTTTGCTTTTTCAAAAAGTAGTAACAGAATTTCAATGATGTTTGAAACAAAGTGTTGGCTTGATTTGCGGTTACTCAATAATCTACACCGGATTAGGTTGAATTAGTTATCTAGTCACATTTCGAATTGAGCATAATTTCAGAGATTTGGGGGCCCCAACACATGGTCACATGGGCATACAGTAAGTTATGCAAAGCCGTCGAAATGGTGGGTGATTTACATTGAGTACAATATTTCAAAGTCTATGTATGAGCCTAAAGATGCTTATAAGATATGTCTACATTTCAAGTTTTTGCAAATTTGCATGTGTGAATATATAGATTTTCAAACTGTCACAAATAAATAAAATGACGATAATATTAGATCATTTGGGACAGATTAAGTATTTATCAATAAAAATGTAGACTATAAAAGATGAGACCTAATAATTAGAGGCCCATGCCATGACATTAATGATTGAATGGCCTAAGGGTCAGGTCACCCCACGAAAATCAATCATGTTGGGGTCCCTACTATTATATGAGACTTTTCATGGAATACTATTGCCGTTTGCCCCCTTACAATATTAATATATTATCAATATACCCAATCCTAGTTCTAATTATGTTCAAAGGATGGGGAACTCATGGTAATCTGACTTTTTGTTGAAAAAGAAAAAAATGTTTTATTATGTACACGATTATGTGTTGGGTTGTGAACAAGGCAAGCCGAACCGAGCTTTGTAGTGTTCGAGCTCGGCTCATTTGCTTAACAAGCCCAAAATTCTAACTCAAGCTTGGCTTAGTCGTAAACGAGCCGAGCTAGACTAATTTACTTAACAAGAGCCTCTAATTTAAATGAGCCAAGCCTATAAAACGAGCCAAGCTTTTGCAAGATAAGCTCGGCTCGTTTAATAAACGAGTCCAAAACTCGAGCTCGAGCTTGGCTCCATTAATAAATGAGTCGAGCCGAGCCGTGAGTTGGTCGCGAGCAGCTCGGCTCATTTGTAGCCCTAAATTGACATGAAAGTACACAACCCTCAATGTAGAATTATAAATTTGAAAAAAAAAATATTACCAATTAAGAAAATCAAAATAATAAAGGAAAAACTTTGGCTGATTTTAAGATCATGATGGTCTGTGCTGGTTGATAAGGATCCACAATCAGTTAAAGATGCCACTAAAAGTTGCACGCCTGAGGGTACTTAGATTATTAGACATAATTTTCTGGTCAAAATTTATGTCTAGATTGGTATTGTATTTGGATATTTTAGGGTAAGGAAAATGAATTGGGTAAGTGGAATTAAAAGGTTGAAGATAGAGTCCATTTATATTTTTCCACTGTAATAAGTGGTCGAAAGTTTTCTGGACGATGGAGTGGGGAGAGCAATGATTCCATGTCACACATGTTAGACAACTTTAGAGAGTTGACTGTTGACATTGGATTAAACTTACGATGCACAAATGAACAGCGACTTGTTCGAGTTCGATTTGTCTGACTTCTATTATTCCCTCCGTCTCATATCACATGGGCAACTCAACAGCGACTCATTGGAATTCGATTTGTCTGACTTCTATTATTTCCTCCGTCTCAAATTACTTGGGCAGTATATAAAATTAAACTTGTATACAATAAGTTGTAATAGCTTGCTTTTAAATTCTCTCTACCAAGATGCAACCTCACAATGTTTTGAACAAATGTGCACCATTTCCCTCCGTCTCAAATTTTTTGTCCGGTCCTCAAACGGCAAAATGATGACCTAAAAATAATTAGTCTTTTAAAAGAAAATTTTTAATTTTTTTTCATAAATTAAAAGTACTCATTGTTATCTAATCAAATTGTTAAAAAAAATTTGAATTTTTCTTTAAAATTTGTATTATTTTTAAATCCTCATTTTATAGACCAGAATAAATTTTTGGGATGGTGGGAGTATGTACTTGTATATTATATCCATGACATACTTTTTCACATTTAAGCAACAAAAAAGAAGAAGAATATTTATGTATATACTCAGATATTTTTGGATTAAATTTTGAAAAGAAGGAAAAAGTTTGTGATCCTTGAAAATGACTATCATTACCATACCTTCCAAATTTAAATAGTATTATCGTCACATTATTCTGGAATTTTTTTCCTCTTTTGACCATTTCGTTACGGCAACATGGCTCAAGCAAGTTTAGATTATTAGTAATAGGTACCAAAGCTAAGAATTGCAAAAATTCAGCTCAATAAGTGCTTAATCCAATACTTCAATTTCCTGGATTTAGAATGAAAAATTGGAAGATTGAATCAAACACTTATAGTTATCCGATTGAGATGAATTTTTTTAAGAGATGTTTGAAAAATTATTTTAAAATTAATGAACATCTCGTATTATTTTTATGAGACCAGAAAACGGGTCCCACATGCCGATTTATGCACAAATGGTCTGTCCTTATAGCATTTCCATTGTACCGTAGTAATACAATCACGTCTTCTTTTCCATAACCGAATGTCTTGATCAACTTTGCTAATCCTCCAATTACTTCAACTTTAGAAATATTTAGGCTCTGTAAAATTTGAACATCCGACCTCGCGTTGAACAAGCATTCATTGCTCTAGTGCCAACTTGCCAAACCGTTTCGGGTTTTAAACCACAATCACTACGATTCTCGACAGGAATCGGTTAAAATATTCTTCCCGGTCGTTGGTGTCGACCATATTAGCAACCGCAAGGCCCGCAATAGTTAAAAAAAGGGCCATCCGAAATTGGTGGTCGGTTGATTAGTGCTCCACTGCCCCTCTCCTTTTCCCATTTCCGCTTTTCGTGGTCCGGTTCACACCCACCCACCACTTGCCTCAAGTTTCAACTTCTCCAAAAACACCCTTATGAAAAACTTCTATTCCGGACGTCTCCCAAGCAATTCTCTGACAATTTGTTTTTTTGAATGTTACTGGATTTTGTTATCAATTCATTGGCAAATTAAATTGCCTTAGAATCCTATTTTTCTTGCATCAAAAGTTCTGAAAAAAAAGCTGATGCTAGCCAACACTCCTATGATGCGAAAGTCAATTAATTTATCTTGTATACAAGATAAATAATTCAAGCTATAAATGTGGCAATAGTTGCTGCTTCTTGTATTGAGGGGTTGGTTTTTTGGGGGAAACGGGGGTGCTCCTTTTCTCCCTCATTTTCTCCTAAGCGACGTCATTTTACTCATTTTATTGGTACGCTTCCAAAGCTTCCAAGGGTCCTGTTTGGAGAGTTAATTTTGAGAATCAATTTTAAGAGATTTAGTATAGTTGGTTTAGGCACTTGGATTCAGACACTTCGGATTTAGGCACTTTTGGTTTAGGATTTAGACATTGAGTTTAGAGTTTAGGCACTTTGTAAAATTCAATTTTGGGGTTCAATTTTAGGAAATTTAAGCTTTTTGGTGTAGGGTATAATTGGTTTAGACACTTTGGTTTTAGGGTTTGGGAACTTCGGGGAAATTAACTCTCCAAACAAGTCTCTTGGAAGCTGTGGGGGTACCAAGAAAATTAGCAAAACGACGTCGTTCAATAGGACTTGGATCCTTGGACATCGGGGCGTGGATTAGGAGCACAAGTCTCGTAGTCTTAGGTTCCTTGCAAATTTTTTTTTAAACAAAAAAAGTTTAGATTGTTATAGCATCTGATTGTTATAACAATCAAAAAGTAACATATTCATCCGGTTGAAATTAGAGTAAACAACATTTGCATAAAAGGAAACTAACAAAACTAGTATGGCCATGAACAAGAGTTGCTAAAGAAAGACTATTACAATAGACCACGATAAGTTTTCATGTATCGAAAACTTCTCACAATAATTTCGTCATAAACCTAAGGCATCCAATGACTTGGATGGTTGCGGACTATTGGGGTCTTGGGTTTCACATTTTGAATTTCTCAAGCATTTAATGATCATAAGATTGTAGTCTTGTCTAGTCTAAAATAGTTAGTGCGTAAATTCTTTAAAAAAAATTTTAAAAAAAACCTCTCAAATATACAGTGTGGGCTCGTGCCTCCACTGGCGCTAGTCTAAATTCGCCACTGAAAAATCCCCATGTGTCGATGATTATCCCCCCGGGTCTTGGCCGTGCATGGCCGAACTGATGATTGTAGCCATGCTCAGCTATCGTGGAATTTTGTCGGTTTATACTTATCATCCCCAATTATTTATGAATAAATTTTTCGAAAACAATAACGATCGATAGAGCAAGAAACTTGTCTTTGGAGGGTGGCTTAAATGTGCGATTCCCACTGCAATACCACAAAATACTAATAAATTAAAGTTGCAATATCATTACACAAAAATAAATTGAAGATGACGATTAAATCAATGACTTAAAATTTATTTACCTAAATCTTAAAGGATTGATGCACCAAAATAGAAATATCAGTTTTGTAAAAGATTATTAGCGGACATCTCAAAACACTATGGCATGATTGAAGTTAAATAATGTAGTACCAGCTTACCAGGTAGTCTTTCCACGTGTATAAAACGTTTTTTATATGCAAGTTGCAATAAATATTTTTGTACCCAAACAGAAATAATTGGAGGGTTTTATACTTAAAAAGTACTTGCCTGTCCAGTTGATATTTTAATGAAGATATTATTCATTGTTTATATGCGTTACGCCCTTTGATAAATTTAAATCTGTCTCCTCTCCTCTCCAATAACAAGAGAGAAGCTTCCCGACCATTTCCTCTTTTTCAAGCTTAAACAAGTCCATATTAATGATCGAAATCGTATATTATCCAGATTTCGTCAAGTACTTCAACCATGTGAAAATTCATGTTGATTGGATGCGATTTGATACTTGATCCAAATTTACTTAACTTGAGTAAAGTTGGAAAAAGTGATTTCGATCCAATGTGACTAGTACAGATTTTTGAAGATTAATATGTCTAGTGAGTTATCAAACGGTATCTGATTAACACAATTTTTTTGAATGGTTGAAGTATGCGAGGAGTTCTAAATAACGCATAGATCGATCATTAATATGAACCCGATATAGCCCAGAAAAAGAGGACTGAACCAGAAGCTCCTCTCCCATTACGAACAAGAGGTCAGGAAATAGGGAATCATAGCCGTCCGTTTAGCAATCAACAATTTGGATTATCTTCATGCTATCTTCACGTAAAAATATGTATTTACCTGTAATATAATCCAGGTCGTTGATTGGCAAATGGACGGCTGTGATTGAGAGACTACGACCATGTTCGGCATTAGTTTTCAAGAACCGGTTTGCACTTTTTCCTTATTGGACTTTTCCTTATTGGACCCACATGGCAGGCTTCCCATCTCATTTTCTAGAAACTCTACTCTAGTGCATGCCTTGTGCGAGATGGGTCCGTGAGATCCACTTCAAAGACTCACACAAATAATCCAACCCATGCAAATGATTCAAGCTGTCCATTAGTTTTAAAATTATTTTTTGAGTCATCCAAAAAAAAATTGGTCAATTGTATAACTTTAAGTACTTAAATCAAATTGTCTAACTTTCTTCTAAACTTTTGTCAAAATTCAAGATCCTAAATTGTGAATCAAAATTAGATGACGGATCAACCACTTATAATTTTTTGAATGCACTAATTTTTTAGGAGTGACTTAAAAAATTAATTTTAAAACTAACAGGCAGCTTGGATCATTTGTGTGGGTCTTTGAAGTGGACTCCATAGACCCATCTCACACAAGTTATGCACTAGAGTAGAGTTTCTAGAAATTGAGATGAGAGACAAATGAGAAGTTTGACATGTGGGTCCAATCCGGAATAAATGAAAACCAGTTCTTGAAAACTATTGCCAAACATGGTCTACAACCCTAAGCCCTACAAGGTCCCCGGACCCAAGGAGCCAGATTCAATGAATATTAGTATTCTTTTTTAACATGGATTATTATTGTTGTTAGCCGAAGTTAATATTCTCCGTGAACTGCCTCAATCATTAAATGTTTAATTAACAGTATAGGATTAGGAGTATAACACCAATAAGGGCAAAACAGTAAATCGAGCAGAAGAGATTGACGAGTACATAATCACGTTTCATTCCCATTCCTATCATGGAATCAACCAAACCAACACATAAATAACACTTCTGCCCATTCCAAATTTTCCAATCCATCGCTTCCAAAAACTTCCTCCATCCAACAATGAAATCTCACCACCCTCTCTTCTCTCTCCTCGCCCTTCTCTCACCACCCTTCCTCTTCCTCTCCCTCCTCCTCCTCCACCCAATCCCCACCGTCGCTTCCTCTGACCCCACCGCAACCAACACCACAGACTTCATTCGCACAAGCTGCACCGCCACTCTGTACCCGGAACTCTGCTACAACTCCCTCTCCAGCTACGCCAACGCCGTCCAAGCCGACCCGGCTCTCCTCGCCCGTGTCGCCATCGCCGTAAGCCTCTCAAAAACCCGCAACACGGCCCGCTACCTCAACAACGTAACCCGCCGGGCCGACTACGGAGCCGACCCACGGGCCGCCTCAGCCCTCCACGACTGCCTCTCCGTCTTCGGTGATGCCATCGACCAGATGCGCGGTTCGCTCAAGCAGATGCGCCAGCTCGGCTCGGGCGGCGAGTCGCTGTTGTTCCAGATGAGCAACGTGCAGACGTGGATGAGCGCTGCGTTAACGAACGAGGAGACGTGTACGGACGGATTTGAAGATGTTGCTGACGGAGACGTTAAGACGGACGTTGATGCGCGGGTGGTGAAGGTGAAGGAGGTGACCAGCAATGCGCTGGCGTTGGTTAATAGTTACGCTTCCAAGGTAACGGCGCCGTGATCACGGTGGGCGGGTCTAGGCCGTTGAGTCATGAGTAAATTAAATGATTAGGGTTAATAGTATGTTATTGTTGGGGGAAAAGGGTATAGGCTTACAGTATTCAGAAATGAAGAAGATTATAGGAGCTTGATAGGGGTGCTTGTATATGTTTTTTTGTTTTCTTGAGTTTGTGTGTCATCTCGCCTTCATTCAAAAGAAAGAAGGTTAGCTTGGTCATTTTAAGAAAAGGAACCAAAGTTTTATTTCATCTTCTTTTGATTGGTTTTTATCTTTTACTCCCTCCGTCTCATTTTGTTAGTCCCTCATTGGGAAATTTTTTTTGAGTGCTAGGTGGGTATGATGTGACAGTACCCACCTAGGATCTAAGCCATTTTCGACGACCCAGATTGATTCCTTCTCTCTCCTCTCACCCAACCACTCTCTCACCTCCCTCTCTCACTCTAAAATCTGTACTGTCAGACCGCACTGTGGACGGCTAAGGTCGCCGAGCGGGTACAACATGTACCATAACCACCCGATACTGAAAATTTTCTCCTCGTTGAGTAACTAACTTTTTAAGGAACATAATTGTATCTTGTACTTTTTTCACTTTCCAATTTTGCCCCTTGATGGTATGTGTCATAAAATTCTAACTTCTCTAGAGGGATATAAAAGGAGGGGCAACATGTGAATGTGAGTTTTTATTTTTGAATCTTTTAAAAGTGGACAACTCTCTTGGAACATCCCATAATGAAATGATGGACCAACTTTGCGGGACGGAATGAGTAATCAATTAGCATGCATGCTCATCACATATGTATTTGCGCTTCGAAGGTAACCTGATTTGCATTAGTAGGAATATGTTATTGTGTGATTAAATTATTCAATAGTTTCGGAGCATAGCCACGTGTTATTTCGGATAATTCTAACAAGAGATTTTATGTAAGAGAGTCAATACACTTGGTTGTGAAAAACTTCACGAGAATGTGTGGTTTTAGAGTGCTACGGAGCATCATGTGACTGTGCTCTGGGAGCATTGAATAATTAGGCATTATTGTGGCGTGAAAATGGTATAGGGCTAATAGTAAGGGTAAAATATACATTTGGCCCTTAAACTATTCGATTTTTTTGTACTTCGTCCTTGAACTATCAATTCAACACAATGCCCCTTGAACTATCAAACCGTTACATGCATGCCTCTTGAACTATCAAACGTCACATATCCAGGCCAATCTATGATTCCCATTCATGTTTTGGACCGAAAAGTGAGAAATTGAACAATCCATGTTTTCTGATTCCACCTCCCGCTTTCCTCTCCCCCTACTTTCTCTGTGCTTGTTATACCACTGGCCCTATTCCTCTTGATCAACCTGATTTCTCCGTTGATTTGAACTTTACAAATTTCGTTGGGAATCTCAGGAAGACTCCGACTACGTACACTATTGTCCAATTCTTCACTTATTGGTCAGTCCACTTTTTAATTGGATTTTTTTTATTTCTTTTAATTAGTGTTGAATTAACTTCGACCTAGATTTGAATCACTGTGGTACTATAATATAGTGTTACTATTACTGTTAGGCTCTGTTTAGACAACAGTGGCTCAATTTTTGTTAGTGTACAATAAACCCAATGTCTCCCTCCCTCTATTTTTTGATCGATAATGGTGGAGGCATTCGGGATTTCTTTCATAGTTGGCCTTCTTTTGGTGTTAGAAGTCGAAAAAACCCTTTGGCACTAAAAGGGTCAATTTCTCACTTTTCCATCCAAAACATGAATGGGATTCATGGATTGGCTTGATTATGTGACGGTTTGATAGTTCAAGTGACATGCATGTAACGATTTGATAGCTCAAGGGGCATGCATGTTCAACTATTACTTTAAGGATGAACTAAAAAAAAATCCAAATAGTTTAAAGGGCAAATGTATAATTTACCCTTGACCATAACTACCAACAAAGAAGATATATATATATATACACTCCATTTGTCTCTTTTAAATGTCCAACTTTGTGAATCTAGTTTTTTAAGGAGACGTTGCCATTAGTCTCATCTCGATGGCAGTAATCTCAAGAGGAAATGGGAACCATATGTTTTCTATCAATGATTATAACGTTTGGAAGAGACACGAACGGGAACGTGATGCCAGGTTTTTCTGATTCCGACATTTGGCAGAGACAGGAATAAGAATGTAATTTCTGATGACATATTCAATCAGGAATCACATTCTCAGACTGAGTGGAAATCTAATCACTCCTTTATCCCATTGGAATTTCAGATTCTTGACTCATTCATTAGAAAAAGGGAAATGTTTACTTGAATAAATTTCTAAAATAATTGTTTCCCACGTAAGATTACTGAATTAATCTAAATACTAAAATGCAATTCTTCCAGGTATTAAATTCCTAAGAATTCAATTCCAAGTAATCGTATTCCTATTCCTACCCAAGAAAATTTATAGGAATTTGATTCCTGATAATCATATTTGTATTCTTACTCAAGATTCTGGTCATCCAAACACAAACTCACATTCCAAACATTAAAACCTTCTACATTTACCATTGATGGAGCAAAATGGAAATTTTGCCAACTTTTAATTACTATTTTTTTCAAATGGACACTCATTATTAAGGGATGGTCCAAAATAAATAATAGACATTAAAAAAAAAAAAGAAGTTTATGTGGTCCTTTGCCAGAAAGTCGTATCACAGTTTCATATCCATTTATTTTTACTTGTTTTTTCTCTTCTTATTTTGGTGGGAAGATTTTGTAAATTGACAATTCATTTTTGTAAAAGTTTGAGTTTCAGGATAGGATAAACCTATGGGTACCAAAACCCAACGTACAAAAATTGTACTAATCGGCATGCGGGACCCACTTTTGGGTCTCACATGAATGATCCGAACTGTTCAATAATTTTAAAATAATTTTTTGAGTTTCGCTATAAAAAATTAGCTCAATTGGATATGCGTAAGTTCTTCATCCAAACTTCAAGTTTTTCATTCAGAATTCAGGATCCTGAATTCTGAATGAAAAACTTGAAGTTTGGATGAAGAACTTACGCATATCCAATTGAGCCAAGAAAATTCTCAGGAATTTGATTCCTCGTAACTATATTCCTATTACTACTCAAAATTTTGGTCATCCAAACACAGCCTCACATTACAAACATTATGACCTTCTACATTTACCATTGATGGAGACATCATTATTACATCTCTTCGCACTAATTTTTTTAAAAAGAATCTACTGAAAAGAGAAAAATAGAAATTTTGCAAACTTTTAATTACTAACTTTTTCAAATGGACACTCATTCTTAAGGGACAGTCAAAAATAGAATACTAAACATAAAAATAAAAAAATAATTAAAAAAAGAGAAGGTATATGTGGTCCTTTGCCAGAAAGTCGTATCACAGTTTCATATCCATTTATTTTTACTTGTTTTTTCTCTTCTTATTTTGGTGGGAAGATTTTGTAAATTTACAATTCATTTTTGTAAAAGTTTGAGTTTCAGGATAGGATAAACCGGACGATAAACCTATGGGTACCGAAACTCAACGTACAAAAATTGTACTAATCGGTGTGCAGGACCCATTTTTTATTCTCACACAAATGATCCGAACCGTTCAATAATTTTAAAATAATTTTCTGAGGTTTGCCTGCAAAAAAATCAGCTCAATTAGATATTCGTAAGTGCTTCATCTAAACCTCAAGTTTTCCATTCTTAGGATCCTGAATTCTAAATGAAAAACTTAAAATTTGGATGAAGTAGTTATGCATATCCAATCGAGCTCATTTTTTGCAAGGAATCCAATCGAGCTCATTTTTTGCAAGGACGCTTGAAAAATTATTTTAAAATTATTGAACGGCTCAGATCATTTCTAGGAGACCCAAAATTAGGTCCCGCAAGCCGTTTAGTACAATTTCAGTACATTACCCTTCAGTACCTGTAGCATTGTCCTTTCAGGATATATTTTTTGTTGTGTACCATTTCTCAAAGCAGACTATAACCTAAGAAAGCCTCTAGCAGTTTTTTTTTTTGAACTCCAAAAAACGGTACTCTAGTGGGGGCTTCATTGCACTGTTACGCAAGGGCCATGGGGAAACCAGTTGCCGGCCCAATTTAACCCAACCTCTAGCGAGTTTCTTTGAGCCACGATATTAATCACTTGAATTATGTCAACATTTAACATTGACATCGTAGTAATTACAATGTGCATATACAGGAAAATTCAAGTGTTACAATATTACAAAAAGATATATTTAAAAATTGACACCCGTTGCAACGAAATTAATTTCAGAAATTGATAAATTAACAATGAAGAGTAATTTCCTCTAAATTTCTGGGAGCTCTGTGATAGGCGTGTGAGAAGCTTGTTTTTGAGTGCCTAAGTAGGGTGGTTTAGTATGTTAGACGTGCAGTTTAAGCTTTATTTTTCACTTGATATATGCACGGTGTGTTTTTGTGTATTGAGCATATTTTGCAGGTAACATAGGGTTGAGGGTGCAATTTCGTGACATTGAAAGTACATGCACGTAGATCAAGAGTTGGAATGGAAAAGAGTTTGCATGGAAGTGATCGAAACTCGTCAGGAGAGCTACCCCAATTCTCTGAAGCACTTAAGTTTGGCACAAAAAGCTCAAAAACTGAACAGAAAGTTCTTGAGCGCTACACCAAAAGTGGTGTAGCGCTACCGGCGTATTAGAAGTCAATGGTCAACAGAAGGAGTAATGGTCAAGGTCGCACGGAAACGAAGCGGTAGCGCTACCCCTAAACATAGGTAGTGCTACCGAGAGGCTATCAGACCCATTGAACGTCATCGTTTGGCTTTGCGCGGAGTATTTCAGAAATTTCGTTCGTTTTTCATTGGGATTACCTATTTTAAGTATAAATACTTTTGTTTTAACCTAGATTAGGGTTCCACGAATTTTCCTTAGGTTTTGTTCTTCAAAGTTTTCGGCTAGAGGGATTTCAAGCTTTCATTATTCAGCACTTCGCATTCAAGTTTATGTTTAGAATTTTCCTTTGTGGATTGGTTTCGCGTATCGACAATCAAGTTTGATCTTCCGTTTGCAATCTTGCGGTATCGTTTGCTATTGCTTTGATATCTTATTCCTTAAGCATGCTTAGATCTAGATTTAATTTGATTTCTGTAGTTAATGTTATCATGAGTGAGTAGTCGCCGTGAGTGCAGCTGCGGGGTGAAGGCGCCCACGTCCAAACTAATCAATGTTTCACCTCGGGCCGAATTAATTCAATTTTCAAGCAATTTTGGGAACTAGAAACTTTTCTAACAAACAAACCCAGGCATTATCAGAATTCGAATGCACACGGAATCTGGTGACAGGTGGTGCACATTTGTTAGGAAGCCTTTCTCGTATTCTAAAATCAGTAAAAAGAGTAATTGTGGCCCGATTAAATATCGGTTAGGCTAGGCATGGATGCTGGGTTCCCTCAGCTGTGCTCTCTTTATCAATTCGCATTCAATTAAATTAGTTTAGTAATCAGTCAGTCAAAACTGCACTTTCACACTTTTGAGTCAAGTACTTTAGTCGTCTCTGTGGTTCGACTCCGGTACTTCCGGATGTATTGTGCTACACTGGTCAAGAGTCCTACGCTTAGGACACGTCATTATTCGTCTTATTCTTAGTCACCTGGTCGGTCAAGCACTCTGCACCACCAAAATGTTCAGAAACCGTCACGATTTACCTATAATTTAGTAGGTAGTTGATTAACGACAAGGAAAACTCTAAAATTAGCTCACTGAACTGTCGTTAAGGTCTAAAAAGTGTGTTGAAATGTGTACAATGTGTATAAGAATGTGTAAAAGTGCATAAAAAAACGAAAAAAAAAAGTACAATGAGTATAATCTGGCCTGAACATTCCATTATTCTGTAGCTCTCCCACGAACTTACCTTCATGGAATTTAGAAAAATAATGTTGAAATTGAAATTTGGAGGTAAGATTTTCAATTTCAACAGTACCATCCACATTTCACCACTAACTTACCTTAATAGTACTCCCTCCGTCCCATAAAGTTGAATCACTACGAAACTACATGTAATTTTCAAACTAAAAAATAATGTATTTACCAAAATAATTTTTGAATTTTTTTTGCATCGTATAAAAGTTCTCGATGAGATCTATCAAACAAGATCCATATTGACTAAAAAATTATTTTCGTAAGCACGTTATTTTTAACTTGAAAATTATACGTAGTTTTATAGTGATATAACTTTATGGGACGGAGGGAGTAATTCATTCATATGTGTGGTGGACCAGATGAACTTGACCTACTCATATTATGGTTGATGTTACACAATTTCTACCTCTACCTTTGGCTGTAATTATTGTTCCTTGGGATGTCACCCTCTATATAGAGTGATTGGTGGTGAAAAAAGTAGAGCTTACCAAATTATGCGGCGTCAAAAAATCATTTGAGTTTTTTCTTTGGGAAAATAGTCATCATTGCTATTTCTGGTGACCGTACAGTAGTACCATATTTCAAGTATTATTTGAGATATATTGTATTAGAAAAATGTGTTCTAGTATATGACAAATGAGGTACATATTTTCAATATAATGTGGCACATTACATGAAACTTAAAATGCGGTACAAAGACATTGTCACTGAAAAATGACAGTCAAGGCTTGTTGCAATGAAAAATGGGCTAGTTCCCTGTCCAGTTCATCTAAGCAATTAATGGTTCGGATTTCATCTCATTCCAAACAAATCTAAACCATCCATATTCATCTGCGAATTTGAGTTGTCGACGGCTCGTATAGACAGAACGGAGATTTCGGGATAGCAAATCCGCTCTCGAAAAATAAACCTCGAAGGAAAGGAGACAATACACCCATCACAAAGGTGAAAGACGGATGGGCTGCAAATTGAAAAGAAAATCTTGCCCCATTATTCTTCACAGCATGTGCATGCTTTATTTGTCACATTCAGGGCCAGCCCTAGGCATAGGTTCACCAAGCCGCCACTTAGGGTCCCCGTTTTTGGCCCAATTAAAGAGACCCCAAATCGTAGAAGATGTTATATATTTAGTAGGCCAATGTTCTTACACCTAAGGTTGTTGTGGTGCAGCGATAAGTCCATTAAGTTCTGTCTGTGAGTTTCATTGTTCGAATCCTTCCACCTCAATTTTTTAACACCAGTATATGTTGAAAATTTTATAAGAAAAACCATTACAATTGCTGGCGACAAAACTAGAACTCTCAACCTGAAGGTTCTATATACAATTCCACACTTAAATAACCATGTTTGGGAAAACTAATATATATTCAATTGTTTAAGAGGCCCCATTATTAAATCACGCTTAGGGTTCTGAAAATCTCAGGGCCGGACCTGGTCACATTGGTTAACAGAAAGTAATTTATTTCAAATTTGTGACTCACTATGTATTTAACACTATGTTCTTTAAATTTCTAGACTTCACAATATTGTTTTCACAGATAATGCAGCTAAATAAAAAGGCATTTATTGATCCAGATGAATGTGCTCAGTGAGCTGAGATGACTCAACCGAAAAAGCTGGTAAATCAATCCTGCTACTAAGTTTTTTGAAAAAATTGGGTTTTTACGGTTTTTTATGTGTTGTATTGTGAGAAAATAACATGTCTCGGTGTTTAGAAAAAATAGTTTTTTGTTAGTGGAACACATAGGGCAACGACATTAGCCAGCTACACATCCGATATACAAGAAGCAATTTTGCATATCTGCATGACTCCTCTTGTTGTTCGTTATTTGAGTTAAATTACACTATCGACGAACTCATTTTGTAACACCATATACCACCTTATGATAATAAGATTGCGTTATTCATCACCAATCTATATTCCTTTTAGTTAAAATTGTTTTCACTTTTTTATTTTTTATTTTATATAATCGGATGTCTGGACCAGCTTACGCGGGCATCTACTAATTCTGTGGCTTTGGAGGTAACTAACCGGGGATAATCCTTAATGGCCCCAAGAGTTTGATGGCAAGAAAAATCGAACCTGAGATCTTAGATGAAAGCAAACCCCTAAGTCTCAAGGTCAGATCATTTTGCCAATCTCTTGGGGTTTTATTAGTTAAAATTGCTGTGACATTTAGCACACATGGACATCACATTTTTCATATTGCTAAATTGATAACCCATTTACCAAAGGGCAATAGGCCCTACGGTATTTCCCAGCTCCATCAGAGGAGACTAGGGTTTGAGTCTCAGTAGAGGCATTGGGGGTCCAGGGCTACGAAAAGCTTCTAGACCTGCCGTGGACAAACTCCCTAACTCTCACGTTAACCCCCACTGATGTATACCGTAGAAGAAAAAAAAAAATCGTTGACCCATTTTCTGACTTGACCAGCTTTCTTTATTTCCTTTCTCTTTCTGCTTTAGAATGGGATCGATGGAAGCTGGACGTGAATTAGTTGATTTTGTTTGTTGGATTGGTCCGCTCTGATTCATTTAGTTGGTACGAATCACGAATTTTTGGACAACCTCAGTCTTATTTAATTATATCATAACCTTATCAACTTAATCACGTGTCATAAACTACGTATTGAATAATCATTTATAATACATTTTGTTTTATTGTTGAATAAAGTGACGTGATAACATAAAGAAAAAAAAAGTTAGCAGCAGCCAATTTTGTGACCACAAATGCATGAAAGTGATGAGCGAGACAAGAATTTTTAAGCATAAAGCGTGTTGTGGGTTGGAAGGTTTTGAGGCTTTTGTTGTGGAATGAACCGAACCCACTTTAAGGTTCACGGGTAGCATGCATAATGTGAATGAGTGACCCTACCTTCCCATGCTATGATATTATTATTATTTTTTTTGGTACATATCCTAATCTTCCACACCACAGTCCACAAGTTACAAATAAAAGGATTGTGGAAGTTTAAATAACAAATGTATATTTGTTTATGACTTCACATTTTACTTCGACTGTAATTCTGATAATATAAGATTATTTATTCAAAATTCCGAAAAACAAACTGACTTCTTTAACCGATTATTTATCTTAATAGAGGATCATTTCCACCATCCCCTAGCGTGGCTCCATTTAAAGGCGCCCGAGCAAACCTCCATATAAACGGACCTCAAAAGAGTTGACAGCACCTGAAAAAAGGTTTTGAACCTAAAAACTTAAGAGAAAGCAAACCCTTAAATACCGAGTCTCTACCACTACCAACTCTTTTAGTTAAGGAGATTACTCTTGTAGTTGGTGCCTAGATGGGCAACCGAATGAGACTTACTACAGCTTGTAGTGAGTCCCCTCACTATAAACCCACCAATTTCGGAAGAGTGATCCCCAAAAGTATGTCAACGTATGATGTATTTCAGATATCACTAGGATATATAGGGAATTGAGTAACCATAGGGCCGGGGGAAGGCTAAATGGATCATACAGGATGGGAATTTCCTCCTATGGTAAGATTTGGTTTCTCATGGGAATTAATCAATTAATTCGCTTAACTAATCACTGAAAAGACCTGCAAGTGGTGGCTAGCTCATGCGGTAGAGCTCTTGGATGCCCCACGCTGCATCTCGGGATCGAGTCCCATTCCCCCCTCCCCCGTGTAATAAATGAGGAATAAGAATGACATAAAAAAAAATACTGAAAAGACCTACATTAGCAACTCGTGATTTATCTATCTTCTGTTAAATTTAGATTGGGCTGCTACTTCCCCCAGACCAGCCCAAATATTACAGACCGAGCTTATATGTGTCAGGGACACTATGATCTCAACCCAGAAGCATAACAAGGCCCAAAATGTGATCTCATTAATTCACGGGCTTTTGCTTGAACTATTGGGTCACTAACAAATCGGTGAAAAACAATATGCTCAAAAATTGCCCTGTTAATTCAGAATTTGCATTTGTTGTACTACTAGCTGTTGCATTTGTGCGGAACGAGTTCTAATATTCTTCTACGCATGCTATCAGAAGGTAATAGAAAATTAGACAATCATATCTGGGCCAAGTGAAAACGTGGGTGTGGCCGAAATCTGCCCAATACAAACCTCAAACAAATTTGAATCCATAGCGAGAAGGGCTGGCCCTATGCATAGGCGCACCATGAGGCTGCCAAGGGCCTCTCACATTGGGCCCAAAATTGGAACCCACATTAGAGAACAAAAAAGCAGCTGCATTGAATTGTTTCACTTATCTTGCAAAAATGTTCAGTGTACATTTGGATCATTAATTTCTCTTTCCTGGACTATTTTGGAGAAATCTTTCACGTCGCCCTACTACTCCTCTTCATCTGGCCCAGTGGAAAGATTTTTAGCTCTTATTGTAACGCCCCGAAAATTGGGTATGTTAATAAATAAATTGAAAAATTATTTAAATAAAATTCCAACTTCATAAAAAAAAATCCAAAGAATACTTAATAATTTTTTTTTTTTACGAAAATTAAGAATAACTAGCTTATTACAACTGAAATAAATTGAATCAGAACATTGTCTGAGAAACTTAAACATTTATTCAAAGAATACCCAATGGAAATAAAATAACAGAGCCACCTAAATTTTAAGTTCATCGATAAAGCCATAGGTCCGCCAATTGATTCTCATCTACTGCTCCATCAGCGCCATAATCGTGAGGCCTCATCTCTCAGACGTACGGCGTTGGGGGCCAGAGACACAAAAAAGAAACGATTGAGTGGTAAAATTACACTCAATAAGGCACCCTAAACCACCATTTTACTAAAGATATTCATGCAACAAATACACACATAACTGAAATTTTATTTAAATGAAATACTCAGATTTTTATCATCATTACTCAGCACATTGATTCTCAAAATTTCATTTTTCTCATTCTAATTTCCGACAAATACTTTCCATCATCGGCCTCCGTTCACAATATACCTCAGGTGCTCGATCACACAGCAAAGCCACCTCGGGCCGGGTATACTGTGCAAGGCTCACGATTTATCAACCATAGATCAATCTCTGTCCGGTATCGATTCCCACCCACAGTATACTTCCGGTGCCCGATCACACAACAAAACTACCTAAAAGTATAGACTGCGCATGGCTCAAGACCTATACCGGACACGTCCCAACCCCAATATTGCGATTAAATTCAATCATTCTTAAACTTTAACATTTCGATCAATAAGTACTTAAAAATTGGGTTCATGCATCATGTGGGTCATCATTCACATAAGTCTCACATAACAATAAAATAATCACAAGGTTAAAGAAAAACTTAATACGGCATGTAAAACGGGCAACTTCCTCGATTTGTTAAAAATAGTAAGTTAACTCTAAAAATCACGAATTTTTACAGGGATATTATACTTCCCAATACGAACAGATAATGTGTTTTACTCGAGTTCCAATTCCTTCATTAAGATGTTGAAAACGGGGTTTTAAAAGTAAATCGTGTTCTGTCTCGTTTTTCCACTACAGCAAAAAACTTCGAAAAATCACACTAAATTCTACGTAACTCAGATTAAGACGAGTTCTACATGGAATCCACTTAATTTTTTGAGATCTACAATCTTAATGTTTTGAGTTTTCTCTGAAACTGAATAGAAATAATCGAAAAATAGCAGAAACGAAACTGTGCGCAAAATCTCTATTTTCCGACATCATCACTTGTTTACTTCTACTAGCCATATGATAATGATCCGACTTCCAACAATTTAAATTCCTTTTTTTTTCCACGTACACACAACTATACAAAAATAATATACTAAAGTAAAAGTTAGGTTAAAGATGTCCTACCTCTCCTCCGACAAACTTAGCACGCTAGCGAAACGATAGGATCGAAAAATCACAACTTCGTGGAGAAATCTGTACAAAGGCAATTAAATATCCGCGTGAAAAAATAAAATAAAATATACTCCGCGAGAAAAAGAGAGGAATTTACCAATGGTGGAGGAGATATAATCCAAAGGATTATATTTTTTTTTCCTTTGTGAGAGAAAATGAAAGAGAACCAAAGGAAAAAGAATGAAGAAAGAAGAAAAAGAAGAAGAATGGATTACCTGTGGAAGAGGAAATTTCCGAGAGAGAGTGAGGGAGGGATTAGGAGTTCTACTTAGTTTAAAACTAAGAGGATTAGTGATATGGAAGAGTTCAAGAAGAAATAGGAGACTATAATGATAAGAGAAAAATAAATAAATAAATAAAATATAAGGGTAGGGTAGGTTGGGATAATTAGGATGAGTTTTCAAAATATATATATATATATAAATATATATTTATGCAACTAATATATATGCATGTAAATACATATCTATAGTTATCTTATTGTTAAGATAATAAACCCTATAACTATTTATATTTATATTTATGAATATAAACATATTGAAATAAATAAATAAATAAAAACGATCCGTTAGACTTATCCTTGACGTGCACCGAACGAGACTGGCTACTAGGATGCACTCTTTGTATATTTCAAAGGAAAATGCTATTTTAATATGGTTGATAATGTGTAAAAATTGCATCGACATCTGATAAAGAAAATTAAATGCTTTTTACGATTGAGGGTACTCTTTAATGGAATGATAAATGTTATTGCAATAATTTCTTTGTTACATCAAATATTTTTAGTTTTTGTATTGATCTTTGATTGGAGTAATTTAAATAGATACAAAAAGTTAGATCACATTTTTAAAAATACTCCCCTTTTTTAAATGTCCGTTTGAGAAACCTGAATTTTTGTGGTTTTTCTAAATTTTTTTTGCACCAAACGAAAATACTCAATTTGGTATAAATCAAATAAAAGGATTATAAGAAAAAAATATATATACTTTTAGTGGTTTGAAATTGTAAGTATTTCTGTAGTAAACATTTAAAAGGGATGTTGAGAGTAGTATTTAACATTGATTTTAGTGGGCTGTTTTTTTTTTTTTTTTTTTTAAGGCTATTGATTTTTATGGTGGAGTTACGTTGGACTAGAATTCAATAATGGAAAATGCTTAACACCCCAAAAAATTACTCTAAAAGTAAAATCAGTAGATCAAATAAATACAAAAGTGAATATGAATCACTGATTTCTCTTTCGGAATAATTTTGGTGTAAGTTTTCTATCAAGACCTGTTACAGTAAATTGAACTTGCAGGTTTTAACATAAAACCAAATTGTGTACTATTTGTTACTATCACACTTGCTGGTTGTTGGGTTTTGCGAAAGAATGTTTGAGCTAGGGATGTCCACGGATTGGATCCATATCCAATCCGCTCAAAGCGAATTGTGGCTTTTAAGATCTGGAACCAAACTGAACATTCACGGATCGGTTACAGATTAGATCGAGCGGATCCAATCCGATCCAGATCCAGAACCACCAAATAAGAAATTCTCGATCCGGACCGGAACCGAACATTCACGGATGGATCAACGGATGGTTCAAATTGGTTTGAATTGGTCAGATTGGCGGATCGGATGATCCGCTGGACAACCCTAGTTTCCTACACCCTGTTTGGGTTGGGATATCTCCCCCGATAACATTTGACCTCCTAATAAGAGGAGGGCCCACCTTATTACCCCATTTGGCGACCCAATTCTCCCTCCCTGATAACCTTTCACCCCCTCTATGCTTTATCCCATCGGGGTGCCTCTCCCTGATAATTTTTGGGTTGCCCTCACCCTCCCCAAAAATTATCCGGGAGAAGAGGGCTGGGTTTTTTTTACCAATACACCCCTCTCTATCCCCCTCCCCTAGTTAATTTTTAACAAAAAACGGTCAAATTTTCAACAATGCAAAGATGGTGGGCTATTCGTTAAGAAGGTGATACACAGTGAGTTCCAACGAGCTCCAGCGGCGAAAATCAAAGACAGATCTGATCTTTTACCGATCTACCATAGGCCCAAATCATTTGTCGGTGGCCAGTTTTCATCCTCTGCTTTTCAAATTGCAGCTTCAACCGGAGAAGAAGACTAAGAGATGAGAGAGAGAGAGAGAGTGGGTAGACAGCCTTCTAGTATTAATGAGAGAGAGAAAGTGGGTACATCCTCTACTTTCCAATGTATTACTGTATTGCCACTTGTGTGGGTAATAGTATTTCAATCCAAATAAAAATACGTTTTTTTATAAAGCAATGAATTTTTCTTGATTAAAAAACGTATTTTTATAAAATTTTAGATGACAACCATTCTAATGTTTAAAAAAAACGCTATTTAAAAAAATATTAAAATAATTAATATTTTCAATGATATAAATTAAATTAACTTGGAATTCTCCAAAAATAATAAAATAAATTAAGTCTAGTAATTATATAATTAATGCATAATAAGATTTGGTATACCACAAGGGCAAAAGAGTCATTTGATAGCTTTTTCCATCATTCACCCCCTCTTATTTTTAAATCATCCAAACCAAGTGAAAAATTATCTTCCTATTTAATCCCTCATCCAAACTATCTACTTTTTTTTATCCCACTCTACAAACATCACATCAATGTGAGTCAATCCTCCAAAAATAATACCCCATCTTAAACCTATCCTCCTAAAAATAATACTCCATCTAATCGGGACCTATATGATGTAGGTCAAGTGGACCGTAGGTCGGATGAAGATCCGAAAGTAGAAGCCCAGAAACCAGAGTCCCTTTTGTACTCTATCTGGTTTACCTCTATTTGTCCAACTTATTACAGGACATCATTATTACATGTGTTATATTATTTCTTTTCTCCTTTTCAATGTATTTAGTTTCAAAAAGTAAGGGTAAAAATGTAAACTCACCACTTTTTTGCTTGTTACTTTTGAACTGAGACAATAATTTTAGGACAACGAAAAGTGTCAATTGGGATAAAAAAAAAAAGGGACGGGGGGTGTACTATTTTATGTGAAACATAGATGTCACTGGAGCTGTCAGCTATTGTAACCAAACATGCCGTACATTTAGGGTTTGTCATTTCATCCAACCAGATTGAATCCGATCCAATCCCCAATTTGAATGGATCCGCAATATGGAGATCTGTTTGGAGATTGGATATGGTATGGGAGTTTTGTTTGAAAATGTTTGGGGATCGGATAGGAGGTGGAGATAGGCATGTCCCTGCCTCGAATCCGCTCCGAATCCGTTCCCGGATCCATCCCCGCCCTGATCCGCTCCGTCCCTGAATCCCCTAATATAGAGGTCTATTCATGAGTTATGAAACTTTTGGATCCCACTAAATTTTCTCCAAAAAAATGGGGTTACACTAAATTTTCTCCAAACATTTTATTATAATTGAACTTTGTAATACAATAAATCTGATTAAATAAGAAATGTATCACTATAATTTGAAAACATCCCAACTAAATTAACATATACTCAACTATCAATCATATGCATTCCTTAAAATAAACACAAAAAATTATAAAATAAAAATAATATTTTTCCAATCAAGCCATTAATTTTGTTCCTATTGATGAAATCAATTTTGTAAACTTTCTTCTCAATCGAGTTTAGAAAGCTTGCCGATCAGGACCCAATTTGTGTTTTTTTAATGATACTTTTCATCCGATTAAATGTCTACTGATACACGATCCATTTAATTTTTTCTACGACTGATGGATACCATAATATACTATCTTACAACTTGAATTGCAGCTGACAAACACTTACACATGGATACTGTGACGTACCGTGCCAACGATAAACGTATTGTGCTCGTGCCAGCCCGGCTCAATCAACACCTCTACTGTTAACTTGATTTTAGCATTTAATTTGTAACTAAGATTCTAAATTTTTAGTAATCTCTTCTTCTTCTTTTTTTAAATGATTGAATCCTCGTGGGGATCCCCTCTCCCCATTTAGAGTGGGGATGGAGGATGATAACAAAGCCAAGTTGGAGATCGGGTAGGGGATGGATATGAAGAAGAAGTTTGGGAATTTAGAGTGGAGATAGTATTCTCCAACCCCGATCTGCTCCCATATCCATCCCTACGTACCTTGACAGCCTCCATATTAACCAAAATTTCTAGTCTTACACTAATGAAAAGCAAACAAAATTCAAGACGAGACACAAAATAACAGTTCCATATGCAGAAATAGTGATACTTCAAGGATTCCTTTTGTTTGTGCACACAAATAAGAGATATATTAGCAAGATATTTTTTCTTTTATTTTTTTGGTTTTGACAATTAGGAGTGTCTAGGCCAGCGTACTTGCACCTTAGGGTCATCATCAGGCCGGGTCGGGCTGCAACCTTTCAACCCAAGCCCGCCGGCTGATCGAGCAAGCTTTTTCTTTTTAGCAGGCCGGGCTATTTCTCAAAAGTTGAAGCCCAGGCCCAACCCACAGGCTTATCCTATTCAGGCGGGCTGGGATGGGCAATTTGGGCGGATCAAATGCCTTTTTTTTTATTTTTCATTTTTGTTACCGCTAAATCTTTTGGAGCAATTTTTTTTAATTACTGTTTAACCTTGTCTACCCTACCATGTGCTGTAACAATACTACAGCATGAGCAGTTGTTAGTTGCTACCCATGTAGCAAATGGATGGTCAAATTTGAATACCTTTTAAAAGGGTAAACATTGTTGATATGTTTTTTTTTTTGGAAAATTTGACAATCAAACCATTGTCTATATCAAAATCTCCACCATCACTGCATATGTTCAGTTGGATAGTCAAAATTAAATACCTTCTCAAAATTTTAATGCATATGTTTAGTTTTCTATTAGAACTTTACTCCGAGATATATACACATAGTTACACACATATGTCCAACTATGTGTATTATTTTTTTTATTTTGGTAAATTTGTATTATATCTTTTTTTGGTACATTATATATTATATCTTATGTACATTAACCGTTCAATAATGAATTAAAAGTGTATCGCTATGGGAGGACTACTATCTCGGGTGGGCAAGTTGTAGATCAAATTGGTAGGCCCAAGCCCGGCCCATGGAAAAGTCAGGCTGGGCTAGTGGTGGGCTCAGGCTCGAATAATGCCCGGCGGGCTTTGCAAGCTTCAGGCGGGCCGCGGGCCAAAATGGGCCAAATGATGAGTCTTTCTTGCACCTCGAGTAATCCTCTCTCAAGTCCAGTTAAATGCAAGCAATTCACAACTAGACTATGAAATTCATAAGATATTACTTTCTTGCTGCATGACTCAAAGAATTAAACTCTAATCAATTATGTGAGGAGTAAACAGGGGTGGCTCCAGCATTGTGACAGCTGGGTTCAAAAGATGGACTAACGAAGACATAAAATTTAATTAGCTATGAATTAAATTTCTTTAGTATTGTCAGCGCTTGATTACTCATGCAAAGTTAAAATAAATGTTTCCAACTAAATTTGAACTAAATTGTTATAGCCAAACAAAACAAAATAAGTCTAACCCAATTATAAGAGCCCAATATATAGTAAACATTTTGAGCACAGGGGTCCTAAAAAAATAAAGGTAATCTGGCGGCTTCAAAATATGAAGACTCTTTGTTGAATATTATAATGTGTTGAAGACTCTTTTTGTCAAACAATATAATGTATATGTATATATTTCTACTGCCTAGCCAAAAAAAATTTGATACAGTTTTCTATCATAAACACGCTATTATACTTTTGTTGGCACTGCACAAAAATTCTGGAACTGCGTTGGGATTAAACCAACCATCTAACCAGACTAATCTCTGGCTAAGATTTGTTTTCGGGAGGACCATGTTTGTATGTTAAGATCAAGAGTCTTTTCACCGTCGTTCTTATCATCCAGGTAACTATCTAACTTCATGGCCTAATACGTGGACAAAAATAGGTTGTTAACCTGTGACCACGTGGCAGATTAAGGACTTGATATTCCACAACGACCACATATTGTAGACTGGCTGACTGTTCACCTAAAACCAACGAAAAGGGTCGATTGTGTCATAATCAAAACTAATGGTCCTTCACGGGTCATTTCGTATACAGTTGGTAAAACGATGTGGGCGGTGAGATAATTCTTGAGTTTTACTGTATATAAGACACCAACGGCCCCAACATTAATTGCAATAGAGATTGTTGGCTTGATTTTACTAAGAATTCACAAGTCACCTAGCAAAAGTTCGAGCCTTGATATGTACTCTAAAAATATAATTTCCTAGTTGTTGGCATCAAAATAATAACAAGCGCCTTTATTCATTTTTTTATTTATCTTTATTAGTCGCACATTTCTACTAAAGACATCAATGTATGAGACATAACGTCAGCAGATTTAAACTCGGCTTGCATTATATGAGACTTTTAGCCCTGTTAAAAGTATTCAAAGTGCCAAAAGTTAGGTATTTTTTTTTATAAAAGTTAGATAAATTTCTTTTCTCGAAATGAATCAACAATCTGCAAACTAGAAAAAAATTTGAATAAAGACAACCTAAAAACACTTTTAGGCCTAGTTTTTCAAAAAAAAAAAATTCAAGATTTGACAAAATCACCTTTTGGTTGATAAAATCTCAAATTTTTAATGCAAAAAGTTAAGATTTTATTAGCTATTCTCCTCATTTGATAAAATCAAACAAGAAACTCAGCCCCCAAGTCAAGTAACTTATTTTGAAAAACTATCCCTTATTTTGTATGGGCAGGTTTGGAAAGATTGAACTTTGAAGGCAATTGTAAAGTCGATCCTGTTTAATACATAAGCTCAAAAATCAACCCGATCCAATTTTATAGCCTAAGAATTTCCGAGTTGGTAACGGGTTGGACGAGCTTGTGGGCCAGTGTGCATTCACCCTAATGACCCATTGGGCTTGTAGCTATACTGTATGTTGGTGCTGAGTTTTCCATTTGATTTTAGCAAATAAGTTCAGCGAGTGATTAATCATGATTTTAGCACCTAATAACTCATTTACTAAAATCATGACTGAAAACGCACACCGTCACACGTTGCGGCCATTGTGAGGGTGTGCGTATTTTGTCTTTGCAACTTTGTGGGTGATTCTATCACATCTGCTTGTATTATGTTGATTAATATTGATGCGTCTGACTCCCTCCCTGTCACTTATTGGTTCATCCTAGCTATTAATTTCTGGTTATGAGGTGATTGCCATAATCTCAACTAAAAATTGTTCATATTCCCATTCACGTATCTTCCAAATGACAAAACCAATTTTGACTTTTCAAGCCCTGTGCTTGAGCTTTCTCTCTACCACAAATGCCCGTATGGCTTCCCTTTTTTCTTGAATTCCTGCAAACAAGTAATACCCCATAAAAGTAGAAGTTCCATGAGTACTTGAACGATGGAGAAATTTCTGTTTTTTCGCCCCATCTTGGACTATACGCCCATACTCGTTCATGCAATAACCCATAAGAAATCCTAAGGGATAGAAGATAAACGTATAGAAAATGTACAGATTAATTCGGGAATTCACTTTTGGGTCTCATACGAACGATCTGAGCTGTTCATTTATTTTAGAATAAATTTTCGAGGGGCATTGCAAGAAATCACCTCAATCAGACATCCAGAAGTGCTCGATCTAAAGCCAACCCCATTTCATTCAAAAAAATTTAACGAAATGGGGCGGGCTATAGATCGAGTACTTATGCACGTCCGATTGAGGTGATTTCTCATAAGAGCCCTCAATAATTTATTTCAAGATGAATGAACGGCTCGAATCATTTGTATGGGATCCAAAAGTAGGTCCCCAAACTCATCTATACTTTTTCTATATGTTTATCTCTGTACACGTAGCAACCTCCATGACCCATATCACACGACATATGAATGGTACTAAGGGTACATAATTTTTGCACAGAAATGATAAAATCGATTGATTTGGATTTACTACAGGTCTCACACGGATTATCAGTGTCTTTTGTATTTTTTCAAAATAATATTAACTATTACCCTGTAAAAAAATCAAATCAATTGGAAATCGGTAAAAATCCTCCATCAATTTATACAATTTTTGGTTAAGAATAAAAAACTGAATAAACCGATAGAGTATTTTCTCATATATGAATGACTTGATTTTTTACAGAGTAACAGTAAATATTATTTAAAAAAATATAAATGGTGTTAATCATCTATGGAGGACCTGGAGTGGGTCCAAATCAAGGGTACAAATCAATTGATTTATACGATTTATGTACATAGAAACTTGTATTAGTATATCTATCCAATGTTGGCACAGAAGGACCAACCCTTTAATTTTGGATGGTTGGAAATTAAAGGCACAGGAGGATCCTTTTTATTTTGGATTTGGAAACCCTGGACCACCCCCTGTAGGGTGATTTTGTAAGGCGCCGAGATGGGTTTTCGACAGTCTTGATTTCATTTAGATATTTTATTAATCAGACTCATTAATTGCCGAGATCAACGGCCTGAGAGCAGCCTTTCAAGGCCCCCCTCTGGCACGGTTTTGATCATCTGTTACCACAAATGCACGTATCGCTTTCATTTTCTTGAATTCCTATAACAAGTGAAACCCCAATTGAATAAAAGTAGAAATTCCATTTTTTGAAATTTATGCTTTTCCGGCCCAGCTTGGACTGTACTCCCGTACTCGTTTATGCAATGTCAGCAATGACCCATATCACACGCCATATGAATGGATGGATATATCTTGCCAAATATTGCGTGACAGTACTAACGGCTTGTTTGGATGGGGCGTTAAGGGGATATAAATATGGAGGGACGTTATTTATACCCGGACCCATGCATATGGAATGGTTTGCCTACAAAAAGTGCAGTGTTATTTATCACCCAGACTAAATATCACCCCTGCAGGGGTGTTATTTATAGACAGCCCAAGGGTGTCCATATTTATCACCCCCTAATACCCCTGTATTTTTACCAAAATGCCCCAAATAATCCCCCCTTCCTCTCCCTCTTGGCCTAATACTCCACATGGGACTCTGGGAATGCAATATATAGTAGGTCATTGCCTAATTGAGAATCCCTTCATCTGTCAAGGGATCTAATTTTTTTTTTTTTGAAATTTTTAGTCAAATAATGTCACCTATGATGATTTCAGATCAGAAAAATGGCTTTGAATCTTGAATTTTTTGCGAACTAACGACATAAATCCTGTTTAATCAACAATTTTCTAAATATATTTAGATTTTTGGGCCTTAAATGCCGACCAAATTAAAATTGTTTGTTGGGAAACAATTGAACGGTATTGGTTCACTTTTTCTAGTTTGATAAAATCCCACTTAATCAACTACTCGGATAAAAAATTAAAATACTTCCACACATAGTTTTTTATTTTTTTCACCAAATTAAACTACTAATAGAGATCTTTAATTTGACAAAAAAACATTAAAAAAAAACTATATATAGTATAAAAATTGTGATACGAAAAATGCACATTTGTTTGATCCTTATGTTTTACACCACTACAGTTGTAAAGATCGTAAAAAAAAGTAAACGTCTAAATTAATTTTTATAATAAAAAAATTAATATAAAATTTAATTACAATTAAATCTTATAGCTTAATTAGTTATTGAGTTTCAACAATAAATAAATTAATTATTAGATTTATCTAATTAAAAAACACATAACTAATACGAATATTCACATAAGGGCAAAAAAAGTCTTTTGACAGATTTTTACATCATTCACCCAAATTTAATCCCCTTTCTCACAAAATCATCCAAACCAAGTACTACTTAATCCCCCCTCCATAAATATCACATCACTGTGGGGCCACCCTCCATATATATTACCCCTTACTATCTTATACCCTCTCCATATTTAATACCCCTAAAACTAATCCGGCATCCAATCGGGCCGTAAAGGGTACATAATTTTTGTACAGAAATTATAAAATCAGTTGATTTGGATTTACTCTGGATCTCATACAGATGATTGGAGCTGGTTCTATTCCTAAACATTTATGGGGGTTATTTTGGAAACCTCGACATTTTATTTTTTTTTACTTTTTAAAAATGACTAAATTTTTTGGGACATGTTAAAATAGAATAAGAGACAGATGAAGTATCTAAGATGTTATCATTTTATTTTCTTTGGTGCTGATACGGCCTTAACTTATTCTTCTGCTTTAGCTACCAATCCAATGTTTCATCGGATTGTTTTCTTTCCTTTAGGCTTGAAAATCGAGCTCAAGCTCAGCCGATTACTTATCAAACCGAGCTTTAATGAGTCGAGCCACGAGCTGCTCGCGAACAACTCGTTTCGTTTGCAGCCCTTGGCCTAACAAAAGGTTGACTTCCAAGTCCCCTGGGCCTTTTTTTGGGAAGGACTAAAATAAAAAATAAAAAAAATTGAAATTTCTACTCCTCCCCCTGCTACAGTTGAAAGCGCCCCAAAGCCAACCAGTGGCCTATAAAATGGGCTCTCTTTCATTCAATATTTGATCAAACAAATAAACAGTGAGAGAGAGAGAGCAATTTATTAGTTTTTAAAAGTTTGGTGTCATAACGTACGTTTATGGATAAGTCATACGTTATCGTTTTAATACTAGCCATTTTGGGCATGAGGTTGGCCCATGGTGACTCAACAATTAAACTGTGCAACCAAACTCCGTACCCCAAACTATGCAACTCCATCGTTGTCACAAAACCTATGGCCACCCTACACGAAACCCAGTTCAAGTTACGAGAATCAGCCTTGCAAACCACTTTGGATAAAGCTAAAGAAGCTCATGGGCTAGTCAAGGCCATGGACGTGGCCACGTTTGATGACCGGGCCAAGTTGGCCTGGGCTGATTGCATGGAGCTTTATGAGGATACGGTTGATCAGCTTAACCGATCTTTGGGCTCCACCGATCATTCCAGCTCTCAGACGTGGCTTAGCGCCGCCTTTACCAACCAACAAACGTGTCGTAACGGTTTTACCGATTTTAACTTATCTTCCTACTTAAACTCGTTTCCCGTTATGTTAAGTGATTTTTCAAAGTTGTTAAGAAACTCACTAGCGATAAACAAGGCTGCAGCTCCATCAATGGCTGCACTCTCCAATAAAAAGACACGAAACCGTCGCCTTCTTTCTGATGGCTTCCCGGAATGGATATCTGCCGCTGATAGAAAGCTTTTACAGTCATCCGGTGGAGCACCGGCGGCAGATATTGTGGTGGCCCAAGACGGTTCTGGCAACTACAAGACCATTTCCGAGGCCGTGGCGGCATCAAAGAGTGGTGGTAAGAGATTCGTTATTCACGTGAAAGCCGGTGTTTACAAAGAGAATGTTGTGATCAAGAGGTCAATGAAGAACTTGATGTTTGTGGGCGATGGGATTGGTGCTACCATTGTTACCGGCAGTAAGAACGTTCAAGATGGCTCCACAACTTTTCGCTCAGCAACTTTTGGTAAGTTTGCCACCTAGTCCCATTTATTATAACTATACACAACGGTGGTAACAAATTTTGTCGTAATGCTAGAAAAGTTCATGGAAATATCGATAATTGGTCATTATTCATCAGTAACATGCTATGTTTTTCGATTTTCCATATTAATTCTTCTTCACTTTGCGGGGAAATAAAAAAAATTAACAGATATTTTTGTAAAATATCGGACATGAAAACATTACCAAATCAAATATAGTGCACACGCAAAGATGCTTCCTAATTTGTCACCACTAGAAAAGAGCTTTTCTTTTCAAACAGTATTTCTGGATATTCATGTTCCTGGAAGACCTGGACTCAATTAATAAGAATATTACAGTCCATCGTTTTCGTTAATTGTCTAGTCAATTTTATAGGGAGGTTATAGCCTTCTAATGCACCATAAGTCAATGTTTTAATTACAGTATCTGTTAACGACAGTATTTTAAGTCTCAAAGTGTCCCAGAAAATCAATTTTATTCTAAAAATAAAGAGTCAATGTTCCTATTAAAACAAATTTTAATTATGATTGCTATACAAATCCGTAAAAATTTTCATCAGTAAAGCTAGAAAAAAATCATGTAAATATCGATTATTGCTTGATTCATCATTGTAGAGTGCGAGCTCGTCCAAAATTAGCATTGAAAAATGGTACGATTTACTAGTTTTTCACTCGTTGAGAAATTAGTGCTCTGCGTGCTATTTTTGTCGATTTTCCATATTAATTCCTCCTCACTTTACGGGAAAGAAACTAGTAGATATTTTTGTAAAATATCGTAGTTGAAAATTTCCAAATCAAATATAGTGCACACGCAAAGATGCTTACTAATTGATCACCACTAAAATAAAGAGCTTGCTTTTCAAACAGTATTTCCGGATATTCATATTTGTTATTAATTCTGGCCTCAATTATAGGGAAATTATAGCTATCTTATCCCCCATTAGTCATTGTTTTAATAACGGTATATGTTAACGACGGAATTTTAAGTCTTGCAGGACTTAAAGTCAATTTTATTCAAAAAAAAAAGAGTCAATGTTCCAATTAAAAGTAATTTTAATTAGGGTAAATTACATTGACCTCCCCTGAGGTTCCTGACTTGTACACTAACCACCCCTACTTTATCTGAAATAGCACTGACTTACCCTGAGTTTTATATTTTAGCATCAAAAGCATCCTTCAATAGTACCGACGGCATTGGGGATCCCCTTGTGGGTCCCCAACGGTCTATCCGAGCCGTCCATTCATTCTAGAATCGAATTCCGAGTGGGTTCGCGCAAGAATCACCTCAATCAGATAGTCCTAAGTGCTCAATCCAAAATTTTTGAATGAAATATGGTGATTTTGGATCGAGCACTTAGGACCGTCCGATTGAGGTGATTTTTGCGTAGGCTCACTTAGAATTCGATTCTGGAATAAATGGACGGCTTAGATCGACCGTTGGGGACCCACAAGGTGGTCCCTGACGCCGTTGGTGCTGTTGAAGGGTACTTTTGATACTAAAATATAAAACTCAGGGGAGGTCAGTGCTATTTCAGATAAAGTAAGGATGGCCAGTGTACAAATTAGAAATCTCAGGGGAGGTCAATGTAATTTACCCTTTTAATTATGATTACTTACGTATATATGCATGGTTTTACTTTCACTCAGCTGTTTCCGGCGACGGCTTCATCGCTCGTGACATGACCTTCGAAAACACTGCCGGACCCCAGAAGCACCAGGCGGTCGCGCTACGTGTTGGCTCAGACCTCTCGGTCGTCTATAGCTGCAGCATCATAGGCTACCAAGACACGCTGTACGTCTACGCTCAGCGTCAATTCTATCGGGACTGTAACATATACGGTACCATAGACTTCATTTTCGGAAACGCGGCCTCGATTCTTCAAAATTGCAATATATATGTAAGGAAACCGATGAATCAGTTTTCCACCGTCACGGCTCAAGGAAGGAAAGATCCGAACCAAAACACGGGGATCATCGTTCACAATTCCCGCGTCACTGCTGCTTCGGATTTGAGAGCGGTCCAGGGTTCATACAAGACGTATTTAGGCCGGCCGTGGCAGAAATACTCGAGGACTGTGTTCATAAAATGCTCCCTAGATAGTTTGATTGCGCCGGCCGGATGGCTTCCGTGGAGTGGGAATTTCGCTTTGAGCACACTATACTACGGCGAGTACTTGAACACTGGACCCGGTGCAGGCACCAGTGGAAGGGTGAACTGGCCGGGGTACCATGTCATTACGAGTGTGACGGAGGCCGGGAAATTCTCCGTAGGGAACTTTTTGGCTGGAGATTCGTGGATTCCGTCGACCGGAGTTCCTTTCACTTCTGGACTGTGAATATGACCGGGAAAATGATTTGTGGTATTATTCAACGTCATATATTGTTTGTTGTTGGTTGGCTTGTTGCTGTGGTTGGCTCGCACGTTGCTTTACAAATTAGATACCGTACGTAAAGGCAAAATATAGGCTTGTATTTACACCAATGACAGTTGCTAATTAAAACGATGTGATATATATATATATATATTTCCGTATTGTTTTAAATTTAGCATGCATGCAAGTCCACTGCTCCTATCCACTACTCCTATTTTCTTTCGCAATCAGTGGGGCACAATCCTTGACCACCAAAACACAAGATAGTTTCAATAATATGAGTGATTGAAATTTTGGATAATAATTGCTTGAGAAAATAAAGCACCATTGGAAACCATTATACACTAATCTAGAGAACACTTAAACAAGTATTGGAAAAAAAGAAGAAAAAGAAGAAGAAGGGAAATTTATAAAACAAACAGACATATGAAAACATCATAGTAAAGGAATGGGGAATCTTGGTAATCAACGGCTCAGATTCATCCCATAGTAAAAATCAATACTCATCCATGGATGAAAAATAACATGCATACTAAGTACTCCCACCATCCCTTTTTTACGGGCCAATATTCTACTTTCAGGAGTCTCTCAATAAGTGTAATTTATAAAAGTTAGTTGGAAAGTTCCTATGATTTCCATCTTGCCCTTCTGAATATATTTCATTTTGAAAAGTTAATGGATAACAGCATAATAACGATGTCTTCATATAGGGCAATTATGGAAAGTAATTATCTCAAACGTGTAATGATTATATCTTCTAGTTAGACACTTATAAAGCGACTGAGAGAGAGTAACATGCAAAACAGAATTGTTAAAAAATAAACTCTGCAGGGCTAAGCCACAGAGTTTGTTTCAATAACCGAAAAGTAAACATGATGAATACCAAAGAACATGAGAGAAATATATAATCAAAGGGGGAAAACTAAAGTGGTTTCTAACAATTATAAATAAAATATTATTATTGAAGTATTTTTCAGAATCCACTTTCACTTATGAGCATCCTTGTCAGGGTTAACAAACCCACTTAAAAGCTAAATGTGGAGAGAAAACAGTTCAAAACTTGAAAAAAATCAGACTTAACAAGTATTTAGCAAATTTTTAAAACGTGTAGATTTGCTACAGTAATACCACAATTTTGTTACTTTACTATTCACTCACCTTTTTTTCTTGGGGAACGGAAGAGAGGGGGGCTGAGAATAGAGCTTTTGAGAAATAAAGGTGTACTTCACTGACACAAAAACTCCTCGCTAGGCGAGGGAGTTAATATTTTAGGGGAATTTTTTACTTATTTTTTTATAGATTCGAAGGGAATAATTTAATATAACAAAGTTTAGATAGAGAGTTAGATTTTGAAAATATTTGGATGGTAACTTACTAAATTTGTAAAAGATATTTTTTAAGTTAAATTTGGTGTAAAATCCAATGCTGCTAATAAGGATGCCCTAATAGTATTTCTTTTATTGGATTTCGGACTGAATGAAATTAACTGAAAACTGACTGCCCAATTTTATAGAGGAAGTTCTAGGGGCTAAACTCATATATACCAAAACTTTAGGGGGCTAAAGGAAAACTGAGTTTTAATTATATCTACCGGCGTGCATTATTAACTACATCTCGTACGACGTGATATTGATTGAACCTGGTTAAAGATGCAATCTCCGCTGAGCTTTTTTCCCCTTTTAAGCAAGCCTTCATTTTTTGAGAACCGGGAAAGGTGTTGTAGGGGTCCGGTAATACCGAGCACCTCACCCCATACGAAGAGACACCACTTTGTTATACTTTTAGAGGTTTACATTGAGGGACTCTTCAGATATTCAATTGGTATGAAGAAAACAATTAGGGTTTCGGTCCCTCGTCTCGGGTACATCCGAGGCGTCATCATATAGGGGTCCACAGCGAATGTTCAGAGTTAATGCTGGAGTTCTCGGTGATATCCGAAGGGTGACTTCTGGAAGCTTCATAGCAGCGATGGTGCGTAGAGAGACTTGCCGCTAAGTCGGCTAGTCGCGATTAATGCGGCCGCGTGCGTAAAAGCTGCGATCATGACGGATGGCGTCGGCGGCGATTATGACAGCGTCAAGGCTTCGTGGTGGCATGCGTTCGTGGCCTTTCGAGGGCCAATCGCGTGGCGTCACCGAAACGGTTACCTCCGCGTGGCGAGCACACCTTAGCTTGGGAATCAAGCGTGAGTTCACCTATATAAGGTAACGATCATCTCCTTCAAAGGGGACGCGCGAAACACCCTCTGAAACCCTAAATCTACTTTACTTTCCATCTTTTTCCTTCACTTACTTGACTGAGTGAGATGCAGATCGACTCAACTCAACCCCAAAGGTCCGTGCTAACGGTTTGTTTGAGTGTGTGAGGCCAGTCTTTGTACAAGAACAAGCAACAATTAATAGTCCTTCCGCCAGAGTGAGTAATCGGAGAAAGTAGGCTCCACAATTGGCGACTCCGCTGGGGACAACTTGTGACTTTCACACCTTCCCGGCATTCCTCTCTTCCTCTTGGAGATCACTCTTCCTCCATCCTTGACTCTCCCCAATGGCGTCGTTGAAGGCTCCAAGTCACGGCACGGGTGGTGGGAGGCAATCCGGTGGTGGCTCGGTGGAATCATTTCCAACCCCATCCACGAGGCCTCCGGTCAGGGCGAACCCGCCCGATCTTTATGTACGAATCACGAACAAATACCGACGCATAGCAGTTGAAATGCCACGACAAGCAACCTTACCTTGCTTCTCGGCCTCCCACGTCGGCAGCGCATAAGCGTGAAACGGCGACACTCACCAAACCTTGGCGCCACCGCTGGCCAAGACCCGTTTAGGCCAGCCCGTTCCGTCACCGGCCAACCCGGGGCCAGTTACACCAGGCGGGCCCATATCCGTTCACGCGAGGGTACACGGATTTACTTGAAACGGCGAACTTCGATTGGAGAGCCCCGCTCTTCGGCGTCGATACAGGCTGACGTCGGGATCTCTGGCGGCCGGCGTAATGAAGCGCGCCATACAATAACAGCGAAAAAGCTCTCTAGGTTGAATCCGTGCGGATGTGGCGGCCCGGATCATCGTAGCGGTCGAAGGTCGCCTTCGACCGCGGTGATCATCACCGAAGCCCCTTCCAAGAGTACTGCGCCGCGTGAAAGGAGTCCCGGCGAGATCCCGCGGTCATGGCCACCATGACAATCAGTACAAACATGGATGATACCGGCGATTTTATAATCGTCCCGAGGGAATGCTGGGGAGAGTCAAAACGCCATCTGAGCGAAATTCCGCCAACCGACTCGCAAAAGCGAAAAAACGCCTTTGAAGACCTCCTGGGGAATGATGGCGGCCAAGCAGGGCTTAACGCCAAAAGGGCGTTTAAGCGGCAAGGCCCCTAGAGGCCTCTTTCATCAGAGGCTTTGTTGATTCAAGACTTAGGAAAATTCAAGAGTCACCATTCACTTTCGAGAAATCCGAGAGGTTCAACCTCCGAAGAGCTTCACCATTCCCAAATTCACAAAGTATGACGCAAATCCCGACGCGGTGATGCATCTCGTGCATTACCGACAGCTTATGGGACTCTACGGATATGACGAAGCCATGATGTGCAAGGCCTTTGGATTGATCTTGAGGGGGATCGGTTTGGGTGCGGTTCAACCGCCTCGGCAAGGCTCCATCGGTTCTTTTGAAGAATTGGAGGAGGCCTTCACTGCTCGGTTTGTGACCAGCAGTACCCGACCAAAGACGATTGACGCACTCGTCGGTCTAAAGCGCCAATCCGGCGAGAAGCTGCGAAAATACGCCGAGCGCTATTGGGAAATATACAATGCCATTGAAAGTCGTGGACGACAGATGGCGCAACATCCTTCAAGTATGGCTTAGGCGAGACCTCGCTATCTTTGAAGAACTCATCTTTGAACCCCGTGAACATGAGTAGCCCGATGGAGACGGTAGAAAAGTTTGCCCAGTTGGAAGATGTCATATCCGAGAGGAGACAATCAAGGATCTCGGGAAACCAGAGGGGCAACGCTGGTGATTATTCGAGCAAAAAGCAAGTTAATACAGTGAAAGCTGGGGGCAGCAAAGGGTGGAAGAAGGACGACTCGTGGAGGGACCGGGAACCGCGTAGGGAGTTGGAACCAAACCCGACGCATTTAGCACGTTGGCATAACAACATGATGTTCAATCTACCTCTACAACCGGGACACGAGATCTCTGGGGAACCATGGTTCGCCTGCCCAACAACAGAAAGCTAGGGACGGCCAAGGCCGCCCACAAGAAAGTAAGGTCAAATGCACTTACCACCATGAACTGACACTACACCACAGCCACACCCTTCCAAGGAGTTCTTGAAGGCAAGGACGCAGGGCTTGGAACCATTCATCGACCGACAAAGAACGGTTGCCCGAGCAACAACAGCCATAACAAGATAATCCTCCTGGAGGAAGTGATTGTCCACGCGTGATCCATGGGGCGCCACTGGGCGAAAAGACCGCGAAATTCTTCAGCAATTCGCGCCCCTCCTCACCTGTGTTCTCGCATAGAGGAACGCTTAACGGAAGCTCGGAGAGAGAAGAGCAATGGACTATCACCTTTACCGAGCAGGATTTGAAGGGCGCATACCGCCTCCGCGGCTGATGTACCTGGTGATTTTTCGTTTACATGGGAATTCCGTAGTAAAAGCGAAGTGCTTTCGTCGATCGAGGAAGCTCAATCAGATCTTGTACTACTTTCGGCCTTTAAAGCGCTGAACACGAATCCGGACCATATGATGCGGCCCCTCCCCCTCTCGGATTCAACGGGGGGCTCGGTCGGCCGATGGGACGGATTGTTCTTCCGATGAAAGGCGGGTTCAAGGCTTCTCGGATAGAATTTTGTCGCCGTTGATGCCGAAGCCCTTACAGCGCCATCCTCTGCGGGTAACTTGGTTGCATCGAAATGAAGGCCATCACCTCAACATACCACCAAGTTGTCCGTACATAGGTGCGAGGATGGCAAGAAGACATCAAAAGTGACGGATGGCGGCAAAGAGATGCCAAGTAAACGCGGTGCATATGAAGAAGAAACCACCAAAGGAAAGAAGAAAAAGGAGCAAAACCGAGATCTATCGAGGAACCCGAGGGCCCTGTGTATTGAGGACGTTGGGGGACGGCCGAGGAGGAGAAGCAGTTGAGGACCTCGTCATTATACCTATTAATGACGACGGACTCAAGTTATTTCTTTCCTGCCGACACTAACAACCTTCGAAAGGGAGGCGGTTGGTAGACTTCCTTAAGAGAAATGTGGAGGTCTTTTGCATGGACACCTTTACGAGATGCCGGGCATTGACCCCGCTTTATCTCCCCACTCGTTAAATGTTGATCCCCTCCTCAAGGCGCGGGTGCGTAAAACCGGACGATCGCCACCGCCCACCCAAACGCCAAGTATATATCCGAGGTCGGAAACTACTTGGACGGGGCCATCCGAGAGGTACAATATCCGACATGGCCGGGCAAATACCGTCGCAGTGCAAGAAGAATGGGAAGCTACGCGGTTTGCGTAGACTACACCAATCTTAACGACGCCGCCCAAGGACCGCTTTCCAATGCCAAAGATCGACGGCTAGTCGACGCTTACTACGACACGCTTCGCTCAAGATGATGGGCGCCTATACGTACCACGGATAGCTATGGCAGTAGAAGACCGAGAAAACGGCTTTCATATCTCAGGGACCCACCGCTATAAGGTAATGCCGTCGTCGGCTGATTAATTTGGGGCTACCTACCGGTAGATGGTGACAAAATGTTAAGCTAAGCGGCTTCGGGGACCACGATGGAAGCGTATATCGACGACATGGTAGTCAAGAGCAGGCATGCTTCGGATCACTTGGAGCACCTCGGCGAAATTTTTTGCCGCCATGAAGAAACATGTGTCAGCATTTCAACGCCGGCGAAAGGCGATTTAGTGCCTGTCCGGGCAAGATTTCTTGGATACATGGTTACCCGGCGCTGACATCGAAAGGCGTAGACTAAAAGCAAATAAGCGCAATCCGAAATCTCGGGAGCTTTCAAGGCACAATTAAAAAGCAGTTCAACGACCATTGAGGTATCGCTGGGCGTAATAGGTTTTATCAGTCGGTCTTGGATCTGACTGGGCTTTTCCGGGTCCCCGAAAACAAGCAAAAGGAGTTTTCAGTGGACCGAGGAATGTGACCGAGCGCTGGGTCAATTGAAGGATTATCTCTCCCGAGCACCTCTCCTGGTAACGCCAAAGCCTCAAGAAGACTTATATCTCTACCTCTCGGTATCTGGGCATGCAGTGAGCTCGGTCCTTGTGAGGAGGGAAGGGCCAACTTCCAGCCCGTTTATTACTCCAGCAAAACCCTATTCTCTTCCGAAACAAGGTACCTTCCTCTTGAAAAGTTAGCTTTAGCTCGCGGACCGCCAAGAGAGAAAACTATTGCCCTATTTCCAAGCCCACACTATAATCGTTATCACGAGAACCCGTTGAAGACCATGCTAAGAAAAGCCGACCTCTCTATTCGGATCTCAAAATGGAGCTTGGAGTTGGGAAACTTTGATATTCGGTACGAACCGACAACAAACTATCAAAGGGACGTGCTCTGGCCGATTTTATCACCCGGCCCGACACCGAGCTTAGGAAGACGGCTTGAAACTAGTTGAAAAGGTCGTTGAGTGCTCGTAAGAGGATCAAACGGACAAAAAGAGCATCGTGGACTCGCCTGCCGGAGAAACCTGATGAAGAAAGAAAAGGCAGATTATGGAAGATGTTCCAAGGTGACGTATGGGCTTTTGATATCGACGCGAGCCTCAAGCGGTACCGGCGAGGGCCGGGATTGTAATCATCTCCCCGTAAGGTGTCATGCACGAAAATGCGCTAACCATCGGTTTCACAGCGTCTAACAACGAGGCTGAATATGAAGCACTAGTCTCCGGCCTAAAGATGGCCAAACGCTTAGGTGCCGAGACAGTGCAGGTTTACAGCGACTCCCAACTGATTGTGAACCAAATCAAGGACCAGTACAACTTGAAAGACCCGAGGATGGAGAAGTACTACGCGACAAAGTATGGGAGATAATCCGGAGATAGGAACCGTGGAAATAGAATGGGTTGGCGAGAGCGAAAACGCCACGCACGCCGGACGCCTCCAGCCGGCAATGCAGGCAAGATCCTCCAACGAACCATCCTCCTCGGAGAAATCGAATCCAGAGCATCGAAAGCGGGGAGACGTGAAGTTGTCGTGATATATCCCGCGCCAACCGGATGGACTAAATCTATGCCTACCTTAAGCACGAGAAGCTCCCTTTACGATAAGGAAGCCTCACAGAGTCGTGCAAGGCCTAGTACTTCCTATCCGACACGAAGCGATCGATGTACCAAGGTCCTTCCATTGTGTCCCGACTTGAAGGTCGCCCACGACTCCCGAGGTTGAGGCGTTCTCCGAGAGCTTCATGAGGGAGCGGCCGTTGTCATTCCGCGACGCCCCCTTTCCCACCGAACTCTTACCCGCGGTATTGGTGGCCTAAAATGAAGCGTGCACCTCCGGAGAATACGCAAGAAATGCGAACAATGCCGTAAACACGCCTCTCACCCTGCTCGGCTTTGGCCACACCCTATACCCGACCCCGCCTTTCAGCTGATGGGGGTTGGATATAGTGGGAATGCCAACGGTGACCCCGAGGCTTCAAACACTTGATAACAAAGAACAGACACTACACCAAGTGGGTGGAAGCCGAGCCCCTTATCACCATTATCAAGCTTGGACGTAGGCGATTTCTTTGGAAAAGAATATTATTTCTACCGCCGGTGTCCTTTACGCATCATTTGGATAATTGAGGACCCGATTTGTGGTTTATCGGTAGCTCGGGTAAGAAGCACAACATCCGGATCTTCCACTCTTCGTCATTATCCTCAAGGTGGAACGACGGCGAGCGCCAAAACAAGACTATACGCCAGGAATCGCGCGCCTTACTCGAAAGGGGCCATTGGGCGAAAAGCCTCCCTAAAGGTTACGTGGGGCTGTCAACCACACCCCGGCTCGATAGGCGAGCACGCCATTCTCAATGGCATACTGCATGGAAGCCTGTTCTCCCACTAGCCACCCTAATCCCGGCAAATTTCGGACCGAGAACTTTGATGTTCGACCAACGATGAGTCCATGGGACGGGGAGCTCGACGGCTCAAGAGCTCGGGGGCAAGCACACCGAAACATGCCTCATACCAAGCAAGAGGTTGCGGAGGATACAATAAGAATGTCCGGATGAGGCCCTTTAACATTGATGATCTGGTGCTGCGAGAGGTGGTTTAAAAGTCCAAAAAGACTAAGTTCAAACCAAACTACGAAGGACCCTTCCGGTAGTGGCAAAGGCCGGACCACAGTTCATACAAGTTTGGCGAGAAATGGATGGAACACCTATTGGCACCCCCTCGAACGCATACAAAGCTCCGGAAGTTTTATGCTTAGGACAAATTACGTTAGATGACGGTTTATTCGGGTTACTGTTTTGCCCCATTTTTTTTTCTTCTCATTTAAAAGTGTTCGGATATTAATGAAAAACAGAATCTTTTGCTCCAATTGTTACCCATTTAGACTCTTTGTTAGAATTATCAAGGTTTGTTGTTTCCATCCATACGGTGCGATTCGTCCAAGAAATCTTTGGAGGATTTCAAACTTCTACTTTTCGTTGCTTGATTCCAATCCGAGCAACACTTCTATTGACTAGAACGAGAAGGGGGTCGGTAGAAAAAAAAATTTTCAAAGCGTTGGAGGATTTTAAACTCCATTATTCATTGCCGGTTCCAATCGAAAGCACCTTTTCTCTACGATTGGTCCCGGCGAGGGCTATCGTTGAAATCTTTTCCAAGTATTGGAGGATTTTAAACTCCGTTCTTCATTGCCGGTTTCAATCGAGCACCTTTCTCGATTGGTCCGGCGAGCAGGCTATCGATTGAAATTTTTTCCAAGCGTTGGAGGATTTTTAAACTCGTTATTATTCATTGCCGGTTCCAATCCGAGCAACTTTCTCCCGATTGGTCGGCGGGGGGCTATTGGATGAAGGTATTCCCTTAGAGTAAGAATTTTCCTAAGTATGGAAAAAGTTTTCATCATAATCAAGATCGCATAAAGATACAAATTGCGAGAACATTCACATATGAAAAGTTAAAACTTCCATTCAAAATATTGAGGATCAAAATTATCACCACTACGGTGAAGCGGAGCATAAGCGGGGTGGTACTTGTTCTAATTGCCATCTCCACATAAACCTGTCTTATAAATTACAACTACTGGTACGGCAAACTCCTACTGTTCGGAGCCGTCCAAAAAAAAAAAAAAAGAAGACAGAAAATGTTTGATGAACCCTATTCTAAGGGGTTAAGTTGATAGTTTGGTCCGCTGCTTTCTCGGACGGGATTTGTTCGGAGGAAGAGGCCTCGTTGGTGACTTTGTCCGGAAGACAGCCACCACTTGATTTCTCGGCATTCTCTTCTTCGGCTTCAGCCTCCTCGTCGTCGTCGAGATCCTCGGCATCTGGAGAATCGGGCATAGCAGGAGCCATATATTTCGGGTCTTCGGAAGCCACGCCGAAGACGGCCAATCGCGGCAACGGAGATATCCTTGCGAAGCCTTTCCATTTCGCCGTCTTTCCACGAGCCGGGATATCCTCGGCATAGGCTTCCCCAGCCTCGGCAAAACCGGCACTATGAGCTTCCTGCTTTGCTTCCTCCAGAGCCTTAGCATGCTCGGCCCTGGCCTCCTCCAGCCTCTTCTCGGACCGATCCTTCCACTCCGCGAGATCCGCCTTTAGCTTTTCATTCTCGGCTCGGAGTTGCTCGGCGTTAGTCTCGGCTGTTTGGACTTTTTTCAGAGCTGCGTCAGCCCGAGTCTTGTATTTTTTTGCCGAACCATTAAGTTCGATTTAATTGCTCTTGAAAACTTGACATCGGTATCCGCCTGCAAGGAGGTCAATAAGCAAGGGCATGAGTAGCGTGACATGAACAAATTTGAAAAATAGCGGTTTGAGCCGAAGTATAACCTGGACAAGGAGGGAGGAGCAGTGGATAAGGTTGTCCTCCGGCTTTTTCGGGACCATTGCCATGTCATTTTTCGTGAGCAGCGGGGCCGGAAGCAATCCGAGGGCCAACCTTGGGTCGGCATGGATCTTTGTCCTCGCCGCCATTATGTTTCCGCCCTCGGCGTTGGCGGAACGGAGCCATGGCCTTCGGGGATCTCTATCTCCGGACCCTTGTTTTTGGTTTGGTCTCCCAGCGGAGAGGGCTCCCGGCTTCATTCCTCGGTTTTCTAGCGGCCTCTCTTCCCTCGTTATGGTTGCAATTCTTTGGGGAGGGGCCTTGGTTGGAGGCGGAGTTGGTTTCTCCTTCCTCTTTGAAGGGCCTCTCTTTACTTTTGCGACATCTCGGCCAACCTACGCCGCTAAATCAATCTTGGAGGAGCCATGTTTTTCTTCACAATACTAGGGGTCGGGTGAAAGCAGCGGTCTCTGACAAATCTCGATCCTCGGGCTCATTTGACAGGTTTGTGCCTCAAGTCGACTCTTTGTCGTGACGGGGTCTCGGGCGTCCTTTTGAGATTTTCGGCTTCGCTCCTAGCGAGGTTTCTTTTCGGCCAGCCAACTTGTAAGTTGGGAGGTAGTGGAGGAGATCGTGAGCCAGACGCCCGGAGCACTGGAACAACTGTTGTGCTCTTTCCGGATTTGCACGCGTCTTCAGGCGCCGAGTGATGGAAGCGGGACCTTCAAAACAAAGAAGTCAGTAAGTCATAGCAAGATACTCCGAACAAAATCCATGAGAAATAAGTAATAAGAATACCGACTATAATGCTACCGGATGGTGGGTGCGGGGAATGGATCCCATTTCGAGGCTGACGGTAATTTCCGACACCATCACGAAATGTCACGGAAGTGGGTGAGTCCAGGAAGGTGTTCTACTATCTATCTCTTATTTGGTCTCGTCATCAGGAAATATCTCCCGAAGGTTGCATTCAGAGACATGGCATATAGGTCAAATAGATCCCAGACCCGAAGCTCGAGATCATTCCCAATCTTCAGTTCGTAAGCTGAATTTATCACTCAGTAGCTATTTATGGTCAGCTGGTCGGGTGAAAGATGGTAGGTGTTTAGAATCGCTCGGACGAAATTGTTCATCGGGAACCGGACACCTCCCTCTGTGATCGCCATTAATGGAACGATCAAGTGGTTGGGACCATAGCTCGGGAGCATACCCTTCGGTATTAGCGTCACCGTCACTCCCTCCGGGATGTCGTACTTCTCTACGAATTTCGAGTAACCTACGTCACCGTTCGTGAAGTAATGAAGGTAGGGGCAAGAGGGATCCTTCTTTTCTGCCACGGAGGCCTTACCCGAGGATCTACTTGGGATGGAACCCGTGACCCCTAACTCCATTAAGATAGCTTGTTCTACCTCTTCTGCGGCATCAGCATCTTGTTCGGATTCAACGCTCACTGCTTGTTCGGTGCTGGCGGATGTTCCAGTGGTGGAAGGCCCACGACCAGAGAGCTCTTCGGACTCGGTGGCATCGCTATCGTCAAGTGATCCACCCGAGACCTCCTCTTCCTCATCTAGATCGATGGGCTCCTCAACTCACGTGGTCCGGGTTCGGTAGGAATGGATTGAAGGGCCTCTTCTATGGGTTCGCTAAAATCGGCTGGTCCATCCAGTGCGATCTCGGCCTGCGATTGGGCGAAGCTCGTACTTTAATGGAGCGAGGTAGGCAATAATACGAGGCAGGGGTCGGAGGGACAAGCGTCCCGAGCTCGAAGTCACGAAGAGATCTCAAAGACCGGGTGGCTGCACCTAACAAAAGAACACATGGCAAGAGACCGGTTAGCTATGTGCAGTGGGTCATGAAACCAATGCCGAACAAACTATCCTTCGGCAGCCACCAGCCGTTTGAGACTCTTAGACCAACAGTGCATGTGTGAAGTGACATCCTGCGGCACGCGGACCGGTGGGGGGGAAACCTAGGTTCTACGCCCACTTTCGGCGTCATTCTTGACCTCAAGAGCGGGTTGAAGACAACCTGCTCATGTTCAACCCGAGAAAACCCGGAAATAATGCAAAAAACACCGAGCAACCCAACGTAAAGCGTAACTAAAACAAACAAAAGTATGAAATCGAGACGAGAATGAAGTTTTACCTGGAGATCTGGATCAAAACCTGCTGCAACAAGATTGATTCGCGAAGAAACTTGTGGATTTCTAGAGAGAGAACGTCTGGGGCTCGAGAGAGAGAAGAAGGTAAAAGTGTTTCCTCTTCTCTCTCTGAGGTATAAATAGCGGCCCCAAAAATTCGAAAAGACGGATAGACGTTGGGCGGGAAACGAACGTGGTACCACTGCGGGATTCGGATCGGCGTGTAATCGACCAACAGGAGATCAACGCGTGTCCCGAAGGACGGTTCACCGTAGCATCCCCTACACCGCGACAAAGATACGGATCGACGCGGATCATTACCATTCACATCGCCTCCGATGCCCCTACTCATAGGGACACGGCGAAGTCTTTGTTGGATGGCCAGAAGTGGCGATGGCAGGGAATCTCATTATGAGCCTTATCTTTAGACTGGGGCTCGGATCGGACCCCGCTCGTTGACCGAGTACTCGACCCCTTCAGTTTTAATAATTTACACGAAGGGATCGAGGGGCTATTGTAGGGGTCCGGTAATACCGAGCACCTCACCCCATACGAAGAGACACCACTTTGTTATACTTTTAGAGGTTTACATTGAGGGACTCTTCGAATATTCAATTGGTATGAAGAAAACAATTAGGGTTTCGGTCCCTCGTCTCGGGTACATCCGAGCGTCATCATATAGGGGGTCCACGTGAATGTTGAGTTAATCTTTGGAGTTCTCGGTGATATCCGCGGTGACTTCGAACGGAAGCTTCATAACGCGATGGTGCTTGTAGAGACTTTCTTCTTGAGTCGGCGGTCGCGATTATCGCGACGCGTCGTGCGTAACAAAGCTAGCGATCATGCCGGATAGCGTCGCCCGGCGATTATGACGCAGCGTCAAGGCTTCATTGGTGGCATGCGTTCGTGGCGCCTTTCGGGGTTAAATCACCCGTGGCGTCGCGAGCGGTTACCTCGCGTGGCGAGCACACTTTAGCTTGGGAATCAAGCCGGAGTTCACCTATATAAGGTAGCGATCATCTCCTTGTGGGGGCCTTGTGAAACACCCTCTGAAACCCTAAATCTACTTTACTTTCCATCTTTTTCCTTCACTTACTTGGCCAGGTGAGATACGATTCGGACTCGGCGGTCAAATCCGTGCTAATCCGGTTTGTTTGAGTGTCTTCTTGAGGCCAGTCTTTGTACAAGAACAAGCAACAATTTCGTAGATCCTTCACGCCCGTGAGGAGTAATCGGAGAAAGTAGGCTCCACAGGTGTTGTGCAGCTTCGTGCTGCGTAGCGTGCTATGCAATTTATTTTGGCGCTGTGCTGGCAACGTTTTGACAATCGGAGAAATTCACTGCGTAGAGCTTGTCGAGTACTACAAACCTACCAAAAATCAACTCGATCGGATATCGTTAAGAGCCTCATCGGAACAAAAATAAGTTGAAAAAAATTGGAGCACACATCTTGAAACACCGGATGAAAACCATTTTTTTCAACTTATTTGTTCTCTGATGAGGCACTTAACGATATCCGATCGGTCATTGATTTTGTATATTTATAAATCTTTCGATGTGTTCTACTACAGACGCGTCTCCGATCGTCAAAACCTTGGTCTTGGCGGCGAAATAGGCCCACACAAAGACGTGGCCCACCGCACGGGCTACTCAGCACCCCTGCTTCCCTCTCATTTTTTGAAGTAAATAAATCCATCTTGACCCTTATTTTTCATCGTCACGGAATCCATTAGATGACAATACTTATAAAATTTGATTACTCCAAAGGAAAAAAAAAAGATAATTAAAAAAAATGCTAGCCCTAATCAATATTCATAAGAGAATACTATAGATATGCTTGACTCTGTAATTTTAGTTCAATAATTTTGTGACTAAAGGTCAAATTTTAAGTCGTAATCAATGACTAATACATTTGCTCATTTTCTTGTTAAATAAACTAAATTTAAGGGTGTTTTGGCTAAATAATTAAGGCGACAACTTATTTTTTTGTTTTAATTCAAAATTTTCACATTTTGTTTTTGTTTTGGGTCAATTTTTTTTAGGATTACTGATTCGTCATGACAAGAGAAGTCTAAAAAGTAAAAATTATGATAAAAATCATTAGAAAATTCACTATACGACAAAAATAATCAAAATCTGACAGGGCTTTTAGAATATTTTTGTCTTTATTAAAAAAATAGTTTGATTGATAATTTTTTTACTTTTTAGATTCTTCTCTTCTCTTATTTAATCAATATCTAAATAAAAATCGAAGCAAAACTAACAAATACGAATTTTGTTTGAATAAAGATAAATAATGATCCGACCTTAATTATTCTGCCAAAACAGTAACATAGGAGTTAGCAAAACTAGAGTCTCTTTTTAAATTCATGTACAAATTTAATTTAATTTGTTATTTTTTTCAAATATATGTGTGTGTAAGTGTACAAGTAAAACTGGCTCGCACGAGGGATGGGAAAATGATTTGTGGTATTATTCAACGTCATATATTGTTTGTTGTTGGTTGGCTTGTTGCTGTGGTTGGCTCGTACGTTGCTTTACAAATTAGATACCGTACGTAAAGGATAAGCTCAGGAGAGCTAAGCCATGGAGTTGTGTTTTAATAACCGAAAAGGAAACATGATGAATAACAAAGAACATATGTGGGAGCACATATGTGGGACTCTCTCTCTCTCTCTCTCTGTGAACATATGTGGGACTCTCTCTCTCTCTCTCTGTGAACATATGTGGGACTCTCTCTCTCTCTCTCTCTCTCTCTCTCTCTCTCTCTCTCTCTCTCTCTCTCTCTCTCTATATATATATATATATATATATATATATATATATATTATCAAAGGGGGCGAACTGAAGTGGTTTCTACCAATTATAAATAAAATATTATTATTGAAGTATTTCTCACAATATATCTCACTTTCACTCATTACGTTAGTATTTCTTTAATTGGATTTTAGAATGAATGAAATTAATTGAAAACTGACAACCCAATTTATAGAGGAAGTCCTAGGGGCTAAACTTATACATACATAGCTGGCTTTCAACTCGTAAAGTCACCGCTTTAGGCCTTTGATTTTTTACCAATTTTGAGGCCTCCAATTTTATAGGTCCATATAATTATTACCAATTAGGCCCATAGGATTATTGATTTTGGGTACTTATACTCTTAAATGATTGTAATAACTTCATATGAAATTTCTTTTACCCAAGTATTTTTAACTATACAAAGTAGTTTGAGTGGTCCATTTTAAAAAATTTGCTTTAGGGCTCACGAATATCAAAGCAGGCCTTGTATACATACCAAAACTTTAGGGGGCTAAAGTAAAAGTGAATTTTAATTATATCTAGTGAAGTGAATTATTAATTTCATCTCGTACGCTATTTATTGAACCTGGTTATACATGCAATCTCATACTGAGCTTTTTTTCACTTTTAAGCAAGTCCTCATTTTTTGACGAAAATAAATCCATCTTGGCCGTTATTTTTCATCGTGAAGGAGTCCATTACATGCATGACAATGACACAAAATTTGAGTACTTCCAAAGAAGAAAAAAAAAAACAGATAAAAAGAGATGGCCCTAATCAATATTTCATAGAGAATACGATAGTTATGCTTTTTCAATGAAATTTTATTTAAACAATTTTGCGACTAAAGGTCAATTTTTAAGTCGTAATCAATGACTTAGGCCCAGTTTCCAAAAGATTTTAGCACCTGGAAATCTTGATATTTCAAATAAAAAAATGAAGTCGTTTAAGATGCGTCGTTTTTGAATTTTTCCCAAATTAAAAATCTTTCATAGGTAATTTTTGGTTTGGTGCAAAAAATTCAAAAACAATATCTGAACCAAACTTCATTTTTGAGTTGAAAAAAATCATGATTTTAAACTACAGGTGATAAAATCTTTTCAAAAAATGGCCTTACTACTACATCAAGCTTATTTTGTTGTTAAATAAACTGAATTTAAGGGTGTTTTGGCTAAATAATTAAGTCAATTTTTTTTATTCAAAATTTTCACATTTTTTTTATTTTGCATCAATTTTTTAAGGATTATAGATTCGTCTCGATAATAGAAATCTAAAAAATAAAAAATTTAGTCAAAATATTAAGAAAATTCACTAAAAGACAAAATAATCAAAATCTGACAGACTTTTTAGAATACTTTCGTCAATTCGTATCAATAATCCGCAAAAAATCAAAGCGAAAATAACAAATATGAATTTTTTGAATAAAGACAAAAATAATAATCCGGCCTTAATTATTTTTCCAAAACAGTAACATATGAAGTGTAGTAAACTAGAGTCTCTTCTAAGTTCTTGTAGAAATTTTATTTTATTTGTATTTTCTTCAAATATATGTGTGTGCAAGTGTACAAGTAAATCTGGCTCGCACGAGGGGTTTTCTTAGGTCGCCAAAAAAAAAAAAACTTGAGACCGAGGAAGGGTGATGTTAAAGTAGGGCTGGTTCTGATATTTGTGAGGCTTAAAACACATTTTTCATATGGGGTCCTTAAATTTCTATATATTTTGCATTGTTTGAAATAATTAGAAGAAAAAGTTTTTTCCCCTCATAGATTGATTGATATAGGAAACATGCACGATTCGAAAACACAACTCAATTAACAATCCAACAAAAAACATTCAGAAACAATTCCAAATTAAGAAAATTCCGGGTTCAAGTATAATTTACGTAAGCATCAAAACTTTAAGCGCATTTTATTTTGTCAAGGGAGGTACGGGAATCTCAAATTATGAATAATACACACCCCAACCAAAAGAGCATCTACTATAGACGACTAAACCAAAGGTAAAATCAGTAATCGTTATAGAAGCAAATTATTTTTACTCCGGCCTTACTTCAAACCTGGCCCTAATTAAGTTCTTTAAGCAAGTTAACTTAGTTTTTATACAGGCCTACTCATATGTGGGCTAATAAAATGAGAGGCCTAAAAAATTGGTCAAAATTTGAGAGCTTAAACTTGTGGGTTTCAGGCTTTAGCTCAAAACCAACCGTGTGTAATCAGGGATGGAGCCAGGAATTTAACTACATAAAGACAAATCTTTTTACTAAAATATTTTGCTGGGACGAGCCTATGTAATTCATAGGAAATTATTTTCCTTTTTTTTATATAATACCAGAGTTTTTTTCTTTTTTCTTTTTCTATATAAAGCCAGGTATTGAGCAACTACATCCCGTGGCCTAAAGCCAAGGATTGATCGACGTCTCGTGACCAAGTCTCTGTCCGAGTCTCTCTTTTTTAGGTAATCTGTCCGAGTCTCTATTTCTTTCCCTTTGTTCATCTATCGTTTCGTCGACCTTAATGCAAAGGACCGGAATAATGTACTTCGTCCATATGTGGTGCTGAGATGCCTACGGCCCATCAAAATATCACTTTAATTGGAAGTCTCTAAAAAACTCCAATTTGATCATTTTCATGCCAGCCCCTCAGTGGACTTTGGACATGACCATAACCATTAGAAAAGATTAGTATTCAGTATTCTCCTTCAATCAATATTGCATTCCCACTGTTCCCCCACTTCTCCCAAAAAAATTGATGGTGCAACAAAATTTTATAAAGGTAAATTATTGACCACCCTTGAGGTTTATGATAACAAAAATGCTAGAGTCACATATTTAATTTGTTCCACGTACACTCCCACTCGCATAGGGTGTGGGACCCACACAAGACCCAGATGTGGGGTCCATACTCCATGTGAGTGAGAATGTGGTTGGGTGTGACACAAAATATATATCTCTATCATTGTTCGTTTGATAAATATAGAGATCTCGTTTATGGTTTATGGAATTATAAATATAGAGATCTCGTTTATGGTTTATGGAATTATAGTGACATCCCCTGTCATCTTGTCAGACACAAAAGTGTTAATATTGTTGCTCAAATGACTATATTGCCCTTTGATTTAGATAATGGGTTTATTACTTTAAAATTAAACTTTCAGAAGAAAAACTACCTTTGTTATGTGACCATCCCTATCAAATTAAGCATTGTGCGTAACATTAATTCAATGATCTATTTTGTGTCCAAAAAAATTGCATTATAATTCGGTAACTGAAAGGATTAAGCTGATCAAGGAGTGTGAAGCCGTCATGGCTCGAGCCAATAAGTGGCAGATATTCTTGCAAATATGGGTGTTGATCAAGAAGATAAAATGGTTGTAGACACCCCAATCTGGGCCTTTGAAAATCCACGGCCTTCCTCAAAGATGAAAATGCCCTGCCCTCCTCAAAGATGAAAATGCCTAACATGAGCACACGAGGCTTGATTGAGGACTTGGGGACCTACCAAAAACCAAAAACCCTCCATAAACCCACCAAAATCCCTCCAAAACCTCTTCAAAATAAACTCAAGCTTGCACCACCTTCTAGTACATTCAAAACCCCCTTTATTGATGTATAATATGTCTCAATCCATTTTGAAATGAGGGAAATGCACGCATTTTACAAAAATGATTTGTTTTACTAACCTCATGAGGGTAAAATGGTCATATATTTTGATGTACAAATCATCTTGGGTTCAAACTACTTGGGTTAGAAAGAAAACTCAATTAGCTTTCCAACACTTCAAACCATGCACAAAACAGAGTTCGGTAGCACCCGGAGCGGCCCCGCGAAGTTTGGAATATGGTGCAATCTCCAAGTTCAGGCGCCTGGATTCCCAATTCCAAGCGCCCAGACTCAATCCAGGCACCCGGACTCACTCCAGATACATGCATCCCAAGGTGAAATGGGTGGGGAGAAGTGTCTTGAAGGATTTTGAAAAGGATTTTTGTGGGAATTTTCTGTGAGAGAGTGGAGGGAAAATAGAGTGACACTAGGTGCACCCCTAATCCTAACCCCTAATGGTCTATTTGGACTTTTCATGCCTATAAAATCCTCCCCACTTCTCCCTTTCAAGGAGAGGATTAGCTTTACACCTTCCCTTCACTGCTATTTTGCTAAAATATAGCCAGAAACTTCCATCACTAGTCCATTTTCTCTTTCTTTTACCCATTTCTAGCCTACAAACCCACCTTACATCACTCTAAATCTTCATATCCCAATCATCCGCCATCAAACTCAACAAAAAAAACATAAACAATCAAGTTGTTTCTGCTCTAAGTGACCTATCTCAGTTTACATAACCATCAGAAACTATCCAAACTTGCCCCAAAAGTTTATCAATCTATTTTTATGAGGTAGTTTATCTACCAATTGTGCTCAAAAGGTGTTGAGGAAAACCACCCAACTTTTTCTAGTTCCTCATACTAGATAGAAGTTTAGGAAAGTTGATTGTGCTGAAAAATGAACAAATTCCAGAGCACCTGTATTAAGTCCAAGCGCCTGGATTTATATAGTGTGGGCGCCTGAACAACTCTCTCATTCCTATATTTTCTGTTTTATTTATGTTCCTATTAACTCATTTACACCAGATGCATTCATCTATAGTTTATTGATCTCATTATATGGTTAAATCCTCATTTTAAAGATCATTTGGGATGCCTTTGGAATCAAAAACCATGTTGGAAAGGAGGGATTATGTGAGAAAAGAAGGCTTGCATGTGTTTATTAATCACTCTAAAATCTGATCATTGAGGTTCTAAAAAGTATGGGAGGATTTCCATATCTCTCAAGCATTTTCACATTGTTAGGTCTCGTTATTAGCTTCTTTTTTTTTTTTTTGTATTTTTGGTAAAGAATCGTTTAACCTCTTCATTTTCCATGCACAAACCGTTCAAATAGCATACTACATATATGATACATGTTGCACCAAGTCAAGAACATGTTTAGAGCGTTTCATTTCATCATTAAATCATTCAAAAATCATTATTTTTAGTGTATAAGTCATCTCTTGGACGTGGTTCTGAAATTCATTTAGCCCAAAGCATCAATAAACATCACTATGAGCATGGGAGGATAGGTTACAAAGGTCAAATTTGTCATTTGCTTTGAGGCCTAGATTGGGGAATTTTCTACCAGATCAATGCTCCAAGCGCCTGTATTGATGTGTTCCAGGCGCCGCTCCCAGGCGCCTGGATTCACCTTTTCCAAGCGCCCATCATTGGTCCAGGTGCCTGGACCAACTTGATCCAGGTGTCCAGTTTGCTATTCAAGTGTGGCTAGTGCGGTGTTTGTGGTTGATTCCTGGGGGCTTTTCAAGGTAGTTTGAGTATGATTCACGGGAGTTTAAGTGTCTTACGCATTATATTCAGTCACTCATGACACTAGCATAAACATCCACCCTAATTACATTAATTTCAACGATTTGATTACATGCTCTCATATGAATTTGCAATTAATGTATTTTCAAATGATGTTTTCAAAATTCCTTAAACATTTAGTACAGATCGGTGGTTGCACCGGGTGAAAGGGATGCTTTAAATTTCTTCTCCTCTCGTAACCTAGCTCCAGAACTCGAGAAATCTCAATAAACGCAGATCGGTAAAATATTTTTCATATCAAGGGCAAAAGAGTCATTTTTCATCAAGTTTCTCGGGTGCGGTCCTCAAACCCGGGCGACGACTCTCATTCGATCAATCAAACTGTTTTCCAAAACAAACCATTTTCATGATCAATCAAACCGTTTTCCAAAACAAACCATTTTAGTGATCAATCAAACTATTTTCTAAAACCACAACTGTTTTCATGGATATCCCGCGGGGTGTCCACAATGGTGTCACACATTAGCTCGCCAGATGGTGTTATCTCACTCCTCGAGGCGAGCTTGAGAGGAGTTGTTTTTTAATGTACGTGTATAGTTTCTTGTTTGTTTACTTTCTGGTGTACCCAAAAAAAACTAGAAAAAGATTTATCAAGTAACTTTTTGAATAACAATTAAAAAAACTAAAAATCAAAACAAAACAACAAAATATTGCTTTTTATATATCATCTTTTGGCCTTTTTATTTTTATTTTTTCAAAATTGATCACATACTTTTATATTTTTCCTATATTGTTGCCATCGTGACGTGAAGGAGTAAAAACTTTTGAAGCAAAAATTAAAAAAATTCAGTAAGTATGACAATCTTAAAAATAAAAACATGAGTTTATGTAAATGAGCATAATGTTTGAGGATTCTACCATTATACTGGTAGCTCTATTTAGGTAGAGATTTATAGGAGTGAAATTACAATCAAGATAAGAGATTTACTCTTCCTAGTTTCTACGATTTTAAGGTATTTCTACCTTTTAGAAGCTTGAAACAAAGAATCTTGACTTGATTAGGCTCAAGATAGGACTTGTGGGTTGATTTAGGGATGTTTTTAGGTTGGATGAGTGAAGGCTTGAATGGTTTTTGTAGTTTGAGCTAGCTTTTTGAGTTCTAGAGAGAGCAACCAAGAGTTTAAGTTAGATTTTTTATGATCAATGGAAAATATGGCTTGATATATCAGTTTTAATGATGGAAAGGTACTGGATATAGAGTGAATGGACTAATTTATGGCTAGAAAGTGCAGGCCTTGAAGGTTTTCAGTGGATTTCATGAAGAAAATGGGTTTTTGGAAGTGTATTAAATAAGATGATCAAGGATTTCTGGGTTGGATGAATGATGAAGTAGTCTGATTGTAGAGAGAAAGAGAGAGAGAGAGAGAGAGAAGTTCTAGAATGGCAAAATGAGAAAGTGGGTTTCTCTTAGAGAGAGAATTTAGGGAGGAAAATGGGTTTGTAACTTGGGGTAGGGATATTAGGTGCAATTTAGGTGTGATAAATCAATTAGGCATGTGAGGTTGAGTGCATGAGAGGCCAAGTCACCGGAGAATCAAGAAAGGATATGATTACTCAAGATTTGAAAGATTGCTGGTAATTTCTCACCCAAGCTACTTGAGTGTTCAAGTAGTAACTTGAGTACTCAGGTTGCTGCTTGAGTACTCAGGTTGCTGCTTGAGTGCTTAGGTTGCTACTTGAGTGCTTAAGTGTTTTTAAGGGGTTTTTTTTTTATCTCATTGAAGGTTTTGGGGGTTATTTTGGTCTTAGGTAAATTTTTGGGAGGACGAGGGGTCATGAGTCTTTCGGGATCTTGTTCAAGCCCTATCGCGATGTCATTAGTATTTCCTCATCATCGGGAATGCTCAAGGATATTCCCAAGCCCAGATTGGGGTGTCTACACTAGCCCAATCTGAGTCGCATTATGCTTGCAAATGAAGACCATTAGAAGAAGATAAAAAAAATGCCTTTACCAATGGAACCTTTCAAATAATGGACCACTTGGTAAGCTACATCAAGATGAACACTACGAGGAGAGTGCATGAATTGGATTAGAATATTCACTGCATAAGTGAGATCCGATCTCCTAATAGTGAGGTAAATAAGGCGACCCAACAATCGTCGATATGGAGTGGGATCAGGAAGAAGTGTCCCATCCTCAAGCACCAAATGAAGGTGTTGTTCCATTGGAGTAATAGCGACACGACCTCAAGTCAAGCTATTGTCTTTGAGAATGTCTAATATGTACTTCTTTTGAGAAAGAAAAATCCCCTTCTTGGAGCGAGCAACTTGAATACCAAGAAAATACTTTAGCCAACTTAAATCTTTGATGAAAATTTTAGCTTTAAGAAATTGCTTATTATGATTGATAGCCAACTCGTTAATCCCTATGATAGTAATATCATTGTCACAGACGAGAACGAATGTTGAAAAATCACCTTAATGATTAATGAATAGTGAATAGTCAAATTGGGATTAAAAAAGACAGCACCTACAAGTGTAGATGAAAATTTTGTGAACCACTGGCGAAAGGCTTGCTTCAAGCCATAGATAGATTTCTTAACCCGACAAAGTCGTGTCTCCCCTTGTCTAGAAAGTTCTGGTGGAGGTGTCATAGAAACCTCTTCATCAATTTCACCTTGTAAAAAGGCATTATTAACATCAAGTTGATGAAGAGACCAATGTTTGATAGAAGCAACTGAGAGTAAAACGCGAATCGTCGCTAAGTTGGCAACGGGAGAAAAAGTATTATGATAATCCATCCCTTCAATTTGAGTAAAACCCTTTGCCATTAATTGTGCCTTATGACGTTCAATAGTACTGTCAAAATGATACTTAATCTTGTACACCCATTTACAACCAATGGGTTTCTTATTGATAGGAACTGAAACAAGGCTCCATGTTTTATTCCTTTCAAGAGCTTAAATTTTATTTTCCATGGCGTCCTGCCATTTAGGAAGTGTAATAGCTTGGGAAAAGGTTTTGGGCTCATAAAACAAATAGTGAAAAAAAATGTTTTATGTGTAGCAGAAAATGGTGAGGTAGAGATTTATTTATGACGAGGATAAGGTGTACCTTTTGATAGGCGCGCAAAATTCGTGAATTCAAGTGCCTAAGTAGGGGAAGTTAGCGTGTTAGACGTGCGTTTAATTCTTGCTTTCCGTTTAATGCGTGCGCGTGGTTGAATTTTGTGTTTTGGGCTTTATTTGCAGATATTCGTGATTCTTGGTGCTAATTAGAGACATGAAGAGGCTGAGATGGAGCTTGAGAGCATGGGAGGTCGTGGAGATCAAGTGTCAGAGTGGATTATCGAGGAAAGCAATTTGGACCATCGTGAGCGCTACAAGGAATTTGGTAGAACACTCAAAAATGGCACAACAGGGCTAAAAAACGGAACAGAAGCTTGGCGAGCGCTACACCAAAATCGTTGTAGCGCTACCGAGCACACAAGGGTCAACGATCAACTTTGAGGTCAACCAATCAAGGCAGCCATAAGGGGCTCGGGAGTGCTACACCAAAATAAGTGTAGCACTACCGAGGGCTTAAGAAGCATAGGAAAAGGTGGCGTTTGGTCTTCGTGCAACGTGATTTTATTTTCTTTTACAATTTTAATTGAAATTAGTGGGGATTCCATATAAATGCCCCATTAACACACAGATTAGGGTTCCACAATTCACAACTTACGCTTTATTTTCTTAACTTTGCCTGTTGTTTCCAGGATTATTACAGATTCCAGTTTAATTCAAGTTCTTCAGTTTTCCAGCTTTGAATTCCTGTTTTCCCTTAGTGTTCTAATCCGTTCTTTCCCGCAAATTTGTGGTATCATTTTAATTTCTTTATTACAATTCAATTGATTGAAGCATGCTTAGATCTAGGGTTAATATTACTGTTGCGTTCAACAGAATCATGAGTGAGTAGTTTCATAGGGTGCGGCCACGGGGCAAAGGCGCCCCATGGCTGGACCAATCAATGTTCACCTCGGGTTCAACATAATTGAATTTTTAAGCAATTTTGGGATACGAAATTTTTTCTAACAAACCAAACCCGGCATCGTTGGAGTCCTTGTAAGCAAGGCGAAGGAATCCGGAGCCTTCCTCTCGATTGCACACAGAAACTGGTGACAGGTGGTGTGCATTCATTAGGAAACTTTTTCCTATTCTAAAATCGACTATTTTTGCGAATTGTAACCCAAGTAAACATTGTTGGGGCTAGTCGCGGACGCTAGAGTTCCCACGGCTGTACACTTCTTTTAAATCCATAGATAATTAATTTCATCTATTTACTTAATAAACCAACCGAGTTGCACAAAGGGGTGGCTACCTAAGAGCCAGTTAAAACTAGAATTCAACACTTTTGAGTCAAACAATGTTCGTCCATCTCTGTGATTCGACTCCGGTACTTCCGGATAGTATGCTACACCGATCGAGAGTCCTACGCTTGGGACGCGTCTTTAGTTTAATTCGTATACACGCGGTCGGTCAAGCACCTTTCAACTTGGGTGAACTGATGAACATTCATGAGTGGCAGCAGAACACTGATAATTAGCCAAGCAATAAGGGAGCCAACGTATATGGGATGGTCGAACAATGGGCAACTCTTCAATAGAAGTAGAAGTAGGATGTGGATTCTCACTTGGAGGAGAAGTATCATGGGCAACCAATGCAAGATTAATAGAAATTGAAGGACTCGTAGTGGGTTATCATTAGAGGAATTATTACTTGATGGTATAGGGATGACTAGTCTGCCATTCGAAGAATTAGTTGTGGACATGTCATGAAAAAGAAATATTCCTTCATAAAATGTAACATGACAAGTGGTGACAATGGTTTGGGTGGCTATATCAAAGATGCAATAACCTTTTTTTGCAGGATAGCTAATAAACACATGAGGTTTTACCCTTTGATCAAATTTATGTAGGGTGTTATTGTTGTGAGCAAAACATAAACTCCCAAAGACTCATAAATTGGAATAGTTTGGTTTCGAACCAGACAAAATTTCATGTGGTGATAATAGGAATTATCACTTGGGGTGTCTACACCAGTACTAACTTGTTGTATTGTTCCTGAGTGATAATAGGTGGTGTTCCTATTTCGCTCTCTTTGGCCTTCGGTGGCCTAGAAGATGCATCATATTACTTTGCAGGGTATCCAATAAGTTCGTAGCAATGATCCTTGGTGACGTTGTCCCACCTACAATGATCGCAATGAAGTTTTTTACAAATTTTGGGATCGTTTCCACGATTCGCTAATTTTGCAGCGAGAGCTGTTGCATTTGGAAAATGAAACACAAGAGAATGAACCTCTTGTTGTTTCTCTTCTTTATGAACAACAGAATAAATCTTTATAGTTGATGGAAAAGGATCCATGAGGAGTATTTGGCTCCGAAGAACCCCATACCAGTCGTCTAGGCCTTGCAAAAATTCCATAACCCGGTCTTGTTGAAGTTTATCTGTAGTTGCTTTCCCATTCCCGCAAGTACATGGTTGGATTGATGCAAGGGAACCAAGGTCATTCTATAAGGACTGAGCTTAGTGAAGTTAGTAGAAATCGACTTATCATCTTGTTTGATTTCGGCAATGCTTTGTTTCAGTTGATAGATTAATGGAGCATTCGATTAATAAAGTGCTCCAAAGGATCCAAAACCAAATCTCCCTTGCGGTATCCGCATACAAAATGCTAGTGCAAATCTCAGTTGACACAAAGTTAAGAATCCAAGAGCCTACCAAATCGTTGTATCTCTCCCATCGAGTAAGTTCAGTAAAAGCAACAGGCTTTGTCAAGGAACCATGGAGAAAACAAATCTTATTTATGGCACGTAATGCCATAATCATGGCACGACTCCAGTACAATAATTATCGCCAGACAAGGGAGGCGTAACCATCACCATACTTGGGCCGTCAGAATGGAGAATGAGAAAGGGTCATTTGATCCTTGTGGTTCAATTTTTTCGGTGGAAGTAGACATTTGAAGACTGAAATCAAAGAAGAAAGAGGGAAAAAATTTAGCAGAGAATTGTTGAAGACAGATCGATGGTGAACCGCTCTAATACCCTGTAAGTGAGCACAACATTTAAGGATTCTACCACAATACTGGTAGCTCTATTTAGGTATTGATTGACCTTGGAGTCCCTCTCTCTCTCTCTCTCTCTCTCTCTCTCTGTGAAAACCCTAGCCCCCACAAATATTACTCCTCCCCCCCCTCCTTAGGGTTTCAATAACCTCACATGGTGGTGGGAAGCGAGAGTCATGGTACTATTTCTTTTCTCAGTTTATTGTTTTTCTTTTTTCTTTTGTCTCTCCAGATCAACAACTTGTTGTTTGATTTAAGAGGGTTATGTCTCTCACTTTGTGAGAGTTGTTAGTTTCATCTTCAGACGAATTACCATCTCCAAATTGGGTACTTTCAAGCGTAGTTGCTTTACAATGATATCTGTGCCACTAGTGTTCTTACCCTACATTATATCGCTAGCAAGGCAACATGCAGTGGTTTTGAAAATCTGTAGTTTTGGAAGTTCATTGGTAGAGCATGCTTGGTTGGAGTCCATTTGATCGTCAGGGTATTCTCTATCTTTTATTTTCAACTAGCACTAAGTCTCTTCAGAGTTGATGATTTTAGGTATGAATTTAGTAAGTGTAAAACCCTAGCTTGTCTAGGTTTATAGATTTTCTTTAATCTAATCTCTTTTAAATATCGACCCACCAATCAAAACTTTAACCAATCAATGAAACGAAATCAAACAATCGAAGAACACCAATTTACGTGGAAAACCCTAAATGGGAAAAAAAACCACGGGAAGGAATCATGCACTAGAAACATTGTGTGATTACAAATAGACTTACTCGATGACCGTGCATCCTCACCACGAATCCTAAGCCCTACTTGTCGAATCCACGTACATCACACCCTTGCATGATCGCCATGTCTTGAATCCTCAAGCCTTCCAAATGTTTGGCCTTTCGAACTGCACAAAAGGACTTTGATTGAAAAACGTTGAATTGAATGTGAATGAGAAAACCCTTTGAAGATGATCTTGATCTCACGGCATTGGACGGCCTTCACAAATCTTCAAAGTTCATGAACCCTAGCACTCTATAATGGTATTTCGAAGAGAGAGGCACAGAGGGTCGAAAATATGGCCGCTGTGGTAATTAGAAAAAAACCTAATCGCTGAGATTTTATAGTTGCTGAATCGGGCATTTTTGCCGGCTGTTTTGCTCGAGCAAAAAATTCAGCAAAAACAAACAGAATGTTTTGCTGATAAAGACCATGAAATACTCGAGCAAAATGTGTAGCATCTAACACTTTCCATGTGCATTTTTTGCTGACTGCTATGCTCGAGCAAATTGTCCAGCAAACTCCATCAGAATGCTGTGCTAGTAGAAATCCTTGAAATACTTGAGCAAAACATGTAGCACCAAACCTTGTCTTCAAAATGAGCAATCCGTCTTGACTAAACAACTACCGCACTCAAACAAAAATACATATTGAGATGATTTCTTTTCCACACCTAAAACAAACACTCTAAAAATAAATACCGAAGTTTACAGTGCCATAAAAATACGATACACCCAAATGTATATGTTTTGGGCATAGATTTGCCAAACCAAAGGAAGCTCGGCCTATTGGGCTTACAGTAAGTGTCATTGTTTGCATCAAGTCATGTCTGGGTTAGGTGAAACATATTGATTGCCTTGTGCATATCTTGTTCTCTATTTAGATGATTAGTTTGGCTTTGTCCAAGATCTTTGTAATGAATTCTGTTTTGTAAGTGCCGTTAGGCTTTCATTAATATATTCTTCTTATTATTTCCATGTAAAAAAATAAAAATAAAAATAGGTATTGATTTATAGGAGTGGACATACAATCAAGAGGAGAGATTTATTCTTCCTAATTTTTACAATCAAGGGATACATATTCTGTACAAGGAAATAAGAATAACAAGAATAAATACAAACTACACAATCATAGGAATGCTGATTGTATGGATTCGTGACCAAGCCATGGATCAAGCAAGTAATTGGGTACTTTGACCTTCAAAATTTTAAACACTTGTTTAGCCGGTTGTTTTGGTGCTAACTTAAAAACAAGGGTTGTTTGGGCACAAATTAAAAATAGAAATGAGGATGCATAGTTTGGCTACAATGTTTAGAGGTAATGTGAGGTAATTTGGTGATAAAAAAGTAAGGGAGATTTTTGGTATATATTGAAAGATATGAATGATATTGCCTAATTCACGTTGACTTAACGGAGGAGAGGTAAATGAATATTTTCATAAAAAGGTAAAATAGTACCGTGTAAAATATTTTCAAGGGATCGAGGTCTCTGTATTTGTCAATGTTATTTACTCGTACCAGCACACGCACCAAAAATAGAGCATGATTGGTAATGTAAATTGTCTTTGGCCATTGAAAGGTTTAACAGTTTCAGTGCAAAAAATACAGCTCCACGTTTTTTTTTCTTTTTCCCCCTCATTCTTTTGGCTGCACTAGCTTGAATTTTGACTACCTACCTTGCAAGTGCAACACAAACCATTTCGAATATTGTTCTATTAGAAAGAAATCAGTAAAGCTATCAATAAGGAGGTAGCAGCCTCCGTCAATCATATTGGGTAGAAACTGATCCAAAAAAAAATTCATATTGCGTAGAAATTTGTACTACCATTTTAATTTTATCGGAGGTACGCGATTTAAGTAGCTAGCAATTAATTAAAGACTGGGACTTTCCATCCCACTACAGACTCGTGACTTAGAGGTCTTCATCTGTTGGTCGACTAGTCATTCTCATTCATATGACTAATAAATAATAATAGGCATTTAGAAATTTAACTACCTTTGTGTACTATAAAGATGGACTTTATCGTTTCCAAAAAAATATGTAACAGAGACTAGACTTTAGATTAGAGAACGGATTACACATATGAAGGAGAGACGAGACTATATAATTTGATGATAGTATATATATATATATATATATATATATATATATATATATATATATATATATATATATATATATATGAAGTGCGGATTGATAAATATTTGCAGATTGATAAAAATTCTTCTTGGGATTAAATAGTGTAACAAATCCATGTTAGAAGTGGGCCCGAACGATAGACGTTTAAAACCCAACAAATTTGAATGGATTGGATTTGAGTGAATTGCTAATGGACCATTTGTGATCACCATCCACTCGACACTTTTTGACCACTATAAAGTGCTTTTCTGTGTCCACTCCACCAATCCAAAACTTCTCACTTTTTAGTGGATACATGTCCCAATGACCTCGTCTTGCATTGGCATAGCCCCACAATTAACTAATCATACACACACACACAAAAAAAATTCATATACTAGTGTGAATAATTCGACCAAAGAATATGAAAATATATAAGATGCCATAATTATTTTTGGTGAAATCTATACTTTGGGCTAAACAAACGCATAAATACTCTAATACATTTATTTTAGGAAATTATATAAGGAATAAGTTTGCATGAATCTTTTTTAAACATATGTTCTTGTTTTATGAGATATAAAGTTAATTTTTGTTCATAGATAACCCATATATGCTTTTTTTCGCTATCTATTTTGCGAATTTTTCTCATTAAATGTGTGTATCTTGTTCTAAACTAATGCATTAGAGATTTAATTGTGAATTACCTAGATTGATAGGTGTTCATAGTGTAGAATTAAGTGTCTAAATTAAACCCAAGATAAAATTACTGCATGTTAAAAAATAAAAACCTTCAGGGTATTCAATTGACAATTTATAAGAAAGCTATAGAGCCGCCTATGGATTGTAATTGGTTTGTTTCTTTTTCTTTTTCTTTTTGTGCTTTGTGGTCTAAATTTTTGCATTGAGTGTGCAAATATTTTTAATTTGGATGTTCAAATATTTTTGAGTTTAGTGTTCAAGAAGGATTAAACTAATACGAAACTAAACTTATTACATATATTCCAATAAAAAATAATTGTTTTGGGCGTTTAAATGAACACCTTTACCAAAGGAGGAGTCGCTTTGACTATAATATGTTTACCAATTAACGTGGAGCGCAAGGTTTGTTGTTGCTTTGGAAATTGTTGTCTGGGACCCTTAAAAATTATGTTTTCATCGTTATATGAGATGTGACATTAAATGGTACGTAAAAGCAACTCCAGCCCGTACTCTTTTTTTTCTCAAATTTGATGCAAAAGTTTGGTTCAAAGCTTCATTTGATATGGCTCACAACTCAGATTTTGAACTTCTTCCACCACATGCAGGCCATCGCCGCCGCCCGCCACCATCCTTCCTTCTACAATGGCAACAACGACGACCGTTGTGATGACGACAACCACCAGTGGCAACAATGACATTTGGACAACCACCAGTGATGACGAGATCTGGAAAATCAGATCGTGTTATGCTACAATAGCAACAACGACGATCGTGGTGATGATGACCACCACCACCTCTCCTCCAAATCGAGCAAGTCCAGCCCTTACCTTCATCGGTGAAGACGATGACAACGGTGGTGGAAATTTGGTTCAAGGGCTTTCTTCTCCCCAAATTGGAGTAAAGTTTGATTTGGTAAAGGTTTGGTTCAAAGACTAGAGTGATGTTTTGGGGGTTTTGACTCAGATTTTGAGTTTGGTTTTAGGTTTGAGTCTAGACTAAAGGTGCTCTAAGTAGGGTATATATATGGCCCCACTTCTCCTCCAAACTCCGGACTTTCAAACCTCTGTGATCCGAGCATTTTTTTGATGATCCGAACCGTCCAATGTGTTCAGAAGGAGTTTTCAAGGGTCCAATGTACATATTTTGCAAAAATTTGCTTGGATCAAGCCTTTCCCGGTATTTTTTTAAAAAAAAATATTTCTCATGTGGACCCTTGAAAACACCTTCTGAACACATTGAACGACTCGAATTTTCCAAAAACAATTTACAAAACAAAAAATATATGTTTTTTCTTATTTCCGAGATGTCTGAATAAGAAGATATTTATATATATATAGTGAGCTCCCTATCAAGGATCCTGCAACTTGTTAACGTCCGGACCTCCACTTTTCAGACCAAATTTTGACGATCCAAACCGTTAGATGTGTTTAAAAAGTGTTTTTAAGGTCTATAGCGAGGATTTGGCAAAAAAAATAACCGGAAGTGCTTGATCGTAAAAATGCTATATGTGCATTTTTATTAAAAAATGCTCCGATCAAGCCCTTCAGGGTTTTTTTTTTTTTTTTTGCCAAATCGTTGTGCTACACCTTAAAAACACATTTTAAACACATCTAACGGTTCAGATCGTCGAAATTTGGTTTAGAAAGTAAGGTCCAGAAAGTCTGGATTTAGTGGTTTGAATAGGAATCTCATTGTATATCAATATATAGTTAATTACCACCCTATGAACTTTTTTCGTGTATAAGTGTGGCGGTTCCTTTCATTTTGGAACTTTTTCAATGAAAGCCCCAACAAAGATAAAGTATGATGAAATGGCCACAAAAAAAGAAGAAAAACAAAATCTTATATAGTATTGCAAGATGGGTTTTCGTGAAAAGCAATGTGAGGACGACAAGTGGCATGAATGGATTGGTTTTGTCATATAAGATTTTGAGTGAAGCATGTGACATAATTTTCTCACATTCTCTCAATCGTTTCTTGAATTTCAAAATCTTAGATATTTTGTTATTCCATAAATCTTCTTATTTTCCATAATGGGACCAATCATCTTTATTTTCTCCGTATCCCTCCAAGATTCTAAAAGGATGCTTATAATTAGGAAATGGTTTGAAAAAAGTATCCCTAATTATTTATGATTTCTTCATTGGTTTCTTCCTTTTTCAAATGAAATATGTGATATACCGTAATTACATTTGCATGATATATCAATCATGTCAAATCATACCACAATTAGAACTAAGCACATTCTTATTCAAATATAGTCCCTTACATAAATTTCATGCATGTATGGTTTCTCTCTCTTTTTGTTTTTTTAAAGTATCGTATGTGGTAATTCTTCTAATTTCCAGGGTTTGATTTTCTCTGTCCTCATACTAATGCAGGGTTTGATTTTCTCTTCTCTTTTTTTTTTTTTGTTTAAAGTATCTTATGTGGTTTGATTTTCTCTTCTTTTTTTTTTTTTTGTTTCAAGTATCTTATGCGGTTTGATTTTCTCTTCTTTTTTTTTGTTTGAAGTATCTTATGTGGTAATTTTTCTAATTTCAAGGGTTTGATTTTCTTTGTCCTTATATTATTGCAGATCTTCATCTTTAAAGAGTACAATAATGATGGATTCAATTGGCCATGGGTGCTCTAATATTAATCCTAAACTAGCAATACCATGCGTCAAAACCCAATCAGATAATTAATAAAGTGACACTACATAAGGAGATTGATGTTTTCTTATTGATCCTATTCTTAATGCAACCACCTTTTTAAGAAGTTAATACATTTTCTCTATCTTATTTTTTAATACCTTTATATGGTCTATTTCATTTGTATCCTCTTGCTAGAATTTCTGGACATTAAGCAGTTTTCTTTGTAGGCTCAATTTGTTATCAATCAGTTAGGTATTAGTTTTTTGGGGGATTTAATCATCTACAGAAGAAGTAGTGAACAATCTTACTCGATCAGAATATGTTGAAAGAACTACGGTAGGGACAACTGCCAAATGCTATTCTTGCTATTACTATTAGGTTCCATGATCGGCAAGAGAAATGAATGATTCTCATTGGGTATGCTGACCTTTCACACTTTCTTTGGCAATGAACTCTTTTAATTTTTTTTTTTTACAACAGAAACTCAAAATAAAATGTACATTCTTTGAGACAAAAGGTACAAGTTTTTCTCTTTATTTGGAGTTTTTTAAATTTCTTTGAAAATACATCCACATTTTATCGTCTATTTTTCAACCAAGCAAGTATTACTTTAGTTTTTTTTTTTATCTACAAAATAAAATATTACAATAATAAACTCGACAAGGGTACACCGAGGAGGAAAGAAGTATTACTTTATGCTATCACTTGCTTATATATGTTGATGCTTTCCATATATTATAGGGCAAGTTCTCATGGTTTTACTTTTGATTGGTTCATTAATTAAAATAATTTTTCTATTATTCTTGCCACATATTATAAACAAAAGTTCTATTTTTTTATCACACCTGTTTCATAAATTCTATTGGATTTTGCAGAATGGTAAAAACTATATCAAACATAGTAAAAAATATATCACTTTGAAGGTTGTTCTTCACTTTTTATAATTGAACTTTTATTTCTACGTTTTGTTTTTTCATTGGGAGTAATCATGCACTAATATTTCAACTTTCCCTCATTGCATGATATTTGGATATTTTGTCATAAAAAAAAAAATCAAAAAGGTGAGGATGTGGCATATAGATAAGATACTACTATAAGAAAATGCAAAAGTTTCGTAGTTTTGTAAATCCTATGTGCAAATTTATTCTTTATGAGAGGAACATATGGGTGATGATAGCACGTTTATAGCTATTTTTTCATATGCTAGATAACATTCCATATATTTTGAATTTGGTTTTACATAGTTTTTAGTAGGATTAATTATAAATATGAAATGATGTTGAATCAGTTGTAACAAGGATCTGTTTGTTGGATACTCTCCTTAAAACATATATGTACTGTCATCGCTATTAATTTTGATTCCCCACTTCAAAAATCTTTCATTGCACAAGTTATTTTGGCTCCTTTCTTTTTTGTTTTTTGTAAAAAAAAAAAAAAAATTGCCTCTCCATTACTTTTCCTTTGAAATTATTTAGTTTTTAAAAAACGAATGAAATATTTCTTCACAAAGTCAAACCATAGACATTAAAATCAATGGGTTCAATAACAGGTACACAATTCATGAACACATGATTTGATTAAGTGAATATGCATACACCAAAAGCTATAAATAAATTGATGCTAATTGATTTGTATGCTGAGCTTTATGGGTGGTTTGGGTAAATTGAAGGGCACTATTCACCTTACACAATTCACCTTATACAACAACAATATTTAAATAAAGTGCTTAAGCGGTTTGGAGTTGGTAGAGGCAACTCAAAGCCGGTGAGTGTGCCTCTGGTTCCACATTTTAAACTTAGTGCTTCTTTATCTCCTAGTTCGGAAAAGGAACGTAGGTACATGGCTAATGTTCATTATGCAAGTTTATTTGGCAGTCTTATGTATGTCATGGTCTGTACACGGCCTAACCTAGCACAAGCGGTAAGTATGATTAGTCGTTATATGCACGATCCCGAAAAAGTGCACTGGCAAGCAGCTAAATGGATTCTGCAGTACATTCTGGGGACCGTGAATCTTGGTTTGAAGTTCGAGAAAAGAATATCTGTCAATCATTTGGTTGTTGGTTTTGTTGACTCAGATTATGCGAGTGATCTTGATAAGCGTCATTCAACTACAGGGTATGTGTTTATTGTGGCTGGTGGACCCGTGAGTTGGCGATGTACTTTGCAGTTGACCATTGCACTGTCTACTACGAAGGCTGAATTTATGGCTGTGACTGAAGCCATAAAGAAGGCCATTTAGTTACAAGGGCTGGTAGCAGATTTGGGTGTTGAGCAAGAGAATGTTACAATCCATTGTGACAGTCAAAGTGCAATACATTTGGCAAAGAATCAGGTTCATTATTCTTGGACTAAGCACATTGATGTTCGTTTCCAGTTCATTCGTAAGATTATTGAAGATGGGGATGTCTTACCTGAGAAGATTGGTACTATTGACAAACCCGCGGATATTCTCACAAAAGTTGTTACTGGGGTCAAGTTCAAACATTGTTTGGACTTGATCAATATGTAGCAAGTTTGAGCACCTTAGGGTGCATGCGCCGTTGGGCGTTTGGTTGGCAATCACTTTGGCACGATCGTTGGGTATGTGGTTTTGGTTTTCGATTTGTTGCTACATTAAGGAATTTGGTTCAACAGTTTGATATCTTGCCAAGGTGGAGATTTGTTGAAGTTTGGCTCGATTTTATGTTTTTCGGGCGTTTATTGCATCCCTATGGACCAGACCAAGGCTTCTTTGGTCCAGACCAAGCAATTCTGGGCAGTTTGGGAAGTTTCTGCACTCATGGTCCGAACCAAGGTTTTGGTGGTCCGGACTACCGAGTTAGAATGGCTAGAAACGTCTCAGCAACTCATGGTCTAGACGAGGATTTTGGTTGTCTAGACTATGGTGACGGGAAATAACCTTATAAAGTATTTTTTAGGATTTTTTGTTATGTAAGAGAATTACACACTTTGAGAGAACTTTATGGGACACCTTTTGTAGCTCTTTAAGCCTTGTTTCTTCGTGATTAGTGAAACCCTTTGATCGTGTGACTGCCCGTGGATTAGGTTTGCATCCCCAGCAAACTAAACCACATAAATCCTTGTGTCTCTTGTTTGTTTGCGTTTCTCTCTCTTCTCTATTATGTGGTTTGGTTTGATTTCTTGTATGCAAGGCATAGCTTACATACGTTTGGTATTTGTTGCTCGCTTATGCACAACACGGAGAAGACAAATGCTGATTTGATAGAACTTGTTTCAATTGTGAAGTTAAGGGCTAGTTTGGTTCACTGTAAGTGGTAAGCAATTAGAAATAAATTTCTGTGGAAGCCAAGTGATTTTCCTGTTCTTAATTTTGCTTATTGCTTATTTCTAAGCTAGTTTCCAAACAAGCACTAAGAACACAGGTGGAACTAGGAAGTGCAAGCGGGGCCTAGCTAGGTCTCTGCACACCTCTAATTGTACCAATATTTCTACTCTATTTTATTTTATTTGAAAAAATTATGAAGAAAGGTGTAACGTGGCTAATGCCCCAAATTTTTGAACTATTTTTTCTGAATAAAATTTTTTATTAAAAAAAATCTAGTAATGTTTAATTTTATTTTGTGATTAATTAGTCCTAATATGACCAAACTACTTCCTGCTTGACCAAATCCTAGACCTAAATTAATGGGTTGCCCCAAGCGTAGGGCTGAGACCGGTGTAGCACAATACCCGGTAAGATCGGAGTCGAATCCACATGGACGGTGGAGAGTGTTTAACTAAAAACTCGAGTTGTGAGATTTAAAACGGCTCTTAGGGAACCACCCCTCGTAATATGATGGGAATAATTAACTAAACTAAGTAAATTTGGTTTTCTTTAAATTACTTAAAAGAAGGTACGGTCGTAGGGTTCCCAACACGGATGATCAGGCCTGGGCATATCAGCTCCATTCAGTGTTCCAAAACCATTTGACTTTAGAGAGAAAAAGATACCCCGAAAGATGTGAATCCTTGTGGTCGCCGTTTACCCATGTACAGCGAAGAATGAGTTTTGGTCCCCCGTTCTCCGCGTTACATGGGCTCCGACAATGCCCGGATTCGTCCAACAGAAGTTCTTTAATAACCTAAAATTGTTTTCTCCGTTATTAATTTTGAAAATAGGAGCAAGAACATACGCAGCCACGGCGTGTTAATCACCCCGTGACCATACCTACACGACTACTCACTCATCACTTTATTAAACGCAGCAATAATGTTAACCCTAGATCTAAACGTGCTTCAAAAAAATTGAAATAAGAAAAAGAAAATAGAAAAACACGATATCACAGAATGCAAAAGAAAAGATGAATTCGATAACTGAGGAAGATCAAGAATTCAGTGCTTAAAAATGCTAAGGAACTTGAATTACACTTGAATCTCAAAATCACCTTGAAAACAGCAACCAAAGTTAAGAAAATAAAGTGTAGGTTCTGAGTTGTGGAACCCTAATTTGAGTTATAAGAGGGTTTTTATATTAATCCCGAGCTAATTACAATTAAAAATCGGAATAAAACATAAAATCCGTTGCGCGAAGACCAAACGCTGACGTTCCAATGATGAGTAAACCAACCGATAGCACTACCATGAAAATGGTGTAGCGCTACCGCGTCCCTTAACTCCCCCTTTGACTGGTTGACCGCTAAACCGTTGACCCATTGATGGGCGCGTGAGAAGCTTGTGTATAAGCGCCCAAGTAGGGGGTTTTGGCTTAGTTTGCATGCGGTTTAAGCTTTATTTTCCAATTAATGCGTGCATGTGGTGTTTTTGTGTTGTAAGTGTGAGTTGCAGGTAATTGAGGGGCGCAAGTGCGATTTTAAATATTTTGGAAGGCTATGCACGTTGATCAGAAGTTGAAGGCAAGTGAATTGTGCATGGGGTGGTCGAAACTCGTCGGGAGCGCTACCCCAATACCTTGGAGCGCTCAAGATGGCCTAAAAAGGGTCTCAAAATGGACAGAATGTTTTTGAGCGCTACACCAGAATAGGTGTAGCGCTACAAGCGCATTAGAAGAGAAGGTCAACAGTCAATACAGAGGGTCAACGGTCAACATACGCGCTAAGTAGGGCGGTAGCGCTACACAATTTCTCCAGTAGCGCTACCGAGATGGTTACCGGGAAGGAGTGGAACGGTGCCGTTTCGGGTCAACGCAAGGATGAAGAAGGCGGTAGCGCTACACCTATTTCTAGGTAGCGCTACCAAGTGGTTTAGGGGCATGCCAAACGCTGCCGTTTTGGTCAGCCACGAGGAATATTTTCTGACGTTTATTGTTTTTCTTATGAGGTTTTCCGAAATTAGTATAAATACTTAGCACTTAGTTTTGTCTAGGGTTCCACGAATTTTTACCTAGTTTTTAGTTTACAAGTTTTCGATTTCAGATCTGAAGTATTTCGTTCATTGCTACGCTTCCAAGTGTATTCGAAGATTCGTTTCACAGATTGCTCGTTGGGTTAATTTTGCTTTTGCAATTACGGTATTTACTTCTGTTGATTTTAAATTTCATTCATTAAAAGCATGATTAGTTTCAGTTTGAATCTATTTTCTTCAATTGATTTCAAGCATGTGTGAGTAGTAAGTAAAAAGTGCGGCGGCGGGGCGAAGTTGTCCGTGGCTAGGCTAATTGCATTCCACCTCGTTGCGAATCCTTCAAATTAATGCTAGCTGTTTTTCAATACTGAAACCTTTTCTAACAAAGCGAACCGGGCATTGCCAATTCCAAATGTCTTGTGATGGTTGGTGACACGTGGTGCGCATTTGTTGGGAATTCTTTTCTTATTTTAAAACCTATTAATTAAATAATTGTGGTCCGAGTGGATGTGGATTAGGCTAGCTGCAGGCACTATAGTGTCCACGGCTGTGCTCTTCTGTTTTAATTAAGAGTTCAATAATTTGATTAGTTTAATTTAGTTAATTAAATCAGTCATCTGAACAAGGGGTGGCTACCTGAGAGCCTTTTACAAACATAGAATCTAGCATTGTTTGGGTTAACACCGTAGACCGTCTCTGTGGTTCGACTCCGGTACTTCCGGATTTATTATGCTGCACCGGTCTATAGTCCTGTGCTTGGGACGAAATTAGAGTTAATTACTAGATACCCGAACGGTCAAGCACCCATCTAAACCCTTAGGTAGCGCTACACCACTTTAGGTGTAGCGCTCCAGAACCTTCTGTTCATTCTTGTGCCTTTTTGTGTCATTCTTAAGCGCTCCAAAGAAATAGTGTAAGCGCTCCGATGGGTTTCGAGCATTTCCACGCGAAATCAACTTCAACACTTAGTTTTCATAGCTTTGCTCACTCTCGAACCTCCATCACGGCCTTTACGGGTACCTTCCATTAGCGCCAGAACATCACGAATATCTGCAATTAAACACAAACACAAAATCCAACCATGTGCACTCATTAAATGGAAAATAAGGATTAACCAGATGTCTAACACACTAATTCTACCCTACTTAGGCGCTCATATCTGTGATATTGCACGCCTATCACTTCCCATCCTAACTTGACATCACCTTCATCGTCAATCCATCTTTTCTCATAGATCTCTTCCATGTTTAACCATTTTAAGCTTCAGTTTTTTATCAACTAATAAGATCCTAACACACTTCTTTTTTTTTTTTGGTACATCGAAAATATAAAAAAACTAGGGGAGGAAAGAATGCATCAAAAGTGCAGTTAGTTCGTTACAATCTGAAATATCATAGACAAGCTTTGGCAATGCATAACTGGCAACTAATCAAGGATCAGTCTTATGTTAAGTTTGTCCCTGTTCATAAACTCCCTTATTTCTAAGCGAGGCTGATTGATCACCATCAAATCCTCTGGCTGCTCTGCTCCAAATCTTGCAAGGAAATCGGCACATTTGTTTGCTCCCCGATATATGTGAGTTATGGTACATCCAGTCCGGTTGAGAATGTAGTGCCCATCATTGAGAATATTGCTTTGTGGGTGATTAGGATTAGCACCTTCTTTGAAAAGCATTACCACTATTTGAGAATCTGATTCAATCTGGATGTTGGTGAAACCTTTCTCCAATATGATTGTTAAACCTCTGCAAATGCTCCATATTTTAGTCTCTAAGCTTGATCTTGCCCTCATCATACCATAATATCCAAGCTCCCAATCTCCAGAGGCATTTCGAAAAATACCGCCAAAGCCTGTTTTGCCATTGTTCTCATACCCACATCCATTGGTGTTTAGCTTGATAGAACCTATTATGGGAGGAAACCACAAAATTAGGTGATTGCTTGGAGGGCTAGCAAGAAAAGGGGATTTAAAGGCGTCCACTATCTCATTGGCATAGGAACAGATTAACTTGGAACTCACTTCTGGCACCGGATCAATATTATCAAAACTCTTTTTGTTGCGGTCCTTCTAGATTTGGCAAAGGACGGTGCAGAAGAGAGTCTTCCAAGGAATACTATTTCCAAAATGTAAAATTTTCTCGTTTTTCAAATTTGCCAAGATCCAATTTTCTGTGGAATTACCAAATCCACTTCTCATTGGCTGGCCTGAAGGAATGGTGTCCCATAGTTTAATGGCTTTAGGGCATTCCTTGAAAAGGGGTAACAAATTTTCGAAAGAGTTATTACATCTTGGACAAAGGTCCGAAGAGGTAATCCCTCTTCTATTTCGAAGAAGGTTAGTGGGAAGTTTGTCATGGAAAACTTCATCAAGGCCTTCCTTTAAATACAAAATATAACCCCTCTCCGACAACCTTTTTCATTATCTACGCACTTAAACTAGCATTAAAGCCGGGGGCGGACCCACATGAGGGCACGTGGCAACACGTGCCCCCACTCAAAATTAAAAAACTCACTTATCCCCTATATATTTTGAGTAATTGCGTAAATAACACCTAAAATTTAAATATACAATTTGTACATAAATTGAAAATAATTAGATTTATTGCATTTCATGCATCAATTTTCATCCATAACGTTGTTTGATTTACAATTGTCAATTTATAAATTGCTAGTGCGGTTGGGGTATAAACTTCTTACTCATTGTTATTTATCACAAAGGCTCTTGCTAACACTTGCCTATCAGGCAAAAGGTGATATGAAAAACAAGTTCGGATATCAATATATTTTCACTAATATCAAACAAATTTGATGTACGGTGCCCCACTACATCAAATTTCTGAGTCTGCAACTGTTTGCAGCCATGTACTTACCAAAGCAAACCTTCTTTACGTTAGTCAAAAATTGAATAATTTTACCTTACAATAATTATGATTTGTGATTGAGATCTTTTTCAAAGGCTAAATAATTAACTGTGAACTTATACAAACCACGACACTTTGTGGTTTGAAGTTTTGTCTTTTGAGTTCAAGCAAATGAAGTGGCAACAATACTAGAGAGAAAGTCTACCATACACATGCACTTCTTAAAGGGATGTACTGTAGTGGTCGAGTCCATAAGGGCCAATGGGGGGCCAGCCCTCTCCACAAAGGGAAAAAGGATCACAACTTCAAAATTCACAAAAGTGAATGCAGATCAAACCGTCTTGCTCTCCCCGAGGGGATGGTGATCTCGGCTCACTTGGTGGAGGTCTGGATTTGGACAAATATGGATTTGAATGAAGTCCACTGCGCCCGAAGGTGTCACAAACGTGAGGCTCTCGACATAGATCTCGAACAGTCCTCGAGGGCTTCACCGCTCGACACTTTGGCTATCCGAGCATCCCACGAGACGAGTCGGTTGACATTGGTCTTGTGGGGGCTCGGGGATCTCCATAGGTCAATGGTAGCGTGTCTAGTACACTAGGCAGTTCATGATGGATCATTAAATACGGCAATCACCTACCCTGCCATTTATGCCTGCGCAAGCACATGGGTGATGGGGAGTATCCCCAGATGAATTGACCCTTCAAACACCCAAGTGACATGACATTAGCTGAAGCACGGTGTCTACAGCAGAGATTGAGGTCACATCAGTCGTCATTCCTGCTATAGATGGTGCGCGCGTGAAGGGCATAAAGGGCGTGAGAGGCACGCCCCCCTTTGCCTATAAATACCAAGTCCGACTACCACATAGGGCATCTCTCCACACCAGAAGGGTCATAGAGGTTATTTCGGCGAAGCCACTCCCACATGTACCATATGTATTTAATGTGTGATTCAAATTGTGCCATAGCATAAAGATTCATACTCCCTCTATCGAATTTTAAATGTCCACCTTTCTATTTTGAGATGTCTCAAAATAAGTGTTCACTTTCTATAAATAACTATCAAAACATACCAAACTTCCAATTTTACCCCTAAAAGATACTGTTTCATTCCTATTTTCATTCTTAAATTGACAATATCTTTCAACATATAATATTTTTCATGATTTTAAAAACTTTATATGATAGAATTAATTAAAATATATCAAATAAGATCCATATTACATATTTTTTTAGATCCATATTGAATGATATAAACAATTTAAATACATTTAATTGACTTCATAGTTTTTAAAATTACTTTTGAATATTTAGAACACAAATTTTAACTTCTTAAAAAAGCTCAATTTCCAGTAGAGAATATTTAAATTGGGACGAAGGTAGTAACATTTTAGTGCATCTCGTAACTCTTTAGTAATATGATTCTTAACATTTTCAATGGGAATCATAACATTTGCTTATTGTGACTTTTTAGCAATAAAATTCATAACTTTTTCACGAAAATATTACTAACATATTGGTGTGTGTGGTAACTTTTATACTAAAAACTCGTAATATTTTTGAGATGCATATGGTATTATAGCCTTTCCCTACGAGAATAGTCCTTTAATTTGTAGTAACTAATTACTCCTCCCATCCCTAAAAGTTAGCCCACTACAAAAATAATTGCAATTTTGAGATAAAAAAAAAATCCAAGTACTTTCATTCATAATGTCTTGATCAATTTTTTCGCATCAAATTAAAGGACGGAAGCTATTTATTTTTTAATTCAAAAATTGCACGTTTTTCATAATGGACAAATTTTTTGGAATGGAGTGCACAATTCTTAGTCCTACTATTCACAAAAATATACATTATCAATAGATGTATATATACAACAACAGATGGATATTAGATGCGACGACCCACCACAACTGACATGCTAACCCTAACCTAATCACGTTGATTAACATGCTAACCTCAAATTATACACAGTAACTCGTGCAATTCATTAATTATATACCACATGCATGCATTTCTGGTGACTATCATGTGGGACCAAATGCCCAAGATGGGCTCTCACATTAGACAACTACTAATAACCTTTAGAGGACATTCTTGTTGTTTCTCCGGGGCTAGGGCATATAATTGTTTGTCACATGCATCCATTTCTGATCAGAATCATGTGGGACCAAATGAAGATGCTCTAAATAGAGTCCATCAGTAGATTAAATAAAAAGATAGAAGAGTCCATCCGTTTGTGGGCCTAACCACTTCTAGACATCCAATTCCTTCCAGTACATAAAGTTGTACGGCAAGTCTTCTTACGGTTTAACTTTATCCTCCTCTATGTACTGGAATTAAAAGGTCACACACTTTTAAGGGCGTGTAAGTTGGTTGGATTAAGTCCCAAAATATTGAACTATTTTTTGAAAAAGTTCAGAGTCTTGAATTTAAGGCCGATCATATTTTACTTTCATATAGGGTGAAGCTTCTTTTTTTTTTTTTTGATAAATTTAAAATTACAAAAAAAAAAAACCCAATAGCGTCACCCTATTTTTTTTTATTAGTCAATATCTAAACTAATGGATCGACCTAGTTCGAAGAATTAATTCCATTGTCAATTAGGGAAGACTCCATGAGGGCACCTAACTCCAAACCAGTTACAAGTCTATGTGGTAGGTCCTATACATCAGGGCCAGCTTTGAACATAAGTCAAGTATGCGGCTACTGAGCGATCCAAATTTTCTTATTTTTTGGGGCTTCAAAATTTTTATGCCCTGACAATATGTAAATAATATTAGAATGGAAATTTCTTTTAAAACTTGGGGCCGTATTTAAGTGGAAGTCAAGAATAAGGCCCTAAAAGAGGGTGGTAAAGATGCAGTTTTCATAGTTTGTCAGTTAAATTATATTCTATACTGAGGAATAGTACTTTTGTCCTAACTTATTTAAAGAATCAAAACTCTGACTTTTGTGAAGGATGTTTTGCCAAAAGAAATAAGAAAGCCAAGGGAAGTGTTCAATTATTTGATACTAAAGGGTGATAATTGAATGTGCGTATTGCTTATAAATTACTACTATAATTGACTATAATAGTTGCCGTTGTCTCTGGTAAAAGAATCTTTTCGAATTTAATGTTGATCAAATTTTAAATTACTATTTTTGTCGCGAAAAAAGCGAGAAGAGTGATGTTTTAGTAATCTTTTCGAAATAATAGAATAATTATTCAACTTTTTATTATTATGGTGTTAATACTTGAATTATTTTCTTCAATTAAAACTTTTTATATTTTTTATTTTATTTGTAAATTATATAAAGAGTCCCATTTTTAAAAAGTTCACATTGGACCCCAAAAAATGATTATCCTTTCTTACCTCTCACCCAACCAAAAAAGAAATGATTTTATTTTCAAAACCAACTTTTGTTCTATGCCACCTTATGCCTCCCATAAAAGTGTAAAAATTAGGATCCTTAGCTATTTTTTTAGTACTTAGTGGGCCCTCACTTCGAAATTTTGCCTCGTACTCCCAAAACGTCAAGACCGACCGTGATTCTAGGCTTGGAAGTCCTAGAACTAAGAAACATTGTACTACGGAGTAATGTATCTCCTAACTTTATCCCTAAATGCTGCGTGACTTGAAACGGACCTTGTGTATTTTGTTCGATGCAGGCCTAATGCCAAACTCAAACAAGGCTGCAAGTTTTCCACGTAAGCATCACTTAAATGGGACCCATTGCGCTTTTTCATAAGCCTACCACTGCCCACAATTGAAGGCATGCACCCACCAAAAACCAAGTAGTGCCCTATAAAAGGACACACTCCCTTCACACTTTCGATCATCCAAATCTTCCAAAGAGAAAAAGCTTTCTCATCAAGTGTGTCAAAATGTCCATTTTTGTTTTAATAGCCTTTTTGGGTATTGGGTTGGTCCATGGTGCCACAAAAGTGCCCCTATGCACCCAAACACCATACCCTCAACTATGCAATGCCCTATTTGTGACTAAACCTCTAGCCACCACATATGAAACCCAATTTCAGTTGCGAGAATCAGCCCTTCAAACCACCTTAAATAAAGCTAACCAAGCACATGCACTTTTTAAGGCCATGGACGTCAGCTCGTTCCAAGAGCAAGCCAAGTTGGCTTGGGCTGACTGTCTAGAGCTCTACGAGGATGCGGTTTACCAACTTAACCGCTCTTTGAGCTCTACTAATCACCACAGCACTCAAACGTGGCTAAGCGCCGCTATCACCAACCAACAAACATGCCAAAATGGGTTTATTGACTTCAACTTAGCTTCCTACTTGAAAACTTTCCCTGATACTTTAGGTGATTTTTCAAAGTTGTTAAGCAATTCACTAGCAATAAACAAAGCTACAACTCCATCAACATCTACACTTTTTAGTAAAATGACTAGAAGCCGACACCTTCTCTCTAACGGCTTTCCAAGATGGGTATCTGCCGTTGATAGAAAGCTTCTTCAATCGTCCAGTACCGGGGCACCAACGGCCGACATTGTTGTGGCTCAGGACGGTACTGGAAACTACAAGACCATTTCAGAGGCGGTGGCAGCGTCGAGGAGTGGAAGTAAGAGATTTGTGATACATGTGAAAGCTGGCGTTTACAAAGAAAACGTCGAGATTAAGCGATCAATGAACAACTTGATGTTGGTGGGCGATGGAATTGGTGCCACAATCGTTACAGGCAACAAGAATGTTCAAGATGGATCCACAACTTTTGGCTCCGCAACTTTTGGTAACTTTTTTATTGTGTCACATCTCTCATATACACATCTAAAATGAAAATTATATATACACTCTCTCCCATACACTCTCAACCACGCCCTTTCTCATATGGGGTGTGGTCTCCACATGTGGATAATAAAGATTAAAACACCAAAGATTATAACCATGAAGCACTGAAAAATTACTTTATTAATTGTCACTGTCTTGTCAACTTTCAAGAAAGATTATAAGCTCCATATATCATTAGTCAATAATTAATTACACCTTAAGTCGACGACCAACTTAAACAGTTTGTTTTCAGATAAAAAAAGTCAAATATTTTTCCATGCATATATAAAAAATAAAATAAAATAAAGTCATATTTCTGAAAAGATTTATTATATTTTGACTTACCTTTATTTACTTTCCCTCAGCTATTTCGGGCGATAGATTCATTGCTCGGGACATGACCTTCGTGAACTCAGCCGGGCCTCAGAAATATCAGGCGGTCGCGCTGCGTTCCAGCTCGGATCTCTCGGTCTTCTACAGTTGCAGCTTTGTAGGGTACCAAGACACATTGTACGTCGACACACAACGACAATTTTACCGGGACTGTGACATATACGGGACCATAGACTTTGTATTCGGAAACGCCGTTGCCATTCTCCAAAATTGCAATTTTTACGTACGAAAACCTTTGGGCAACCAGCAAAATGTCGTCACGGCTCAGGGAAGGAGCGATCCTAACCAAAACACCGGTATCATCATTCACAATTCACGTGTCGTGGCTGCCTCGGATTTGAGACCGGTCCAGGGTTCAGTCAAGACGTATTTAGGCCGGCCATGGAAAAAATACTCTAGGACCGTGTACATAAAGTCCTCCCTAGATAATTTGATTGCCCCAGCTGGGTGGGCTCAGTGGATAGGGAACTTCGGTTTGAGCACACTATTTTATGGTGAATATATGAACACTGGACCCGGTGCAGGTACGGGTGGGAGGGTGAAGTGGCCAGGGTACCGTGTCATAACAAGTGCGACGGAGGTCGGAAAATTCTCGGTAGGGAACTTTTTGGGCGGAGATTCGTGGATTCCGGCTACCGGAGTGCCTTTCACTTCTGGGGTGTGACAGGGATATTAATTTGTGCAAATTATGTCGGTCGTAAAGGTGTAAATTTGGGACAAAGAAAGTGATTTGTGTGTAGTGATGTAAATGTGTTGCGTTGTTTGTGGTGGGATTGGCTTAATTGTATAATAAAGTTGAAATTAAGTTCTCTTATGTTATCATATTTCCAGGGCCGGCCCTGAGATTATAGAGGCTTAAAGCGAATTTTTAAAAAAAAGCCCCCTGGATCATTTTTTTTTAAAAAAAATCAATATATGTGGCAAATATATGTAAATGATATTAAACATGATATTTTAGCTTCATAAGATAACTAAACTAACTTTTGAAAAAATTTATACCATTAAGACAACAGGAATCAAGCACATATAATGAAGTCCGTTCATTCTCAAACTAATCATGTTGTTAACTTTAATTGTAAAATAATATTGTTAACAATAAGAGAATTCTTTATTGCAAACATTATTTTTATCATAATTTGTTGAGTGAAAATAAATTATATTGTTGTACTTAATAGTCAAAATTGTTTTATTTGTGTATTTAGTATAAAAAGTTAAAGGTAAAATGGAAATAAACAAAAGAAAATTAAAAAATTATCCAACCATTTATGATGTTGAAAGATTTGAACTTTTGGTCTTCAGTAAAATCTACAATCAATAAAAAAGGACAAAGGTGCAAGAAAAATATATTGATCGAATAGAAAAATAAGAAAAGAGTATATGCAAGAGTGGAGTATATTAATCCATCAGAAAATTGAGCAAAATGGTTGTTATGCTAAACGGCCCTAGTGGGATTTGAATCATGGGACTCCCGGTTTTAAAAGGCATAGGCTGACCACCAAGGCAGGAACAAACCTCTTGCCAAACTTCGGAAAAACAAATATATATAATATTAACATCTTATATCGGAAATGGGCCCCTAATTTTGCTTAAATTTCGGAGGCCTAAAGCGGCCGCACCGCCGGCTTTACCCCAGGGCCGGTGCTGCATATTTCTTTCCCAAACCAAAGGGGGCCACAAAAAGAATGTCTATTTATGGAGAATGTGACATGCACCTAGAGCCTTTAGGACAAAAGAATTTTTTAATTAATTATCTTCAAGTCATTCGGAATTTTATTTTTTTTGAATTTTTTCAATTTCGATCTATATTTTTATATGTTTTAAATTTCTCTCGCTGAGGACAAATGATGAAATCCTAAAAATATTTCGAAAACATTGGGGGGAAAAAACTCCATTAATTAAGCACCAAGAGTAGCAATTGATTTAGTCAAAATTCACTCCAAATTCAAATTGGCTTTGCTTGAAAACTCTGTTGCAACTAATCAAGCTGTAAAAGATTACTCCCAGCATCCACATTATCCTCTCTTGATTTTGCACCAAATTAGAGGAAAAGGCTAACTTTTCCATTTTTGCAATTCATTTTCTCAAATGTTCACTGTATCAGAGTCACTATTATATCTCTCCTCTAATCTATTCTTTTTCTGAAATATACTTTGTTTTAATCTAATATTTTTCAAAAAGTGGTTGAGACAGTTAAAGGAGAGAAACAAACATTAAAATAAGAGTTAGGAGTGAATAGTGTCCTTATTTTTTAGGAGACACCGTAGCAAAAATTATTAAAATAAGAGTTAGGAGGGAATAGTGTCCTTATTTTTTAGGAGACACCGTAGCAAAAATTATTTTTAGGTGATGTAGGGAGCCTAATAAACGGCTACTTTTAAGTTTTTCCTCCTCAATTTAGTATAGGAGGATGTTCAGGGAACGAGATGTAGATGCTCTCAACAACATATATGCTTTCACATGTGAGGGTTTTGTTTTTAGATACTTATACAGTGTGCAGAATGCAAGATCAATGTTATAGGTACTTAGTTTAGGTACTAACCTCAGAGCATCTAGCTTAGTAATATAAACATATTATGGATTTCTAATAGATATTAAAATAAACTTTTCGTTTCATAAGCTAGCAACAACAACAACGCCAACATAAAAAACATGGACCCAAGGGACCAACTGTCCCATAGGTCGGCAGGGCCTACCAACCCTATCTAGCACCGTCTGTTTTGACATTCTATGATCTAGATTAAAAATAAAACTATTCTATTCCACGAAAGAGTTTTATTTTAAATCTAAACCATTCAAAATACTTTTAGACAGTGTGAATTGGAATTGACAGAGCCTGCCGATTCCAAGGAGATAGCAGAGCCCCGCCTTTCATAAAGCTTAGTACCTTATACTTCCACTGTCCACATTACTCGACAAGTAATCGTATTTGAGGGCATTGGGTTATACTTTCACTGTAAACACTATTAAACATGTTCTTCTTTTAATGATGGTGACAAAGACTCATTCAACCTACCATATTCAATCTGGTTACACAATTGCAATAATTTCCATCAATTGTGTCGATTAAATATCTATTTTTATGTTGACCCAATTACCCAAACGTAGGGGAAAAACTTATAGGTTAACTGCAAGTCCCCTTGCCAGTAACTCTCTTATATAGCCAACCCACCATGACCAGCCCATGGGTTGGAAGTACTTTTAGCCCTAGTCTAAAAAAGGTGCTCCAAAATTTTGGGCTCACTACATTTTCAAGAGTTCTTCAAAAAAAATTACGAATTTATGAAAATTCAAACTAAAAGATACAACTATAAGAGAAAAACGCAAAAAAAAAAAGGGTATAATCGTAGGAGGTTTTTTTATTTTGGGAAGAAAATAAGAAAATATCATCATATTTTAACTATAATTTGACAAAAAAATTAATAAAACGTGTTACCTCGGTCAATTTTTTTTCCAAATTTTCACCATTGGTATAAATTTTTTTAATTAAATGTAAGAACATTTTCACTTATACTGCTATTGTGTTTGTCAAATGCCAAATTTCTACAAAGTAATTGAATAATGTGATTTTTCTAATATTTTGGATTGGGAGAGGGGAAAAATAGACCAGAAATAACAAAAATTAGAGAGAGTACAAGAGAGAAAGAAAGCCTGTTGGTGAGAAAAAGGAAAAGACAAAGTCTTAGAGCCTGGCAATTGAACTCGGGTTACTTGAGATATTGTTGGCACACAAGTTTAATTGTTTAGTCTCTGAGTAAGATTGGGCTTTTGTTTAATTGATTAGGCCTTTTTCTAAGTAAGATTTGGCCTTTTCATTTTTTTTTTTTTGGGTCAAAAAGAATCCTATTCAAGCTTATTATGAAAAAAAAAAAAATATGAGAGTGCCCCAAAATTTTGCACTTTTTGGAGTGCCCAAGGCCCAGGCCTCTTGGGCCTAGGGCTTGGGCCGGCCCTACAACCCACGCATAAGCGTGTCAAATGGCTATGGGATGGATGTAGTGTAATATCTGAGATGCACACAAGCTGATCTAGGTACCTAAACTCTACACAAAAAATAAAAAATAAAAAAATATTAGATTAAGTACAATAATTATGATTTTGTAGAGCGACAGACAAATTTAGTTAGACCTTCACTATTGTTTGACAAATTTAGTTAGACCTTCACTATTGTTTGCTAAATTGTTTAAGCTATAAACATTATTTTAAGCACTAAATTAAAATAAATGATGAATTAATTTTTGTTCCATTAGTTATAGTGACATTTTTTTACTTTTATTGATTGTCACCATGTACATGTGGAAGTGGTGAAGTGGTGGAGTGGTGGTGCGAGGATGGAGTGGTGTTTGTGGCGCGCGGTAGTGGTGGTGGAGTAGTGGTGGGGGGGTGGGGGTAATAGCTGTGATGGTGGTGGAGTATGTTAGCCAAGCACATTAGGCTCAGCTCAGAGCAACATTGGTTGATGGTTGCTATTGTAACTAACAAGGTGGTTAACAACAGTTATAAATAGTTGTAACCTTAGTTAAATCTTTACTCTTGTGTTGTTGCTCTTTAACTCTGGTTAGTGTGATAGGTCGGTGTAATCCAGAGCATAAAAGGGCTACTCTTCTTTGTAACTAATAACAGAAAAGAATAGATTCAGTTTTTCGTCTAATCCCTCTCTCTCTAATCCCTCTCCCTTTCTCTCTCTCTAGTTAGGGTTTGTTCTCAATTCAGAGAAGAAGATTGATATCTCAATTTCTTCATGGTATCAGAGCCTTCGACATTGGTCAAAATAGAGTAGATTCTGGGATACTCACTCATCATTTGAGTCCGACTTTTCAGAGAGTAAAATTCAAGAATGGCAACGACATTGAATTCGACGAGTTCATCAAGCTCTTCAACATCGGCAGAAATTGCTACAGTGAAGCTCAATTTGCCTCCTTCTTTGGTATTCCTGATCTTAAATATTCACTCATTTGTTACAATCAAGCTTGATTCACACAACTATGTGATCTGGAGAACACAGATCGAACATGCACTGAAAGCAAACAATTTTTTTGGCTATGTTGATGGTTCTGTATTGTGTCCATCTGCTACTGCTGTTCGTACAACTGAGGTTTCTGTTTCTGATCCTAACTTTACACTGTGGACGATCATAGATGGTCAACTTCTATCATGTCTCATAACTACAATATCAGCATCTATTGTACCACTAATTCTAGGGCTTGAACATGCTCATGAAGTGTGGGAGGTTCTTGAACATCGGTTTAACTCTATATCAAGAACTCATATCCATGATCTCAAAAGGCAGTTGTACAGCATCACTAAAACTTCTACTTTTGAAGCCTATTTTGATTCTATTAAACAACTGGCCTATAAATCTGCTGCTGCTGGAGCTCCAGTGTCTGAAGAAGACCTGGTTTTCTATGCTCTCCATGGCTTGCCTCCTGAGTTTGATTCTTTACAAACTGCACTGCACTTAGTGCTAGAGCAGGAGATATTACATTTGAAGAGTTGATTACCTTGGTTAATGGAGAGGAAATGCGTAAGAATAGGACTTCTCCTGCTGTGCACACAGATGCATCTACTTCTGTTTTTGTAGCACAAAAACCAAATCTGTCTGGAGCAATATCATCCTCACAGTCTGTACAACAACAGTCACAATTACCTCATTTTGCTCAGTCTCAAGGTGTTCAACCTATTGTTTCTCCACAACAAGAATTCCCTCCTATGTATGTGTCACAGTATCCACAGCAGTACAATGGTTTCAGGAACAGCAGTAATAACAGATCAAGAGGAGGATTCAGAGGTCAGAGAACTGGATCAAGAACTCCTTGTCAGATCTGTGACAGAACCAATCATACAGCCAAGACTTGTTATTATCGTCTGAATATGCAATATCAACCAAATACTTATGCTCCAAACATACCAAATGCCTATCCTTCCAACATGTCAACTATGCCTATACCAACACCTCAGTATCCTCCATATCCACAGGCCCATATGTTACAATACCCTGTGCCATCTCCTTCTCCTTATAACCATGCTGGTATTCTGCCTACACCACAAGGCTATTCTTCATCTCACAGCTATTACACTTCCACTCCACCTACATCATCTTTTTGTCCTAGTTCATCCTCAGTCTCATCTCATCCCTCTAGAAATTGGTTTCTGGACAGTGGAGCTACCAATCATGTCACAAATGAACTCTCCAATCTCTCTCTTCAGCAACCATATAGTGGGAACACAGGTGTTATGGTTGGCAATGGTAACTCTATTCCTATATCTCATACTGGTAAGGGTATTTTACATACCTCTACTTCTTCCTTGTCTCTTCCTGACCTGTTACATGTACCTTCTATTAGTCATAATCTCTTATTTGTTCATAAACTAGCTACAGATAATCATTGCAAAATCACATTTGATGAGTTTGGTTTTGTTATCCAGGACAGAATAACCAACAAGATTTTACATCAGGGGTCTTCTCATCAGGTTCTGTATCCAATTCAGCCCTGTTCTAGTCTCTTTCCACAAGCCTTGGTCTCCACATCTTCTGGGTCTTCTGCCTCATCTTCTGCTCACCTGTGGCATCTCAAACTGGGTCATCCAAATACTACTCTTCTGCATCATTTGATTCAACAATATCATTTACCTATTCATAGGCCTTATCATGTCAATTGCACTTCTTGTAATGTGGCTAAAAGCCACAAATTACCTTTTTCTTTATCTGATTCCTGTGCTACAAGACCTTTTGAATTGATGCATATGGATGTATGGGGCCCTGCTCCTGTCCCTTCTTTTAGAGGTTTTAAATACTATCTTGTACTCCTTGATGATTTCACTAGATATCTGTGGTTGTACCCCATGCATTACAAATCTGATGTGAAATCTATTGTGACACAGTTTTCTGCATTTGTTAAGACTCAGTTTCATGTGAATATTCAGTCTTTTAGATTTGATAATGGGGGGGAATTTATAAATCAGTATTTGTTTCATTTGTTCCTTGAATATGGCATAATTCATCAAACTTCTTGTCCACACACCCCTGAACAAAATGGCAGAGCTGAAAGAGCTCATAGGCATTTAATGGAAACTACACTTACGCTTCTTCATCAAGCTCAAATGCCTGTTAAATTTTGGCTAGAAGCCCTTCTCACTAGTGTCTATCTCATCAACAGATTGCCTCACTCTGCTGTCCATTTTCAAATCCCTTATACTCTTTTATTTCAAACTTCTCCTGACTATTCTCTCCTAAAACCCTTTGGTTGCCTTTGTTTTCCTTGGCTAAAACCTTATGTATCTCAAAAATTAATTCCAAAGTCTGCTGCATGTATCTTTCTTGGATATTGTTCTAACTCAAAAGGCTATAGGTGTTTTGATCCTAACTCCAACAAAGTATACGTTTCAAGGCATGTGAAATTTGTAGAGACTGAGTTTCCTTATCTGTCCATTACTTCCTCTTTGAGTCATTCTATTCCTTCTTCTACCTCTCCTTCTTCTTCATCACTATATTTTGACATAAACTTAGCAACTGCAGATTCAGTTCCAATGATCACTCCTGTGATTCCTATTACTACTTCTACTCATGTCTCTCATTCCTTTTCTTTACCTACTGCACCTTCTGCACCTCATACAACTGTTTCCTCTATCTCACCTGCTCCTGTTTCACCCAATATTGTCCCCTCCTCTAATGCTCATCCAATGGTTACAAGGTCAAAACATGGCATTTTTAAGCCAAATGTTCCTCTCTCTTTGTCTCTTACTACCTCCGCTACACCTACAGAACCAAAATCTTTTGTTGAAGCTGTTAAGTGTCCTAATTGGCAACAAGCCATGTCCTTTGAATATGAGGCATTATTGTCCCAAGGCACATGGTCCCTGGTACCTCCACCTTCTCAAGCTCAAGAAACATTCAGATGGTACAATAGCTCGATTTAAGGCTAGATTGGTTGCTAGAGGAAATGAGCAGTCAGAAGGTCTGGATTTCATAGAGACTTTTAGTCCCATGATAAAACAACCCACTCTACGATTGGTTCTTGCTCTTGCAGTTCATTTCCATTGGCCTTTGAAACAATTGGATGTTTCTAATGCTTTTTTGCATGGCGAAATACAAGAACATGTCTACATTAAACAACCACCAGGGTATGTTGATCCTACTAGACCATCCTATGTTTGCAAGCTTAAGAAAGCTCTTTATGGCCTCCGACAAGCTCCCAGAGCTTGGTTTGCTCTGTTTTCGGCTCATTTACTTCATCTTGGGTTTAAAAATAGTCTAGCTGACACCTCCTTATTTGTCAAAATTGTTGGATCTTTTATCACCTATGTTCTGATCTGTGTGGATGACATAGTTGTGACTGGTAATGATGCATCTTTTGTGGCCAAATTGCTGCCTCAACTTCAAGAAAAGTTTGCCATTAAAGACCTTGGAGATCTACACTATTTTTTGGGCATCGAAGTCTTTAGAGATTCAGATGGATTGTTTCTTACTCAGCAGAAATATGCTCTGGAATTACTTAATAAAGCTGGGATGCTTTATTACAAGCCTAGTCTGTCCCCTTCTTCTACTAAGCCATCCCCAGATGATTTCACTCTTTTTCCAGATGTCAATTTCTACAGGTCTATCGTTGGTTCTCTACAATACTTGACCATCACTAAGCCAGAGCTGTCTTATGCTGTTAATCATGTGTGTCAGTTTATGCATGCTCCATCTCAGTCTAATTTTGCTGCTGTAAAACGAATCTTAAGGTATGTAAAGGGGTCTATGCATCAAGGGCTTCATTTTGCTCCTTCCTCTTTGTATCTTTCTGCATTTTGTGACGCTGATTGGGCTGGTAGTCTCATTGATCGACGATCCACCTCTGGATTTTGTGTATTTTTGGGGGATAACATTGTTTCTTGGAGTGCCAAGAAGCAGCATATAGTGGCTAGATCTAGTACTGAAGCTGAATATTGTGCTTTAGCGCACACCACTGCTGAGATGGTTTGGTTACAACAGCTTCTCACAGATTTGCACATCTCTTTGGATGGTGTCCCTGTTCTTTTTTGTGATAACCTCTCTGCTATAGCTTTGGCCTCAAACCCCATCTTCCATGCTCGGACCAAGCATATAGAAGTTGATTACCACTTTGTGCGTGAAAAAGTCCTGACCAAACAGCTTACTATTCAGCATGTTAGTTCAGATGCTCAGGTTGCAGATATCTTTACCAAGCCTTTGTCTGTGGCATGTTTTCAGTCCCTTGCTTCCAAACTCATGGTTCAAAATCTCCCCATGCGTTTGAGGGGGCTGTTAGCCAAGCACATTAGGCTCAGCTCAGAGCAACATTGGTTGATGGTTGCTATTGTAACTAACAAGGTGGTTAACAACAGTTATAAATAGTTGTAACCTTAGTTAAATCTTTACTCTTGTGTTGTTGCTCTTTAACTCTGGTTAGTGTGATAGGTCGGTGTAATCCAGAGTATAAAAGGGCTACTCTTCTTTGTAACTAATAACAGAAAATAATATATTCAGTTTTTCGTCTAATCCCTCTCTCTCTAATCCCTCTCCCTTTCTCTCTCTCTAGTTAGGGTTTGTTCTCAATTCAGAGAAGAAGATTGATATCTCAATTTCTTCAGAGTAGTGGTGCTAGTGGTAGAGTACTGATGTGAGTGGTGGTGTAGTGGTGATGGCAATGCAGTGATGGTGGTGTTTGTGTTGGTGGGAGTGGTGGTGGAGGTAACGGCGGCGGAAGAGTGTTTGTGGTGATTGTAGTGGCGACAGCGATGTAAGTGATGGTGTTGGTGATAGTCGTGTTGGTGCTAATTGTGCTAGCAATGGTGGTAGTGGTAGTGGTAGTGGTAGTGGTAGTGGTGGTGGTGGTGACGATACTCATAGTGACGGATGTGTAGAGAACAATAGTAGAGTAGAGGGTTAAATGCAAGCACTCATAAATTCAGTCAAAAGTAAGTAGCTTAAAGCTACTTAATTAATTTTTATCAACTTTACAGCCTATATTTTAAGAAACGCTTAATCTTTTAAGAAAATATAAGATGTTGTATGAAACTTACTTAATCATTTGTTACTTAATTCATTCAATTTTAACTACTGAATTTTGGATATCAAACAACCTTGACTATGTCTGAATAGGTCAATGCCAATAATTCCAAAATGAAAAACTGACTAGTCTATTATAATTAAATAGCTTTGCTTGAGCCCCTCAAATATAGTGTAGCCGCTTTAATCTTGGACAACCGTTTGTTCTTTTTAGAAACTCAATTTGATTGTGATGGATCATCTCCAGCCGTAAGTCCAAGTATCAATGACCTTGTTGTAGATCTGTAGATGCTGCTGTTGAGTGCTGCAGTTTACAGAATTCGTGTCCAAATTATTGCAAGCTGCTGTACCATGTTCAGTTTGAAAATCTCGTGTACTGAAGCTGCTGATTGAGTGTTTATACTGTTGAGTTCTGCTGATGGAATTCTGCCTCTATCCCCCCCTTTTTTTTTCTCTCTCTTTTCAGTTGCTGTTGTTGTATAAGCAGTGGCTGGCACCTTGAGGGTGCTCCAATTACGAACGGGTCATGCCGAAATTTTCAAAATTTTCTTCCTATCAGCATATGGAGAGTGTCTCTCCTTAGATTCACGTTCTTGTTTTCCCCTATGAGTGTTTCTCCTCCCTCTTTCTGATGGATTAGAAACACTCGTTCCCAATTGTAGCCTTTTGGCCATCCCACTCCCTCCTTGGCGGTTTGTGCTAGGGAAGTAGTTATTTTGTTTTGGTTTGCCTTTTCTTTCTTTTTGTTTTGTCTTCCTGGGGTATGCCCCTTGTAGGCTGTATATTCACTTATCCTCTTTTATTTTCAAGCTAATTTACCCCCAAAAAAAAAAAATTAAGGCCTCATTATATAGTGAGTAATGTTTTAACCTACATATAGAAAACAGCTCCATCTAATATGGGATACTGCTTGATTAATTTATTCTTAATTTTGGACTGCAAATTTTAGACCCAAAAATGGTACAAATCAATTAAGCAATTAATCGATCTATTTTTACATGACAAGTAAAAAGGTTCTCTTAAAAAAGGACATCACAGGTATCGATACATTTTATGTATCCACCCCATTGGTACCATTTAGCAATTTTTAGAGAAAGTTCATGTGTTGGTCTCTAAATGACATTGGAAAAGTTATCTTTGTTCTTGCTACAGTGTTTAAAGGATAAAAAAATAGGAATGTTTTTGTTGCATTGATTTGGTCTTATTTTAGCACAATCTCAAATATAGACAATTTTCCTTATTAGAAATCATAAACTTCTCAAAGATAACAAATAAACAGTACAACCAACCGAATACAAACCAGTGCTAACAACCCTACACAACACTACCCAGCAAACCAAACAAAGATCCAAGAAAATCAATCAAATAATCAAGGCCAAACTAAACAACGCCACAACTTCTGGGGAAAAAAACACAAGTTGCTCTCTACACTGAATACACAAACATCCTTACCTACGAAACAAGAATAAGAAACAAGAGACAGACATAAATCAATGTAAAGCACGATGTTGAGGAATACGGTAAGTGTGAGAATTGCCACAGTAGTCTTCAATGAATAAAGGTACAATTGAATTACACTTTTTTCACTTTTTAATGCGAATTATATAGCTTGCATGGATGGCTAATTTGGAAATTGCGGAAATTTGCCAAATTTGACAAGAAGACTCGTAATACTAAAATGTTTAATTGAGTTTGGAACAATAGTGGAGAGGATTTTTTCATTCTTAATGCCCAATTTTTGCTTTGGCACGGAATATGGGTGAATTTGCTCCCAAAAACTCGCGTTGTATCGACTCTCTAGTTACCACTAGTTATTTCCTGGTTCGATGAAAGTCAAGTCTCTTGAGTGACCTCTGCAAGTCCAGTCTTAGTCATCCTAGTCTCCTTTCCTTTAATTTTTTGTTAATCTCCAGCTATATATGATGCTGATCATCACCTTCCAGTGTGACTGTGACTCCAATATGTGCATACGTTTGGTGGTAGAGGGCAGTTTCCTATCAAATAGAGACCCTCAGGAAAGGCAACATAAATATGGTGTTGAGAGCTCCAGGGCCCATCAAAAGAGCACTTTTTGGATAAGTTTTCAGCAAAGACTCCAAAACTGCACAAAGTGACACTTTTTGTGCCTTTTGGGACTACATACTAAATACTAAATTCATTTCGCATTCCAATTGTCAAAGGTCTGTTCCTTTAACTGTCTTATTCTTAATGCCCAATTGTCAGCCACTCCTCCCTTCTAACAGTGACTCCAGAGAGAAGATCGTGCACAATTTTTTTTATCTAGTGCAATCTATAGAGCTTTGTTCTCATTTTAAATGGATCATCCGTTAGTGGACGGCAATTACTGAAAACAAAATTATATGAGGCTGATAGAGGTTCTAGGGCAATAAGCAGACTCCTCTATTATTGGTTTGTTTAGTCGGATTTTAGCTAAGTTAATTAACACTTCTAATTATTGCAAAATTGGGAATATCAGAAAATGCACTATTCAATTTTTACTGAAGAATCCAAAGGCATGAGGCATCAATATTATCTTATAAAAGTAGCACTCTTGCTTCTTCTTTTATCTGAGAAATTCCTAAATATTTTTATTTTGGGGGGAAAGAAAAGGGGAGCGTCCACCATTAGGGTTGGGCATTTCATCCACCCCATCCGAATCCGATCCGATCTCCGATCCGAACGGATCGGCAATATGGAAATCTGTTTGGATATTGGATAGGATATGGGGATTTTTTTTGAAAATGTTTGGGGATTGGATAGGGGGTGGAGATAGGCATGTCCCCTCGAATCAATCGGAATCAACCGCCTCGCTCGGCCCCTCGCCTGCTTTCCCCAAATCCCCGATCTATCCCGTCCCCGAATCCTCGAAATATAGGGGTCTATTCATGAAATATATTATAGAAATTATCAAATTTAATTATAGAAATTATAGTCATTATGGAATTAAATTATAGAAATTAATAAATAATATAAATTAATCAAATTATAGAAATTATCAAATTAAATTATAGAAATTATAGTCATTATGGAATTAAATTATAGAAATTAATAAATAATATAAATTAATCAAATTATAGAAATTATCAAATTAAATTATAGAAATTATAGTCATTGTGAAATTAAATTATAGAAATTAATAAATAATATAAATTAATAAAATTAGAGAAATTATATTATAGAAGTTAATTTATGAAAATACTAAGTTTATATTTAACTATAATAATCTAAACTTCATATGAAGTAATCAATTATGAAAGATCCCGCGGGCCGCAAGGTGTAAAATTTCAGACCTTGAACTCCAATATTTGGAGAAAATTTTGACGATCTGAGCCGTTAGAAGTGTTCAAAAAGTGTTTTTAAGGTCCTGTGAAAGGATTTGGCAAAAAATACTACCTAAAAAGGCTTGATCGGAGCATTTTTCCATAAAATCGCTATATAAAAGATTGCTCCGATCAAGCCCTTCAGGTTTTTTTTTTTTTTCAAATTTTTTCATAGGACCTTAAAACACGTTTTAAACACATCTACCGGTTCATCTTTTCAAGAAATAGATTAGATGGCCTTTAGTTGGTGCATTATAGTGTTAAAATGCTACCGGAAGCACTGAATGTGTTCCGATCGTGTGGTTACCGATATCGGATGATCATCAATTTCGGGGAGAATGATAGAATTGATAAGATGTTTAATCGTATCGGTTTAGATCAAACATTCAAGAAAATGAACTAGTATCCACCATTCAATGTTATACATTGAACATACTTAGTTATGAACCAATATATACTGCTATAGTCTAATGCATGTTAGCTACACGATCTCAACACAATTTCAACGATCAACACCGACTATTTTGTTTTTCCTGGTGTTTTAGTGAACCTCACCAAAATTTGGATCAATCGGATTTTTAAAAACCCTTCATCGGGAGATTCCGGACGTGCTTGTCTTAACTTTTCATCTGCAACTTTTGTAGGGTTCAGGTGATTTTCCTGGAAAATCCCACAGCTTGTCCGAGATGGATGCGTGTTAGCTATCACGTTTATTGTTTCAAACCACCCACCAAGTGTTCGACTAAATGACCAAGTGAGTATTTGCCTTCCTTTTGTATCAGTTAATTCGTGACAATTCTACTTTCCTTCTCTTGTCTTGTATGTTGTTCTTAAGATAAGTTTATTGCTAAATGCTAATACCCTTTTGATCTAATCTTATCTCATGGCTTCTGAACTTATGTTTTTTATTTACTTGTTACTCTAGGGAAAGTGATTGGATCCCCGAAATCTCCGTGGGGATCCCCGTTTCCCATTTGGAGCGGGGATGGAGGATAAAAATAAATTTCCGTTGGAGATTGGATAGGGGATGGATATGAGTAAGGGGTTTGGGGATTGGGGGTGGAGATAGTAGTCTCCGGCCCGGATCCGTCCCCATGCCCATCCCTATCCACCATTGCACTTGGAGACATCATTAGTAGCACTCTTGCGACAAAACAAAATTTATATAACGTTAATTATCTCACCAGGTTTCTTGCTCTAATCCATCGACAGAAAAAGGATTTAAGGGACGCGTAGGCTAACATTTTGAAATTTTTTGAACAAATGGAAGACGTGATCAATTATGCCAATACAAATAGCAAATATACTACCAAAAAGCTATGGACGCAAAATTGCACACACATATCTATCTATTCTAAAAAATTAGAATTCAATTTTGTGTTTGGCACTCCTTCGTAATGCAAAATTCATTTGTAATAATATTTGAATGAGCGGGTGTTATATTTTAAAAGAAAAGTAGGCGAACTTATAAAATTACATTTTCGATGTTTTGCAAAAATACTACAATAACTATAAAGAAAACTTGAAACATGGGCAAGGCAGTCGTTCGAGTTCATTCGCCCCTCAATCCGTCCTTGCTCTAACCTGAATATCCGGGAAAGAAACATTAATAACAAAGAAATTAATCATTGAATTTGCAGATTTCAGTTCCAACAAAAAAAAAATAGCAGAATCCATCTGATTAGCAGTAGTGTCAACCCGAATTTCGATCTTAATTGTGAACTTATTGAAGAAAATGACTTCCCATGCATCCCATTATAGCCTATCATAGTCTCATGCATGGAGGTCTTCATCATTAGGGTGAAACGTCCTTCAGAAATTGAAACTGACAAGCATACTTCATATATACATCATTGTAATAACAAATTATTAAAACTTATAAGCATACTTTATACATCATTATGATAGCAAATGATTAGCTATTCTCTATAATATGTTTGCACTTTGCAAAGGGAAATTAAGTTAACATACGTACAAAGGATAAGTATACCGATGATTTGATTTTTATAGTAAAGGTTCATCACTCCTCCGTCCATGAATTTGTACCAAATGATGGCGGAATTCAATACCAAAATTCTAGCAATCGCATCAGCCACATATATCCCGATAATCGAAAACTCTTTTTGGTGTATTTACTTATATCGGATGAAAATAAAAAACTTGTTTTGCAATTTGTTTTCCGACTACCCATTTACTATTAGAAAGAGAAAGCACTCTGAAATTTTAAAAGTTGTATTTGCGTACATTGTACAAAATATTGAAGGCTATTTGAAAAACAAAAGACGAACGGTAACTGATTTTCACCCATTTTCAATAATTGCACTCCTTTTAATCGTCTTACAAGTGCATTCATTGTCCTTTCAAATGTGAAATAAAATCACTAAGAGAACCCGTATTTGTGCAAATTCCCAGTAAGTATGACCAAAAAAGTTCAATTGTTAACAGGAAAAATTATTTTGCCATCCCATACAAAAATGAGTGTTATTTTCCACCCCATGTATTTCGAATTATTATGATTTCATCTTGTAAAATGATTTTAGAAAGATTGTGCCCTTATTAGGTATTAATATTCAATATTAATTGATAGATTATAAATCCAAAAATGATTGTCATCCCATAATAGTCCCTTGACTAAAATCTTTTAAACCATATTAGGATGTCTAAACTCACAGAATTCAAAATCAAAGTGATATTTGTTTCCTTCATTTCACTTATTGGAACAAGATTTTCCAAGTTTCAATCTAGCCGATTGATTTCCCTTTTAAGCTCCATTTGAATTTCAAATTTTCTGATCCTACTCGATACCAGTTTGGCTACTTATAGATCAAGACCAATTTGATCATTCTTGTTCAAAAAATTCAATTCATCACGACAGCCGTATGTTCCGGAAAGTTGGGATTCAACAATTCCCCAAGTGATTCGTCAAGTAATTTCGTCAGTATCGAAAAAGGTATTATATATCAACAATTTTTTTTTTTTTTTTTTGGGATACAGTTGCGGTTCATGAAGCCCATTTCGGTGGGTGAAAAATGAAGAAATCATCATCACACATTAGTACACCAGTGCCATCTTTGGCACAGAAAATATGATCTTATATTTCACCACATTTGGCACCCAGAAAATATGATGTCCTATTTCATCATCATATGCTAATTTTTCCAATTATTTCGATGCCACTAGTATGAAAAATGTGGTGAACACAAATTATGGTATTGTATTATACCACTTATTTCATCATCATACACCAGTGTCATTTTTTGCACTGATATTATGATATTATATTATACCACTTATGTCACCCAGAATTTGTGATATCTTATTTCATCATCATATGTTATTGCTTCCCATTATTTCGATGCAGTTTGTTGGTTGGTGAGTGCAGTTCATCACTCAGAAAGGTGTGGAGTATGTCGGCACTCATCCAACGGCATTCCGATTTCAGCAACTTGGACCCAACTTCTTCATTCCGGAAATAGTATCATATAATGTAGCAAACAATTACTCCACAATCTAAGTTGCAATAATTTGAAAAGAGAAAATCAGAGAGTCTTACTAGGGGGAAGAATCTAGCGGAATGACAATCTCTTAGGGAAAAATCATGCAAAGGGCAGAACATGTCATCATATAAAATGAATACATGACGGTTCAAATAGAAGAACTATTACATATATGATTGAATAGTGGCGAACATGCCATCATATATGATTCAATAGTAACTAATAAAGCAGCCAAGAACAAATATTTTATACTCAAAACTATTGCTTGGGCATGGTAGATTACTAATCTAGAACTGAATTTTTCACATGGTTCAATGGTACACCATAATTAAACTTCAAAAACCTCAAAAATGGTAAAACAGTGTACCATATTTACTCACCTCATCAATCACATACCATATTTGAATTTGGTTTAATAATTAACCATAAAAAAAAACGAAGATGAAAAAAAAAAAAAAACATAATGGGATTGTGTCCAAATTTGATTTAGTAATTAACCATTAGAAAACCAAAAAAAACCCCAAATATACTTCCAAAAAAAAACCCCAACCACTACATCAATCTTAAGGAAAACATCAAATTGAAACATGCATGCGTGTAATTCAATTGACGCTAAAATACACTGGACAATTGTTGAGTAAGTAAGGAGACATATGGGCCATTGTCGGAAAGGTAAAGACGTAGGCTGGTTAGGGCTTCACTCTGTTGAGCAAATCAGCAGCCATATCTTCTCCAACAATTCCGTAGCCACCCGATTTCAAGTCCTCTCCTTTGTTGAACGACGCCTGAGTAGCAGGATGGTGGTGTATCCGGCAATATCACATCGTGGGGTGGTGGGATAGGACGATGTGAGTAGTGATTAGGAATCCACCAATTAGTTACGGATTGAGGATTTCGGAATGGTACGATTTCACCGGAAAGTTAGGGATGTGGGTTGTGGGTTTTGATTCACCGGAAGAGTAGGGATTTGGGACTGTTTAGGATTTGGGACGATTTGGGACTGTTTGGAGTAGGGAATTGGGATTGTTTGGGTCGATTTCTACCTATACAAGAAATGGGTGTTTGGGACGAATTTTGGATGTTGTTTGGTATGCAAAAATCCCATAACCGACTTACACTTTAAAGCAGAAAAGTAACCAAACGTGCTATTTAAGTTTTTCCGAAATTTATGGGATAAGTCATGGGACCATTAATTTTTTCAAAACTGTTACTAAAATGTAGGTATTTTAAGAGGAAAGAATATTATGAAAGGGCTTTCTTGGTATTTTTTAAATTTCAAGATGAGATCATAACAATTAGAATTCATTAGGATGGGATCATAACTTTTTTTTTTACGGGTCATCTAATTAACTACCCCTTGTTAAAATAAAAATAAATAAATAAAAACCCAAAACAAAAACAAATACTGTACAAATGTTTTGCCAAGCACCAAAAAAACAAAAACTAAAAAAAAAAAAGAATAAATGGAGATGGAAATTCCATACAAATAGAGCCGTCAAGTAGGCCCCAAATAAAGTACATTACGGATGACAGACTTGGAATCTTATTAGTTTATGATGTTAATTCCCTAACTAAAGGAAAACGACAGACTTGGAATCTTATTAGTGTATGATGTTAATTCCCTAACTAATGGAAAACGATTGGATTTGAGGTGATCACCATCCATTGTTCCACTCCACACTTTTTGCACTTTTCTACTTCAAAAAGTGCTTTTCTGAGGTGGAAGCGGAAGCGGGCCGGGGGCGGGGGGCGGGCCTGAGTGGCCTAAAACTGTATGATGTTAATTCCCTAACTAATGGAAAACGATTGGATTTGAGGTGATCACCATCCATTGTTCCACTCCACACTTTTTGCACTTTTCTACTTCAAAAAGTGCTTTTCTGAGGTGGAAGCGGAAGCGGAAGCGGAAGCGGAAGCGGGCGCGGGGGGCGGGCCTAAGTGGCCTAAAACTGCATCGTTTTGGTGCCCACCAAAAGTCTTTGTGAAATGTAATTCCCAGCGCCCACTTTCGCCTACCATAACGAGCGATCATCGTTTTGGTCTTCACCAAAAGTCTTTGTGAAATGTAATTTCCTAGGGCCCACTTTCGGATCTCACACGAACGATCCGAACCGTTAAATAATTTTAAAATAATTATTGAGGTGATCTCAGAGAAAATCAGGCCCATTGGATATTTGTACGTTACTCATCCATTCTTTGATTTTCATTCAAAATCGTGACCCTACCAATTCAAAGAACCTCTAAAAAGTTACTTAAATTGTGGACTTGGAAAATCAATGATCCGAATCATAAGAGTCGTAGTGCAGTAGGGCTGGTAAGAAAGATTCAAGAAAAAATTATCTGTTAGACATCGATGGGTGATCAAAACACTAAAAAATATGAGGTTTTTGATACCTATCGACGTCCTAATAAGATAATTTTTTACTTTGGGGAGGCTTTTCCTCAACGGTTCTCACTTTAATTTTATTATTCAAATCATTGATTTTCCAAGTCCACAATTTCGTAACTTTTTTTGAAGGTTCTTTCAAATTGGTAGGGTCCTGAATTTTGAATGGAAATCAAAGAATGGATGAGTAACGTACAAATATCCAATGGGCCTGATTTTCTCTGAGATCACCTCAATAATTATTTTAAAATTATTTAACGGTTCGGATCGTTCGTGTGGGACCCGAAAGTGGGCCCCACGAAATTACATTTCGCAAAGGCTTTTGGTGGGCACCAAAACGGTGCAGTTTTAGGCCACTACACAGTCACTACAGGCTTCATTACGGCAAATTGTTATTGGACTTCAGAAATAAAAGCATCTAGGGGAAGTTTCTCAAATGGAAAAAATCTGATTTTAGTGAATGGCTTCTTCATTGGCTAAAATTAACAATTGATTTAAGTATTAATTTTAGCAAATGCGAATTTTATCATTTCATAAACTCCCCTAATTTGGAAGTTAATGAAACTTGTTGGGATGAGAATATAAATATGCTACTCAGGAATGTTCGTGTTTATTAGTCCACAAACATACTTTTTTTCCCTTCAAGTTTGTCCATATTTGAAGTCAAACGATAAATTGAGTCTAATTTTTTACTATTTTACCCTTGTCTTCAAATAGTTAATTAACGAATCAATTATGATTGATGGGTAAAATTGAATTAAAAACAATAATTATACAGAGCAGCTGGAACCTAAAAAAATTGAAAACCCCAAACACAGAGACCATGTTTGGTTTTTACTTTTCAAAACCAATTTTACTTTTTTCAGTGGGGGCCCACATGGTTGGCCTTCCATTTTCTCTCCCCTCTATATTTCGAGAAATGCTATTCTAGTACATACCTTCTGCGACATAGGGCCCACTTTGAAGATCCATATAAATAATCCGTGCCAATCATTAATTTTTTTAAATACTATTTTGAGTCACTCCTAAAAATCAGCTCATTCGAAAAATTATAAGTGGGTGATCCGTCTTCTAATTATTCATTGACAGTTTAGGGTCCTAAATTTCGACAAAAGTTTTAAAGAAAGTTAGACAACTGAATGAAATACTTAAAGTTATAGGATTGATCTGATTTTTTTTTCTGGATGACTCAAAGAATAATTTTGAAACTAATGGATGACTTGGATCACCTGTTCGGGCCTTTGAAGTGGGTCACACCGACCCATCTTGTATAAGGTATGCACTAGAGTAGCATTTTTCGAAATATAGAGGGGAGAGAAAAATGGAAGGCCTGCCATGTGGGCCTCCACAGGAAAAACTAAAACCGGTTTTGAAAACTAAAAACCAAACATGGTCTCCGAGAGCTTTTCTAATCAAAAGTATAATTATGATCCTATCAATTGCAACCACTTTTCGCACATAGAGCTCTTCTTACGAAAACTTATTGTATATGCAAGACTACATAAGATAGATAGGATTTGGCTAGAAAGTCTCTCATTCCTTTCCTGTGTGAAATAGCTCAACAATGAATACTTGTTTATGAAAATTACTACCCAAAACAAAAACGAATAGTAAATGCTTTTCCAAGAACCAAAAAAAAGGGGAATAAATGGTGAAAATTTCCAAACAGATGGTGCCATCCAAAATGCATACAAGCAGGCCCCAAAGGGAAGTACATCACGGATGACGGACTTTTGGAATGTTAGTGTACGAATGTTAATTCCCCTACTAATTGCAAGGGATTGGATTTCAGTGGTCACCATGCACTCACACTTTTTAACTTCTACTAAAAAGCTTTTATGGAGTCCACCACGAAGAGGAGTACATTTTTTAAGTGCGCCACGTGTCTCAGTGATCCATTTACTAATTTTCCAATCATTATGTTCAAACGCAAAACCTTGGGAATAGATTTGTGCACGCAGATTACGCTGTCGAATCTACTTAGAAGTTTCACACAAATTATCTAAATTGTTTATTAATTTTAAAATACGTTTTTGAATAGCGTATAAAAAAAATCAATTCAATCAAATAATTTTAAGTGTGTTTGATCCAATTTTTCAATTTTTGATAACTTTAAACACTTAATCAAAAAATTATCAAGGGAATGTTCGGTTGGGAGCTTTGCTCCGGTTTTGTTTTGTTTCTGTTTTGCTGACATCATCATTTTTCTCACTTTTCTCTCTAGCTCTCTCCACTTATTACACCTGCTTACATCATCAAAACTAAACTAAACTCTCCCAAAACCCCCAAAATGAACACAGCCCAAGTATTTGAAATTATATGATTGAGGTAATTTTTCGTGAAACCATTTGGAAAAGTATTTTAAAATTAATGAAAAGCTTGGATGTTTGGGTGGGACCTCGAAGTAGGCCTCATGGAATGATTTGTGCACATAGCAAACCTCTTATGTCGAACAGTTATTATTGGACTTTTGAATTTTTTATTTTTGCTTATCGAGGGTGTCCGACACATTTAGTCTTCATTAATCCATTGGATACATGCAATCCCGTCTAACATGTACCGGTTAATTACCGAGCCTAAGCTCTGGGGGTAACCTCGGGGGAGTGAGTTATGAAATTTCACCATAGGTCCACCACTTGAAAGTTATGGAATTTCAACATGGAATTTCAGAATTTTTTTTTTTACTTATCAAGGATGTCCAAAACATTTTATCTCGACTAATCCCTCAGGTACATCAATTCCCTCGTCTAACATGTACCAGGTAATTACCGGGCCTAGGGGAGTAAGTTATGAAATTTCAACATAGATTCACCCCTTGAGATTCGAGCCTTATACATTCCATTTAAAAACTCTATAAATATTTTGGCCCAAAAATTAAACTTGAGACTTTAGAAAGAAGTAAATCTTAAGTCTCAAGCCAAGACCAACCTAATTACGATGAGAATATAATTCACTATCGAAAGTCATTTTAGCGGGTCACGACCGACGTTTTAGAACCCAATTGAGAAAGGTCAAGATGTCAAGTATGGAACCACAAATCTTAAAGGCATGTCAATTTTAGACCTTCTAATCAATCAATGGAAAATTAGTACGGAATGTACGAGAGCAAAGCTAATCTATCACCTTGGTGTGGACTTTAACGAAAAACCTTCTAATCATTCAATGGAAAATTATTATGGAATGAACGAGAGCAAAGCTAATCTGTCAAAACACCTTGGTGTGGACTTCAACTCAAAATGTATGGCCTTCAAACTAATATGAAATTGGACAAAAAAACAAAACCGGACTTTCTGGCAGAACCACTAAATAAAAATCGGAGTTCGTGGCTTATTCGAGATCATAAAACATATGCTGCTTGTGACTCAATTATTCAGGATTAGTTAGTGGCTTACACGAAAATTTAATACACATCATTGTTAGTTTTTCTTACGGCACGACTTGATGACTTGATTTTCATGGACATTCCAAAGTCCATCCCATTAACTGGTTGCGAAACTTAACCCAACTCAGTCCTTTGAGCCTAAATATTTATTCCAAATTCTTAAAAAAACGAGCTAAGATTTGGAGGACTAGCGAGCTGGTGTACCACCCCTATTTACAACTTCTACAGAATCGTGGTTTTGGCAAATACTATGCAATTTTGACAATAGTTACATCCAGCAGTGGCAAAACCTGTGAGGTAGGTGGCGCTCAAAATAATTAGTATACTTAAAACAAAAAACTGAAAACATGTTTTAGATTAATTATTCATGATACTAGACATTTTTATAGATTAATTATTCAACAAAGTACAAAAAAAATACACACGTTATTATGTTAAATATTTATAATCCTCAAAAAATATATGAATTGGAGACCCCATAGTGCACTATAATGCTATAGTACTTGCCAAAACGTTCCCCTTTTTGCTATAGTAGGGATGGTTGTGTGAGGCCCAGTTCCGGATTTCACACAAATTATCCAAGATTTTCAACAATATTAAAATAATTGTTTGAGTGGTCCTTGAAAAATTCTAATCAATCGGACAATTGTAAGTACTTCATTCAATCTTTTAATTTTTTGTTCAAAATTTAGGATTCTAAATTCTGAATGAACTATGAAGAAAAGTTTGAAATCATGTGCACGTTATGCTACTGATTTGAACTACAAATATCGTAGGGCTCGTTGAGAAGAGCATTAGTCAAAAAAATATCCTGATTGGACATCGACAAGTATATAAACACATATTATTTTAAAACAATTAATTTTATTTAGGGTGGTGCTAATACCAAAACTGTTTTTGTTTGTATCAAAACTGTATTTGTTTGTGCCAAAATTGTAGTGTTTAAAAACCCTGTACAATGTGCAAGGTACAATCCTTTTATGCACTATAGTTTTGGCAAAAACAAAAATAGTTTTGGTATTATCATTTTCTTTTTTTTATTCCTATTTATGTCCAATCAGGATAACTTTTTAATTAATGTCCTTCTCAACAAACCCCTACGATATATGTGGTTCAGATTAAGGAGATACTAGGCACACAATTTCTAACTTTTCCTCAAAGATCATTCAAAATCCTAAGGGGATACTAGACACAATTTCTAACTTTTCTTCAAAGTTTATTCATAATTTAGAATCCTAAATTATGAATAAAATTTAAAGATTGGATTTTGTACTTACAATTATCCGATTGTGTTGATTCTTTTCATGACTTATCGCACAAGTTTTTTAAGATTATTGAATGGCTTGAATTATTCAATAGTATAGATTTTTATTTTTTATTTTTAACCTGACCGAGGAAGCATGTGACACACCCACCTCTGAATAATTCCGCCCCTGGCATCCAGCATCCTTACTAGGTATAATCATTTATTTTCATTTTCATTTTAAGTCGATTATTCATAATGAAAAAATGGGGGTAAAAAAACATATCGTTTGAGTCAAGCTCAAAACGTCAAAATAACCACAGATCGTATGCTCCAACTCGTTAGCCAATGATCCTCCATGTTTAGAAGCCGTAATATAACCTAGAATCAACTCATGGTTTATTCTGGAAAATTAAATTTCAAATAAAATCAATATAAGTTACATGTGTGTTGTTTACAGAGGGAAAGCGTTTCCCCTTAACGATGGGTTCACTAGCGAAAATGTGCATTACCTCAGAGCAATAAATGAAACACTATAAACTCATAGGGGTACGAGTGCAAAAATCGAAAACACAAGCACTCTGACCTCCTGGGAGCCCGGCTAATCCGTTTCTGCCGATTGCGACGTCGTGGCTATTGGCTATAGCATCTGGCTACAAAGTCTCTCATATATACTACCACCCAATTCGGGAAATGATGTGGGTACACCACACTTGGGTACCCCAAATGTACACTAGTCCGTCTCAACTGTCTAAAAGCGTTCTGGATATTCCAGATTTTAAATAAACTATTCGCGCGAATAATTCAAACTCTTTGCACAAATAGTTCGTAAAAAATCTAGAATGTACAAAACGCTTTTGGACGGTTGAGATGGGCTAGTGTGGTGTACCCACAGACGGGTTGCACCCAATTCCTGGGTTAAATTTCTAGATTTAGCTTGTGTAAAAGTCTAAATATAAAGTTTCTACAATGGGGATTTATACAACAACATATGCATGTAGAAGAAACAGAGATTGGTCAGAATTGATATTCTTGGGCTTTTCGCGGTTACATGTAGAAGAAACTCTTTTCTTTTTTTTTTTTTGGAAGGGGGATTTTTTTTTTTTGTAACAAGCCCCTTAGGTAGAACTTGCCCCCAAAAGCTAGCTCAAGGGGGAAAGGTGCCCAGGGACTTATTAACCCCCAACTAGGAGCACATACTCCCGATGTGGGACAAGTCCCATACCTTGCACTAGATCATAACAAACCCGACCCCTTCAGAGCCGACGTCCACGGCGGCAGGTCACCCTTCCGGCACCTCTGACAACACCCGTGGCGGCCTCTTCCAAGGAGGGACCTGCTCTGATACCAATGTAACAAGCCTCATGGGTAGCACTTGCCCCCAAAAGCTAGCTCAAGGGGGAAGGGTGCCCAGGGACTTATTAACCCCCCACCAGGAGCCCATACTCCCGATGTGAGACAAGTCCCACACCTTGCACTAGATCATAACATTTTTTTTTTTTTTTTGAACTAATAGGGAGATTGATCGGAATTGATATTCTTGGGTACAACGTGCATTCCCCCTCCGGTCGGAACCACTTCCGAATCTCATTAATTTCGTTTGAGGTTTGGCTCAAGACAAGTAGACAATTATTAAAAGAATTATAATCTCAATTAGAAGTGCTTCGAAGGAGATGCGTCGTGTTTTACTTAACATAGAACATATTATTCTTTCGTGGCAAATCACAATTCTAAATCATGCGAGTAATCATTCGCGATTACTAAGAGACATCCCCCGGTATGTTGTCTTACATTTAGTTATTTAAAGGTCTCTTTTACTTGTTTTAATTTATAAAAAATAATCAATAATAATAGTAATAATAAGATAAAGAAAAAGACGAAGAAATGAGGGCGTCAATGTTATTCAAAAAAAAACAAACTTGATCATGTACTTATTGATACCCAATCCATTTGAATTTTTTCATCAATAGTTTACCCTTCAATCTTTTAAGTCTGAAACTTTCAAATCATATAAATGCACCCATGGTGAGACCCTATCAGCGGGCGACGCGGAGTTGTCCCTTTCCCTAAAACACTCGGGACTTTTCAAAGTAAAAATGATAGGAACACAACCGAGATCCAGACACAACACCGAACATGATCCCTCACATACATTCAACTTAATTTTGTGATCAACGACAGACTTGAAATTTAAAAGAGCAATCAAAATACCAAAGTTCGAAGTGTCACTAGAGTGCAACTGAAAACCATTCAACTTACCATGAATCACCAGAGTGCATATTTGATGTGAAATTTTACTATTTGAAAATCGGTAGGCGACTAGCTAATTCATTTTATCCAAAATCAAAGCACATGATTCGAGCTCGTATGTTGAAAATCAACATTAATGGACCAACAGTAATCGACAGAAGCAGATTATAGCTAAAAAATTTGTGGGCCGAACTGAACATATCAGCTCTTCAAAACAGTTGTAAATCAAAACATTTATTGAGAACAAAAATGGCTTACCAAGACAAGACTCTCATGAGCCAACAATAAAGGCTCTACATTAGAGACGAATATAGGAAGTGAAAACCTTAGTGCAGTAGTTCATGGCACAGGACAAAACTCTCTTTATTATTATTTGCAAGAATACATACGGTGTGGTGCTGTGTGAAGCAGGATGATCTATGTAATAACTGTGGGCGCAGATCGGCCGGTGAATTCTGACATCTTAGACAGCTTGAGAGCAACATCCACCTGTGACCAAAACGCACCAAAATTTGTGAGTAAGTACCGAAAAATGGAGGTAAGAAATCAGCAACTTAATGTAACAACGTCGGAGATATCTCACAAGAGGAGCAAGTGCGTCTTGAGAATCTCTCCCAGTTTTTGAGGGATCCTTCTCGTATTGTTCAATGTAAAGACGAATGGTGGCACCTTCTGAGCCAGTTCCAGAGAGGCGGAAAACCTAGAACGCAATATCAAAATATTACAGGACGAGGAAAATAACTGAAATGAGAACATTAAGGCCGTGTTTGGATTTATGGGTAATGTAATGAACAGATTTGTCATCACTTATTTGAGAATCATGACCGTTAGTTCAATGTTTTACTCCAGGTCTACAATTCAAGAATGAATTCGACAGCTCCACTTTCGAATTTCCATTTTAACTTCAGGAGTTAAGATTCCTAAGATTTTATAAAGTTCTCAGAACGTTTCTAATCAAGGATATACATTCTTGCAAATGTTTTTTTTTTTTTTTTTGTCCATTTCATCGCAGCATCTCAATGTTCGTGAAAGTCAGCAGTGAATAGGCTCCTATAACATATTACCTTAATTGTAGCAATCTACAGTTTCTCAAATTTACTAGAATAGTGAACGGGGGGGAAAGGGAGCAACTTACCAATCGTGATCCATCTTGAAAGAGATAGCGGATACCCTGATGCTTTGAGATGGAACCATCAACAGGATCTTTGTATTCAAACTCATCAGCTTCAACAACATTTGAGACATCTGACCGTACCCCCTTTATAATACTGCACACACAAAAGAACAAGGAGCTCTTCAAAAATTAAAAACAAAAAGTACAAACTGCTCACCATGGACGACACCATTTCAACAGAAAAATAGGAGTTTAGCCTAAAACATTCATATTGTCTAACCAAGCAACAAAAGCATACCAAAGTTTCAAATCATAAATGGAGCACCTTAGAAATATTGAGGGACCTCAAAATGAGTCTCAAGGGACAGAATAGAAAAGGGATCATTCTACTTAATCAGACAGTGAACCCAGTTAGCTTTGGCCGTAAGTAAGCTCTGGCCCTAGCTAAACTAACCAACCACAAAATGGTCAAAAGAAGAACCACAGACATTGGCCAACCCAAGCTCAAGTAAAAAGTTGGGGAAGGTATGGTTAGGTTGGATGAACACGTCTCTGTGAATACCCACTAAGCCTAATGTCTCTATCAAAACATGCACCGAAAATACCATAATAAGAGTAGAACTATACAGGACAACAAAAGAAGAACAGATAATAAAATAAAGAAGCCGAAAAAAGAACATTAATTTAAAGCAAAATTAACTAGTGCAGCCACTTCAGGATTTAGATCTCATGAGAGCATTTGTTTGTGATGCTATACAACATATACTTTGTAACATATACTTTGTAATTTACCCAAAAAAAAAAACATATACTTTGTAACATTAGTTGTCCCTGAACTCTAAAAGCCCATACATAAATTCACAAGTACACACATTATTCCTAACAAAGGTTTTTATTAACCAAATCACATCAATTCAACTTTTGCTTTTGCATCCCTTCAAAAAAAAATTAAAAATTTGCTTTACGATTTGCAATGCCAGCAATACAACTCTTTGATACCAAAAATGTGATTCATTCATTTATGCGCGAGGATAAACAAATATATATATATATATATATATATATATATATATATATATATAGATATATATTTTGCCATCCAGTTAAACTTGAAGTAGGATTCAATTCTAAAGAGAATAACAAATATATATACATATATGCAAATATCTGCCATCCAGTTAAACGTGAAGTAGGATTCAATGCTAAAGAGAATAACAGTGTAAAGGATTTTCATTGCATTATCTTTTTTCCATAATGCCAAAATAAACTTCCAATTGGTGTTCTGTGCATTATAACATTAAGATTTAAGACTTTCATTAACTGCGATTAAAGGGGACCATTCAATGTACCTGGGTCATGCCAGTCATCTCCAGAATTGAAGGACAGGATGTGGCCACGTTAATTCGTATTTTTTTAGTGATTAGGCTACATCTAAGTAGTGCGAACTTCCACTATCCAAAAGTATTTCTTAGAATGCAAAAACAATTAGGAGGCAACCAAGTCAGAGTTGACCTACAGTTCACCAGCAAAATCCGACCAACAGACTCAACTGGCCAGGCAAGAACAAAACTAATAAGGTGGGCAGACTCAACTACACAGTATCACAACTATAAGTCCCCCATCCACCAACAAAGCCCACCAGTTTGGGAACTACTTGATTGAAAAGACAAGGGTTGTGTTCATTTCCCAGTTTAGTTTAGTTTAGTTTTAGTTTTGATGACATCATCATTTCCCTCATTTCTCTCTCTATCTCTCTCTACTCATTACACCTTTTTCCAAAACTAAACGAACACAGCCAAGATACTTGATAAATACAGGAGGATGAGCAAACCCAAGAACAAACAACATAAAACCACCAGCTATTAGAGCAGGAAAAAATAACAGAAAATGAAGAGTAAACAGAAAAGGGTTCCTTGGAATTGAAATTCGAAATCAGAGTAACAACACATTTTCACTCAGCCACATCTTGGCCTTTCAAACTTCAATTAGTAGGCCTTGTCCCATCCAATGGAAGGAAATTGAAGATAAACCAAATATGCTTGACTACATGCACATATATACTGGAGACACATGTTGTGACGTGTGCATATACGACTGGAAGAACATTGAGAAGGACCTTTTTAAGGATTTAAGCATGCCACTAGTAAGCAACCAAGAAAACTATGCGCGACAAGTATCTTGAAAGTAGCATGAGAAGCATACTTGTTAACTTCAGTAAGATCGGATTGCAGCTTGACCAAATATGCCATGAGCTCTTTCGCAGCACCTGCATCAACATTCTTTTCAGGGGAAAAAAAGTGAGTCCACAAAAGACGGTTAACAATGTTAAAGAATCAAAAACTATAGCAAAAAGAATCACAAATCATAGGAACCTCATAATCATATCGAGTATAATAGTGGCGACCATAGGTAGCCCAATGCTGGCGGACAATGCCTTCAACAGTCTCAAGCTTTTCCCCATTGAGGTTATCCTTATTTTTGTAAGCAAGAATTGAGAGCCAAGCCAATACAGCCCAGATTCCATCTTTCTCACGAATATGGTCGGAGCCTGTTTAAGATATATTGTAAAAACAGACCGTTAACATAATGGTATTATAAGTTTCCGATGTCACATCTACATTATCATTCTTCCTGTTGAACAATAGGAACGTAAACCCACCAGTTCCAAAACTTTCTTCACCACAAACTGAACATAACCCAGCATCCATCAAGTTACCAAAGAATTTCCAGCCGGTAGGCACCTGGCATTTTAGAGGAAAGATAAAATTACACCTCTCATACCAGTGGCACAACAACCTATAGATACTTTTCGGTTTGTGCAAAAGACTACCTCAAAAAATTTCAAATTTAAATGCTTAGCAACAACGTCTAGAGCAGCAGAAGTAGGCATACTCCTACAGGAAGAAAACCAAAACCAAATCTGAGATGTTAATTAAAAGTCTTACGGAGCAAAATCACAAAAAGATGGTCGAAAACTTTATATCATGGGCCTCATGGCCATGGAAGAAGTACAATTACACCTTTAGAGGAGATAGGTAAATAGATAAAGCAGCTATGACAATAATAGGCACACAAAAACTTGCCATGTGCACAAATAAGGAATGGCGAATTGCATTAATAAAAGATGTAAACTTGCAAGCAGAATTTACATAAAGCAGAAATGAATGTACGTTTATGCATCTATGGAAGTTACGGAGAGATTTGGCAGAACCTGGCAACTCCCTTCAGACCACCAGAAAAGTAAGGTATAGCTTGAACAGCATTTGCAGCAATAATAGCAACTGAATCTGATGGAGTAACAAAAAACCTGAAATCACATAAGATGTTTTCTTTAAGTGGTAGGTTCTAGCAATAATACTTGTTCCAACAGAATTCAAAGTATCTGATGCTACCTTTTACCAAGGATCATGTTACGATCAGCATCACCATCAGCAGCAGCTCCAAATTCTGGTGGTTCATCCCCAGAGCTTGACTTACCCAACCCCATTCGTGCAACTAACTCCTTCGCATAGGTCAGATTGGGATCTGGATGCCCTCCTCCAAAGTCCTCCTGCTCACATTAAGTGATACACGAACAAAGCATGGAGAAATAAACAATATAATACAGGAATTAGTTTGATGTTATCCCACACCAGATTTGATGCATAAACGTAACTAAGTACCTTGGGCACGCAGTTCAATAATGAGCTTTCTGGTGCACCAAGCTCCTCCACAAATATGCGCTTAGCATAAGCTCCAGCAACTCCATGAAGTGCATCATAACTTCAAAATGATAACAGAAGTTAAGCACCAAATATAGAGTGAAAAAGTATATCAGGTATGGAGAAGCGTAATTCAGAATCTCAGATTTTAGAAATGCGAACTCACATACCAGAAGGTAAATTTTGGAGAAGAGAGCAGCTTTCTGATAGTCTCAAAATCAAATATTGACCTGTGAAATTAACAGCAAATGTTGTTGTAACAGCAATTGTTGTTGAAGGACTGAAATCCAATCCCATTGTGAAAATACTATTAAACTCTAGAATAGAGGAATGTGAATAATAACCTTTTTCCACATAGCTCAAGGGAAAGTGAAAGAAAAAAAAGTGGGTACCACACAACTTTTTGTAAGTTCGTCATGACTTCTTGGTCCAAAAGGACAAAATGATATTGAGTGCTAGTTTCGCTAATATCATGAAAAACGAAAGCAGGAACAGAAATCGGAAATAGTAAAATCCAGTGCCAAAAGTCCATGCAGATGACCAGGAGGGTCAAAGAAATAAAATAACAAGGGACACAGAAACAAAGAAAGGCTATGAGCTATGAACTATAATACACCAGTGCCACCATTCATATAGGGGACATATGAGAAAGATAACAAGATAAGCATCGATGGAGAAAGGGAAATGGAAATCAAGGATTTCAAATTAAGCTTTGAAGATAGCATACTTCATCAATTTCACGTAATCAGTAGCTGAATCAAAAACATCAACATCGAACTGTCCCTCAGGTCCGGAAAAGCTTGTTATCCCTATTGCAGAGATATCGACCTGGAACATGTTTCAAGCATTATGAATCTTTGATATTGAGATAAGGATACAATCAGTATAGGTGATGCAACGAAGAATTGGTGTATATCACTAGGGCATCATGTCATACATCAGGCAAGTCTTCTGCGATTAAGTACTCCTTTATGGTTTTTGTGTTCTCAAAGATCTTGTCGGTAATTCCCTCTGGAGCAGGCCCACCATTTTCCATGTTGTATTTGATTCCAAAATCCTGTTAAAAAAGTATACAAAAGATCAGAAATTCAGCTTTGCAGTTGGATATCCGTAACTTATAAATGAAAATTGGACGTCAAAATGTCACTAGTTAAATAGTTCAAATGGCTAATTGTTCTTCTCAACCAATTCACTTGTTTCTTCGCTTCTAGTTATTCTGTGTATTGCAGACATACTTAACAAAATATTGCACAGATACCAAACTAGTCATCTCTGGCCATTTATTTCTTTTTCCTTAAGTAGAGGTGCTAAACTTTCTTCTTCCTTTATTTTCAATTCACTGGCTTCCTTCTTTGTGTGTTTGTGTGTGTGGGTGTCTGTCTAAGCGTGGTCAAAAGAATTTGAACTTAGAGCATTTTTTGGGTTTTTATTTAATTCAGTAATTGATTGGGACTTAAAGGCTTGGTTTGGTTGGTCGTAATATTAAGAACACCAAACTGAATTTTAACCTTTAAATGATGTGTAGAAGATCCAGTGTAAAAAGTAATTTACACATACAGGTCAAACACTTTAGAGTAAAAATCACCAATACAAATCAAGTGCGAAAAGGAAAGAATATAAATTTCACTACATATTGACACAGGAGCAAGTCAACCAAGGAGCGTGGGGAAAATAAAATAGTGGTTGCTCAAGGACAAGAAATAATCTTTTCCCATCTTAAAAAGATTCTATCTTTGTTTCCAACAAAATAAGTGCTATCTAACAGACCAACGGGAAACCACACAAAGGCCAAGAAATTGAAACGTAAACGAATTTTGCAGTAAGTGCTACAGTACCTAAACACAGACATTTTTAGACAGCTAAATACAGAACAGGGCGATAGAAAACTATTCTTCATGCTTGCAATGCTTTTTTGTGGACAAGAAAATGAATGGTCTAGAAATAAGATCATGAACCCACTCAATTTTTTATACTAAGGTAGCATTGATTACCAACCTTAAAAAGATCCGTCAATTTAACGGTAGTGATTAAGCAAAGAAGCAGGTACATACCTCATGGGGACCACCTGGATTGTGACTTGCTGTCAATATAAATGCTCCTGATGCCCTGGATCCCTGCATTGAAGTAGAAATTGAAGTTAACTAATTTTTCTTTGAACTGGTTTTAACTCTTTCCTACCAAAAATGTGATGAGAGGAAATTAGAAAGACAAAGTAACAACATGAACCAGATTAACTTACATCAGCCCCAACTCTTTCGCGTATAATAGCTGATACAGCAGGAGTGGACAGCAAACCATTTTGACCAACCCAAACACGTCTTACTCCATTTGCAGCTCCCATCTTAATTATAATCTGCCAGATTACATAAAAATGATCAGAGTTCATATTACTAAACATTAAGCATAAGGAAAGGTGAAAGCACAGAATTTAGGTACTAAGTTGCAATCAATTGTACGTTAAGGCGATTTAGGTCCATTACATAGGACAGGACTAGAGTCTAGGAGGGGCCTATGTTACATGGATCCTTCTAATTGTATTTACCTGTGCTAGACACTTGACACTCAGATAAGGGTATGAGATTCTGTTGGACATGTTTAGTCTGATTTCACCTAACAAGTGCATTTTGTAATTGGAAACTATCTAAAATAAGCATGGAAGTCAGATATTATGCAAGCCAATGACTAAGAGGAGGCGGCGCCTTCTTAGTATTCCCCTTCTGGGGACTGCACCGTAAAGTGTGCATTTTGCAGGCACAAGTACGACTCATTATAATGAACAGAATTGTTCATATTATAGAGCTCATCTAGAACGATAATCATCTCAAAAATCATAAAAATTGGATGCCAAATAATACCTGTTTGAAAACACTTTTTATCAGACAAAAAGGGACACGCCAAAAAGTGTGAATAAATGAAACAACACAATTCCAAGCTAAGTAAATCAAATTTGACTTAGTCTTGGACACACCTCAAGTTCAACATCCAACTAGAAAAAAAATGCAGCTAGTATGATAGGGAAGAAGTTCGGATATTCATATTTAATCCGGCAGGATATTATCTGTGGTATATATTTAATCCGGCAGGATATTATATGTGGTATTACTGTTGTTAAGTTATCTTATCATTTGTACTTACCATTTCAAAGAAGCAATTTATCTGTTGAAAGAGAATTGATTTTTGTTTTTTTCCAAAACGTGGATTCCTTTACTTCGCCCTAGATGTGGATCTTTAGGGTTTCCTTAGGTGCAGATTCCTAACGTTTTACCTTCGTTTTATCTTTCTTTTTTGTCTTGCATCATGGAGCCAAGTCGATAACAAGAATGAACCATTTTTCTGATTAGACATATTGCATTCTTCATTTAATAACAACCAAGATTTCCTTAAATGGGACTAACAGTATACCAGTGTGCCATACAATGACGGATTGAACAATCACGACACCCACTCACCCAAAAACAACGATAAATGTAGGTCATTAGGAACAAATGTGACTGGCAAATTGTTTTAATGGAAAATCTGTACGTAAATCTGATTGGAAATAAAATGACAGAAGATTACCTGGATAGCTTCCTTTGAATAATAGCGGCCATCACCAGAAACAACAAGTGTAGCACCTGCATGCATCAAATGAAGTTACAAGAAGTAAAATTAACCACTAAACAATAGTAAATGAGAAGCACTAAACACTCTTAACTCTAAAACAAGTTGAAACATGCAGGTGATATAACAAGGCATAAAGAGACAGTATCAGAAGCAGAATTTAAAGAATTAACTAAATATTTAAAAGTCACCACAAAATACCAAGAAAACTCATTGCAATACGATATAAACAAACAAGAGTAGCTACATTATGTCTCGATGTTACAGAAGTGTTAGGTGGAAATTGATGGTGTCTGTAGAATGTCAAAATGAAGATAATAGCTCAGGATTAAATTAACTGGTGAATGGAGAATGTCAATTAAGAAGAGAAACACACAAACCCGACAAATCAGTTCAAGTCAATGTGTGCAGACAAAGATTGTTAGTGTACAAGAGTCTTTATAAAACAGCTTCAAGAGAAGATGCATCAATAAGAAGTGTTTCCCCAAAATGCTATTTGATGGGTATGAAACATTGACAGAGTATGTAGAAGGAAGGTTTTTGATAATCTCAGAGTTCCACTGATAAAGGGACTTGTAATTTCCAACCTCTAGAACTTAAGGTTAAAATGTAGTAACAAGTTTTGTCAAGAAATATGCTGAAATAATTTTTTGGCAGAAATTCGGCAACTTGGAAACAGAAAATGAAAAGAAGGATTAACACATAGCCGGATTAGTGCCTTGGCAGTCCTCATTTAAAATCCGGGGAAAACATAATTTGAATAAACAATAAACTCACTACGGTAATATGATACGATCATACTGAAATCCAAGTCAGTCTCAGAACAAAGGATACAACCCCCTACCTCTAACTTTCTCTGCTGAAAGTGCATTGAACGTTGACTGAACAAAATTTTCCAAGTAATGTTGTTGCATGAACACTTTCACCTGAAAAGGTCCACCATTGGGTATCAGATAGGTCAAAAACAAAACACCTTGGAGCTATTACAAAAAGAAAAAGGAAGTAAATGTGCTTGCAAAACCAGCAGACCATCTGTAACATCCCTCATTTGATTTTAGTATTTGAAAAACTATCCACACTCAAAATCAGATGTAACAGGGATCCCCAAAATTTCATCGAATGATGAGGCAAAACTTAACAACACGGGAGAGAGTTCACAAGGAGACCCAAACTTCAACCGCATAATGATGAAAATGTCAGATTTGTTTGAAATCATGATTAAAACAAGGATCTATAAGGTATCGGACAAATAATTGCGATGTGCTTCTTAGCAGTTAATTTTTTTGAACAGCTTCTTAGCAGTTGATTACAAGACTGTTTACTGGAAGTCGAGAAATTAAATCAATTGCGACTAGAAACTCAATCACGGATTGTTTACAAGACAAACCAAACAGTAATAACAGTACATGATTGGGAGACACTATTAAGATCTCATCGAGCTAGGAAAGATATTTTCATGGCTGTTTGATTGTGTCACTAAATAGTAAACGAAAAAATGGGGCAACCATTTTGCACAGATCTGCTGATCCACATACAACTTGAAGCACAGTTATTCAGACCATAACATCATCGCAGGAACAAATAACAGATTCATCAGATCCGTAATCAAAAGATCAATTGCACAAACACTCAAAGTAAACACATCATCCGAATTCAGAACAGATCCAACTTAACAGGCACAATAATAAATAATAAAAATTAAAAAGCACAAGGATAGAAATTAGGAAGCAATTGGTCAGCTGGGACAAATTACAATTGTACATTGACAAAGAGATTAAGGATACGAAACACATGAAGGTTAACAGTGAGCGAAAACTACGAAATGGAAAACAGGAATTCGAGATCACCTTCTTCCTCAGACCCGAAGTGCCTGGTTTCTGGCCATCGTAAGGCTTTGTTTCGACACGAGCAACCTTGAACAGCACCATTGTTCTTTACAGTCTCTGATAAACAACGGATTTGAATTAAATCGAGATCAGAGAACAGATAAAACTACAGAGACGAAGCAAGAAAACAGTTTGCACTCGCAAATAAGTGATCGAAATAGGCATAAGGGTATACATATACATACACACACAGAGACAGAGAGAGAGAGAGAGGGGGCTTTACATGTGTCGGGAGAGAGAGAGAGCCCGGAGAGGCTTTACATGTGTCGGGAAAGGAGAGAGAGAGATGAGCATATGCGAAAGGATTATTGGATGGGAATTTTCAAACCGCACGTATTTTTTGTAGGAGTAATTATTGAGTGATTTTGGAGCAATGGCCAGGTGACACTCACGTGGGCTTCATTCGTTGAATTGCGGATTCTACGTGATTTGGAGGGGACGGAGGAATTCCCGTCCAGTTTTTTTAGGAATGAGGGGCCTGCTGTCCCGGAAGATTCATGTCCGCTCTGCTCTTGTTCCGATGATCGAAAACGTTCACTTCGTAGAGCTCGTCAAATGAAACAATTGGATTAAAAATTAGCTCGATTAGATATCATTAAATGCCTGATCAGTACACAATAACTCAGCAATAATGAGTTCTAGTGGGTTGGATTTAGTGCTTCAAATACATTCTTTTCAAGATAAAAGTGTTTTTATCAGATACTTAATAATAATATTTATTATTATTAAGCACTGTTCTTGAGCTATCCCTTTTTTAAGTTTTAAAATGCTCCACTTTCTCTCTCTCTCCTCTCTTTTATAATAATATTTTAATAGAAAAAAAAGGTAAATTGGATAGTATTATTGGAGTATTGATAATGATGCAAATACGTAAAATAAAAATTAGGCACTGTTCACAAGCAATTTTACACAAGTGATGCTGCACTTGCTCTTAGATGGGGGCACTTGGACAGGCTACAGGAGCACTCAATAATTTTCCCTCAATAAAGAGGGGTTCGACGTGGCGAGAGTTTACTTTTTTTTGGTGCATCGGAAATTAGGCGAGAGTTTAGTCGTTTACTACTTGTTGGATAAATAAAATAAAACGTGGCAAAGGTGAGCTGGCTTCTTGCCCGCCCATAACACCTTTTTTTTTTCTTTTTTTTTTTTGAAGTAAGAACTTCATTATTGATGATAAAAGATTACCAAATTCCGAAGTTTAAATAAATAGAACTGAAAAGACATAAAGCATATAAGAAAGGCGAATAACACGATCAAATTAAAAGAGTGATAAATTGATCCGGTGGTCAATTGTGTAAAAAATGAAATTGGTCCAATAGAAAAAAAATACAAGTTTCATTGTGTAACTAGGTCTCAAAAAATGGATGGTCGACAGAGAAACCACTGATTCCGTCATGATAAAAAAATAAAATAATTACAAAAACTTCTACTGTTAAGCAATCTTGATAAATTTGTTTAATCATATGACTTTCAATCATTGATTAATGTAGTATTTGACCAGCACGACCTACAAAATAGTTCAAATCATTCATTCGAGCACAGCCGATAAAATTTAGGGTCATCATTTGGCCAGCAAGTACAAAGCCCGTCGGGCCCATTAGGATTTAGACAAGCCCGAGCCCGTCAAGAAAGCTGGCTGGCTAGCCTAGCCTAAGTGAATGGGTTGGGCTTGGGCTTGATGATTTAAGCTCAGCCCCCCATAAACCTAGCCTGCAAACCCACCCGCCCAGCCTGCCCTCAATTTCACTATCTAGTCCGTAAAGTAAATAAGAAATCTTCATATTTTCATTTCTGAAATATTCTTCTTTGGAAACAATTTTTCTAACTAATAGTAATATGAATAATATGATGAGGTTAAATGAGAGAATGAGTTATTATGATTGTGTGATGAACATAGACTAGCATATTTACTTTTTTGATGTCCCAATCGAAAGATATTACATTCATCTAATCGTTGTACATATGTGTAGTTTTGTTTGATTTTATTACCATTAGTGTAGCTCAAACAAAGAAAAAAAACATTAAGGGTTGGTTTGGATGTGGGATACAAAGGGAGGATGAGGGAGTGATGTGACACTTTTGTCATGGTTTGAGAACTAAATTTGAGGGCCAAACTAAATATGCCGAGGGGGAGTGCAGTCCATAAATAGTCCGCTGGACTAGGGAGACCAAATTACTTCCCTATCCCCAGCCAATACCTTTCAGATAAAAAATAAAAATACTTCCGCACAGTTTTTTTTTTAATTTTTTTCACTAAATAAAACTACTAATAGAGATCTTTAACTTTTAGTATTTTACATTTTGGCTTGTTGGCTTTTGAGTTGATTTATAATATCCTTCGGATAAAAAAAATAAAGTACTTTCATGTATAATTTTTTATTTTTCTTTTCCATCAAATTAAACAACTAATAAAGATCTTTAATTCGATGTGAAAAAATTTAAAAAATTGTGGTACAAAAAATACACGTTTTTTAGTTTTAGAGCACTAGTATTGTAAAGATCTAAAAAAAAAAGAGTAAAGGTCTAAAAAAATCTAATTAATTAACTAGCGCTGAAGATCTAAAGAACTAAAATTATAGTTAATTTATAAAGATTGCTTAGCCAGGACTAGATCTAAAACGACGTTTTGTCATAAAAATAAATTACAATTAATTTTTATACTAATAAATAAGTAATTTTTAATAATAATTAATTAATATAAATATTAATTATAATTAAATCTTATAAAGTGATTATGATCAAATTGAAAAAATAATAAACAATTTTACTATTTTAAACCATTGGTACATAATTGCTCCTACAAAATGGACTTGTAAATTCAAAATTGTTCATTTATTTATTGTTTATACTTGCAACAACGGACTTTCTCTTTTCATATTGACCATTGGACTATTAAACTTGCACATCAATTTGAATTTTGGTTAGAAAGGAGAAAAAGTCTTACAAAACTCAAGCCCGCCTGCCCGCCCACCTACCCGCCTCTTGGCCCACTAGCCCACCCGACAGGCCCAAACTTGTGGGGCTTCAACGTTTGACACATTATCATTTGAGTTTTGATAGGAAAAAAATTATTTACAAACTCCTGGCCGACTTTTGGCCCACTAGCCCACCTGATAGGCCCAAGTCCGTGGGTTGGGCTTGGGTTTCAACTTTTGACACATAGCCTGCCCCACCTGGCCTGCCAAAAAAGAAAAACCCACTAAGCCCCGCCTGTTAGCGAGCTTGGGTAATAACTTTGCGGGCCAGTTTGGCCCGATGATAACCTTTAGATGAAGAGGTCATTCCCCATCGCGAACTCCAGTGTTTCTCCTCGCATTCTCCATATATCCCTACTTCAAATCCACCAACGACCTCAACTCTCTCTCCGCCGAACTCATCTCCCTCGTCGGTGGCAAGCGGAGCAGAGACCCAAGGTTGTCTTTCGCCCATGCAGAGGGCTTTTCAGTCAATTTTGAGTAGTTTCAAGCCAGATCTAGCTTGCAAAGTGAGTTGGCTGGGTCTCGCAGATTTGTGACCAAATTTACTTATTGCAATCAGTGCAATTTTAAAAAAATTCGCAAGTTTGGATGTGGTTGTTGACGGTGTTATCATTGTTGTAATTACTAAGCATTTTAATACCTTCTTTCGATAGGTAGTTAACACTAATTATAAAAACGGTTTCAATTTTCTGAAAACAATTTAAGGAGTTTCAGAAATTCACATGGATGCAAATTTGTTCAGAAATTCGCGAGTATGCGAACTTTCTAAAAATTCGCAGTGAGGCAAAATTTTCCAATCTTTTGAAATTAACATCCTCCCCTTGCCTTTACTTCATAAGATGACCATGGGATCATACTTTTTAAACATTTGCAACCAATCTTATGAGGTGTAATCACTGCGAATTTTAAAATTTCACCGGGTACTTAATTTGGCTTTGGTTGTTAACGGCGGTGATGATTTTGTAATCCACTTAGTATTTTTTCCAATCAATTTATAATCACTCCAAATTTTAAAATCAGAGGAATCATCCGCAAGCTGCCACTTCTTCTCATCTTAATAACTGTTCAAATACAACTTCTCGCTGCTAAACTCCCCGTACACATTATAACAGATTAAGCAATTCAAACCTAGTCAATTTGGGAGTCAAACAACGCAATCAAAGGTTACCGATTGCTGAAAAATTGATGGTAGTCAGCGAACGTAGTGTGGTGGTCGCTAGAGGTTGGTGGGTCGGAGATGGCAGTTCGGCGGTCGGCCAACCTAAACGAAAATTAAACACTACATTTCTATACTGGATGGTAAAAATTTGTTAGATGAAAATTTTCCTCCCTAAACTTCCTTTTTGCTTTTAATGGGAGGAAAAACCTCTCTAAACTTTATTTACAGGAGGGAAATTACATTAATATTGAGAGAAATTGTCACAACTCAAATTTAGTGGATTTGAATATCGTGACCGGTCAGTGAGCTCATCTCATCAAAGGCCTCTATCGACATTTCTTTACTTTTTTTTCAAAGAAACATCTTATTATTGCGGAAGCAATATTTTACCAGTACAATTCACTGGAGTTCCTTATTCGCTATATAAATTACATATTTTTTCCTTTTTAATTATTTTACAAACAATACATAGATTACTACTAGTACTTGGCCCGTCCTTCTATACCTGATTTCCTGAAAAGAGAGAAATTGCAATAACGTAAGCTATGACTTTTGTGAGTTTATGAATTATCAGAGTTTCATGGTTTACCATGGAATTTGAATTTTTTTTAGTAACAAAACAGAAACCATAACATCAATTTTTCAAAAAACATAAATGAGCTTTTACATAAAATAGCATTCCATGAATAATACGATATACCATCTGACGATTATGTCAGTTATGAGGGAGCGACCCTCAACACATGTGGAATTGGTCAATTCAGTTGGATACCTGGTCGTGCCCCTATCCATTCTGTCCTTATAACACCATTCCGACTGGTATCTTTAACGTCCCCCAGATTTTAGGGACATCGTTCTAATGTATCGATAATATTATTTTCAAAAACTATGCAAAACATTTGAATTCCATGACACTTTTGTTTCAAAAGAATTTCATATATAAATAATCATAATTTTGATAAGAAAATAATTTTTGCAAAGAAAAACCCTCATGTAACAAAGATAATTCATAACTCACCTCATTGGGTCTGAAATTTACCGTAGAATCTACTGAGACGTACCAGGTCCTAAAATAACACATTAACGATTAGAGATACTAAAATTGTAATTCACATGTTCTATTAAAATTTCCAGATTATTAAGTCTAGATTCTAAATGCTGAACATTGTCCAACTATCAACCAAGACCAATTTAATATGCCTAGTAGTCACAATTCTAATATATGTTTTTACAAGCCACATTTTGTTTTCATTGTAAAAGTGATACTTTTACAAATACAGCCCAATCAATTGTAAAACCAGAGCTATGAATGTGTTAGCCTTTTCATAGTTCATCCTTCTTTCCTTAAGAAAAGCTGTTAATGTTTCTCATCCTTGAGTTCCATTGAGTAATGTTACAAAAAAAAAATTAATTACTCTATACTACATTATTCATTACCTAAGCAAATACTACGTGTGTTTCAAATTATTAAAATGAGTTTGAATCCGGAGCTCGGGTTTTAATCCAACTCTAAAATGAGTCGAGTCGAGAACATGGTTCATTTTTAGCTGTAAATTAATCCCAACAACTAAAGGAGTAAATTATTTTTTAAATATGTAAATTGATTTAATCACAAATTGTTTTGACTAATCTTATTTCCTAAAACTCTACGTCTTCGGTTGTTACTTAGCTAATCTAAAAATATATGTCAGACCTTGAGCTAATATTTGAACGTGATACAGGAGGTGTAGTTCTTGTTTTTGGTAAGTTAAAAATGTGAACCTACCTACTGTGAGTGCACGTGTGTGAGTTAAAAGGAAAAATCAACAGCTAGTGCAAGTGTGCATGTGTGTATACCACGGCAGTGAGAGGTACTCACCTCCTGAAATTTATTCCTTCTTTGTTTCTTTTTTTTTTCCTTCCTCTTTTTTTTTTCTTTATGTTTGTATGTGTAGTGTGTATATACGTGGAGTGTATTAGCCTATTTAATTTGCACAACACAAAAATAAATGAGATAAGGGAGAGAGATATCACACAGTGATATATAGTGGTTCGGTTCAAATTTTGTCCACTACTGTCTGCTCAACCTAGTCCACTAACCTAAGAAGTCGTTTTCTTACTAATCAACCAACCAACCAACTTCTAGTGCCGATTAAACCATACAATTGTAATGCTAAATTTTTTGAGAAGTTAGCCGAACCGCTAGAGTTTATCTCGCAAACTCTAGAAACCCCGTTTTGTAAAAACTCACTAACAATTATAAAATTCTCAATACAACCAGTGGAAAGAATTTGTGGAATTGGGAAGCTTTTCTGAAAGAGTGAATACACAAATTTGCTCTCAAAACTCTCAAATTGATAATATAAAAATAAAGTATGAGAAGTGAATGTTGCTCTATTGCTCTGGAGTTGTACTCGGTATTTCTCGGGGTGTGCTTGGTGTTCTATGTCTTCATATGCAGAACCTGTTCTTTTATATAAGAAAAAATATTAGCGTTGAAAATAATTCTGTTGAACTGTAAATCTCTTCTTCGACAATCGTGATCTTCCTGAATTGCAATATGAACCTTGAGAAAAATTTGCCGAAAAAATGCTCTGCCATGTTCAAAGACTTCAAGATGCTGGACTTGGCCCACTTGGCCTCCGCCCAACAATATCTTCCCCTGAGTTTTAAACCCTTTCTGCTAAGCTCGATCCGCCCAACAATATCTTTCACCTTCATATTGGTATTGATATGGAGTCCCAGGAATTTCACATGAAGAGGCCATTTCCACACCACCAATCTTTCCATAGTTCACTGAGTTCCCCATTACCTATTATCCATTTGATGCCTTTCTCCAAACACTTGTTGGAGTTTTTAATACTTCTCCCGGTATGAGATGCAAGTCTTTGGGGTGGCCATATAGTTATGGAATGATTTCTAAGGTACTTTTTGGAATGATTTCACCCGTAAGTTGTCTTCATTGATGATCATATTCCATCCAAGCTTGGTTAAAAGAGCTAAGTTTTGATTCCTTGCCTTTTTAAGATCCAGCCTTCTCATATCCTCGCTTTTACAAACTTGGTTCCAATTCACAAGTGGAATTTTCTTTCTATGGACAGTGTCACCCCACAAGAAGTTCCTATTTAGTCTATGAAGTTTGTCATAAACAGAAATATGAAGCTCCATGGTTCGCATGATATAGCTAGGGTTGGCAGAGGTGACATATTGAACAAGCGTGACTCTCCTTTCAATGGGTAAGGTATTACTACTCCAACCTTGTAAGTTCTTTTGCACTTTCGCAATTAAGGAGTTGCAATGCTGTTTGGTGACTTTACCATGGAAAAGAGGAATTCCCAAATGTTTTCTAAGGTCATTAGTCATGGGTATCTCACTTAAAACACTGAAGTCTCCTAGCACGTCTTCTAGAAACATTGGAGGAGATAAACAATTTAGATTTGCTTAAGTTAATGGTTTGACTAGACATAGTACAAAAATCTTTTAACACATTCGCCACGATAGTACATCTTTTAAAACTATCTTGACCACACAAAATGGGGTCATGAGCAAAAAAAAGAGATGAGCAAGGAGAGGAGAATTGTTGGAGACTTCAATACCTTCCCAGTAGGCCTGTCAACGGATCGGATTTGATCCGAATCCGATCCGATAAATCCGGATTCTAATCCGATATTTCAAATCTGATAACCTGATAATTCGGAACCAAAAATTCTAATAAAATTTGGATCAGATCCGGATCGGATCGAAGCTTATCAGAACCAGATCGGATCCGGATCAAATCCGACCCGTTAGCAAGCAAGCTAGCTGAAAAGGACAAAAAAAATTAAATTACCGGATCGGATTCGGATTTTCGGATCGGATATTCGAAATTCAGATCTGGATCTGGATTAACTTTTTCGAATTTATGAATATCGGATCCGAATTTGGATCCAAGCTTATCGGATCCGACCCATTGACAGACCTACTTCCTAGCTTCTTACCTCAGCTCTAATATTAATCAAGGCAAATAATCTCTCCAAACAAAGAACAAATAAATAAGGAGAGATGGGATTCCCTTGTCTGAGTCCTCTACTAGGAGAGAATTCTTCCAAGACTTCCCCATTCTAAAGAACATAAGAGCATTCACAGTGGGCTCTTAAAAAAGCTCCTAAGTGAGACTCCTAACATTTAGCAATTCATTTGCTCGATGGGCTATCCATAGAAGCTCCTAAGGATGGCTCTTTAACGTAGCTCCTACAACATTAGTTAAAATTTAGGGAGGGAGTTGGGAGTTAAGAAAAGAGAGAAAAAGAGAAAGAGGGGAGGGAGGGGAGATTAGGGGACCCATCTACATTTTTGTGTCTATAAATAATCTTAGGACATAGTCTGTGAGCCAATTTTAGAGAGTCCATTAGAGTGCTCTTACACTCCTAAATTAGCAAGTCCTTAACAAACAAAATTGGACCCTACTTTTGCTTATGTGTCAATTTTAAGAGTCATTTTAGGAGCCAAATATAGAGAGTCCACTGTGGATGCCCTAAGTACTAGTAACATTCGTAATACAATTCATAATCAAAGAAATCCAGTTATCATTAGAATGAAAATGTTCAAGGGTATGCTTGAGGAAATCCTATGAGATTTTGTCATAAGCTTTTTCCAAATCAATCTTAAAGACCATGCCAATCATTTTCTTTTCCTAGACCTAGGAATGTGTGAAATTTCTTGAATAATAATGATGATGTCCTTTGTAGATCTTCCTGAATATGTGGGCATCTATTTAACTATTTCAGTTCCCTATTAAAAATGCGACTTTTAATGGGCCGAATGAAATATATATATATATGAAAAAATCTAAAATTAGTCGATTGAGCTGTCACTAAGACCCTTCTTTGTGTAAGAGTATATTTTTACCAATAAGAATGTATTTTTATTTTTTATTTTTTATTTTTTTGGAATAGCTTGTATTTTTAATTTGCACTCTTACCAGTAAAAATACACACTTACTCTGAAGTAATCTTAGTGAAAGCCTAGTGACTAACACTAGAATGGTCCTTTCTTTATTGTGTTTACTCTTATACTATAAGGTTAACTTGATGAGCGACAATGAGGAAACAAATACTCCCTCCGTCCCAATTTTATAGACCCTCATTCTATTCTAACCGGATAAAAAAAAAATTACATCTTTCAATCGGTAATACATTTTATATGCAATATGGATCTTGTTTGATAGATCTTGATTTAATCTAATAATCAAAGTGTTCAAAATCACCTAAAATATTGTAGATTATAAGATATAACATTTTAAAAAGTGGCACGATCTCCCAAAAGGGACTATAAAATTGGGACGGAGAGAGTACTAGAAAAACTGCTAATCTATGGCGTTGTTTAATAAAACTGAAAACTGAAAATTGAAAATTAAGTACTGAAAACTGAATGCTGAATTTATTAAGCCAATAAGCTGCTTGATATGTACTAAATCTTAAGCACTGAAATAAATTAGTTGTTCGATCTATATAAGAAGCTGAAGTATTAAATTCACTAATTTTCTTAATTTGCCTTTCATATATTCATACTGAAATGCATAAATGAAAAATATATATACATTTATGAAAATAATAAAAATATGTAGAATATTGGCAAGATGGTGGTATAGCAGTGTTGGTGTTAAATTCACTAATTATCTTACTTTGTTTTTCATTTCATATACTCATACTGAAATACAAAAATAAAATTAATAAATGAAAAAAAATACAATTATCAAAATAATAAAAATATATAGAATATTGGCAAGATGGTGGTATAGCGGCGGTGGTGGTTATGATTGTGGGGTGGTGGTTGCAATTGTGGAGTGGTGGCCTCATGGTGGTGGGAGACCAATGATGGGAGTAATGGTGGTGGTGTCGTGGTGTAGTGGCGGCAATGGTGGTGATGGTGGTGTTAGTGGTTGTGGTATTAATGGTGGGAGTGACAGAGTGGTGGTGGTGGTGGTGGTGGTGGTGGAAATAATGGTGGTGGGGTGGTGGCGACAAGGGAAGTGGGAGTGGTGATGGTAGGGTGGCGCAATAGTGGTGGTGGTGGTGGTGGTGGTGTATTGGGTGGAGTGATGGTTATGGTGTTATCAATGGTGGTGGTGGTGGCAATAATGGTGAAAGTGGTGGTGGTGGTGGTGTAATGGTGGAGTGGTGGTGGTGAGGTGGCGGCGGTAGTGGCGATGGGAGTGGCGAAGTAGCGGTTATGGTGGTGTGAGTGGCAGGGTGGTGGTGATGGTTTGGTGGAGCAATAAATAGTTAAATGAAACCACTCAGAAATTCAATAAAAATTAAGTAGCTTGAAACTACTTAATTTTTGTCAACATTGAACCTTGCATTTTATGAGTCACTTAATTTTTTAAGTAATGTAAAATGTGGTTATCAAATCTACTTAATTACTTATTAATTAATTCATTCAGTTTTAACTCCTGAATTTGGATTATCAAACAAAGCCTATGTCTTGTAACTTTTTACTTAAGGCCCCGATTGGATGCGTGATAAAATAGTAAAGGCATTATTAGAAAGGGTGGACCCATATTGATGAGACATTTATGGAGGGGAGATTAAATAGTACTTGGTTTAGATAAATTGTGATAAAATGGATGATGTAAAAATCTAGCAAATGACTTATTTGCCTTTATGCATGGGTAATATTAGATTTTACAATAAAATAATTACATAAATACAAGATTAATTAAATTAATTATAATTTTCAATAAATATAATATAATAATTCCTTTTATTAATTATATCTAAAATTAAAAGATTCAATTATTCATTTTGATAATTATGTATACCACCTAATTTTTTGCTATTTTTTTTCTAATTATGCATTTTTTAGTTATATTAAATACGAAACTTATTAATTTTTTACTTTTAATAAATAATTTTATATAAAATAAAAATTAATTCATGTTAAACTATTTTAAAAAAATATTTTTGAAATACACCTAATATGTTATTTTTGGAATATACCACTGTAGACACCCCAATTTGGACCCTCGAAATACCCTTAAGTTATGGCCGGTAGGCTCCCCAATGATGATGTGGACCAAAACATGCCTCGAAAGCTTTGAATAATGCTCTTTGTGCTCAAAATCCAAACCAAATCCTCTTCAAAACAAACTCAAGCCTACATCATCTTTTAGTGCATTCAAAACCCTCTTTTTTGATATATAATATGTCTCATTCCATTCCAAAATGAGAGAGGTGTGCATGTTTTAATAAAATGACTTATTTTCCCGACCTTCTAAGGGTAAAATAGTCATATATTTTGATGTACAAATTATTTTGAGTCCAATCTAATTGGGTTAGAAATTAGACTCAACAAGCTTTCCAACACTTCAAACCACAATCAAAACAGAGTTCGGTAGCACTCGGGACAGTCTTGCGAAGTTTTGTCTACAATTTCATCCTAACTAAGGCGCCCCAATTTTCTTGCAACTAGGGCACCCCAATTCACTTGAAATCATAACCATGCAAAGCATCCTCCAGGCGAATTTCATCATGGTTATTCCTAACTGCCTCAGACGCTCCTTTGCACCCAGAAACTACTCTTTTGTTCCCCCTTTTGTCATATTTTAGCCTCTCCCACTCACTCTCCCTATATATACCACTCTCCTCCCTTCATTTTAGATTTAGTCTTTCCCTCCTTCTCTTTCCCACATACTCTACACATTACATACAACTATACACACCTACAAATTTGAGTCCCTTATCTCCCTTACAACCATTAGCAAAATCTCAAAGTTTCTTCAAAAAAATCCCTACAAAAATCAAAGCTTTCCACACCTTTAAAAAAAGCCAAACTTTTCAAGCCATATACACTAATTACATTACAAAACCAGCCATATTCATACCCTCCACAAACTGATTTTTGATCTTTCTCATACCCCTTTCAAGCATCCTTCAAAAGAAAATCCCAAAAACCATTCAAAGATTCAAAAAAAAAAAAACTTTCACATCCTTACACAAATCTTAATTCACATTACCAAAACCTTGAGTTTCTCAATCAAAATCACCACTTTCAAGTGCTTTCAACAATCAATCCACCAAAAGATCATTATTCGAAGATTTGCAAAGGTAAAAAAGTTGGTCTTCAAGGCCATTAATCTGGCCTACTGAGGGATCCCCAATAAGTCATCTTGGTTATCAATACTGGAGATGCAACAAACGGGGAATACAATTTTCATAAAATCAATTTTTTCATAACTTGGGAATTGGAAAGAACTCGGGCCCCCAAATTCAACTTAGGCGCCCAAATTCTATTCTGACCCCTTTCATCAAAAATCATGTTTTAACAGCAATTCTTGGTTCAAGTGTTGTTTTCTTCTTTCCTTTAGGTAGTTACTGCTCATTTCAATTTCGTTTCATTTTTTTTAAAATTACATATCTCACCAAAATAATAATTCTTGTCTTTTTCAAATAATAGTTCCTTGATCAACATTGTTTCTGTACATTCAAAAGGTAAATTATCTTCAAAGTCACAGTCAAAGAAAACACATTTTTGTGTTTGATTAGAACTAGGGCGCCCAGGTTCTATCTTGACAGAAACAATGTTTGATCAACCCTAAATTTGCGTCATGTTCTGCATGTTGTTTAATTATTCACGGCATTTTTATCATGTCATTTAGCATTACATATTTAGAATCTTTTTACATGCTATTTTTCTTGTTTACATGAATAAAGTTTCATTATCCAATATTTTTCAAAAAATTCCACGAATTTTAAAGTAGAGACCGATCCTTGTGTATAGCGAGGGGGTGCCATAAAACTCTTCCCCTCTCGTAACCAAGCTCCGAACCCAAAATCTTTTGGTTAAAATGATCAGTTACCAAGCTTTTTTCCCAAAATAACGGTGTAGAGGTCATATTTTTATCAAAAACGGTTTCTCGGTTTATTTTCCTCAAATTCGGGTGGCGACTCCAAAAATTAATCAAATTTTCAAATTGGCAAAGTCGAGAGTCCCATGGCAGCGTCCACAACCACCTAATATGTTTCAATTATTTGTAATTTTATATTAATTTAGTAATTTCTATGTTATACCCCAACAATGTCAAATTCAAAAGTATAAAAAATTTCAATTTTTTTTTTGTATCAAATTAATGATCTCGATTAGTAGTTTAATTTGTGCAAAATAAAAAATAAAAAAATTATACGCGGAAGTGCTGTTTTTTTTTATCTGAAGAATCTTGCAAAGCAACTCAACAAGGCAGCAATGTCAAATTCTAAAGTACAAAAATTTTCAAAATTTTTTGTATTGAATTAAAGATCTCGATTAGTAGTTTAATTTGATACAAAAAAATAAAAATTATGCACGGAAGTACTATCTTTTGATCTGAAGGAAATTACAAGGGCTCGTTGCTTGGCCGACCAGGTAACTAAAAATAAGACGCGTCCCAAGCGTAGGACTCTTGACCAGTGTAGCACAATAAATTCGGAAGTACCGGAGTCGAACCACAGAGACAGCTAACGGTGTTTGACTCAAAAGTGTAGAGTTTTAGTTTAACTGGCTCTCAGGTAGCCACCCTTTGATCTGATGAGATTAATGTACTACCTACTAAGCTAATTTAACTGAATGCAAATTAATAAAGAGTGCACAGATGAGGGAACCCAGCGTCTACGCCTATCCTAACCAATAATTACTCGGGCCACAATTAATCCTTTTACTAATTTTAGAATACGTGAAAGGATTCCTAACGAATGCGCACCACCTGTCACCAAATTCCGTGCGCATTCGAATTCTGATAATGCTTGGGTTTGTTCATTAGAAAAGTTTCTAGTTCCCAAAATTGCTCGAAAATTGATTTAATTCGGCCCCGAGGTGAAATATCGATTAGCCGGGACGTAGGCGCCTTCGCCCCGCAGCCGCACTCAAGGTGACTACTCACTCATGCTTATACTGATTGCAGAGAACGAATTAAACCTAGATCTACGCATGCTTGGCGAATATAATATAACAATAATGAAGAACGATACCGCAAATTGCCAAGGAGAAACTGAACTTGATTATCAATCCGCAAACAGTCTGAACACTAGAATTCTGGAAATAAAATTGAAAACGGAACGCTGAACGAAGAACTGGAGATCCGTAGCCGAAAACTTGAAAAGCGAAAACCTAAGGAAAATTCGTCGAACCCTAACTTAGGTTAAAACAAAAGTATTTATACTCAAATTACATAACCCTAACGAAACCAATGAAAAAGCTAGAAAAATCCCACGCAAAGGCAAAACGACGACGTTCCATGGCCATGATAAGCTCTCGGTAGCGCTACCTAACTTTAGGTGTAGCGCTACCGCTTCGTTAACCTCCGTGCTGACCGTTGACCCATTTGGTTGACCATTGACCTCAAATACGCCGGTAGCGCTACACCCATTTTGGTGTAGCGCTCGTAGACCTTCTGTTCACTTCCTGGACCTTTTGTGCCAATCTTGAGTGCTCCAAATAATTAGTGTAGTGCTCCTGACGGATTATGATCACTTTCACGCAAAGTCCACTTCAACACTTAGCATGCTCAGCCTTTCTCACTCTCGGTCTACGTGCATGCCTTCTCAACAACTCCGATTAGCGCAAAAACACCTCTTTTCCCTGCGCATTAAGCACAAACACAAAATCCAACCACAAGCACACATTAAATGGAAAATGAGGATTAAAAACACGAAAACTGTGCTAACTCTATCCTACTTAGGCGCTCAAAAGCAAGCTTTCCACGCGCCAATCACTCGTAAAATAATTTGCACGAAAAATTGTATGGTTTCTTGAACAGCCGAGAGGGTAAAGGGTGGTAATTTGGGAGGGATTATTAAGTTATAAACACCTTCTGTTATTAATTAGTACCCCTAATTCCAGCCAAACGAGGGACCGACATGAGAGGAATGGGAACGAGTCATACCCCTCCTCATCCCAGCCAAACGAGCCCTATGAGGCAAAGCTAGAGAAGCGCTTTCCCTGCTAAATGAGAACTGTCAGCTCGAAGGTTCAATACTACTATTGAGTGATGTTTTATTGGAGTTTGAGTGATGTCTCGCAACGAAATCAAGGGATTGGGCTTTGATATAATTTTGAGATCAACGCTTCTATACATAATAACATATATAGATGGGGGAGCGTACAGATAGTACCGACGGATTTGGAGACTCATTTTTGGGTCTCGCACGAATTATTTGATCCACTCATTTATCTTAAACAATTTTTCGAATGGTCTCGCGAGAAATCAGGTCAATCCAACTTCCGTAAATGATTGATCCGAGAACCGCCAATTTCATTAAAAAAAACAAGGAATAAAACAAGGAGTCATCAGATCAATCACTTACGGACATCGAATTGAAATCTCACGCAGCCACTCAAAAAATTATTTTAAGATTAATGAACGACTTGAATCTTTTATGTGAGACCCACTTTAATCTTTTAAAGCCTATCGATACCATCTGTGTGCTTTGCGATTTTGAGGTCTTGATCAAAACTTGAAAAACTGGTCAGAATGGTGCGCTTATAGATACGGAAAAGCTATCATAAAAAATATTGCATTTATCCACCGTCTGGTGGAATAGACATCATTGTTCAAAGGGAAAAAAAAAGTTGAACATGCATCATTTGTTAAATGAACAAATAATTTTGGTGCAAGAAAAAAAAATGAACAAGTACAGTTTTAAACCAGATTTGTCATCATTTGTTTTTGCATATCATTTCATACAAGTATATTTATGTAAGATAAGTGTATCTCCAGCCTACGGCAAATCTTTTATCTTATCTAACCTTATCTATATAAAAACACAAGTTGGCTTGCCACATTTTGCCACTTTCGGACCAAAATGCCATTGATTTTGGACTTGGTCAGGTTTTGTTGGTGGGGTTAGTTTGGTCTTTTGGAATTCATACCTTGTTTCGTAATTTTCTTCCAAAAAAAAACAACCAAAAACATAGGCAACCACAACTTGTTTGACAAAAGTTACCCACTAGGAGAAAATAGGTATTGCACGGAGTAGGAAAAAAAAATCCCCAACTTCTGGGTCTCCCAAAATTAAGCTTATGTGTGGTACTTGTGCTACGGTTCCTGCATCATTGCTTAGTTCTGTTAATGATGCGGCTGTGGTTGTTTTGTATCCTCTTGATTTATGGCTTTTGGAAAGCAAATGGCTGATTTTTTCCTCTTTATTACTTCTACTACTACTGTTGAATCCTTGTAGCCGTAATTGGTTCTTCTTATTATTACAACTACTGTTGAGTGGCTCATGTAATACTTTTCATTGCGCAAACAAATATTGTGACAAATTTTCAGGCTTTTGGAGACTCTTTTGTGCTCCTTACTCTTCCTATTCTATTTTCTTCTATATATACCGGAGTACTTGTTTTTTGCGTGACCACCAATTCTCTCTCTCACCTGCATAAAGTATTCATGGAAGAGAAAAACCTATGTCTTTTACCTGCTTTTTTTACATGCACTTGCTCATTTCTTTTTGTCTTCTCTCTCTACTGTAGTCGAAGAAACCTGAAACCGAAAAGGACTGACTTCTTCTTTTGTTTTTTTACAGATCATCTGCATACTCTCTTCCCTTTCTCTCTCTGGTATTACGAGAAAGTAAGGTGGTGTTTCTCTTTTTGTGTATTTGAAGTCCATGTTTTGGTTCTAAATCGATGGATTGCTTTCTTTAGTTAGTCCCTTTTATAGTATACTCCCTTCATCCCAATTTTATAGTCCCTCGTTCTATCCTAATCGGATAAAAAAACGATTATATCTTTCAATCGGTAATACATTTTATATGCAATATGGATCTTGTTTGATAAATTTGGATTTAATCTAATAAATAAAGTGTTCAAAATCGCTTAAAACATTGTAGATTATAAAATACAACACTTTGAAAAGTGACACGAACTCTCAAAAAGGACTATAAAATTGGGACGGATGGAGTAATCATATATTGATAGTTTATCAGTGTATATTGTTTGTGTGTTCATGACCTAGTTTTTGATTTTGCTATAGGCTCTCAAAACAGTTTCACTGGAAGTTCATGAATCTATATGAAAAAAAAAAACAGTGAAGATTACATTGTTTAGAAAGTTAATTTTGGGGTTCAACTTTAGGGTTCAATTTTAAGGATTTAGGCTTTTCGGGGTAGAGTAAATTTAGGCACTTAGATTTAAACACTTTAGGTTTAGTGTTTAGGCACTTTGTAGTGGTTTTTTCTTCCTCCAAACAAAGCCCTTGGAAATTTAGGAGGAGTGCCCAAAAATCAAGCAAAACGACGTAGTTTTGTTGCACAATACCTACCACACAGCACTCTCGGATCCTTCAAACCCTATGGTGTTTAATTATTTTTTACCTTTGGAACTTCTTGTCGTTGTATTTAGCTCCCGCCCACCGATGCATGGCTCAAATTTGCTTTTGCAAATTTCAAATATCAAAACTATTGTTGCCTCAAACACTAATAAAAAGAAGGGCCATTTTTCTAATTTTTATAATTATATAAACTCATTTTTTGCATGTTTAACAAATTTTGCTTTTTTAAAAATCTCAGCTCGTTTTTCTTTCTTTCACATGGTTTTATTTTATCAACTTGAACATGAATTCCAAAATTGTACAGAAGTTGATTATGGTCTTGAAGTTCTTTGTCTCAATGTATGAATAAACGATCCAAATCTTCCAATCATCAATACTCCCAATTACCTAATGTAATATGCGGAAATCATTTAAGTATTTTAGTTAAAGATACAAGATAAAAAAAAAAAGTTACTACTATAAAACGATCACAAGAAAAATCGGTAATTGTTTTTTTTTTAAAAATGAATTAAGTAAGCAATAGTAAAAAATAGTGGTCAAAAACTTTTTCGTAAGGTAAAAGACGTATCATTTTACCTTAGATCATTAGAACTACAAACAAATTAAAATTAATAAAATATATCATAGTTGGAAGGAACTATTGGAGTGCATCATCACAATTCACCCTCTTTTTTTTTAAATGGCCCCCACCGTTACATCTCAACCATTCATCTCCTAAAAAGGGTCTTTTTAAGAGAGATTTAAAACACTTTTGGTCCACACTTTTGGGAGTTCATTGGTGTGAGCATACTTGATTGGAGCCCATCCGATCGTCTGGTTATTCGTTATCATTTATCTTCAACTAGCACCAAGTCTCTTTAGAGATGTAATTCTAGGTATGAATCTAGTAAGTGTCACTGTTTGCGTCAGACCATGTGATAGGCGCGCAATATCTCAAGATATAAGCGCCTAAGTAGGACAAATTAGCACATTAGAAGCGCGATTTATTCCGTTTTCCACTTGATGCGGCGTTGTCTTTTGTTTTTGGTATTTTTTGTTTGTTTTGTAGGGAACAGGCCGGAAGAGCAAGTAAAGTGGACACAAGACATCGGACATGTTGGGAACCGGAGGGACCCAAAAAGGGCGAGCAAACAAGCTTGAAAAGCATTTTAGAGGTGTTTGTATCGATACAGGGATTTTCCTGTATCGATACCGATGTGCTTATAGGCGAACAGAAGCTATCTGTATCGACACAGGCATTTACCTGTATCGATACCGGATGGCTTAAAACCAGCGTTTGAATTTGGTCACGTGTTTGACTTCGGGTGGTTATAAATAGTCCGATTTTAGGTCGAATTAGAGGTTGAACTTAGCATTAATTTTTCTTCTAGTTTTCGCAGCCGTTTTCCCTTTGAAGTTATTACTTTTCGGAGCTTGTTCCATTGAGTTTTTGAAGTTTTGTTTGCTGATTCTTGCTTGTTACGGTAACGTTTCTTTTTATCTACATTAATCTTAGTTCGCGGGAGTTTGTCCGCGTTCTGAGACTCGAATCTTCGTTTTAATTCTTATTCAAGTTCAATAGCATGTTTTATTCCGGAATTTTGGTATTCGTTTTAGTCAATATGAGTGAGTAGATTCGTAAGTATGGTTGCGGGGTGATTAACACGCCGTGGCCAGGTCTGGATCTGTTCTGCTCTTATTCTCAAACTCGATAATTGGAAAAGCAATTTTAGGTTATCAAAGTAGTTAGACGTATCCGGGCATTGTCGGAGCCCATGTAACGCGGGGAACGGGGGACCAAAACTTGTTCTTCGTTGAACATGGTTAAACGGCGATCACGAGGATTCGCATCTTTCAGGATATCTTTCTCTCTCTAAAATCAAATGTTTGCAGAACATCGAACGGAGCGGAACTATCTAGATCTGGTCATTGTGTTAAGAATCCTACGACCGTACTCCTTTTTAATTAATTTAAATAAAATCAAATTCTCTTAGTGTGGGTAGCTTCATCAATCAAACCATAAAGGGTGGCTACCTAAGAGCCGTTTCAAACATTACAACCCGAGTTTCTAGTACGCACTTCACGCCTTCTCTGTGGATTCGATTCCGGTCTTACCGGGTATTATGCTACACCGGTCTCAGCCCTACGCTTGGGGCAACCCACTAATTTAGGTCTAGGATTTTGGTCAAGCACCATGTCTGGGTTAGGGTGAAATACATCGATTGCATTGTGTGTTTTATATTCTCTATTTATTAGATGATTATTTTGGCTTTGTCCAAGATCTTTGTAATGAATTTCGTTTTGTAAGTGCCGCTGGGCTTTCATTAATATAATCTTCTTATTTCTGTGTTAAAAAAAAAAAAACACAAAGATCACATGAACGCGAAGAAGCCAGACTCAAAGTAAAAGGATTTGGATGGATGGTCCTGTCCCACAAGTTTCCAAGTCCTTCTCTGGTCCGTTTTGATGTTCGAGTATAATATTTTAAACCTTGTCGAGAACATTAGGTATACCAAAAATAATGTTAATTGAATATTGTTTAAATTGTTTTCAAAGACATTTATCTCCAAAAAATTAGTTATTATTCAGTGTTGTAATATTCTTTAAACCAATTTTATCTATAAATAAACATTCAATTAACGTAAATTTAGCGTGCCTAATTTTCTTGACAAGGTCTAAAATATCAATAAATCCGATCATCAAAACGGACCTGGGGAAGGGCACGAAAAATGGGCTGGATAAGACTGTCCAAAGTAAAAATGCTGTAACAACTAACAAAGGTGTGAAGTGATAAAAAAAAAAAACCTAACAAAGGTGTGTTGAGCCATTCCCAAGAAAAAACAAATCTTCTCTTGCAAGAGTCTGCCTATAAGGGTGGTTTGGCTAAATACAATAAACTAGTTTTTGGGTTGTCCTTATTCAAAAAAAAATTGCATTTGTTAGTTTTCGGTCAATTTTTTGTGGTTTTTTGGCTTGTTTTGACGAGAGGAATCTAAAAAGTATAAAATTCTTAGTCAAACTTAAAGTTTTGTGAAAAAAGACAAAAAATAAACCAAAAAATCGGTTTTTTGCCATAATTTTTCATCTTTATTCGCAAAACTTTAAGTTTGGTTAATAATTTTATACTTTTTAGATTCCTCTCATTAAGACAAATCAAGAAACCACAAAAAATCTACCAAAAACTAATAAATGCAAAAAAAAAAATGAATAAGGACAAAACCCAAAAAATCAAAAACTTTTATACAACCAAACAAATAATAAGAGCTGAAAAGTAAATAAACTGCTGGACACAAATATGTAGAAAAGCTAGTCTTCTGGACTACTCAAATATTATCCAGAGTGGTGTTTTTCTTTCTCTCTTTGCTCGTGTGTTTCTTTCTGGCCAATGGCCTTATATAGCCAAAAGGATACAGATGAAACCATCATATTTAAGACTCATATCTACTCTACAATCACACTTTCCAATACTATCAATATGGTCATCCATACAGAGCTTTTATAACACTACCCCTTGGATGACCAAATACTAAGAACATGCCTCATTAAAACCTTACCAAGGAAAACCCAATGGGAAAAACCTTAGGTGAAGGAAAAAGAGTACATAGTACAAAACTATCTACAGATTGTCTCATTAAAACCTTGCTAAGGAAAACTCGGTAGGACAAAACCTTAGACAAAGGAAAAAAAGTACAATCATTTATCTTTTAGCATCAATTACTCCCCCACAACTTTGCATGATACGTCTTTGAGTCGGCGCTTCCCAATACCGTTAACCAACTTCTTGAATGTTTTGGTTGGTAATGCCTTAGTGAATAAATCTGTCAGATTGTCACTAGAACGTATCTGCTGAACATCAATATCACCACTTTTCTAGAGATCATGGGTGTAGAAGAATTTTGGTGAAATATGTTTAGTTCTGTCTCATTTGATATAACCAACTTTAATCTGTGTGATGCATGCGGTATTGTCTTCATGTAATATGGTCCGGCTATCTTTGATTGAGGACAATCCACATTTTTTCGAATGTGTTGTATCATAGATCTCAACCAAACACATTCACGACTTGTTTCATGAATCACAATAATTTCATAATGATTAGAAGAAGTGGTAGTCAACATCTGCTTCACAGAACACCATGAAATAGCAGTGCCACCACAAGTGAACACATATCCTATTTGTGACCGAGCTTTGTGTGGATCAGATAAATAACCAGCATCTGTGTATCCGATTAATTGTGACTTCGATTCATTTGAATAGAACAAACCCAAATCAACCATTCTCGGAGATAACGAAATATGTGTTTAATTTCTTTCCAATGTCGTTGAGTAGGAGCTGAACTATATCGAGACAACAAATTTACTGAAAATGCAATATCTGGTCATGTACAATTTGCTAGGTACATAAGTGCACCGATGGCACTCATATATGGTACTTCCGGACCAAGAATTTTCTCTCCCTCTTCTTGGGGACGAAACGGATTTTTGTTCACATCAAGTGATCGAACAACCATAGGCGTACTCAATGGATGTGCTTTATCCATGTAGAATTGCTTAATGACCTTTTCTGTATATGTTGACTGGTGTACTAGGATACCAGTTGGTAAATGCTCGATTTGCATGCCGAGACAAAACTTTGTTTTGCCAAGATCTTTCATCTCAAATCCTTTCTTTAAATATTCGGCGGTTTTTATGAGCTCTTCCAGAGTTCCCACGAGATTTAAATCATCGACATAAACCGCAATAATTGTAAAACTAGAGTTTGATTTCTTAGTAAAAATACATGGACAAATAGGATCATTTTCATATTCTTCATTTGACAAGTAGTCGCCAAGGCATTTGTACCACATACGAGCAGTTTGTTTCAACCCATATAAAGATTTTCCTAGCTTAAGTGAATAAACACTTCGGGGTTTTGAATTGCATGCTTCAGGCATAGTATATCCTTCGAGGACCTTCATGTATATGTCAGCATCTAGTGATCCATACAAGTATGTTGTCACAATGTCCATCAGATGCATGTCTAGACATTCTGTAACTACCAAGCTAATCAAAAATTTGAATGTGATAGCATCCATTACGGGAGAGTATGTCTCCTCATAATCAATTCCAGGTCTCTGCGAGAAACCTTGTGCAACAAGTCGTGCTTTATATCACACAGCTTCATTTTTCTCATTGCGCTTTTGCACAAACACCCATTTGTATCCCACAGGTTGTATTCCTCCAGGGGTTTGAACTACAGGTCCAAATACTTCTCTCATTGCGAGAGAGTTCAATTCTGCTTGAATTGCTCCTTTCCACGTTGGCCAATCATTTTTGTATCGACATTCTTCGACAGTTTGTGGTTCACTTTCATCATCACTTCTAGTGATGTCAAGAGCAACCTTAAATGAAAATACGTTGTTGACAACAGTTTTATTTTTGTCCAACATTTCTCCCGTACTCATATAAAGTATTGAGATCTCATTATTCTCAAGTACCTGTTCTATTTCAGGAAATAACTCTTCGGGAGATTTCACTTCGAGAGATTCAGAAGTAGGAGGAAATGTTGATAGATTCATTCTTTCATTTGCAGATTTAGCCTCTTCATGAGTTTTTACATTTATTAGCTTGATCCCCTCAGGAGTATCAGCTATTTCTGGGACTTCAATTTGTTTGCCTTGGATTTTCCTCTTCCGGGAAAGTTTATCTTTGGCACCAATAGGTCTCCCACGCTTCTAGCGTGCCTTAGATTCGTTAGTTGTTGTACTAGTAATTTGTCCTGTGGGAATTTCGATCCATGCTGGGATATTAGCAGCTAGTATATGAGACTTGGTTACTTTATTTGCATCTGTAAATGCATCCGGTAATTGATTTGCAATTCTTTGCAAATGAATGATCCTTTGAACTTCCAGTTCACATTGATTAGTATAAGGATCAAGATGAGATAATGCCGAAACATTCCAATTAATTTCACGTCGAGCTTCTGGCTTCGACTTATCTCCCCCTAATGGTGGGAAAACTAACTCATCAAAATGACAATCTTCAAAATGTGCCTTAAACACATCGCCTGTTAGGGGTTCGAGGTATCTAATGATGGATGGAGAATCGAAACCAACATAAATCCCAAGCCTACGTTGTGGACCCATTTTAGTATGTTGGGGTGGTGCAATAGGCACATACACAACACAACCAAAAACTCTTAAGTGAGAGATATTCGGTTGTTGACCAAGAGCAAGCTGTGTGCGTGAATATTTATGATATGCAGTTGGCCTAACATGAATCAGAGATGCAGCATGTAAAATAGCATGTCCCCAAGCAGAAACTGGTAATTTTGTTTTCATAAGCAATGGTCGAGCAATAAACTGAAGTCTTTTAATAAAAGATTCAGCCAAACCATTCTGGGTATGAGTGTGTGCAACAAGATGCTCAACATCAACGCCAATTGACATGCAGTAATCATTAAATGTCTGAGATGTGAACTCTCCAGCATTGTCAAGACGAATTGTTTTGATTTGATGGTCTGAGAACTGTGCTCTTAATCTAATGATTTGAGCAAGGAATCTAGCAAATGCAACATTTCGTGTAGACAATAAACAAGTATGTGACCATCTAGTTGAGGCATAAACTAGAATCATGAAATATCGAAATGGTCCATATGGTGGGTGTATCAGCCCACAAATATCTCTTTGTATTCTTTGTAAAAATGATGGTGATTCAACAATCACTTTGGAGATTGATGGTCTAGTTATCAATTTTCCTTGTGAACAGACATTACATGGATAATTCTTGGGTTATAGAATCTTCTGGTTCTTTAACGGATGCCCTTGTGAATTTTCAACAATACGACGCATCATTATTGAACTTGGATGCCCAAGGCGATCGTGTCATAACATAAAAAGTTTTGGGTTAAAGCACTTCTGGTGCATCACAGTGTATGATTCAATTGTTCTAATCGTCGTATAATATAACCCAGAAGATAATGCAGAAAATTTTTATAATACTAGCTTCCGGCCAGACACATTAGAAGTGATATACAAATATTCTTTTCTACCTTCGTTTGTTGTTTCAATATGATAACCATTACGACGTATATCCATAAAACTTAACAGATTTCTTTTGGATTTGGTAGAATACAAAACATTGTCAATATTTAAATTTGTTCCGTTTGCTAGAACAATATTTGCTCTTCCAAAGCCTTCAATTAGGTCTGCAGAACTTGATATTGTATTGACATAAGCTTTTATCTTTGTCAAATGTTTAAAATATCTGTTATCTCGAAGAATAGTATGTGTCGTACCGCTGTCTACCAGACAGATATCTTCACCATTTATCTTTGCATTTGATAATGTCCCATTAGTATCCATACTTCTTGACATTCTATATAAAATAAGATATCTGATTAGACAAACAATCTAAAAAAAAACAATTCATTATACAAAATCAAGAATTAGACTAATTATATCTGATGATAAATCTTGCTAGATCATAATAAAATGATCATAAGTATGTGGACTATAATATTCACCACAAATTGGACATTGTTATCACGAAAATGTCAAAAGAGTCATATCTTCTACAGACTAGAAAGTGTAATAACATGTAATAATAAATAAGGAACATGTGTTGAGACATTAGTTGGCCTGTCAGAATTGTGCATATGTGAAATGAATACTAGACGATAGATGTTCTACAAAAACATGTGATGGAATAAATTAGTCAGATTGTTTCTTTTATCACTGACCATTTCATTACTAGTTTTCATACACTGGAGATAGAAGTGAATATGGGGAAAAATAATTTCTCATTTTATTTCTTTATAAAAACAATAGCATAAAAGAATAAATTGCAGTTTTATTAATCATCTATGATTTGAAATGCTAAAATGATTGAGAAGATGTAATAAATAAATAAATGTGTTAGCATATGCTTAACCACTAGGGGTAGCTCAGTGGCCAAACTCGTGGTTTCCCTTAAGGAGATCGCGGGTTCGAGGCGGCATGGTGGATTCAATATTTGAAAACCCATCCACCTTGTTGCTAAAAATACTTCTAGTATTACCCATATTTTTTTTAATGTATGGAAATTTGTTGGGTAAAATTCTTCTGGTATTTCCCCCTTTTTTTTCAAGAGTAGAATGCTTCCGGATTCATCATTGATCAGTATTTCAGGTACTTCCCCCCTTTTTTTTTCATAATTAGAATACTTCAGAATTCGTAGTTGATATGTACTTCTGGTACAATAATTCTTCTTCTTTCCGTATACTGTTGTTGGTATACAATATGAGAAAAAAATCCATTTAAAGCATAGAAGTCATCACATGAATTTAACTACTGATAGTTTTTAAAAGCTTTTGAAAATTTGATACCATTGTCCGGTTTTGAACTATCTGATATCAAAATTGATAGAATGTTGTAGTAGTGTATCTGCTTTAAAAATCTCATTTTGATGCATGTATGAGATACTGATTATAGTCCAGAAAAAATATAGAACAATACATAAAATCAAATAAGCAGGAATAGAGTACAAGATTTTTACCTCTCTCAGTTGGTTAGGGTCTCGTGTTGATAATGTGTAATAACATCAAACAAATAATAAGAGCTGAAAAGTAAATAAACTGCTGGACACAAATATGTAGAAAAGCTAGTCTTCTGGACTACTTAAATATTATTCAGAGTGGTGTTTTTCTTTCTGCCTTTTCTTTCTCTCTTTGCTCTTGTGTTTCTTTCTGACAGATGGTCTTATATAGCCAAAAGGATACAGATGAAACCATCATATTTAAGACTCATATCTACTCTACAATCACACTTTCCAATACTATCAATATGGTCATCCATACAGAGCTTTTATAACAAAAACTAGTTTTTTTATTTAGCCAAAGGAGGTGGGTACTGAACTACTAATGGTATGGGCACAGATGGTGCACGAATTGGCCCATAGAGTCCACTTTTGGGTCCTACACAATTGATTTAGACCGTTCATTAATTTTAAAAATATTTTGTAAGTGACTTTGTGAGAATTAGCTCAATCGAATAACTAAATGTGCTTGATCCGATGTACCAATTTTTCTTTTAGAATCCAAGATTCTATATTTTGAATGAAAAATTGGTACATTGGATCAAGTCATTTTAGTTATCCGATCGAGTTGATTTTTCACGAAGCCACTCGAAAAAATATTTTAATATTAATGAATGGTGTGATCAATTGTGTGGAATCCAAAACTGGGCTCCACGGGCCAATTTGTGCACCATTTGTGCACAAACCATTGAAACCCCTAGAATTTATTTTGGTCATCGAGTATAGATATACTTCTACATCAACGGTGGTTAATGGGAAAGTTAGTTAGTCAGTTAAACAACCAAAAGGGTTCGATGTCTCTCCCTAGACTCGAATCCTAGACTCCCCCTTGACAAGCAAGTGGTACAACCGAATGGGCTGCAACTCTTTAAATGGCCTACAGTCAATGCGCGTTGAATTTTTGAATTATGGGTCTTTCTATTCTCCACCCAATAGGTGGAGAATTTGTTAGATATAAATTAACACGTCCAGTAATTAGTTGACATGTAATTAAGAAAGCCAAACGTTGGCGGCTTAATGTTAATAAAAGCACTGGATTAATAGGTTACGAATGGGTCAATACACTATCATATTAGTATCCAATTTGAAGGACAATTTTCGGCAATTATTAGCCAACGAATTGGAATCAAACCATGTTGCTAACTGCTAAAGGGATGAACTACACGTGTAAACATATAAAACAAACGGTTGACAGTTAAGACACGTGAAACAAGCCATGCAGGGTAGGTATTTTCTTAAAGTTAATCATTCGATTTGAACAAATGACCGTACAGGTTCAAATTTGAAACTTCTCAAGGAAGACTAAAGGTTAGATGTTGTTGAAAAGAAGAAACTACTTAAAATGATGAAGTTCGAAACAAGCCAAGTTCAAATACTTTGAGCGGAGAGTTCAAAATTGCAAGCAAAGCCTATAAATTGAAGAAGTTGAAGAAGTAATAGCCCCCGATCAAATCTTCAACAAACAGCAATGAAAAAATGATACTTGGTTTGTTCATTGGTAAGTAGAATTGTAGTTTTAGGAATTCGACTCAGTTCAAAGTATATTAGGAAGTAGTTTAGAAAGTAGTTTACGAAGTAGATGTTAGTTGTTCTTGTAACAATAAAGTATTCGAAGTTCTTGTTATCTTTCTATTTAAAGTTGAAGATGATTTCGAAGTAAGTCTACCTTTGATTTTTAATCAAAGTATCTTGTTTCTTTGTTGTTCTTTGATTTCCTTAGTAAATTGGTTTATATTTTTTCACTTTGAAGGAAAATCCTTTTAATTAAGATAATTGAACCATTAAAACACAATCGTTTGATTAGATTTGGTTTTTCAAAGTTAATCTGAGGGAGAAAATTTGAATAATCTCTCTGGCACGCTTGCACACAATTATTTTTCACTGCAAAGAAATAAAAGAACCAAACAATATGATAGTTACATAAAGACAATGAGTTCAGATTTCAATACACATTTCACAAAGAACAATACATTTACGTAGATAATACATTTTTTTCGGACATCGATACATCTTTTTACACATTCCTTTCCATCTATTGGTGGAGGTTAGCATTTCCTTTGAATAATTTAGCTTATTTGTTTAATCCAAAAAAACTATATTATTTTAAGTTTGAATTTGAATTTATTTTTGTTTATTTAGTTGTTAAAATATGAATGGACAAAAGAATCCTGAAGTGAATAAGTTACCTAGAAATTTAGTTTAGAAAGAAACTAGAAGTTGACTGTAAAAAGTTACTCCCTCTGTTTCATATTTTTTGCCCCCTATGGAAGTACGTGCATTTTGCACACAAAAAATACCCACATGAGTGATCCGAACCGTTCATTGTTCTTAAAACATTTTTCCAAAAGTGGATCCCCGGAGTGGCGGTGTGCATTTTCGGTGCAAATATATGGGGTACCTCCAGGTTTTTCGGGTTATTTTATCAAATTTTGATAAAATCTTAAGGGGGTGTTCCACTAAGAGAGTTTTGTTTTAAAACTGCCTTGGTTTTTGTGTTCACACATTTTTATGTAATGTATTGTAAGATAATGACCTGTTTTGATTTTTGAGAAAAATTAATTTTTGAAAAAAACTAGTTTGTGAAACACCCCCTAAGTGTTAGCAAGAGGACCTGTGTACCATTTTCCAACTGGTCATGATTTTGAAGGGAGTGACCTCCTCCCAGACATCCAACAAGTCCACATCCCTCTCTCTCCTCAATCGTTATCTTTTTCCACCGGTCCGAACATCATTCGAAAACGCGGGCCCACATGCCGTGGGACTCAAAATCAGCCGCGGCATGTAGCAGACCAGATTTGTGTTTCTCCTACATCATTGGCCTAATTCCACGCCTTTCCTTATTGGGTAAATTACACTGTGATGATTAAAAAAAAAAACGAATTGGGGAAATTACACTGACATCCCCAAGGTTTTTTTGAACAATAAACTGACCTCCATTCTGGTTCTAAAAATTACTGTCACCGTCCTTCCTTTACAAATTAATATACACGTACCTCCATTGCCGTTAACATCCGTCTAAGGGCATCCTTATCTCATACACAAAAAAAAACACCAAATTTAACCTAAAAAACTCCTTTTACTCCATCCGTTCCAATTTTATAGTCCCTCGTTCCATCTTAACAGAATAAAAAACAATTATATCTTTCAGTCGGTAATATATTTTATATGCAATATGAATCTTGTTTGATAGATCTTAATCTAATCTTATAAACAAAGTGTTCAAAATCACCTAAAATATTGTAGATTATAAGATATACTTTGAAAAGTGGCACGGACCCTCAAAATAGACTATAAAATTGGGACGGAGGGAATATAATTTAACAAGTCACTTTTCAAAAAATTTACAAAATCAAACTCTATATTCAAACTTTAGCAAGTCACTTTATCAAAAATTCACAAAATCAAACTCTTTATTCAAACTTTTACTCTTCTCTGCCTCCTCCTCTTTTGGTGAGTGAACAAGTAAGTCGTCAAATTTGTTAAGTTACTGTAGCAAAGTTACTGATTTTTTAGATTTTGGGAGAGTTTGCTCTCTACTTTACTTTAACATAGAGTTAAAGTAGAGATGCTGATATTGATGCTCTAAGAGAGTGAACTTTGAAAAGTAAAAGGCAAAAAAACACTACACATGTAGATTCGATTGCACTAACCTCTCATGCTCTATATCAACGCTTGTTCTTTTAGTATTAGCATATCAGAAATATGGGAAACTATTTTACTTTTTGAATGCTATAAAATATTTAAAATGGAAAAAAAAAATTAACATTTTAAAATGTTTTTGACTTTTTTTAATTGTTAATACATTTTATTATAGTTGAACCTAATATTTATTTATTTTCCAATTTCGCTCATTTGAATTTTGTCCAAGACCGACAAAAAGGAAATTATTTAAAGACCAAATCAATTGGTTTTATGTATTTTATTACTATCTTATTTTGTTCTTCAATAGACACGTGATCTGAATATAAGGTATAGTTGTTCCATTTATTTATTATACTTGGTGAATTTTTTTATGGTTATTGACCAATTCCTTTGGTTTTTTTAGTTAGTTTGGATGAGAAACATAAAAAAGAATATTATTGCTAAGTTGTAATTGATATGCTGAAAAACTCTTTCAACTTGTAAAGAATGATTTCTCCTATCTTAAAGGAATGTGACTATTTATCAAAAGTTTTTTTTTTTTATATTTGGTTTTTCTTAACAAGAAGTAATCATCAAACTAAAATACAAGTAGATTAAAGTACACCATAGATAAAAAATAACAAAAATTATAATTTTGATATGGGAAAATTTCAAAAAGAATCCTAAACTTTCAGCGAATTCTAAAAATTACACTTGAACTCTTGCCATTAGCAAAACGACACCTAAACTTACTTTCCATCAACAAATAGGCCCCTATCCTCCCATTCTGTCAAATTGTTGACAGGTGAAAATAAACCAAGGGGGAGTTCTTGAATTAATTTTATGAGATAAAATGAGAAAATTGATTTTAGTTGGTGTTTTATGGATGAGTGATAAAATCACATTGTTTTCTCAATAGATAAAATCTAGATGATAAAATAGTTGTGGACCACTATGAGTTTCAAAAATAGTTGATAAAATCTAGTGTGATAAAATCAAATAATCCATTCAAGAACTCCCCCCATGTTAACTCCTATGTTATCTTTCTCTCTCACGTAAAGATGACGTGTGGAGCCCACATCGGGGTCCCACACAATGATCCCAGTCGTTCATCATGTTCAGATTACATTTTTTAGTAGACTTAAGAAAAATTAGCTCAATCTGACTCCTCGAAGTGCTTGATCCAAACTTGTTATGCTTTATAACTCTAAACTCTAAACACTAAATAAAAAACCGAGAGATTAGATCGAGTACTTAAAGGTATCGGATTGAACTATTTTTTCACGGGTCTATTAAAAAATGTATTTTGCACATGATGAACGGCTCGGATCATTCATGTGGGACCTTGAAGTGGACCCCACACATCGTCAGTGCAAATTCAACCTAGACGACATCGTTTCCTGACACAAATCCAAGATCAACACGACATCTTATGTTGGGGCCCATTTTGGGATACCACATGAATGATTTGAGGCATTCATCATGTGCAAAGTACGTTTTCAAGTAAACAAATATAAAATCAGCTTAATCCGACACCTAAAAGTGTTTTATCCAAACTTCTTATTTTATTATAACTCTAAACAGTAAATAAAAAATCAAGAGATTAGATCGAGCCTTAGGTATCAAATTGAGCTAATTTTTCAACAGCTCAGATCATTCATTTGAGACTCCTAAATGGGCCCCACGCATCTTCTGTGCGTGAAAGGTTTGTGCAGCTAGAGTTTTTCTTTTTTTTGTTAACACTGTTAACTTTACCGTTTATGCTTCATCCATAAAAAAATGACGGGATGGAACGGCGGAGGCATATTTGTTTGACGAAAAGTAAGTTTAGGTGTCGTTTTGCTAACAACAAGAGCTCATGTGTTAGAATTCACTCAAAGTTTAGGGGCTTGTTTGAAATTTTCCCTTTTGATATTTAGTATTTGATTACACTTAGTTTTGGTTTTTTAAATAGAATACCCTTTCATACTTGTGATACGGTGATACTAAAGTAATGCTCTATTCATCCCAAAAAATTATTCCACACAACAAGACATGCAATTTTTAGATCAAATAATAAAGTGCTTCCACACATAGTTTTTAAAAAAATTCACATCAATTTTAAAGTTCTCAATTAGTAGTTGTTCTATTTGGTGCGAAAAAAACTGAAAAATTATGCACTAAACTACGTACTATTTTTATATCCAAAATTATACGACTTTTTGTGGTGGACTAATTTTTTGGGTCAGAGGAAATATGTGGGAATATAAAGAATGGTAGGTCAATAATTTACCTAACAAAGTTAACACCGTTAGACATATTTTAACGGCAAGGGAGGGATGTGATATTAGTTTGTAAAGTAAGGAAAGTTCCAGTAATTTTTAGAGGGTGTTTGGCAACCAAGTTCTTGCATTTTCACATTTTCATTTTTTCATTTTGGGTGTTTGGATGAAAAGTCTAAAATGTATTCTCCTCAAAATGGGTTCTCAAATTTGATGTTTAGAGAGCATAATTGAGAAGTTGGTTTTTTGAGCTTTTCTCATTCTCATTTTCTCATTCTCAAATTCTTACCAACTATAAAGACAAAAACACCCTCAGTTTCTCTGTGCTAATTATGAAAATGCCTTACATTTACGTTATCATCATCTTCTCACCTTCACTAGTCTTTTGACAACAAGTCCACTTAAAAATCTTTAATTACATAATAAAATAAAATAATTCTCTCATATTTCAAAAAGAAAAAAAAATTAGAATTTGATTTCAATGAGTATGATTTTCCCCCCCATAAGGACCTAGTTGAGTCATGTGATCCAACACTGGCTTTGGTACCTTATGATAAGAAGTAGATATTACACACCCACTCATGTTGCAAAATTCATTTTGGACCAACTATTTTTATTTTGTGTCAATTGCTTCCATTTTATATAATTCTTATTAAGTACAAGAGACTTGCAATTACCCCCCCAAAAAAAAGAACAAAAAATATTTTCAAAGAAAAAAATTCAAAATTGGATCGGTTGCATTTACAAAATTGTTCCTAATATGAATTTAAAAAACTTACTAAAAATAATATTCTTACACATTTTTAATAGCATAATTAATAAACAAGGGCAAAATGGTAAACAATCAATCCATAACTCATTTTCATCATTGCTCTCCCAAACACTATTGTTGTTGCAAAATTTATTTTGCACATTTCTCCCCAACATTTTTCTCGGATTCAAAATATATTCTGACCATAATTTTAAAAGACAAAAAGTTGAAAATGAAAGACTGAAAAATATGCTCCCAAACATCACCTTAGAATTAGTAGAGGTTAGTGTATTTGTCAAAAACCTCATGGGAAGTTAGTGTAATTTACCCCTTTTTTATTACTGGAGTATTTTTTAGAGTATTATACATGCACCTTTCCTTACAACTCACGAATTATCGCCCAAGATAATTAAACTTCAAAAGAGGGACGGTTCGGTAATTCTATCCCGTTTTCTTTAAATCAAAATACAACTACTTATGAGTAACAAACATCCATGTCATCGATCCATGTAACCCACCCAAAAACAACCACAACCGTTGGATTTTCTCCCTCAACAAACCTCCCCTAGCTGTTGGATCATCCCCCAAACCCTCATCTCCTTCTCTCTTCTCTCTCTCTCTCTCTCTCTCTCTCTCCTCCTCCTTGCCCAGATCTCTCTACTGTAACCCCCACCTTTTAAAATCCCTTCCCCCGCTACTCAAACTTCAACTATCTCCCTCTCACTCTACAGTCCAACCTTTCTCCCTCTCTCTCTCTCTCTCTAAAAATATCTCCCTCCCTCTCTAACATGGCAGCCGAAGAGTCCAACAATCCCCCACCTCATCCCCTACCACCTCCGGTCACCCTCCCCCTCTACCCAGATGTAAGCATCAACAATGTCCTCCTTTTTTAATTTCGGTCCAATTCGCTTTAATTTTCGTTTTGAGCTGATTTTAGGGTACTTTTCTTTTGCAGATGATTTTGAGTGCGATTGAGGCTCTGAACGACCCCAACGGCTCGAACAAGTCGGCGATCTCTCGGCAAATCGAGGCCACGTACGGTGAGCTACCAGCGGCCCACACGACGCTTCTCTCCCACCACCTGAACAAGATGAAGCAGGGTGGACAGCTGGTGATGCTTAAGAACAACTACATGAAACCTGACCCCAACGCGCCGCCGCGCCGTGGCCGTGGCCGCCCGCCAAAGCCGAAGAGCTCTCTTCCGACCGACGCCGTGGCGTCGCCGCCGAGGCCCAGAGGCCGGCCGCCCAAGGCCAGAGATCCTTCTGCACCGCCGTCGGAGACGAAACCTAAGGCCGCTTCGTCAGGGAGGCCACGTGGCAGGCCGCCGAAGAAGGCGAAGGTGGAGGGTGAGGGTGGTGTGACGCCGGCGACTGTTCCCGGGAGGGGGAGAGGACGGCCGCCAAAGGTGAAGCCTGATGTTGCTGCTCCTGCTCCTGCTCCGGTGGAGTGCTAATTTGATAGGGTAGAGTAGGTTTAGGGGCTATAGTGCTAATTGTTTTTTTTTTGTTATCGAGTTATGTTGTTTTATGGTTTAGTCCTCGTAGTTTTGGTTATTTACATTTGAGTGTCTGTTGGCAGAGAGTGGTGTTGTTGTGACTGTAATTGGGATGTAAATTTTATTCGGAAATTTTATGCAGCGGTTGTTAAGGCTTTAATGGCTGTCACTCTAGAAAAGTGAAAAAGAAGGAGACTGTCTGGTTATACTTTGTGCTTTTACTTTTGTTTTTTGTTTATGCTTTTGTTCTCCATTTTAAATCAAGTGCTTTAGGAAGGTGAGCTCTTTTGGGTTGTTTGCGCAACTAATTTGTGTGATTTGCTGGGGGAGGTAATAAAATATTCATGTTTGGGTAGCAGTTCACAATTACTAGTAATTTTTTAGAGCACTTACAATTTTTTAAATGATAATGGAAGCTCAACCTTGTGTAGGCTATCTCCAATCTTTGCTCATTTCAAGATCCGAATTCAAAATTTCGGTAGAAGCAACAAAAATTCATCTTCAATGCATGGGACTTGGGGTTGCTATTGTGCAGCTTCTACACAATACTGTGTTGTGCATCTAATGGCACGGTTGTGCTAAAAATTTTCTGATGATTAGAGAGGTTTACCGCGTTGATCTCGTCGAGTACTACAAGTGTACTAAATCAATTCGATTGGATATTGTTAAGTGTCTCATTGGAACACAAATACTCTCTCTGTCTCAATTTTATAGTTCCTTGTTCTATCTTAATTAGATAAAAAAATAATTATATCTTTTAATCCGGAATACATTTTATATGTAATATGGATCTTGTTTGATAGATCTTAATTTAATTTAATTTAATAAACAAAGTGTTCAAAATCACATAAAATATTGTAGATTATAAGATATAATACTTTAAAAAATGACACGAACTCCCGAAAAGGATTATAAAATTGGGACGGAGGAAGTACCTTAAAAAAAAAAGGAACACAAATGAACGCAAACATTGAAACAAAACCATTGGACCTATGTTTTTTCAAGTTACTCGTATTTGTATTCCGATGAGACACTTAACCATATTTGATCGAGTTGATTTTTGGTACACTAATAGTACTTGACGAGCTTTACGCAATAAATATCTCTTTATCATTGAAATTTTTTTGGCCCAGGATCATGTTGCTTTGCAAGGGGTTTCACAGTAGCAACCCAAGTCCCAATGCATGACCCGAGTGGGTACTCATTTTTTGACCAAACGAGGGACAACCGGACAACTCAAATCTCTCCTCATTTTTTCCAACAACTTTTGAGAGAGAGAGAGAGAGAGAGAGAGAGATGGGACAAGGCTGGCGGAGCTGTTGCTGTTGTTTCGTTTGATATGAGTATCTGAGCTTCGTCGGAATTACTAATGTGATGGTTCTCCCCTCTTTTATTAACATGAATGCTATATACAAATTAGGTTTTGCCGTTGGAGATGCTCATACTGAGGTTCAGTTTTTACACAAATTTTGACTTAATTTATGTAAACAAAAAGTTGGGGGATAGGGGCTGGAAAAACTCTTAAAATACTTGGGGGTTGTGTTTGGTTTGGATTTTAATTTTTGTAATGATTAGAGAGAGAAATATGGATAATAATTTAAAAAATAGGTATTAATAATTAGAGAGAGATAGAAAGAAAAATAAAAATAATATTTAAAAATAGGGATAATAATTGAATAATAATTAAGAAAATCGATTCTTGAAAACTAAAACGAAGAAGGCCGGGGTATCTGACCTATTTATCAGCTTTTTAGTTATTTTACTAGTTTTTTCTTTAGTAATTTAATTGGTGCCACCAAAAGTGTCTCATCTCAGTTTGAATTTTCTCAGATCTACTGCAATGAATGTTTCCAACTTTGGGAAATGCTCTTTATTTTGAAACATACTCCATAGAAATGCTTTAAATATGCTCAATGAACGTGGTGCTTTCTTGTGGGTGCAAGCAGGGAACAATAAAATATAATCGGAATTTTATCTTTAGTAACTGTTAGTTGAAGTTAAAAATGGGGTGCAAGGTTGGCATTTGGCAAAGAGACATGGTACATTCCATGAAAAGAAAACATAAAAATGCACACGAAACTATATTTGATGGGTGAAATTCACCAGATAGATGCATTCAATAGGTGAAATTCACTTGGTACACTATTTGAACAGTGTACTGGATAGATCTCACCCTTCAGATGCACTTTCATGTTTTTTTGTCATGGATCAAACACTTTCCCTTTTGCAAACTTCATTCACTAAAGATTACGGCGTACTAATTATTATAATTCAACTCCCCAAAAATAAGAATAATTCAACTACTATAAAGTGAGGAAGGAGCACACATTTTCCATTGGCTAGCTATATGGTTTGCTAAGGTTAAGAGCATCCGCATTTGACGTTCTCGAAAAATGTTTGTTATATGATAAAAGTGTTAAAAGTGGGGCCCAAAAAACATGTGTTAGAGAGTTGTTAGGTAAGAAGTGAAAAAATGGTCCATTTAAGGGTTTTGTTAGTGTTTGTTATTGTTATTAAATTATTGGAGTGCAAAACCGGCTCAGGCCTTAGGCCCAAGAGGCTTGAGCCTAAGGCATTCCAAAAAGGCTAAATTTTTTGGGCACTCCCACATTTTTTGATAATAGGCTTGATAGGACTCTTTTTGACCTAATAAAAATAAATAAAAGACCCAATCTTACTTACAAAAGGGTCTAAACAATTGTAATGACAATTGGGCCTTTAGGCTATAAATCCGGGCTATAGAAATTCTTGAAAGAAAGACAAACATGATCTGGGATTAAAACCTTGTCTTAAGTAACCTAGACCAACTCTGAAATTAGGCCTTCTATCTCAACATCATTTAAGCCATTCTGTGTGTATGCCATTTTAGCAATTTTTTTCAACAATAGTTTGATTCATTAAAAAGTTGATAGCCCCTTCCACCTTTTTTCTTTTGAGACTTTTTGCTTGTGTCCAATTTTCTAGGTGTCAACCGGCAACTATCTAATTTCAGAAAGAACAAAAAAAAACATCAAACTATCCATACTAACATGAAGAGAGAAGGTTATCAGATCCTTTTGGTCTTGTGGATAACAAATCCATTTCACGAATAATACTCAAGTGATATTCATGCCTTATATGTGCTTAGAGACTTTGTGTTTTGACTTTTCTATTATTATATACTCCCTCCGTCCCTATTTAAGTGTGTTACTTCGTAAATCTAACTTATTAAAGTTCTAACATTGTTCACTTCACATTTCTTAAAAAAACCAAAAAGATTCTTTTCTATCTCTCATATCTTTAATCATTAATCATATTTCTCTCTCCACTCATACTCTTTTATCCAATCATTATTCTCATCTCTCTCATCTCTCTCTCTCTCTCTCTCTCTCTCTCTCTCTTCAATTATTACACCTCTCTAATTTTTTTTAAAAAAAACCTACCCAAACACTATCTCAAAAAATATTTCTCAAAATATTTTTCTCAAAAATCTCAACCAAACACAGCGATTATCATTACACAATTCATATCAACTTTTACCTCAACTATACACTTTTTACATCAACTTTATCTCAACTTTTCAAAATTATCCTCCACTTTTACTCACTAACTTTTCTAAAGGGCAAAATGATAATTGTACCAACTTTTACCTATTTCAAAATACACACTTATTAATGGATAATCCAAAATGAAAATCTGAACACTTAAAAAAAGGGATGGAGGAAGTAATGATTAGTAAAAACTTCATATTGTTTTGACTTTCTTGTATTGTGATTGTTATTGAAAAAATTATTTGTGTTATACAGGCTTGGTTTTTCATTTGCTAAAATGGACATTTGCTAAAATCAAGTTGGTGATTTTAGCAAATGAAGTAGATAGGTGATTTTATCTCCAATAAATCTGGACATATGATTTTATCTTCAATGAATCTGAACATACATATGTCCAGATTCATTAGAGATAAAATTACCTCCCCACTTCATTTGCTAAAATCAACCACTTGATTTTATGAGATTTTCATTTTAGCAAATGGAAAACCAAACCTAAGGGGGCACAATTTTTAGACTAGGCCTAAAGCAATCCAAACCCTTGAACCGGCCCTATTGGAGTGAGACCCATTCTCTCTTTTCCTGCCGCCAACATGAATTTGTGAGAGCACTCTCTCTCTCACCTTCGTCCCCTCTCTCTATCTCTTTTGGGCCCACAAAACAACTCTACCGTACTCTCTACAACAAGTCAACTTCCTATAGTGCTTTATGTAGTGATGTCCCTAAAGTGCAAAACATTGTTAGGTGATTTAGGCATAAAAAACTGACCCCAAATGTCTAAATTGCACAAATGAAGATGCTCTAAAACCCGTCCCCAATCGCTAGCTCAGGGATCTGCTATTACCATTACAGCATCTCCAAGGAGAGAGTAAATAAGACTAGCTATTTTCTCTCATTTTGCAACTCAATACCATGCGTAAACGTTAAAAAATAATAATAAAAAATATATATAGATATAGAGGAGTGTTGAAATTCATTGAAGAAAAAATCAGTTGTCTAAGGCAAAATAAAGAACAGCGTTTGTGTTCTTAGAGCATTCTGTTAACCCCCTTTATTCTTAGTGAAAACAACATACATTTTTAACTACATTGGAAAGATGGTATGAGTAAGTTTTGACAAGTATTTTTAGTATTTATGGTATTCTTGAGTGTCGGCTCTAGCAACAACTTTTTTAGGAATCCAGGGGAGGCGCTGTGCAATAGGTATTGTGCGACAAAATTACATCGTTTTCCTCATTTTCTTAGTATATCCAAGGACCCCGTTTGAAGAGTTTAGTGTTGTTTAATTTTGGAGTTCAATTTTAGGAAATTTAGGCTCTTTAGAGTAAGGTACAGTAGGTTTAGGAACCTGAATTTAAACACTTTGTAATGGTTTTTTCTTCTTCCAAACAAGACCCTTGGAAGCTTTGGAAGTGTGCACAAAAATCAAGCAAAATGACGTAGTTTTGCCGCACAAAACGACGCACAACATCTACTGCATAACACCCACCCCGGATCCCTTTTTTTTGGTATTCTTAGTATTTTTAGCGGAAAGGACGTGCGCTTTCGACTACAGGATAAGGACGGTATTTTTGGCGGACTCGGCCTCCTTATTTCATGAAATTTTCAACTGTTTGCGAGATTTACCTTTAATAACCTGTGGACAGACCACCGCATCAATCAAGTCTAAAAACCACTGGTTGAGTTTGCAATTCAGTTTCGACGATGAAATACCTCATGTAGATGCTCAGTCGGAAAAAACACCTACATGGGCACAAGAACCATGGCAAAACAGCAACTTCTAGACCATTGCCTCGCCGTTACCTGGGACCAGCCTTTTATCTCTCCAATTCCATTTGCCCCTCGTCGACTATAGTCTTGCCACCATCATCAGACTCGCCTTTGATCTTTCAGATTATGCCCGAAACCTGCCTCAAATGCTTTGATTCCACTTGAATCCCAATAAATCAAACGACTGATGGGGATGTGTATTGGTGAGAAAAGAGGTTTTAATCCTGGACCTCGAACTTTCTCCCAGTTACCATAATTGCCGGAGTAATAATACTATTTGAATAAATCAAGCGACTGATAGAGATGCCAACGTAGACGACAACAAAGATGAATAGCTAAACTTCAAAAAGTAAAATTTACCACAAAAATATATAGCAACTCTTAAATTATCGAAAAACTACGTCGTTTCATTTGCTAAAGATAAATTTGCAGTATAAAATTTGGGATAGTGTTTTATCTGTGAAATTGATAAAACAAGATTTTGAGGCTGCCTTCAAGTTTAGCACTGGAGGGGGAAAAAAAATCTTGCATAGATTCTAGTCAAGGAGTTTCAAATGCTTCAGGAATCCAGAATTCAAAAAGCCCAATACCTTTCACACAGTAAGATTTCATTATCAAAACCAACTACGTTTTGACAAATTATCTAGAATCATTTGCATTTCGCTATGAAGTTCAAGCTTTGAGTATTTCCACAAGCAAGAGCTCAGGGTGTTAAGAAAAAGAAAGCACTATGTATATTTACCGACTCATTGCCCTCTCCCGTGTCACGCATAACTACCAACCTAACACCTTAGCGTTCATCAAGCACTCAAAAGAAATTTACAAAATCAATGAAGAAACAAAATAAACTTATTTATAAATGAAGACTAACCTCTCTTACAAAGAATACGAGCCTAACCTTGCACAGGATGCTTTCCACGAGATGCCAATTGCCGGCTTGTAAGATGTGATGTGCTCGAAGTTGCAGTGGCACTATGACCGTCAGTATTTACGGAGGAACCAAAACTGTTGGAATTCAATTCACCTGAATTGGTTGATGCAGTGGGTCTACGGGGTCTCCTATACCTAGAACCAGGATATCCGGGTCTCCTCGGTTCTTCAATGGTTCCGTGCTTCTTCGATAGCAATAACATTACACGATCCATGGTGGGTCGATATTGTGGATCGGATTGGGTGCAAAGCAAGCCAATTTGTACACACATTGCTACCTGATCAAGGACAGCTGATGATGCCAGTCTGGGGTCCATAACCTCCAAGCTCTTGCCTTTCTTGTACAGATCATATGCCTGCACAAATAATGGATTATCTTTCACCTTGGTGATGAATTCAGGGACGATTTTGCAAGATAAAGCTGAATGTGAGTAGTAAAGAGTCCAACTTGAGACTAGTCACACGGCTTAAAAAAGTTAAGCCCTAGTTACTAGTAGTCGTCTACATGGTTCCTTATCTTTTCCAATATCACATGCAGACTTCGATGCAGGATGGTGTGTCACAGCCTATGTTGAAACCTGACCTAATGTTTTTTCACTACAATTATCTGTTATAGACCCTACAAATGCGAAAACCACACAAGTAGGAAAATGGTTAAGCACTTACAATTACTATCAAAAAACACAGAAAAGAAGTTCAACCATTCCATGGAGTTCTATTGCAGACCATTGCTGAAAGGGTTCTATTAAAAACTACAGCCCAAAACAAGGATCACATGCTTACCCATTCCAATAGATTTTCAGCGTCTAAACTTGGGATGAAGTTCGAGTTCTTCTGACCGCTTATCAGCTCCAAAACCACGACCCCAAAGCTGTACACATCTGCCTTTGGAGATAGACGGCCATGCATGACGTACTCAGGAGCCATATATCCACTGTTCCAATTAGAAGCATCTTAGTAATAATAACCAGTCAAGTTTCCACACAATTGAATTCGTGACAATATCAAAAACCAATGGCTATAATGCCATTCAAAAATAATTAGAACAGCTTAGATGTTTGACAACATACTTGGTACCAGCTACGCGGGTATTCACATGCGTTTCATCTTCAGGGAATAGGCGGGCCATGCCAAAATCAGCAATTTTTGGAACCCATTTATCATCTAGTAGGATATTGCCCGCCTTGATGTCACGGTGGGTGATTACATTGGGTGAACCTTCATGAAGGTAGAGCAAGCCCCGAGCAACGCCTGTGATTATGTCATACCTCCGCTTCCAATCAAGTGCATCTCCTCTACCAGACTCTGTACCAAGACCATCGAAATATTGCATCACTAATTAATCATATTTCTCCCTCGTAGTGAAACTAAAAAATAAGTACCAAAAAATAATATAATTTTTATAAAGAGAGAGAGAGATGTTAATCACAGCCCAATCAGCACGGTAATTAAGATGCCACAAGTGAATTGTGTATTTAAGTGTTTATTCAAGTTCAATTGGCAACATCCTGTCCAAGTGAGTGGCGTGTAGCCTCAAAATCACAACTCCTTATAAAAACAACCTGGTCTCTATTAGAGCTTGTCCCACATTAGTTAATTATAACCTCCAAAACTAGTATATAGGCTTGGGTGGCCTCTCAACTCATTGGCGACTGGTTCGGAGATGCTTTGACAGGGTATGAGAGTTAGGCTTTCTCAGGCTTTTGGACGAGATTCACTTGATTGTTTGTCCCATTGTTTGTTCCTTAAGCGTACCTTGTTTTGTTGTTTGTTGTGATCCCTGTGTAATGGATCATTTGTTTACCTCTCCAAGTGCGAGTCAGGGTTACACATGTGGGGGAGTTTTAGAACTTGTCCCACATTAGTTAATTATAACCTCAAAAACTAGTATATGAGTCTAGGCAGTCTCTCCACTCATTGCCAATAGGTTTTGACTTGGATGTTTTCTCCTTAGGTTTTGATTCAAGAAGAATACCATCAATGTTCCACATTAATAGAGGGGCTCAGTGACAGAATATTGAGGAGACGGCACTGTCTGCAAGAAACAGAATTAATAGTTCTTTTATTTTCTCGGAGAATAATGCACAGAGGAATACCACCAATCAGTGAAGACGTCAACAAAAGGGGGAAATTTTAGTTCAACCACAGCTGTGGAAATTATGGAGCATTGTATTCATTTCACAAATGGCTTAGAGTGACTCTGGTGAAAAGCTCTAGAAATTGGATGAAGGTAATTATTTCAGTCTGAAGATCTGCAAACACGAGACTGCCCTCACAAAATAGTTGGAAAGAATAGATTCCCAAAATCTAACAAATCTAAGTAAGGAAGGAAATCGATTACAACAAATTTGAACTATCTTTTGTAATAAGAACAATTTCCCGATGCCATGCCAACATGTACAATTCATGAACCCATGTAAATGGGATTTCCTCTGCTTCTATGTAGAAGACTTTAAACAAACAATTCTGCCCTTCTCAAGAAGGATTTTCCAAATGTTTTAAGCAATTGAAATTGCATAGCTTGTTACACATTAGATACAGTTCAATAACAGAATCAGAAGTAGAGAAGATGCTACACATCTCTTCCCAAGCAAACACTAACAATGCACTAGGGCCAAGAGTATTCAATTAACATCTAAACTACAACATTTTAAGACTTCAAGTTTATTCTTTTTGTTTTTTTCTTTTCCTGGTAACAAGCTTAAACATTTCAAAATGGAGAGTAGAATGCTTGAGAAGCCATTGAGTTGAGACCACCTCAGAGCAAGCACTGTGCAACATTGAGTAGTATAAAGCCACACGAAGAATATGATAAAGAACTACCACACAAAGATGAAAAAGAATAATACAAGCTAATTTGACCATACTAAATCTACTGCTCCACAACCCGAATAAGGGGGGTCTAAACTACGCATACCTTTTCTATGGGGAATTTCGGTTTGTAAAATACAACGGTGGCCAACCTTAATCCAGAAGACCTGCCATTATGGTTTCGGAAGACTGCTTAGTTCTAGCCAAAATAACCACCTGTTATTATTATTGTTTTTTTTATTTCTGAGAGATGTGACAAAGGAAATGGGCTGCAATCAAGCTCAGAAAGGGACTCAAAACCAAGTGTGCAGTGAACGGCAATGCAACTGACATACTTCACCACTCAGCAGATAGTATCTTGAATATCCAAAATCATCAAAGATTTTGAATTCAACCCAAGTTCAATATCATGAAACTAAAAAATACATCAACCAATTTATCAATCAACTAGCAAGCTGCCAAGCAAACTAATTGAAACTTAGCACCTACCCATCAGCACAAATATTGACGGGCTAACTAATCACTTAATGACAGTATAACACTTTCAACTGCAATTAATAAATTAAGCTTGAAGGAGATAAAAGGTGATCAAATGAAGATAAGATCTTACTGAATAGATGCTTGTCGAGACTCTCATTAGCAACATACTCGTACACAAGCAGCTTCTCCGGACCATGTGCACAATAACCCAACAGATTCACCACATTACGGTGCTGCACACGCGCCAACAGTTTTGCCTCGTTCGTGAACTCTTTCTTCCCCTGAGTTGAGCTCCGCGAAAGCTGCTTCACTGCAATCTCTCTTCCATCCTCCAACTTCCCCTATATCTCCATAAACAATCACAAATGAATACAGATGATGCAGTCAAGAATGTATACTTACATGCATATACACAAACACAAGTAATCTTTCAGAGGCCATATTTGTGCACCATGTACCAATTCATGTGGGCATTTTAGATGGCCTATTCTCATGTGTTTTGTGTGACCCATTAAGTGGTGTGTCTGATGCCATGCATGGGCGCCACATAAGGCAGAAAAAATTCATTCACCTTTTTCTAGTTTCCTTTCATCATTTACTTGGTTGACCATATTGGAGTGCGCCTACGAATCATGGGTACATCTAAAACCATACCGTACCCGTAACGGATAAATGAAATGCGCAAGTCATCCACCAAACAGAAAAGTATTATCTTTTCTATGGACGTGGAGTTCGTTTAATGAGACTTTTGCCTATGTTTGGCATGTTTTTACAAATTGGCTTAGGAGTTTGGTCTATTGGTTATTTAATGTACTGCCTGAAAATCTTACTTCCAGTGGTGGATGTATAAAGGAGCCAGTGTGGGCCTGGGCCCACACTGGAATTTTCCAATTTTTGAAATATATGAGACTTCTACGTCTATTCTAAGGGTAAAGTCCTGGGAACCAATGCTGCCATCCAAGAGAGCATCCACACAAGAGCAGTCTGCAGACAAATGGTGAGTCCGACCACCCAGCTGCAAGGCCAATGCTGGAGCTTGTGGGATACCGGACGCCGGAGCTTGTACACTTGGGTTTCACAACTTTTCTCTTTGTTGGAGTCAATTCAATCCTTTGAATTTATCTTGCATTTTCATTTGATAAGAATCATATTGGGAATTACCAATGACTTAGCACAAGCTCTACAAAGGAAAGATCAAGATATTCTAGTTAAATTGTCGAAAAAGCAGCTCCAAACAATGAGGGAGAGTGGGTGGATCTCTCTATTGAATGCTTCATCCTCTTTTAGTGAAAAAAGGAATCGGTGTTCTTGATATGGATGATTTGTTAATCGAGGGGAGAAAAGGTGCAAAACTTATAACGTGACAAACTTACATCACTTTCACGTTGAGATATTCTACCTTTGTTATTGATATGCATCTTCAAGAACTTAATGCTCGTTTCCCAGAGTCGACTATGGAGTTGCTCCTATGTGTGGCATGTATGAATCCATCTAACTCATTCTCTTGGTTTGACTAGGAAAAATTGATTCACATGGCTAAATTGTATCCAGAAGTATTTTCTTCAATGGAGCTCATGATACTAGTAAGTGTTCTAAAAGGCGGCTAATTAATCGGCGGCTAGGAGCTGGGCAGTACCCCGCCGCCTTGCCTAGGGGTCTAGGCAGTGATCTAGGCACTAGGGTGTTTAATCAGTTGCTAGGTGGGATTAATCTGATAGAGGGATTACGCGGGATTTAATTGGCTAGGTGATGTGATTTTAAAAAAAAAAATTAGGGCAAAACATAGTCATTGTCAAGTCGACGATCTATTTTTTAATGTATAGCTCTATCCCATAGAATAACGAAATAATATAGAAGGGCAATCATGGCAACAGTATCCGATATTCTAGTTCGACCCTTTTTTCAAAAAAATACATAACATACAAGCAATAATCAGAATTCTATGGGGCAATTTTGCGAACAAAAACTTTGGATTATTCATTTTAGGGACCTCCTTCGCCATATGGATAATTCTACGCCCCCCCCCTCCACCACTACCCTTCACACAACCGCAATTATCATTGTTGTCACCATCACCACCACTCTACCAACACCACCATCTTCATTCTTTTCTACTACTACCACCACCACCACCACTCTGCTACTACCATCACCATCTTACCACTACCACAAACACCCTTTTGCCGCATCCACTACGTCGCTGCCGCCCACCACCACCACCACCATTCCGTCACTCCCATCACAACTACCACAATCACCACTCACACCATCATGACCACTCTGTCACTCCCACCACCACTGCCGCTACTACACCACCATTTATACCACCACCACTGCCGCTGCCACCCTACCACCACTCACACCACCACTCCCATTGCCGCCGCCACTATACCACCACTGACACCACCATCTACCACTACCACTCTGCCACTGCCGCCACTACCACTCTGCCACTCCCACCACCACTGCCATCATTACACCACCACGGCACCACCACTACTCCTACCACTACTCCCCCCCACCACGATACTACCACTCCACAATCACTACAACCATCACTGTTATACCACCATCTTGTCAAGATTCCTTCATATTCTTATTATTTTGATAAATGTACCCTTTTTTTTCATTTATGCATTCCAGTATGATTACATGAGAGGCAAAGTAAAAAAAAAAAGTTAATTTATAATTTAGCTCCTTGTACGGATCAAACAACTTATTTATTTCAGTACTTAAGATTCAGCAGATATCAAACAAGTTATTAGCTTAATAAATTCAACATTCAGTTTTTAGTACTTAATTTCCAATTTTCAGCTTTCGGCTTTCATCTTTATAAAAAAAACCCTTAGTTTCCATGTCAGTTAATTTTTGTTCTACTTATGTTGATGTACTTGCTCTCAGAACTTGGGGGGTAGGAGAATATTCTTAGAAATTAAAAAAATGAAAAATCTGACTAATGTCTAGGTGTCAAACTAATTGGCATAGGCGCTAGGCTGTGCCCAGCCTCTCAACTAGTGCCTAGCGACTTTTTCCTTGATACTAGTTGATTATAAGCTTGATAATTACATTGTGGATATTCACCCAAGCATTGAGTTCTCAAGTTTGAATGGAATTGGTCATCTTGCACAGAAAATGGTGGACATTGGAAGACATCAAGTTTATCTATTGGTGTACTTGCTTTTGGTTTGGGCATTAACCTTACCGGTTGCAACTGCTACAGTTGCAAGAGCTTGTTTTCAGGTATGAATTATGTGAAGAATCAGTGGCACAACCAAATGGGTGATCAATGGATGAGTGATAGCATAATTGCATGTATAAAGAAAGGAATATTTGACAGTAGAGACAATGAAACTATCATGCAAAGCTTTCAAAACATGAAAACTTGTGGTCTATTGTAAAGCCTAATTTTAGTAACTTTTGTTCGTGACTGTGATAGTTTTGTTCGCATATTTTTTGAAAGGTTGTTAGCTGTAATGTGGGATTATAATATATACATATATGCTAGCATTTTTAATGAAGTAAGTTCATAAATTGCGCAATTTTTTTTTAGCTTGTGTTTTCATGTTGCCCCCAGTACTCTTTTTTCCTGGCTACTCGACTGCTTACTTATACATTATTTTTGACATTGCATTATGGTTAGTGTGTTGGACTCCTTCATTAGCTAGGCCATTAATAAATCATCTAATATATCGTTATGGACACATCCAGATTCTAGCTGTACCAGCACCTCAACTTTATCTGGGTTTTTCCGTGCTGACATGCCTGTATTGTAAATTATGGTTACCCATGGCAACCAACCCCATGGTAATGCTGGGCAGATATGCATCGCATTTATAGAACCAAGCAATGCTGCGCAAATATGATCGAACAAAGTATTATCGTGAAGGGCCTACCCTGAGATTTTGGAGGCTTATACAAAATTAGAAAATTGGCCATAGGTTTTTGTGAAAATATATATGTAGCTAATATAGGGTAAAAAGATTAAACAATGTAATTTAGTTTCGAAACTTAACCAAAATAAATTTTAAATTTTTTTATACAAATAAAAAAAAATAAACCAAATATAACAAAATACTGCTCAAACTACGTGTTTTCTCTAACTAATTATGGGATTGTTCCAATTTGTGAGTGAAAATAAATTACTTTGGCTTATTTATAGTCAACACTTATTTAATTGTGAATTTGACATTAAAAGATAAAAGAAAGATTTAAAAAAAAAAAAAAACTATCAAAATACTTAAGGTGTGCAAAGGATTTGAACTTTGGACTTGAGTAACATCTACAACCACTGAAGCATAAAATGTGGTGCAAGAGTTTTGTTTTATACTAGATCCAACCAAAATGCAAGGAAAAATAACACTTTGCCCAAAAGGGCATCGAAAGAGTTGAACTTGGGACAACTACCTCCAACATACACACACAAACCACTTGAGCTAAATCACATAATATTTCTAATTGCCACAACAATAACAAAACTCATTAAGTCCCCAATAATTGGGGGTATGGGCGGGAGATGGATAGGAGACAGACCTAACCTTTGGCAATAAATGCACAAAGTGGCTGCTCCCAGAATACCACTGAAACAGATGGATTGGAGACAGACCTAACCTTTGGCAATTAATGCACAAAGTGACTGCTCACAGAATACCACTGAAACAGTGGTCCCTCTATACCGTCGCGTTTGATGAAGAATCATGCCCTCAAATGAAAGCCAAAAGGCATCAGAGAGGGCAGACCCAAGAATCATTTTGATTTATGTGCACATTACCATGCTTCTTTCATTCAGCATCGCATTCATCAAAAAAAAATATTACATAATATATGTACGAGTTCTATAGAAAATGGGTCACTAATTTTTGCTTAATTTTTTTGGCTTTGGCCTTGTTCTCCAATAGATTTTAGGTACATAAAATCTCACATTTTATGACACTCTAATCTTAACACATAAAATGTAAAAGTGATTTTATGAGATTCTCAGAAAATCCTCCTAAAATCTACAGGAAAGCAACTACATTTTATCAATTGGAAAAACAACTTCATTTTATCACCCCTTTATAAAATGTTCATTTTATGAGATTTTAAAATCTACCTAAAATCTATTAGAGAACAAGGCCTTAAAGCAGTCCAGGGCCGGCCCTGTAATTTTGTTTTACTCTCTCTCTCTCTCTCTCTCTCTCTCCATACTAGTTTCAGGTTATCGTGCCCAACACGAGTTTTATGCCTGTTTCTGTATATTTGTCTTTGGTACACATATGTTTATCGCAGAAATAATAGCACGGGGACACAAAGTGAAAGAATGCAAAAGTCTGGGGAGTTAATTTGGCAATTTAACCCAAAACAACCAAAAGACCCAAAAGCCTGCAACATTGCAATTAAATTACAACAAAACCAACACAAAAGAAAAGCAATCGAAGGACAAATTGGGCCAAATCAGCCAAATGACCAGACATGCAATTGGAAAACCCTCTGTATTATTAGCTCCTGGATTTTGGATTTTGGATACGCACACTCACGCACATATACATGTACATGAGTCAATTTATGTCTAGAATACACACACACACAGATACATGAGGGATGAGTGAATTAGCGGTGATTACCTTGAATACAGGACCGAAGCCGCCTTGGCCGAGCTTGTGATCGAGGTGGAAATTTTTGGTAGCGGCAACTAGGGTTTCGAAGGAGAATTGCTTCTGCTCTTGTGCTGCGATCTTATCTAACTCTAGTTCGTGGTTTCCGTCTGGCCTCATCAATTACACAGCCACCCAAAAAAAAACCAAAAACAGAGTTAGAACAAAAAAAAATGCCCAATTTAATACCCAAAAATCCCAAAACACCACCAATATATGAACCTTTTGTAGATCTGAAAGGCTTGAGGAGAATTTGCATGAAGTTGTGGCCTGACTTGTTGGTCATTATTTCCTGCAAAATCCCATAACAGCGACTGAAGAATTGAAGGTTCTGAAATAAAGGGTTGCAAGAGTTGATTTGTCGTCCTCCTCCTGTGTTTAATGTCTGGTTTTTGGGGGGAAAAAATTACTCCACTATTTTATCGCTTCTGGTATGGTTTTGGGTTTGAATCTTGGAAAAGCAAAACGAGGAGCATTGATTTCGTCATGGATGAGCTACGGTGGTGCAAATCCACTCAGCGCGTAGACGTCAGGTGGACTTCTGCTCTGCGAGGTCAAATGCCTATTCTACGCTGCTGTTGTTGTCCATCCCCGTCCAGGTTTAATTTTTGGGGGCCATTGCGTACGGAACAGTGATCGTGCCGTGTGACTGCTGTCATATATAAGTTGGGCCAATCGTAGTAGTTTATGGTCAGTCATGAATGACTCAGATCTATTTTTTGATAGACAATCGAGATTCGTTTGGACAAAATGTGATTTGAGCGGTTCATGGCCCACCACAGTCAAAAGACGGTTGAAATTTGTTCGGATAAGATGTGTCTAAGTCATCCATGGCCGACTACGGCTAATTATAATTGGTCAACATTCATGTTATCCCTTTCGGAGATAGCACCAACCCCGTGTCCCGTTGCATGCGTTACTACTACAAAATGCACTTCAATAGGATAATGACAGATTCGAATTTTGGAGGCAGTATAAAATTTTGATTAATTCATGATACATTGTTGTATTTAAATACTCCAGCGTTATGTCTGTTTGATGCATAGGAACAGAAAAAATAATTATTGTGACTCTAAAAAATACTCCCTCCATTTCATTTTAATAGTTCAGTTCAGTCTCCATTTCAATTTGTAAATTGTTAAATAGTATTCAATCTATAATGAATTTTATGGGAAATATGAATCTTATATGATAGATCTTAATTAGGTCTATTATACAAAGTTTTAAAATATTTAAAAATATTGTAGATTGAAAATAAGAACAATTTAAAAATTGCATTGGAAACCGAATCGGACTATTAAAATGGAATAGAGGGAGTAACATTTATCTGAAGTGGCAATCAACCAAAAATAAAAGATAGTATTAACTTTCTTTTTTAAAAATTGCGTTGGAGATTGTAGTCCCATCTTCATAGATGCATAAATTGATTTTGTCACATCATAATTTTGTCTTAATTTAAGACTTGGAAGTTAACGTAGGACTCTGGCTGCATAATTGCGTAAAGAGTGTGGACCCTGTAAAAGGACCAAGTACAAATGGAAAACCTGCCCCTGCTATAAGTACAGGGCGTAGTGCAAAAAAATAATAGGTCGTGCTTGGAGATTTACTTTTGGATCTTATATAAATGTTTCAAATCATTTATTTTTTTTGTCTTAATTTTATAATCTCTTTTGGAAGTTTGTGTTACTTTTTAAAATATTATATCTTATAATTTACAATATTTTAGGTGATTTTGAACACTTTATTTATTACCGATTGAAAGATATAATCGTTTTGTTATCCGATTAGAATAGAACATAGGACCATAAAATTGGGACAGATGGAGTATATTTCTTAGAAATTTTTTTTGAGCAGGCTCATAAAAATTCAGCTCAATCGGACAGTTAAAAGTAGTCAAACCAAAGTCCCACTATTTCAATCCAATTTTTTTTTATTGAAATTGTGGGACTTTGGTTCGACCACTTCCAACCTTTCGATTGTGCTGAAATTTTTTGAGGCCACTCGAAAAAATATTTTAAAAAGAATGAACGGTTCAAATTACTCGTACGAGAACCAAACTTAGATCCTGAGCACGATCTATACATTCTCTGCATCTATGGATCAATACCCATTGGTTTTTCGAAACCTGTAATGTGATAGTAAAAGGTAGGTTTCAAAGAAGTCCGTCAAAAATTTTCTCTATTATATATGCATCTTTAACAGCCCCACTTAAATTAAACTAGTACCTTGATCGGTGATTGGCTTGGGGTACTCCTTTCCTTTTTCACCGGCGGCTATTATTATTATTTTTTATTACTGTATTACTACTATTTTCTCCAAGGACGACGGGTGTCTCTTTCTCGCCTTTTTTTTTCCATAAACAATTGAAAATTTGAAAAGAAAGAAAACTACTGCCATAAAAAAAGTCAGCAAAAGATTATCCTGACATTTTTGTGCACACCGTACGCGGAATGGGAGACTTGAGTTTCTCTGCGATCCATGGAAATATATAAACGAAAATGGTATACCGTCTTGTTTGTGCTTTAGGATTGGTTTGGATGAATTGAAAAAATTAGTTTTTTAGTTTTTTGATTTTGTCTTTATTCAATTTTTTTTTGCATCCGTTGATTTTCGGTTGATTTTTTTTTGTTTCTTGGCTTGTCTCGTCGTTAGATTATTTTTCGTCTTTCTTCACAAAACTTTAAGTTTGAATAATAATTTTATACTTTTTAGATTCCTCTCGTCGAGATAAGCTAAGAAACCAAAAAAAATCGACCGAAAACTAACAAATGCAATTTTTTTTTTGAATAAGGACAAAACTAAAAAAATCAAAAAACCAATTTTCTCAATTCACCCAAACCAGCCCTTAGTAGGGTCTTTCTTAACCTATTTTGATGATATATACCGTTTTCACATTTAGAGCTCCTCGATAAACTAACCATGCCAAAAATCAAATTGATCGGATATCGTTTGATATGATCTCAAAACATATTTGTCTTAGAACATAACAAAATTACAACACCAAATTAGAACTCATTTAACCCATTTTATCTCAAGTTCTCAACACAGATGCATACTGAAATTATATTAACTTGTATTAGATCAACCTAATTTTTGGAGTGACAAATGCCATCGACAAGCTTTAAAATGTAAACAATTTGAATCAGTTGACATCTATAAATTCTCTGTCTCTCCATATCAATGACTCGTTGTCTGATTTGTGAGAGTTATGTCTTTTGCTTCTTTTTTTTTGGTAAATAAAGCTTGAAATAGAAAAAAGGCTAACTGAATATACAGTCTACAAAAGGCATGCCCCAGGAGGACAAACGAAAACAACAAAAGATAAGAAAAAACAAGAAAAAAACACAATAAGGATGGCCAAAATGGCGACAGTAGGGAGGAATAATGTAAAGTGAATAAAGGCTAAAAAAAGCTACAACGAGCTAATTAAACAACTTTTGCCCGAGTCAGTTTCATTATTGGACGAATTTTTTGGTCTATAGATTAGGTTCTTTCAAACGTGGTTACTTGCAATGGTATCCATGTTAATAGTGCTCTAACCCTACATGATAGCTTTGGCGGGCTAGCTCGTGGTGGCTGTGAAGATCTGTAGTTTTGAGAGTTCATTAGTACCTTCATACTTGGTTAAAGTTTATCTGATCATCTGGATATTTCTTGTCTTTTGTCTTTGACTAGCATTGTTCTCTTTTGATACTTCTAATTCTACATACGATTTTTCGTTAGATCTATGTGCGTCAAGTGCAATGTCTACGTTGGGATGAAAGAATGAAAGGTAAATTTCACTTATCTCCCCTGAGGTTTTTGACAATTACAGGGACCTCTCTTAATGTTTCTGAAATTCTACTGACCTCTCCTACTTTTGAAAATAAAAGCCAGATTCCCCCCTCCCTTCAATTTGTAACTAACGGGGTTAACTTTCATGGTAAAATTACTTTTTTTACCCCTAGCGTGCTTTTTATTTAAAATCTTCAAATGTTTATTACTTTTATTTTATATATTCATTTTTAATGAAATTTATGTATTTAAAATATACTCGAAAAGATCTACAAAATAAGATCCATAGTCAATGTGAAATTATGTAAAAATAAAATCTTAATTTTAAAATGTGAATTATAATGTTATATAATTTAAATATTCCAATGTGTAACTCAAAATTTTTCCAACTTTTTTTTTTGCATATTCATTTTTCATAAAATTCATGTAAAATTTCAATACTAATTTTTGAATGTGACAGTAGACCAGGGCAGGTAGCCCAGTTGGTCATGTAGCTCCTTCTATAGGGGTGATGTTCAGAGTTCAACTCTTAGGGAGAGGAGTTCGATCATTGCGGTTTACTGACATTTAACAGCCAACTCTATTGATGTATATCGAATGACAAAAAAAAAGTGATAGTATACCATGTTCATTTAATTAAGAATGTATTTGGAAAAAAACTAAATTGGTAAACAAGAAGATTTTATGATGTTTTGTACAATTTTTGCGTAAATTTTGTCTTACACATTGAAAAAATTAAATTATGTAACATTATAATTAAAAATTGACATTAAAAAATAAGATTTTATTTTTAAATAATTTCACATTCAATATCAATCTCATTTTGTAGATCTCTTCGAGTAGAGTTTAAATATATAAATTTCATAAAAAATAAATATATAATATAAAAGTTATAAACATTTTAAGATTTAAAATAAAAAAGGAGAGAGAGAAGCATGACATCATCATTTTCTATCACATTTTCTAACGGAAGTTGATGGAAGGGATGTATGTGACATTTATTTTCAAAAGTAGGGGAGGTCAGTAAAATTCCAGAAACAATAGGGGAGGTCCTTGTAATTGTTAGAAACCTCAGGGGAGGTAAGTGAAATTTACCCAAGAATCAATTGACTTGTGTTTTTATTCATTTTGCATTAGTTAGATGTTTAGTTTGACTTTGTCGAATATATTTGTAATGAACTCATGTTGCGCAAGTGCTTTTTGCCTTTTATTACTATAATCTTCTCAATTTGCAAAAAAAAAAAAACCTTATTACTTCAGTCTTCAGATACCAACTGGGGCTAGCTCCAACATTTCATTAAGAGGTCAAGAGTTTGAATACTTCCACCTGTGTGTGGTATTATCCTTGTATTTGTATAGGTTATTTATCTCTTTAATGAGCTATTTAGTTAGGCCTCCTTTGGGTAATAATCTAATAATTCGGATTATTGGGTTGTTCGTTTGTCCTTATTCAATTTTTTTTGCATCCGTTAGTTTTACATCAAGATTTTGTGATTTCTTGATTCCTCTCGACGAGACGAATCTGACAAGTATAAAATTATGGTTAGAACTCAATTTTTTTAATAATGCCAAAATAGGTGGATTATTTGGTCAATAATTCAAGTATTTCGGCTTTATTCAAAAAATATATTTGGTTTGACCATAATTTTGTACTTATTAGATTCGTCTCGTCGAAAGGAATCCAAAAACCACAAAATCTTGGCACAAAATTATCAAATGCAAAAAAAATTTAAATAAAAACAAAATAAGTAATTCAATAATCCATAATTTGGATTATTATTTATCTGGGCTTCGAGTGATTGTTTACTTGTTCCAGCCTAATGCAATTATGATCCTCGTAATTTTCTACCGCTTGCCAAAAAAAAAAAAAAATTAAAAAGTTGGAGTTGTCATTTTCTTTTTGAAAAGTTCTGTTCTCAAATCTTATGTGGATCCTCGTAATTTTGACACAGTCTTAAAAGTAGTATGTGAAGCAATGTCAATTGTCAAACCTACGTTAGGATTCACATAAGATTTGGTCAGGGGCGGGCCCCGGGACCTGCCTAATTTTAGGATTACATTAACCTTGTTTGTTTCCTGTTTAATTATAATTTTAGTTTTAATTTTGATAACATTATTATTTTCTTAATTTCTATTTCTATCTCTCTTCACTCATTACACATTATGACATCATCAAAACTAAATTAAATTATATAACCCAACACAACCCAATAAATTCAGGAAGCTGGTTGTGCAGCGTGCTGTGCACGCACCGTGTGGTCGCGCCGGTCACTTTCTGACGATCTAAGACGTTCACCGGATACCTTTCATTGAGTACTAAAATTGTATAAGAAATCAACTTGGCCAGATATCGTTAAGTGCCTAATCGGGACACAAATAGATTGAAATGAAGTGGAACACAAATGTACATAAACACTGGATCCAAATCAATAAACTCATTTTTTTCAATCTATTTGTGTTCCGATTAGGTACTTAATGATATCCGATCAAGTTGATTTTTGGTACACTTATAATACTCGACAAAGGCTATCCGGTGAATGTCTCGGATCGTTGGACGTGGCCGACGCGATTGTGCCGTGTAGATGCACAGCACTTGGCTGTTCAACACCCTCCATAATCCATAAATTTTTAGTACTCCATTTACTCTGAATTCCCTCTATATGTATATCTGTCAAACTATTCTTTGCGTTGAATTTTTACACTTTTTAAATTTTATTTATAAACACACCACTTTTCAACAAATATAGTTTGTTTTGTTTCACCGACTTCAAAATGTATTTTTTTTCCAGGAAATTGTAAAGAGTTTACTTAGACATGACAAGAAAAAAGAGAGTTAAATGACGCACGAAATTCACAACTATTGTTTTTGTGAAAAAAAATTCACTTTTGTTATCAATATGTTTCCTAATATAAATTTCAGGGTCCGTTACTGAATTCATCATTTTAAATGGCAACCGGCTTGCAGTTGGTGTTGACTTCGAAAGTAACCATTTATTCACTATGCCAGATTTGAAGTCTGACATTGGAGATGCTCTATTATTTGATACTTTCATTTTCTTTCAAAGAACATCTAAAGACTTTTTTTTGGGGGGTAAATTACATCATCACATCTAAAGACTTTCACATTCAAAACTTATTTTTTGGTGAACCCAGCTACTATTCACAGCACCTCAAAAAATTATTTATATTTTCAAATGTATAATGTTATATATATTCACTATGGATCTTGTTTGATAGCTTTCGACGAGTTCTATTAAACAAAGTTTTCAAATTTGTAAAAAACATTATAGATTGAAATAGATAAGTAATTGAAAAATGACATGCATGTCCGTAAATGGACAACAAATTTGGGACGGAGGGATTATAACTTTTCAGTTGCACGAAATAAGCACAAAAGGGGAATTTTTATTATTTTTTATTTTTTTATTAAAAAAGAATCCCTGACATATGGACCAAATGTCTCATAAACACCTAAACTTCAAAAAACATCAATTAAATCCTTGAGCTTGACACTTTGTCATCGATTCCCCCCTCAATCCCTTTGCAATCCAATTGACAACGGAGACTCCCAAAATAACGCTGTTTAGGGGAATTTTTCGTAGGCTTCAAAATCTCTTTGTTAGATGTTGTCTTGTGGGGCTAGCTTCAGGTTCCCACACGAACGATCTAAATCGTTCAATAATTTTGAAATAATTAGTGGTTTGGAAAAAAAATTAGGCCCATCGGATATTTATAAGTAATTAGTCTAATTAGTTCAATTTTTCATTCAAAATTAGGACCCTGTAATCTGAAATAATTTTGGAAAAAGTTCTATAATTGTGCGCTCGGTATTCTCTTGATCTGAACTGTAGATATTGTAGCGATTGTTGAGATTAGCATTTACTTAAAAAATTATCTTGATCGAATATTGATAGGTATGAAAATACAAAAGTTATGAATTGTTTTGATATTTATCGACGCCTGACCAAGATAATTTTATTAGTGACTGCTCCTCTCAAAAAGTGCTATGATATCTATTGTTCAAATCAAGGGGATACCGAGCACACAATTGTATAATATTTTCCAAAATTCTTTCAAATTATAGGGTTCTGATTTTGAATAAAAAAAATTACTAATTAGATCAATCACTTCTAAAAATCCGATGGGCCTCATTTTCTACAAGACCGCTTGATTATTTATTTTAAAATTATTGAATGATTGAGATTGTTTGTGTGGGATTCCAAAATTGGCCCCACAAGATAACGTGTAGAGAATAAAATTGGAAATCCGCAAAACGATGTTGTTTTGGGTGTCTCCGTTAAGTATTGGATGGAAAAAGGGGTGGGGGTTGGAATATTGACGACGAAGTGTCAAGTTAGGGGTTTAATTAAACGTATTGAACTTTAACTGTGTATGGGACATTGAATCTAGATGTTGGGCCAAGCAATTAACTTAAATTCGATCCAATTCAAACTAGCCCAAGTTTGAGCCCAATCTCAGCTCTTCCCACGTATAGATTTTTAAACAGATTTAGTAAAAAATTAATGAGAGTATAGGCCCTCCAGGAAATGCCCTACAACATTCCCGCCGAGCCCTTCTATTGGGACCGACGGGGATGTGATTGATAGAGACCGACGCCGACGCCGGTGTGTGGATCCCCTAAACGGCCGATCCGGCCCGTTGATCGTTCTCGAATCAAATTTCGAGGTGGGCTTAACGGGGAATCGAAGAATCGGACTACCAGATGAACCGATCCAAAATCACCCCATTTCCGTTTTGGGACCATTAACCCGCGGCGACGACGCATCTGCATTCCCATCGACATACATCCCCGTCGGTCCCTTTAGATTTATTGATTCCCGCATCCCCACACAGTACAAATGGCTTCTTTTTTTTTTTTTTTTTTTGCTTCCAACCATCCTCCCGGCTCTCACTCCTTTCATCCCTGTTTGGATTCCCCCTTGCTTAACCCTAGGAAATCAATCTGTCCAATATCGGTTCTTCAAAGCATGTTCAAGTCTTGACCCATCCCATTTTTACTTAATTCTGGCTTTTTGATTAATGTATTGTGATAAAATAATTTGTCTAGTAAATCACAATAAGTCAAGGAGAAGTAAATTTTGAAAATAAGTCAAGGAATTGAAACAAAGCAAAACCTGACCCAAAATCTACTGAGAGAATAGAAAAACACACATTTTCAAATGCTTCTCAGCCATCCGATCGTGTTTTGGATGGTCCGAATGTGAATTTTTTTAGTGACAAAAATAAATTAAAATTGCCGAATGCATCCTAACAGTCCAAAACATGATCGGACGGTCGAGGGGTGCACAACACCCCCTGATCCTTATGTTATGAAAGGAAAAATCGATAAGAGTTTAGTGTATTTCAAACTTTCATTTTTTGGGGGGGAATTAATTTTGCACTCCCCTTTTGTCATCTTGCACCACCACATACGTGAAAAGTGAAGTGACCCTCATATGTGATGAAATAGAGAGAAAATTGCATTAAAAATACCAACTAATACAATAAAAACCGAAAAAATACATAAAAAAAATGAAAAATGAAAGGAAAAGTACATGAAAATGAAATTACCGCCTTGCATGTGTCATCGGAAGTCACCGGTTGTCGTCCTTGCGCTTGCCGGAGCTATTGGAAGCTGCCACTCGCTCCAGTCCAGGAACCCCGGAAAGTTGAATATGTAAATAAAGATGGTTTGGTAATTTCCCGTATGTAAAAACAAGAATCAAATTTTCTTTTTAATTGAGCATTTGTTTTTATACACTTTTCTCGACTCAAACCTAAGCAAGCTCAGCCAACTAAAAACTTAAAAAACAAAGTTGGACATTTTAAAACTCTAATAGTTTGCAGTTCTAATCTTAGTATTAATTGCAACCACCCTCACAAAATTGATTAGTAAGGTGAAGTATGTCTTTTTATACTACTAGTTGTTCACGAGCAATCGTCCTACATGATGTACGGACAATTGGTTTCACTTGTCCCATTAGTAAAAATGTTCAAATTTACATTTCATTTTCAGAAAATAAAAATTGAAAAAAATATTAAAACGTCTCTTACGCAAAATAGAATTTTAATTTGCTTCAACACATAATTATTTTTGCAATGACCAAAAAAATACAAGATGGAAGAAGGGATATCAAACACTGTTGGATATGAGATAAATATTGGACAAATGGCTTTGCGCAAGTGTTGAGCAGGTTTTGCTCAAGTCTTTAAGGATAATGGCTCAGGAAATGTACATGGTTATCCAAACAGGGATTAAGGAGTTAGGAACTAGGAAATCTGGCAAGAGCTGGCTCAAAAGTTTCAGGGGCCTGAAATGAACTTCTTAAATGGCCCCCTATATATTTTGCATACAAAAGTTTATAACACTTCGTCTTCATAAAAAGATCATTACAAAAGATTTACCATCACAAAAATGTAAGCCAAAATTTTATCCAAATTGATTGTATTGCGTCATGTGATGTAATGATAGATTTGGAGGAAATTATTGGATTTTATATCACAGATGTTTTGTAATTATAGTAAGGAAAAAAAAAATTCTTTACACTGGCGGTGTAAACCAATCCAAATTGATTTTTTTTTTTTACACCGGTGGTGTAAACCAATCCAAATTGATTGTATTGCGCCATGTGATTTTATTATAGATTTGGAGGAAATTGGGCCACTTTGCCAAATATTCAAAACATTTGACATTTTTAAAGAGAAAGGACAAGAAACTTTGCAATCAAACATAAAAACAAAAAAGGAAAAACATTGACATTTTTAAAAGAAAGGACAATGAACTTTTGCAATAGAACATAAAGACAAATTTTTTTTTAATAAAATGTCACTAATTTTTAAAAGTTTCTAATTTCCTACATAAAATTCAAAAAAAATCACTACTTCACCTCTGACCAACCACCATCACACCTCTCGCCGACCACTTCTAGCGACCAAAAAAATTAGTGGAATGTCACTAATTTTTAGAAATTCTAACTTCGAACTACTTCCAGTGACCAAAAAAATTATTTAAAAAAATTCTAATGTCGAACATTAAATTAAAAAAAAATCAACATCCTACCTTCAACCGACCACCACTCCACCTTTGGCCAGCCACTTCCGTCGACAAAAAAAAATAGTGAAATGTCACTAATTTTTAAAAATTCTAATTTCGAACATAAAATTTAAAAAAAAAAAATCACCACCGCACCTCCGGCCGACCACTACCCCACCTTTGGCCAACCACTTCTGGCGACCAAAAAATTAGTTAAATGTTACTAATTTTTTAAAATTCTAATTTCAAACATAAAATTAAAAAAAATCACCACCCAACCTGCAACCGACCACCACCCCACCTTTTGCCGACCACTTTCGGCAACGAAAAAAATTAGTGAAATGTCACTAATTTTTTAAAAATTTAATGTGGAACATAAAATTAAAAAAAAAAAAATAACACCCCATCTTTGGCTGACCACCACTCCACCTCTAGCCAACCATTTCTAGCAACCAAAAAAATACTGATATGTCACTAAATTTTAAAAATTCTCATTTCAAACATAAAATTCAAAAAAATAACTACCCCACTTCTGGCAGACCACTTCTGGCAACCAATTAAATTAATGAATTTCACTAATAACGGATTTATATACATATATTAACGTACAAATTCATATACATTAGGGCCCCGTTTGGCGACTGGAGATGATTTTGGGTTGATTTGTAATGAGGTGTTTGGATGAGTTTTTGAAAGGGGGGATTTGGAGGGTGGATAATGGGGAAAATGATTGAATTGCCCTCAATTTATTAATTTCATTATAATTAGAATAAATATATAAAAAATACATAATAATTAGAATAAATAAACAATAATTACATAAATATATTTAAACTATATTATATGTTAAAAAATAATATTTTTGAAAAAAAATTAGATAAAAATTATTAATATATTTGCAAATGTTTAATAAAAAGTTAAACACAAAACTAATAAATGTTCAAAAAAGATAAAAATAAGAAAGTGACCCAATCTACTTAATCTGCATTGCTATGTATTAAAAAAAACTATTATATCTAATCTTCATTGCTACTACCCAACATTATAATTTTGGGCATTTAAGAAACAGATTTTCCATTTACATAAAAGAAATTTGCTTAAAATAAAAGACTAAACAGTCGAGAAATTGAGCAAAAGTGATGTGTACTCAACACATCCTAACATATTCCTAAAACGTTAGTAATTCACTCCCCAAAGTAAATGGGGCAGTCGTCCATCTCCGCCAAAATTATTCGGTGGCTCACAAGAGAATAAAAAATCAAAAAAGAAAAAGAAAAAAAGAGGACAAGTATGGCCCAAATTGGTGGGCCGGATGGAAAGTCGGAAGGATGGGTGGCTGGCCGGCCAGTTGACCGGCGGGCAGTCCACCCCCTTCGGCCGTAAAACTCCATTTTTCCCTGGGGAAATTCCATTTTTCGTCGGAAAACTCCAATTTCTTCGGCGAAAACTCCATTTTCTTCGGGAAAAACTTCGTCGGGAAACTCCATCTTTTCCGATTCCAAGCTCCATTTTTTACAATTTCAACGGCAAGATTCCTGTTCTCTCTCTTGTCGATGGAAACCCAGAACCAGTTACTGTACAAAACCCTCCAAATCACCCGGATTTGGAGGAATAAAATACTTACAAAAACCACAAAATAGTAAAAATAGTCCAAGTAGAGTTGGAGACGAAAATTGTGTGCCAAGCACCGGTTGATAGTGGGTCCTTAATTACAAATCCAAGATGGAGGCAAATCCAGGGGCTAACGACGTTGCCAAATTGGACGTACAAATGGGGCTTTGATTTGGTGAAAAAGTGCGTACAATTTTGCCACAGGCTACGAAAATTTGTTGGACATTTTAATATTTTAATATTAATTTTATCGGTGCTAGATTGTCCAAATCATATGTACATCTTTGAGTATCTTGGAAGATCAAATTTCAATCTTATCTTGATTTTTACTTGGGAACCAAGTAGCTTATCTAATAAAATCTTCCTAATCTTATCTTGATTTTGCTTGGTGACCAAGGATATCTAGAGCATATCTTATCTTTATTTTTACTTGGTAACCAAGATAAACTAGAAGCTTCCTTTTATTAATTATGAAGACTTGAGGGAGACTTAATCTCTCCTTCTACTTCCTTGGTCTATAAATAGGCTTGAGCTATCCTCCTTTTTCTGTGTGTGTGTGTGTGCCGAAAGAAATAGGGAAAAAGAAAAAACTTCTTCTCTCAACTCTTTTTCTCTCAAATCTTATTCCCTTAATTTAAAAAATAGCCTATAAGTTTTAATATGTACATGAGAGTCTTGGGCAAAGTGTAAGGGTATTTATTTGGTGGAGTTTTGGATTCTCCTACTTGTGCAGAGTAGGTTCGAACCACACGATAAATTATCGGACTGTTGTATCCTGGAGGGGAGAAGCCAATAGATTTTCTACTGCACCGGTCCATTATCGTAGAGGGCTTGAATCTCCTTAAAGAGAGCGAGATTTTTGTGCCTCAGTTTGTTAATTTGTCCATCGTAATTTTAAATTTTTGGTGCTTATTATTGTAATATCACCAACAAAATTTGAGTACGAAACTTTCACGATGCCTAGCTGGCACTATTTCATGGGTGTTTGCACTAAATTGTGGGTGGACCACTAACTGCTACAATTTTATTTTTTTTGAAAATGTCATACGTATTGTAAAATTTAAGACAAATCCTTGACCAAAATGGAACGAAGATCAGGTGGAATACAACCCGAAAGAAAAGTAATTCTCTTGTTTCTACAATTAGAAACTATCCAATGAGCCACCCTATTGCTATATCTTCTACACCATTTAAAGGATCAATTCCTACCTTTGGCCGATGTCCTCCGCAATGGCTGCTATAACCCAAGGATACTTTGAATTTGCATCCCTCATGAATTCAATCACTCTTGCAATCGGATTAAAAAATAACTTCATTAAGATCCTCACCCTTAGCCATAACACATGCGATACAGAGAGCCCAAGCTTCAATAGACAGAGCCGACACAACCTTGACACTTCCAGAACGCCACCATTGAGCTGATCCAGGACTATCCCTAGCAATAATGCCAAAGGAAGCCGAGTTGCGGGAGGATATGAAAGCCCCATCTACATTAATTTTGATAAAAGAAGAGGGTGGAGGCACCCACTTCGTAACTTCAACAAATTTTAGAGGGGCACTTTTATCCTTGGTACAAACAGCAAGAAGATAATCTTTGTTAGCTCGAAGAGCTTGATCAATTACAACCTTGGAGTTCGGGGGTCGGTTGTTGAACACAGAGTTATTACGTGCCTTCCAGATTTCCCAACAAAGCTGAAAGATTTCAGCTACAGCTTCGTTGCTGGTTTCCTTAGCCAGATTACCACACTGTTGAGAGTCCACCCCGTGTGGGCCGTTGGGCTTAGGCCTGAGGGAGTGATTTAGGATTTTTATTGTATCTCTATAAATACTCTGTGATTCATAGGTTGTGATGTGTGGTAGCACAATGTAGAGAGAGAGGCAAAGAGTGAGAGAGGGGGAACCAGTTGTGGCTCCCCGGAGAGAGAGATACACAAGAGAATTGACGAGGATTTCATTATTGTGAGATTGAGTGTGAGTGTGTAACACAAGAACACAGATTATTCTCCGGATTATAGTGAAACCCCCCTCCCTATGGATGTAGGTTCGATTTGGCCAAACCACGTATATTGTGTGTTGTGTTTATCTCTTGATTTCACTGTTTCTGTGTGAGAGGTGCACGTTTGGTCACAACAAACTGGTAGCAGAGCTTGGGTTGAAGCACCGGAGAGCGCAGAGCAGTCACAAAAATCACTTGGAGGCCATTGAAGCACTGTTTAAAGCTTTGGTCGGAAAAATAGGTGACAAAACATGTTTTTGATTAGAGGGAAAGGTGCTACTCTCAGAGACGAGTCCAACAGAGTGCTTAGAGTCAGTTTTGGTCATTGGAGTAGGTCGAAATCGCGACCTGAACAATGGTAGGCGTAGGCGAGTGGCGGACATGTGGGGTTCTCGTAAAACGTAATCAAATGTAAGATTTAAGTACGGGGTTGTGTAGCCCTTAAAGAGACGATCACGAGGGAAGTTGACCCATCACCGGAGGATACCGGACGCGCCCCCACGCGTCGTCGAAACATCGGTGCGGTTAGATCCCATGCAGAAAGGTCTGGAAGATGACCACGTGGCGCCAGGTTAGCAGCCACGCGAATGACACGTCGGCGCCACTCGGATGCCAGCTTGGATGGTCAACGGCCACGTCAGCAAAAGGGGTCAGAAGTTTAAGGGTTCAGGGTAAAAAAGGTTAAGGTCTAGGTCAAATGAGTCAAAAGGATCAGGGGTCAGGTAAAAAAGGTCAGACCGGAGGTCAAAGGGGTCAAATCGGGTAGACCAGAGGTTCAAAGAAAAGGAAGACCGAGTTCAGGCCAAACTAGACCGGATAATGGTTTGGAGGCAGACCAGATTACGTTTTTTGACCGGTTCAGTGGGATTGATTGGTTCTTGGCCAGTTCGAATCAGTTTCCTACTCGGTTTTTCGTTTTGAATCCAACCACATGATTTGTTTTTCATGTTGAGGCTTAAAAGTATGTGTTATTGCTAGATTGAGTCGGATTTAGACGTTCAGAGGCGTTTTAAGTTGTGAGGAGGCTGTTCCTAGCTATTTGGACGGTTCTGGATTCACTGGTGGGCTTGGATTTGAGTGATTTGAGTCACATTTTCGATCCTAGACACATCCGGAGAGATTGAGGAAGATCGAACGTGGTCAAGTCAGTCAAATGGGATGTTGTCTAGTTGGAGGCAGACCAGGGATGATTAGTCGCATTTGGCAAGCATGGATATACAGTCTTTTGGGTTATTGCACTCTGGTTTAGGGGTGCATGGAGGCTCATATGGTTAATGACAACAGACGCTTGCAGGAACGGTGATTTTTGGGAGATCCGGTGGGAGTTCTAGGGTTGCTAGGAGAGTTGGGTATGGAACGTGAGTGAACCAAAAGGCAGGATGAGATCTGGGAGAGCTGGCAGAGAGTGGCGGGATACCAGGAGAATGGTGAATAGGTGGCGAAATAGGTGAGCAGAGTTGGATAGCTACACACCAGGAGTATTGGACAGACTTTGCAGAGATCAGAGGTTGATCGGGGCAATTGGATGATTGCAAATTCGCGGCGATGAAGCCGTGGTGATTAGTCGGAGAAGCTAATGAGCAGAGATACATTCTCTCAGGTGTTTGCATCTTTGTTGATGGGTTTGGATACACTTGTTTGGTAATGACACAGGCGCTTACTAGAGTGACAGGTCGGAGTGGTCGATAAAGATTGAAAGTAGTCTGGTTCAATCGGAAAGACGTATCATCTGGAGATGCATTTTTTATTCGGGTTGTAGGATGAGATGATTGGATGGTGATTTCCAATCTAACGAATGAAGGGGCACCATACAGGCTTGTGGGAATGCAGTGATAGATGGAGCTGATGTCAAGCATGGTCGGGCAGTATGGGTGTTTTGTGACGTGGACAGGATGAGCACAGTTGCGAATGCACACAAGATAGGCATTGGAGAGTACTTTGGATTCATGACTAGATGGTACTGGATGCGCCAGGAGTTGAATCAGGAGTGTGCAGGATGCTAGCTAGCAATGGGGATGCAATTGGTTGTTCAGGATATGTTCACGGGAGCTCCGAACAGAGAGATTGAGATGGTGATGAGATGATGCATCAGAGTATTCTCTTTCTTCTGTGATTTTGTGACTAGATCCTCTCTAGGATATGTGGCCGCATGGGGTGGAGAGATGGTGTCACAGATTATGTCCTGTGATTGGGCATGAACATTTGGGTTTGGATGCGGGCACCCTAGTTGAGGGGGTGTAAGCACTTCTATTGGTGAGTGCGAGCGCTTCTGTTAGTGAGTGTATACATCTCGGGTTTGAGGTGTGTGAGTGGAGGCATCCTAGTTGAAGGGGGTATGGTACTCAAATGGGCGGAGGCATTCTAGTTGCGAGGGTACGGTGCTCGAATTTTTGAATTTTCTGATTGGTTGAGGAGTCTAGTTTTGCAAGGATAAACTCGTTCGGGCTATTGTAGTCTGAATTAAGGGTGCATGGATGTTAGTGACACAGGCGCTTGCTAGAGATAGCTGATTGGAGATGGAAACATGGGGGTGCTACGAATGACATTGCCCATTCGGGTTGGAAGGTGTGATTGTTGAGAGTCGACACTACGCGGGCCGTTGGGATTAGGCCCAAGGGAGTGATTTAGGGTTTTTATTGTATCTGTATAAATATTTTGCGATGCTTAAGTTATGATGTGTGGTAGCACAATGTAGAAAGAGAGAGAGGCAAAGAGTGAGAGAGAGGGGGCCGGTTGTGGCTCCCCGGAGAGAAAGGTACACGAGAGAATTGGTGAGGATTTCATTATTGTGAGATTGAGTGTGAGTGTGTAACATAAGAACACGAATTATTCTCCGGATTATAGTGAAACCCCCCTCCCTGTGGATGTAGGTCCGATTTAGTCGAACCACGTATATTGTGTGTTGTGTTTATCTCTTGATTTTACTGTTTCTGTGCGAGAGGTACGCGTTTGGGCAGTACACACACAACATGTCTTCTACCTATTTATCAATTGTCACCACTTCTTTGTGGAATACCTAAAAGGCTCTATTACTTCCAAACCAGACAGCCCTTGCTTAGGGGCAACGAAAAAGTAAATGTTCCATCGTTTCACTATCAAATTTGCAAATTGGACATAAAGAGGTAGATCCACATTTCTTCTTCACTAAATTAGCCTGACAAGCTATCTAATTGCAATTAACTTTCCACATGAACATTCGAATTTTAGGCAAAGTAGGGATACACTAGAATTTTTTCCACATGCAGCTAGAAGGTGTATATGAACAAGAAGGTTTTTGAAGGATTTAATCTTGGTATAGTTTTTACCTGATGCGAATAGCCTAATCTGACCGTGTATCCTCCCGAAGAAGTAGCTTTCTAAATCAATTTGTCTACAGAACCTAAAAAGCTGATGGGGATCTTGCTTACTGCATCAACTTGCTCCACCGAGAGACATTGGTTCAACTTCTCTTTGTTCCAACTTTTCGTGGCAATATGAATGAAATTAGAGACCATCAGTGTGCTGCTTTGATTATTAGGAGGTGCTGGTAGCTTTCCATCTGGAATTTCAGGAACCCACTTGTCTGTCCAAAATCGTGGTAAAAGGGAAATTGGTAAAACGGCAAAAGAGTGCCAGCAAAGATTCAGGCAAAATTCGTAGCCTGTTTGCCGTAGCGTATACACTTTCCGCAGGTCCAATCAATTTGTTGTTCTCCGTGTTGTTATTCTTCCCTTCAAATTGGCAAAATATTATGGTCTTGTTCGTTTATCTGTTTAGTGTTAGTTTTAGTTTTGATGACATTATTATTTCTCTCATTTCTCTCTATCTCTCTCCACTCATTACATCTGCTGACATCATTAAAACTAAACTAAATTATCTAACTAAACACATCCTATGTATTTAGGACTAATTCATCCATAATGGGGCTATCCCGGAATTGGGGGCCTTGTAGCGAGTGAGCTCACTACATACATATAGTGAGTTCTCTCGGCCGTCCAATCCGAGATCAACAGTCTAAATAAATTGGAGTTAAAGTAAAAGTAAAAATGCCTTTTAAAGTGTAAGACAATCCAAACCGTTAATCTCAAATCAGACTGCCGAGAAAGCTCACTACAGGCTGTAGTGAGCTCACTTGCGAGAGGGCCCTGGATCCGACTATCTCATCACTTCTTTTGGATATTTGGTCTCTTAATTTTCTAAAAGGTGCTAGTGCTAACCACTAATCACAAGTTAGTTATTTTTTTAAGTGCCGCCGAAAGTCACCCAACCACAGCCTAAAATTGTTAAACGACAAAAGTCACCCACCACAGCCTAAAATTGTTAAAAGACAATCAAGTTTACAGCTCCCTACAAAATTTAATGAGTCAATGATTAAGAAAGGTCTGTCCTTATATTATAACCTGAAGCATAAACAATTAGTATAACATTGGTGGCTACGCATTGGGTACTTATGTCTAGTGCATGTTTGATGAGGATGTCCGAGTCTTTTTTGTTTCATCACCTAAGTTCGTAAAAAAAAAAAAACAAAATTGTATAGGAAAAAGAAAAGAAAAGAAAATCCTTGATCCTTAGGCTTAGGGATAGAGGAAAAGAAATGCGTGCCAAGAGAATTCCTTTTACAAGAGGTGGGGGTTTTAATCGCGTTCATAAGCTATTAATTCATCTTTTTGAGCCGTTTGTGTCTGAATATGAATCCGATATCCTTTATCATCCTACAAAAGTAGTGGATTGGAAAGAGTACTTGGTTTGGATTCCATTTTTCTGTATTCCTTCCTTGTATAAGAAAATGTTAGATCAGCAAATGACATTGGATAAAAATCAGATTGAAAATTGCATATGTAAAAAAAGTTCTGATACTTCTCAATTAAAAGAAAGGAAAAGAAATCATTGTATATAAAAATGAGGTTTGGTAATATATTAGAAGCCAAATGGGTCTAACTCAGTTGACCACTCTTGTACACTCTTATTTGGAAGGTCAAAGGTCGAATCTTGCGGAAGGCAATAATAAATCTTGAGTTGGTGTGCTTGGTTATCTCACGGGACTCTCACACAATTAATGTAATGTCCCATGATTTGTATTTTGAAATTGATACACAACATAAATGATCCCTCTTATTAATTAGAAAAAAAAAGAATATATTGGAATTTAAAATTGCAATACTTGGAATGTAGTTCTTTCAACTATTTTGATCATAACCCACCAAGCCAATCTTTTTTCAGTTTTGAGGGATGTTATAGAACAATGGATAGTGGATGGTTTTGGGGGTGACACAAGTCTAGATGTTAGAAAATCAATGATATGAAGGTACCCTTTTTTGGTTGCTCAAATTGGTATTGAAAACTCTTATGCAACTCTGGCTTTAGGAATTGATTTATTCATTGTCCATTATAAATACTCCTGATCATGACCTTTGTTTGGATCGACACATGACTTCATCATATTGCCCATCCCATAGAGAACCTTAAAGTTGTGTTTGGATCAATAATTCATGTGGGAATTTGTCAATCCAGAGAAAAAATGACAAGGAAACTAAAGAACCTAAAACTTGCTTATTTTCTCTACAGTCTAAGAGCAACCATCTATGCATCCTAGCTGCTAAAATAGCGAAATTGTGAATATTTTCAATTAAGCATTTTTTTACTGATTAATTGTTGGCTTACACCTACCACAGAGTTGTTTATTGCTTAAAGCATAATCCACATCATAAGCAATCTTTGCTTCTTACTCTAGTTATGTCACTGAACATTATATAGTATCAATTTTTGACCCCATAAACAAAGAAAAGAATCAAATAAATAAAATTAAAACAAAAGAAAGGAATGAAAGTTGGCTTCAAAAACCAGTAATAAACAAACACTCACTTTTATATACTTACAAAGAAATGGGGTACAAGTAGAGTATAATACAACTAAAACAATTTTGCTCCTTCACATAATAAACAAACCCTCATGTGTGATGAAATGATGCAAGAGGGAGATGGAACTTGCCCTTGTTTTCTCTCTCCACAGAACAATAATATTAAAAAAAAACACTAAAGATTTCCTATACCTAAATGTCTAGAAAAATAAACTAGTGCTAAGGTACCTGGCACTGGAATCTTTGTTGGATCACTCCAGCTTTGCAAGCCAAGCCTTTTCTCTCTCACAAAAAAATACAAATGACAGAGTGGCTCTCTCTCTCTCTCTTCTCTCTCTCTCTCTCTGTGACTAAACTACACACACATAAGCTCATCATCCTCCTTTTCCATTAAAGGTGGAGATGGTGACTAAAAACCCACAAAAATTTGGGATTACTTGGACCCAAAAACCCAAAAATAAAAAGAATGAAAAATGACCAAAACAGTCATTTGAAGGACTTCCCTGTCCATCAAGGGCGACTTCTTTTCTTCAATGCTCTGAATTCCATCAGCATTTGCATTTGCATTTGGATCAACAAGTCCATAATCTGCATTCAGAAGTACAACAGGGAAATGAGACTTCAACTTGACACAATGATATCACAACGGTTAAGCACACTATCTCTTGCAGAAACACAACCGCACACTATCTCTTGCAGAAACACAACCAAGAATGAAACAACTGCACACTAAATGTGTAGACCATTAAGGTCACAAGGAACATAATTTTAAAACACAACTTTGGACACAACTGTATATGAAGCTGTTGGATGTATGTTGACTCATGTGCATCTAACGGTTCCTGACACAGTTGTGTCCAGAGGTGTCTGTAGCATTGCTCCTATTAAATTACCTACTTTCTTGTTTATGATCGTCATTAAGCACAATTTTATTCACAGGAACAATCAAGAAATGAAACTACATCTGAACAATAGAGTGCGAAAATGGGTACAAAATTAACACAAAAAAGGATTAATCAAGTTACCTTCTCGTTTGAGATCATAATTGAGGACAGTTTCATTCACAGAAACACAATCAAGAAACAAAACTACAACCCAACACCAAAATGCTGAAATGGGTCCAATCTAAAAATCGGTGAATCAAAATACCTATTGTCTTGTTTGTGGATAATGGTTGAGTACAAACTTCACACTAGTGGAGTACCGTCGCTCAAATTCTTCACGCGGTGCTCTACGTTCCTCAAATCGCGAAGATGCTGCAAAATCTCTTGAAGAAGATCCATTCCCTTTTCCCCTTTCTTCATTGAGTTAATGCAATGCTTTAGGAACTCTCTATCGGCCTCAAGTGCTTGTAGCCTCTCGTAGAGATGATCCACCTCCTCTTCAATCGCGGGACTCTTGTTTTCCAACTCAAATTTCTTGACAGAGGAAATGTCAAACATATCACAACCAAAACCATTCACATGTCTATTCTCCTCTGTGACTTCACTTTCTGCAGTAATAGCGTCGAAAAGTGGAAGAAGTCTCTTCCCCTTCCCACCCATGAGTCTAACTCCCTCTTGATGGTGTTTCCCATTCATTTCCTTGTGAAATCCATTTCCAACCCCATTTACTTCTTCCCCACAAAAATCATGGTTTCCATTCTCTTTGTAGAATTCTTCAATAGGCTTTACATCCGCGAAATGTTGTTCCTCCTCTTCTTCTTCTTCTTCATCATCATCATCAAAATCAAAAAGCTTCTCTTCCAAAACCTTAAGCTGCTCCAAGATGGACAACCTCTCCTCCTCAAAATTAGCCAAAGATTCCTCGAAATTCAAAACCGAATTGACAGGCGTGTTGTGGTTTCCATTTTCGTGCTCAAACCCATCTTCTTCCTTAGCTTCTTGATTCAAATCAAGGGATAGACCATCACTATCCCCAGCATTACTAGAACAAGCAAATGAACTCTCACTCCTATTACAACTACTACCGCCGCCACCGCCGTTATCCTTACTTCTCCTCAACACCCTCATCTTTTCTTTGCTTTCATACTCCAAAACCCTCTTCCTATAAACTTCCAACTCTCTCTCCACCTCTTCCTTCTCCCTCTCTCTCTTCACCATGAGTTCATTCAATAGCTGCAAAGCTTCTTGATCGTACTCCGATTGCTCCTCCATCATCCTTTGGTACTGCAATGCTTCCATCTGCATTGCAGCCTTTTCTTCTTGTAGCCTGTTTATCATTGCCATGGTTTGATTTGCAGCCACAGCTGAAGCACTCCTCTCTTCTTCTAGTTCCGCGTATAAAGCATGTAAGGCCTTTCTTTCGGCCTTCAAGGCCGATTTCAAGTGTTCAATGGCATTGACTCCCTCACCTCCTTCGAATTCGCTTATCACACTTCCATCTAAAGAGTCTTCGGTTCCCGATTCTCTTTTCTCAAGCAATAGCAGCTTCTTGTGCAACTGGTTGAGGTTTTCGATTGAAGTGGGCGTATCGGGAACTCTATCCTCCTCAATCTCATTCAACTCTGAGGCTAATGAAGTTTGATTGTTCATCACATTGCCTTGCACCTCAACTGACATGATTTTCACATCTACTAATTCTTCTTCAACTTCCTTAGAACCTAATTCAAGAAAGAAGAAACAAAATCAACAATGTAGAGGTTCAACGCAGTTAATTACAACAAGGCAAATTACATGATGGTGCTTCGGTGTTACATTACCGCGATTTTTCGTGAGTTCTAAAAGGGTTTGAGGCTTACCAAAGCTGATTGAAGGGTCATCATCTGTGGTTGTGTATGGGGGAAGAATTTCCTGATTCTGAAACTCATCAGTGTGTTCAAGATCAGGAATTTCGGTCCCTATTGAGACCTCTGCTTCAATTTCATTGACTGGCATTTGAAATGATTCTTCTGTAACTGCATAAATTTGGCCAATTGAACAAGATTTTAGTGTAAAAAATCTACATTATAAGCATGAATGCCATATGGATAACCCGAAAGTTGTGGTATTTCTTACCCAACCTAGGACTCCGGATGGGGGTTTGTAGCCCTGCTGGGCATAATTTTAGTTATATATATAAAAAAGAGCATGAATGAAAAAAAAAATGAAAAATTTCTAGAATCTCTATAGTAATTACCTGGTGGAACATCTGAGACAAAGATGTCTATATTTGAGATTTGGGGCTCAACATGTTCATAAACTTCCCTCACTAAATCACATTCTTTAGGATGGAAAATAACAGAATTCTCATCCTCTTCTATTTCCATGGATTCAACCACTGCAAATTTGGCTTCCTCATTGATCTCATAGGGAGAGAGCTCTGTCTCCACCCGATGATCACGGCCGGACTCCGAACAGAAATTCGCCTCGCGATTTTCATGATTTTCATCGCCTTCAGCATCTTTTTCACCATCACTGTTCTTACTCTGACTATCCTCACTTTCGGAATCTGCCGACTCAACCGGAATCAACCGATAACCGCCATGTCCAACGAAGAACTCTAAATGCTGAGGCGGTATTTCAATTGAAGAATCTTTATCAAAACAAAATTGACTCATCTCCTCACCAGAAATAGAATTTTCTGCCACAGAAACAGAGCGCCCCACCTCTGCCGCATGTTTTTTTAAACCAAACTCTTCATTCCCGCAAGAGATTTTATTTTCCACACCCTTTTCCTCCATTCCATTGTAATCTTTATATTGTTCGATCACAAAAAATTCTTCGTTTCTGGCTTCTTCGATCTCTCTCAATCCATATTTAGGTACAGAAACAGAGCAATCCACCTTCGCCTCATATTCTCTATCCGACTCAGAATCTGATCTGCTTTGATCCAAATCATTTCCTTCCGCGATCCGATCATCATCCCCTGGTTCTGTAATCAAATTACCATTCTGGGTATACTCCAAATCACTCAAAGAAGGCTTTAAAACTGTATAAGGAGAGTGAAATCCCCTGTCCAAGCTCACCCCACAACAAGAGCACATAAAACCCACTTTATCTTTTCCACTTTGAACCATTCCAAAATCTTTAACCCATGGGAATAAAGCTAAAGTCTTTGAAATTCCATGGTAATTTGGTTGCGATGAGGAGCAGTCCTCGCACATATCCTGTGATTTGGCCAATTTCCGATGAACGGAGCAGTAACCCAATTGGGAAATCTCCTTGGCGTGGGTTTCACAGAGAAGATCTCTGTGTGAATTGGTGCTTTTTGTGGAATCGAAGAAGTGGTCGACGCGAGAACAGCAGGCGCAGGGCGGTTTGAGGCCGAAGTAATCGGCAAATTTGATGATCAAGTAAGAAAAAAGAGAGTTGAGGAGGAGAAGGATTATTAGGATCCATTCGAGGACTGTGTAGGTGAGGATCAGGGTGAGTTTGTTGGTGTTTCTGTGCAACATGGTTGCGAATTTGTTGGTCGCCATTCTATTGCTTGGTACATGCAGATAGAGTTCGATTGTGAAATCAGAAGAAGAAGAAGAAGAAACAGGGGTTTGATTGATCAGAGAGAGAGAGAGAGAGAGAGAGAGAGAGAGAGAGAGAGAGAGGGGTGAGGAAATGGATTAAAATCAGATTCCAGAAAGGACGGTTTGAATGGAGAGGGCAGGAAAAGAAGACTTGAAACTTTAGAAAAAGAATCACAGTCCGATTCACAAAATAAAGAATGCTTTTCCGAAGGAGTAGTATTTGATTTTCAGTATATTTTCATTTAATTTTGCCAACGTTTCAACTTTCAAGCAAACCCTCTTCCCATTCAACAAATGTTACTTCCTCCGTTCCAAATTTTTGACGAGTTTTGAGAAATTTAACTTTTTAAACATTTATACAAATTGCGTTCAATAAATGCATTCACATTAAACAGATTGAAACGATTGTATATGCATTCACAGATATAATTTCTGATGGCTTTTGGATGAAGCGATTATTGTTGGTGAATGAGTTAGTATTTTGGAAGATTGAATAAATTTTGTTTTAACTTTTTAAAGAGAATTAAAAATTTGGAACATCTCAAAATAGTATAAATGACAAACAATTTAAAATGAAAGTGGTACCATTCAGTTCCAAAAAAATAAAAATAAATTACAATTGATCACTGCATGGATACTGTTGTTTGAAACTGTTGGTCTTTTTGTTTTCTAATTGTTGTCTTGAAATTTTCCTCTAAGAGTCAATTTGATTTTGGTATAAAAATATAGAGTCATTTGTTTGGAAGAGGGGATGTCAAATTTAATTTCTCAAGACCGTATATTTTTTATATGTCTATATATATCTGGTACGAATGTGAAATTACAAATGTTACGGATATCAAATTTAATTTCTCAAGACCGTATTATTTTATATAGTACGAATGTGACATTACGGGGTAGGATTGCAAGATTTTAGAAAGGAGTATACAATAATGTTTGTGATTGCATGAAGGGAGTTTATAATTCTACCAAAAAAAACACAATCAAATGGTAAGCATTAAATCTAAAATTCTACTATATCCATTCTTATCCCTTGAATTTATTTCTCCATTATTATTTTTTTTATATCTGAACAAACTGAGGAATGAATTCACAATAAACGTAATCGATAAACATAAGGGTACAAAGGTTTTATATACAAAAATTTTTGATTGAAACGGTGAAACTTTGGTTTGAGCACTAATTATCGTCCGAGTGAGCTGAAATTTTGTGGGGTTCATTGAAAAAATATTTTAAGAATAATGAACGATTCGGATCACTAATGTAAGACCAAAAAATGAATCACAGATTTTCTGTACATAAACTTTTATACTTGTAGCACTTTCCCTATAGGTAATAGGGTTAGGCTTTCGATCCAAACACCTTTCCTTGGAGCATTTCCTCCAGAGTCCAGTCATCCACTTTTGTTTTTTTTTAAAGACAGGACCCACAAAGCATAAAATGAGTAGGTGGGACCGCAATCAAAGTAAGTTCTTGGGTCCCAATAAGAATTCTAGGTGCTGGAGCTCATCATTCATGTCTTCTTTTATTCTTTTTTTGGTTCAACTGTCTCTTTGATTATTACTACTATTTAATTTACTCTCTCTGTCTCAATTTGTTTATCTCTTTTGGAAAAACGGATTTTTAAGGGGTGTGAAAATTTTATATTAATTTTTCTATTTTGTTCCATAAATCCAGTCAATATTACTGTAACCAAATTTGTGAGGCTAATTTATTATATGAAAATCAAAACATATTCAATATGAATCTTGTTTGATAGATATCAATTAATTTTATTACACAAAAAATTTCAAAATCATAAAAACTGTTATAAAATAAAAGATAGTAATAGACTAGCCAATTAAGATGAAAAAATTACTTTTTAAGGGTAAAATTGAAAAGTGACCCAATTTTGATGGATGTTTTTAGAAGTGGGACAAATATTTTGAGATATCCGAAAATAGAAAGAAGGACCAAGAAATTGAGATAAAGGGAGTACATCAAAATTTTTCTACTACGCCCATTTGAAAGATGAATCTGTTATATAGAGGCTATTTGGGAGTCATTTTTTTGGATTATTAAATTAATAATATTTTCAATATATTACATTATATAATCTTTTTAATATTACAATCTTTTTTTATATTACATTAATTTTTTTGAGCCAATAATAATCTTTTCTATATTATGTTACTCGTATATAGAGAAGATTTTTCATGATGTATTTTATAAAGCAGATTCGAGATATTAACAGCAACTAGAATTAAGGAGGGAATAGCTTTTTGACTTATTATTTACTCCGTATTTTTTCAATTTGGATTAACATAATAGTACTCTAGAATGTATTCTACACATATTTCTAAAACACTACTCTGGTTGCAAAATAAATTGTGCACATATATATCTCCCGAACATTCATAATACATTATAGTCATAACTCAAAAAACCAAAAATATAAAAACAGTACAATATGCAAAAGGTAAACAAAAACATGAGATTCTCAAACATCCCCTAGTTGGTCTACGAAGTCTAATACTCCCTCTGTCCGGATTTGTCTGTCCATAAACATATTTTTTTATGTCTTAAAATGTTTGTTCATTTTCAAAAGTCAAAGGATAAAGCATGAAAATTTTACTTTTTTGCCCCTTTTATAAAACTTAAAATAACAACTCAAAAACTAATTTTAATGTGTTTACATTTTTAAAATTTTTTGCACCGTATTAAAGTTCTCAATGAGATCTATCAAACAAGATCCATATTGATAAATTAATAATTTTTGCAACTACATTATTTTTTAGTTTAAAAATTGCACTTAGTTTCGTAGTGGATTATCAAATTAGAAAGGAGAGAGTATTAAATTGAGAGATTGAAGTTAAAATAGGAAATTAACAAACTCAAAAGGTAATAGAAAAAAAATTAGAATCCCTAAAACAGACCAACAAATTCAGTCGGAGGGAGTATGTAGAATCGAGCTTTAGTTTTCAATTTTCTTTGGGATAGCGATATAATTCGGGCTTGCTTGGCGGGGGGAGAAAGGAGGGGGATAGGAGCTTTGGAAGGATAAGCAAATTCATGTTCACTTATTGAATGTTTGGTTCTCCCATTCCAAATAAGTTAAGAGACCTCTACTGGGGTCTAATTTAAACTCATCGCACCCAATAGCATAAGTTTATGAGGTTGGGCAAAAATTACCGGAGTGTCCTTTAAATCTCTCTAAACTCTTTTTTGAATTCTTCTAATAAGAGATAATTAAGGGGACTCTAATACTATTGGGAAAAGCACGGGCAGGTTCAGTTTTTTAGGCCGTGCACGTCAAGCTCCATCAGTTTTTCAAAATGCATCAAAAACTCTACTCATCAGTCTCTCTCTCTCTCTCTCTCTCTCTCTCTCTCTCTAATTTTACATTTTAAATTTTGAATCCCAAATCATATGAAAATGCCTAAATCCTAGAGTACCTTATGAAAATGCTTAAACCTAAGCCCTAGGGTATCCTAAAAACATGCCTAAACCACTAAAACCCTATAATAAAAAAATGCATCCCAAACCTAAACTCTAGGATATCCTATAAAATATGCATAAATCCTAGGGTGGGTATCCTAAAAACATGCATAAACCACTAAAACCCTATAATAAAAAAGTGCACTCCAAACCTAAACTCTAGGGTATCCTATAAAATATGCATAAATCCTAGGGTAGCCTATAAAAGTGCCTAAACTTAAATCCTAGAGTACCCTATGAAAGTGTCTAAAATCTTAGGGTACCCTATGAAACTGCTAAATTCTAAATGTAAGGTCCAAATTTTAAATGTACGGTCGAAATTCTAAATGTACGGTCTAAATTCTAAAATGTACATTCTAAATGTATAATCTAAATTCTAAATGTACAGCGTAAATTTAGGGTACCCTAAAGTTTAGGGAACCCTATGAAAGTGCCTAAAATCCTAGGGTACCCTGTAAAAGTGACTAAACTACTAAAACACTGTAACATGAAAGTGCATCCTAAACATAAACCCAAAAGAAAGAGTGATTGACCTTAATGATAATTAAAAAGAGTTATTGACCTTAATGATAATAAATAATTGTTTTGTGACCTTAATGGTAATAAACTCCATACTACTTCTCTTTCTCCCTCACATCCTTCTATTTAAACTACCAAACAAATCCTTTGATAACTAAGGTAGAAAAGAGAGGAGGGAGAAGAGAAAGGAGATAGAAATCAAAGAAAAATCAATTGAGAAACAGCTCATTCAAGCCACGGTACTGGTCTGGGTGTTGAAACTTGAATACTCTAGAGAAATTGAAATGATTCCATTTTGGCTCCTTGTCGTATTCAATGGCATTGGTGGAGTTGAATTCTTTTGGTCGCTCTTTCCCTTTTCAACGCATGCCTCATATTCACATATTACAATTTCAAGAAACAAAAGAAAGAAAAAGAAAGCATGCCTCATATTCTGATAATCTGCCATACCTAATGAGTCACTGTTTTTTTTTCCCCCTTCTTTGGAGGGGCTCTTGTACAGTTATGTTTTGTCTTGATATTTGTGAATTTTAATTAAGTCGTGTTTTATTTCTTTTGGTTTGAGTTTTATAATTTTTGGATTCTGTACCGTCTCAAAACACTACTAGAATTCGATTTCGGTCTATTTTGCACTCTGTATTAGCAGAACATGAAGCTCGTTTCTAAGCCGTGATGGCTCATTCCAATCTTTAGTGATAAAAATCTTTTGTAAGTGCCCTTGGGACCATTTTGGAATGAAATTTCTGTTTATAAAAACAATAAGTCACTGTTAGGTGGGGCACCCAGTCTCGTCAAGGGGTTGGCTATACATATCTAGGCCTCATAATATATTATCTAGCAGCAATTTCGCTTTCGTTCTTAATCATCGCTCTACTATATCTTGTGCTTATAATCCTCGTTTCCATGAACTTTATGATGCAGGGCGCCTTATGAACTTCAGAAAAGACATGCAACAATCGAATACAAACAAGAAAGTTTAGAGAAAACGTTATCTAGACTTTTAATAATTCAATAAAAACAATAAGTCACTGTTAGGTGGGACACCCAGTCTCGTCAAAGGGTTGGCTATACATATCTAGGCCTCATAATATATTATCTAGCAGCAATTTTGCTTCTGTTCTTAATCATCGCTTTATTATATCTTGTGCTTATAATCCTCGTTTCCATGAACTTTATGATGCATGGTGCCTTATGAACTATAAAAAAGACGTGTAACAATCGAACACAAACAAGAAAGTTTAGAAAAAAACGTTTTCTAGACTCTTTTATAATTCAATAATACTAAAAAAAAAACTGTCCTGCCTTTAAGGCTTACAACTTATTATATAGGAAACTGGAAACCCTAATTGATTTTGCTCCGAAAAGGAAGTCAAATCAATAAAAACATAAAATTTTAGAATGTTTCCCAAAAGCGCAGCTTAATTCGGATTTTCCTTGTCCGAGTAATTAGCAAGACAAATCTTTCCTTAAACGGCAAATTTGGCCATTCGGAGCCCTAAACAGCAACGAAAGCCCGAAAAAAGACGTACACTATGGCCGCAGGTGATGGGTCTTGATCGTTGGGTCGTTTCGGGTCCGACCTAAGTGGGCCCAACGCAAAATTTGGCCGAAAGATAATTACGATTTTTTTTGCACCCTGTTTTAAAATTTAAAATACTTCTTTCCTCCATGACTACTGCATCACTTTAGTAGTACATGATGCTTTTGAAAGACACTTCCACCTTAATACACATTCCATCTCGAACGAAAAGAGGTGTGACATATGCTTATGCTTCGAGTTTTCTTAATTAAATAAGAAAATAAATAGTAAAAGTTGGTCGCTCTTACGCAGCTTTGTGCTGCTAAGTGACTAATGTAACTTTTAAGTTTTTGGAATGTAATCCAGTACGTAAATCCTTGTTGGCGTTGTGTTTGGGGGGTGGAGTCTCATCATTTTAATTGAGGACTAAGAGAATCGAACCTAAGATTAGCACGCAAGCAGGGATGAAGGGGGTGTCAGTGTTGCTGCCGTATCCCCCAACTTTCTACTAACAACTAGTACTACTAGAATACCGCTAAATTTTTTTGAGAATTTTCATAGATAGTTTTTTATTTTTATTTTTTAACGTTTGTCTTATCTTCTCTCTATTTTGCAGGTATTCCTCAGAAAAAAACATGGCATCACTCAATTTATTCACATGTCATATAATTATTTCGATAACAATTATAATTTGAATTGTCACCATATCTATATATATAAGAAATTATTTTTCTACATAAGTTGGCCTTTATTTCCTTACATTATTAATGTTGGTCACCTCAAAATTTGATTCCTGATTTCATCCCTCCTTGCAAGTTCATCCTTAAATTTTTTCTGAAATTTGAATAATAATTGCAAAAGTTATATATTGAGCTCCGGTTACTAATGGTTTTCATGGTCAAAATGATTAATTTCAACAGTACTCCTTTAGACCATAACTTTTTTAAATCAAACATCACATACACACACACACACCTTGTCCCTAGTTAACTAATGCTTACGGAAAAACCTCACTTTCTGGGTCTTCTCCCTTTGAAAATGCTTTTGCTTTCACATGGATTGTAAAGAATCCAGAATGTTTCCACTTTGCCCTGCCCAGGCGTAAACTATGCAGGTACATGCAGTACTTTATGTTAATTACTAATTAGCTGCCAAAGTGACACATTACATCCTTTTAAATTAAATTTGGGTGCTGCATATGGTTGGCCAGCATAAAGATTTTCCATACAAAAGTATTTGTGACAAAATTTGCACCTTTTTGCTGAATTTCGAAAATCCACTATCAACATCTTGTTTAAGATAACATTTATTCAACCCTAACGGCTGACGCTAAAAACATCAGAATACGTACAACATAAGAAGTTTCACAATATTCTTATTTACATGTTTTCAAGTGGGCCCCTCATGAATTGTCTTTGTGTAATTAGTACTCACCACAACTTACTAAGAGGGTGTTCCACTAAGTGTTTTTGTTTAAAAACTGCCTCGGTTTTTGTGAAAAAGTGATGTATTGTGAGAGGATGACCTGTCTCGATTTTTGGGAACATGGCCTAAGTAATTAACCAAGTAAAAATTGTTAATTTGTTTAGACTTCTTATTCCAATGAAAATTTGGGTGAGGTGTTGCTTACAAAAATGTTGGAAACAAAAAATTACTAGAAAGAAGAAAAGAGAATACTATTGCGCGTATTTCTTCGCCTACTTAATTAAGCAAGAAATAACAACTTATAAGAACTCGAATATCAATGGGTGATAAAAAATAAAATGAATATATGCAAACCATAATTTTTCCTTCCTTTTGATCACTTATAAACTCTTCGCCACTATATTTTTTCACTGTATGCAGATTAAAGGGAGAAGAGTAATTCGGATTCTGAATTTCTCAATAGATCAGCAAAGTTTCAATTTTTTTAGTTTACCATTTATTCAAACTATAAGGAAAATAGGTTACCGAAACATAAATTGCAAAGGGCAACCGGAAAACTCAAATTTAAGCATCACATGTAGTAATCAAGATAGTACCCCATCCTGATTTTATCTTTTTATGTATTATGATTAATAATTAAAAAAAAATCGCCATTGAAAAGGAACAAAATATATTACCCCAATCTCTTAGCCATACTAATTGTTCATTTAGTAGCTATGGATGAGCATGCTGTGGACGGCCCACTGAATTTAGTTTAAGTTTGTGTTTGAAAAGATTGTGATTGTTAGAGTCGCCACCCAGATTTGAGGTCCGAATCCGAGAAACCAATAAAAATATGACTCGTTTGCCCATTGAAAAGATTTTACTGATTACTGTGAAACCAGAAATTTCTCGGATTCGGGGGTTTGGTTACGAGAGGGGAAGGGTTTTACGGCATCCCTCTCGCCCGGTCCGTGAACCGGTCTCTACTCAATATTTCGTGGGATTCTAAAAATGTTTGAAATTCAATTTAATCACGAAAATGGGGAATTAGGGATGGGAACCATATAAACAATAATAAAAAAAAAGAATAATGCAAATTTAACGTGGATGCTTGTGCGTGATGATCTACATGAAAATGGAAGATTAACAATAAAGAAAAATTACAACAAATATTTACAAAAATTAACCACAACAGAAATTGTATCACAACTCCAGAAATCATGAACATGAAACTCAATTTGACTTATAATGCGGATTTCGCTTAAAGGAGATTGGCTTCGAGAGATGAGGGGCCTGGAAAGGCCAAACTCTTCAAACCAGTTTGAGCGCTCAAACCTTATTGATTGAGCGCTCAATCCAGTTTCTGGCTTCTGTGATTCTTTGCACTTTCATCCCTTCTTTACTCTTTATTTACAAGATCTAACATCAATAAAATGTTTTTAAAAAAAAATCAAATGAAAATGCATGTGATTGCTCTCATAAATAATGATGAAAAGAAGAAAATCATCAAGTTTAAACAAAAGAAATGCTTGAAAATGGAAGAAAGAAGAGAGTTCAGATCACATGCATAATAAAAAAACCCCACACATGCTTGAGTTTCATAAAATCATGATTCATCATCAAAACATCCAAAAATCAACAATCTGCTCAAGTAGGTAGCATTGAGCGCTCAATCCATTACATGGCTTTCTGATTTTTATTAAGAAAACAGATTCTGGATGATTTCAGGACCATAAAACGTGAGATGAAGGTTTATGAAGCTAGTAAGTCACTGCTTTGCTTTCGAATACTTGATTTTCAAGTATTTTGAGCCTTGATTTTCATAAAATGGTTAGTCTATGCTCATGCAAATCATTTTAAAGTAAAATCAAGCTGTTTTAAAGATTATATGAGCATAATTTAACTATTAAATGATGATCAAAATCCCAGATAAAACTTAAAACTCAAAGAAAAAGCGAATCGCGCCCCAGGCCTGGACTTGGCGCCAAGGTTGGAGGCTTGGCGCCAACCCCCTCGTTACAACTCTGATTTTTGCAGTGATTTTAAACAACTTTCAGACCTTTGTGAGTTCAATGCAAGTATGAAGAACTTGATTAAACTCACTGGTCACCCTCAGATGGACCAAAACAATTGGATTCACATATCAAACTACCTTTTTACTTGACTGGCTGCTTGAACTGGATTGTGGGTTTGAAGATGAGAAATTGTTGGGATTTTGGTTCAGTTTATAGACTGAATTATGTATAGTATGAGGTTGATTGTCAAGAAAAGGCTGAATTTGTGTTTTACAGGTGATTTTGCAGGTGGATTTTCATGGAAGGAGAATGGGTTTGTAGAGAGAGAGAGTGGGAGGACGATTTTCTCAGAGAATTGGGAGCTATGGAGCAGAATTCGTGAATCCCTCATAAGGAGATAGTGGAGGGTTTATATAGAGTGAGTGGAGGGAAGGCAGGAGAGAGAGAGGAAGTGGGTTTGTAGTTTAGGTGTAGTGGAGGGTATTATATGTGTAAAATACGTATAGAGGTGGTTAGACGCTCCACTCTGCATGAAATCTCATGATGAGATACTCTGCAGATTCTTGACTGGTTCAGAGTTGAGCGCTCAAAGCCCCGGTTAGACGCTCCACTCTGCATGAAATCTCATGATGAGATACTCTGCAGATTCTTGGATCGGTTTTGAGTTGAGGCCAAAGCGTAGAGCTTTGGCCAAGGTGCTCCTCAGATTGCATTGAACTCAAGGTCTAAGGCTTGAGCGCTCAAGGTGCTTAGTGGCAGACTGCTTGGTTTAACTTGGTTCAACAATGATTGGGCTGGTTCAGGTTATTTGGTTGATTTTGATCAAATTCAAGTCCTTTTCACAAGTTCTGGGTTGCCATGATTGGTCTGTTTCATCATTGGGTGTGCTCGAGCGCATCTTGGGTTCAAAATCGGGGTGTCTACACATGCATGTTCATTAAGATCGATTTTTAAAAGTTTACACAAACTCCGGTTTTCAATATAATGTGAGATTCACAAAAAAATCACATTTGTACACTTGTTAATTAGAGAGGCTCCGATGGACCTTATAAACTCACACCTCAAATTAAACTTTTTCCCACCTTATGAAGCAGTTTCCCATAGCTGAAGACTTTAAACTCATCATGCATATGGCCACTGAGAAGCTCCTTTTTTTCAATTTTGAGCTGTGTCTTGTGGAACATCAACAGAGTGGCTAAATAGACCATTCTCAAATTTTGTGTGGAAAAGGTGAGAAAAGTAAAACTAGTGGGGGCAGATTATGAAACCATGTTTAAGGGTTAAAACAAGATTTATTTCCAGATCCACTTTCTTTGATCGATGCAACTTTAAATCAAATTACCCTTGAAAAGTGGATTAGAGTACATGTTATTTTCCTATGCTTTACTTTACCACCAAACCTTTGGAATTTTTGACTGAAGGACAATCATATACTTGCCCACAAAAGGCAGATATGTGAGTTGTATGCAAATTAGGCACAAATATAACGAGTAGACCAAAGATTAAGAATTGATCACAGGAGGTTTTAAGAATCAGGTGTGCTTGACTTGCAATAAACATACTTCATACCCGGATCCTTCTGTTCCTTCCATAGTTCCATTTACACATTTTCACTGATTAATCACTATTCTTGCAATACAAAATTAGTTTTTTTGGGACCAAGGGTGGCACATGCCCTCTCCATCCCTGTTAACTAGCCATGTGACCGAAAGAAAGTAAATATGTAAGGCTAATAATCCATCAACAAAAGAATAAAAGCAGTTTAATGATCTATTATATAAAGGGAGCTGATTTTGGGCTCCCTTTTTTGATGCAAGCACTCCAAAATTTAATGAAGTTACTAAACTACCCTTTTCAAAATATAAAAGTTACTGGAGGCGCTCCACCTTAAAATTATCTCCTCATTTACTTGAGACACTCATTTACTTGAGGCATTCCTAACAGAAATATGAATCAAAGCATCTCTCCGTTGGCAGCGGATCCTCTATCCGAAGCTGCTTGTCTTACACCTCTGTCCCACGCCCTTAGTGCTGCCATGTCGCCCATATTTCCCCTCCATTAAACCCACCAACTCTCATAAAGGCATTGTTAACTCAAGGCAATTGTTACTCTTTTTTTTTTTTTGGTTTTGCAATATGCTTTGAATAAAAAAATAAAGTATTTCTACGTACAATTTTTTTTATTTTTGTTTGTATCAAATTAAAATTCTAGTAGAGATCTTTCATTTGATGGGCAAAATTTTTAAAAATTATATACGAAAGTATTTTACATTGCTGGTTTATTGAGTTAGCCTTGTAATCTCCTTCGGATAAAAAATAAAGTAAATCCGTGCATAATTTTTTATTTTCTTTTGCACCAAAATGAACTACCAAAGAGATTTTTAATTCGATTCAAAAAAATTTTAAAAAATTTATACGAAAGTATTTTACATTGCTGGCTTGTTGGGTTTAAATTATTTCCTACAAAAATTTTCAATTTTTTTAGCAATGAAAAAAATAAAAAATTATGCGCACAATTACTTTATTTTTTTATTCGAAAGATATTGCAAAGCCAACTTAGCAAGCCAACAATGTAAAATACTTTCGTATACATTTTTTCAAAATTTTTCGCACCAAATTAAAGTAGTTTAATTTGGTGATTTTTTTTTGCGCGAAAGTACTTTATTTTTTTATTCGGAAGATATTGCAAAGTTGCTCAACAAACTAATAATGTAAAATACGGCCCAGATCCATCCCTCTCTCTCTCTCTCTCTCTCTCTCTCTCCTCTTTTTCTCACCTTTCTCTCTCTTAATCCAGGTCGTCCAAAAAGTGTTTTAATTTGGACGGCCGAGATGTGCGCTTGGGCACCACGTAGGATGGTGCCCGCTCGGCACTGAAAAACCCCTCGTTAACAAAGGAGGAAAATGAGAAGAGCACATTTTTTTTTGGAGTGCCTGAAGTAAACTATAGAACTTGCAAAATGATAGTTTTGGAAAACCACTGTAACTTGGAGCCCCTTCATCAATTTTTGGAGCGCGATTATCAATTCCCTATATAAAATGGAAATCTACTTCCTTTTTTTTTTTTTTTTTCAATCCCGAAAGTTTATCTAATTTTTAGGGAGAGAAGAAACTTGGGACAGAGGAAGAGAGCACGCAGAAAAAATAGAGTAGCAAAAAAAAGAATGATGTTTGCTCTTTTTAAACCGCCATATAAAAAATCTTACCATATTCCCTTAACTAATTTGATTATTTGATTTGAAGTAGAGCTTAAAATTACAAAATCACACCAGACTCCTTAAAAAAATAAAATTATATATATATAATTGCGTTTTGATTTGAAGGAGATTGAAATTGCGTTTTCAAACGCTGAGGAAACTTATTTGAATTGGGGTGGCATGTGGTCCCCAACCGCTGCTTAGCGCTGTCTAGAGGTAAGTCTTACCCCCAAGTTTTGTGATGTGCGGATCAAAAATTGAATACTGGCTGAAGACACGTTTGGTGAAAAAATAGGTACCAAACAGCTCCTTATTTGTGTGTATATGTATATATGTATATATTTTGAACATGTGTGTGATATATTCAATCTTGACAACTTAAAAGAAAATAAAGACATACATTGGAAGTACAATATTACCCTCCAATTTCAAAGTTATCAGTAGATGGAGGACCCAATTGGGATGCAGGGCCGGCCTTGACGTTTGTTTCCCACTTAAATTTTTTTTTTTTTTCAAAGTTACATAGTACAGTACTTTTAGTTTGAACAACGTTAGGTTAAAAAAATGCAATCAAATGTATCCCTTGTTATAATGCTTTATGATGAGCAATCTGATTCAAACAAAACTTCCACTATTGACCTTCTACATCTTCAAGAGTTATTTTTATATAAATTATAAAATAAAAAATTCAAAATAAAAGAATACAAAGATAAACATAAAAATATATGACAGTGGAAATTTGTTTTTTAAAAAATAAGAAAGTCTGCTTTATATTTTGACTATGATTTATGTGAAAAAATAACAATAAACTGTGTTAGCTCGCTTAATTTGTTTTAATTTTCCACCATTGAATTTTTTTTTAAAAATAAATTGTTGCAGTTACTCTTAGTTGTGTTTGTTAAAGGAAAAATATCTAACAAAATAATTGAGTGGTGTGGTTTTTGTAAAATTGTGTATTTAGAGGAAGGGAAAAAAAAGTGCAAAAAATAACAAAATAGAGTAAAAAAGGTGAAAAATGCAACAAAATAGCATTCAAAATATTTATATACAAACTCACATTCAAGCGGATATTTGGCAGGTACATTAACCGCTGAACCAACTAGACACTTCACATCAGTTATTGAAGCTTCAAAATATTTATATACAAACTAATGCCGGTTTTTTTTTTTTTTTTTCAGCCCAAGGGTTGCCGAAACCCAGAGGCTTGTTGAGCTTACCCCTGGACTGGCCCTGTTGGTATGATATACGTAGGGAAAAGCATGGGAAGGTCTAGTTTTTTGGGCAGTGGACGTCAAGCTCCATTAATTTTCAAAAAATGCACCATTTCAACTCATTACTCTCTCTCTCTCTCTCTCTCTCTCTCTCTCTCTCCTTTTTTTTTATTTTTATAATTTTACATTTTGAATTTTGAACCCTCAAATTCTACGAAAGTGCCTAAATCCTAGAGTACCGTATGAAAGTGTATAAACCTAAGCCCTAGGGTACCCTATGAAAATGCCTAAACCACTAAAACTCTATAATAGAAAAGTGCACTCTAAACCTAAACCCTAGGGTATCATATGAAAATGCCTAAATTCTATGGTACTTATAAAAGTGCCTAAACCTAACTCTTGGGTACCCTATGAAAGTACCTAAAATCTTATGGTACCCTATGAAAGTGTTAAATTCTAAATTCTAAATGTACAGTCTAAATTCTAAATGTACAGTGTAAATTTAGGGTACCCTAAACTTTAGGATACCCTATGAAAGTGCCTAAAATCCTAGGGTACCCTATGAAAGTGTCTAAACCACTAAAACACTATAACAGGAAAGTGCACCCAAAACATAAATCCAAAAGAAGAGTGATTGACCTTAATGGTAATTAAAAAGAGTGATTGACCTTAATGGTAATAAATATTTATTTTGTGACCTTAATGGTAATAAACTCTATACGTAGTTTCCATGGATACAAAGACATCATTCAATGGAAGTAATTATTGACAAAGTATTTGGCCTAATCTTTTGTTCAAAATAATCATTGTGGACCTTATGCTTATCAGCATTGACAAGAGGACCCAGGTATTGGTGTGCGGCCTTGGTATGTGCATCTAAGCAGTTAATCGGGGGAAAAAAAATCCTCAGATTTTATAATGGCAATGGACAACTCTGATATATAAAGTACTGATATGAAATCAGGAGCGTTGAAAACACATTTGACGGCTCGGCCGGATACCACACACTAGGGCCACACATGAGAAGGCGCACCAAGACTTAATTTTCAGTATTTAAGGGCATTAATTGATTGGGAAAAAAGTTAGACCTTTGACCTTTTTCTATTGTGTCCATGAGAGGATCAAGGTTGTTTGGATTGTGTCAAAATCTTTAGATTGTGTCATGCATGTTTCAATAAAGAGTTGCGATAAGTCTTCCTATGGTTGAACTGTCAAACTCTTTCATGACTCCGTCCGTTTTATCCCCACCCTTTCCCCTCGTATCTTTGTTAAGTCTCCGTCCTCCCTATCTCACCTCTATCTTTTTAGGTCTCCTCCTCCCTATCTCACCTATATCTCTATTTTTTTATCAGCTACCTCTATCTCTCTCATACAAACTCTGTTGATCACGGCCCCTTTCCTAAGTTTTGTCTCCATCCTTTCCCTTTGCATCTTTATTAGGTCTCCGTCCTCTATTGATCACCGCTATTCCCATGTTTTATTCCCAACCTCTCCCCTTGCTTCTTCATTAGGTCTTAGTCCTCCCTATCTCCTCTCATTATCTATCTTTTTTTTTTGATCGGCTACCTCTGTCACTCTTTTGCACACTTTGTTGATCGCCGCCCCTTTCCCAAGTTTTATCCCCACCCTTTTTCCCTTGCATATTTATTAGGTCTCTGATAAGTCCCCAATATTGTAGATATCCGGGGCTTATCTAGCTCATTTTGCTCACACACACACGCGGTTTTGCACCTTAAATATTTGATATGCTCGTAGTGTTGTTTTTGTTAAGTTACATGTTAAACACACAAATAAGTGCATTTTGAAGCGTTTTGGGAAGCATCCCAAGAGTTCAAGGGCCAAGTGCCCCATGGCATGCCACCACCGGGCCTCAAGATCCAAGAAATGAAGACTCGGCTAAGGCCCGGAAAGTCAAAGAGCCACAAAGCCAAGCCGGTGGGATGAACACCGTGTCTCATGCTCTCAAAGACTCCCGGTGGAATCCGGGAGTGAAAAAGCACTCATGAGACTAAGTGCTCCCCTTCCCGAAGCTCGCACGATGTTCAGAAGTGTTTTGGAAGATGGCCGGTAGCACACAAGGCCAATGGATGGCAAAGAAAAAAGAGGAAACCTCAAATACCTTAGTATTGATACAAGTATTGATACCAGTATTGATAGGTATCAATACCTCTGAAGAAGAAATAGAACAGAACATTGGGTATCGATACCCCCAACCTTGGTATCGATACCCAGGCCTTACGGGGAACATGATGAAGGTAGATATTGATACCAGTATTGATAGGTATCAATACTTGGCAACCCGAAAATTTATTTAACCCACTTGTTAGACTTTCCACATATGGAAACTTACACCTTTTAAGATATTTTTGTGAGAGAGAAAGGGTACGTGTATATATCTCTCCGTCCCTCTTTCTCTCTCTTATCTCCTACACTTTTGCTTAGCTTTATTTTTAGTCAGATTTTGCTCTCTTCTCTCTCCTCCATTGTTGAAGGAGATTGAATCTTTAATTTCTTTAGAACTCAAGTAAGCTTAAGTTGTATTTCATTTTCTCATTTATTAATTGTGTTTGTAATCTCCGGATCTTTAGATAAATCTAGTTTGTTCGTGTTTTTACTGGTTAAATCTTATCTCTCCTCTCCTTGCATTTTCCTTTGAAAACTCAAGTTTTTATGTGTTGTTTGTTAATTTCTTAAGGTTTAAAGTTGTAGGCAAGGTTAAGATCATCATATAAAATTAGTTTTTAAGAATGTATGTCATGTTATTTATTTATTTCAAAATTTTAGTCAAATCTTCTAGTATGTTTTGTGAGTAGTTTACTTAGGCTTGGTCATGGGGTGATTAACACTCCATGACTTAGGTTTAATTCGTTCTTCTCGCCAAATTGCGAACACTTCTTGTTTAATAAAGTCACGGGTTCATCTTTATGTATCAAAATTTGGGTTTGTTAATCTCATTGATCTCTTGTGGCCGAGGGTTAATTCACCTAGGTACAAGTGATGCTTTGGGCGATGTCAATCTAAAAGTTTGTCTAATTGGCTCAAGTACCCTAAACTTTATCGAACATCATTTCTAGTTCAAAGAGTTAGGATTGATTTTATGTACCAAAGTCTAGGTTTGTTAATCTTTTTGATCTCTCGTAGTTAAGGGTTGATTGTGCTTTTCACGAGTGATGCTTTGGGTGATGTCAACCTAGATGTTTGTCAAATAGTTACAAGAATCCTAATCTCAAATAGAGAGGAACGAATTAGCCCAAGTTATGGTTGTTAAAATCCCCTAGACTTAGCCTTGCTTTTAATTATCTTTTTAATCTCGCGTCATTCACGAAGTTAAGTGAATTCCACCAATCAAATCACAAACCAAGTTTGCCGCTTTAAGGCTGAAAACCTACACTTGAAAGACAATTCTCACGCTGGGTGTATTTGGTCCCTGTGGATTCGACCCAGTCTTGCCGGTTATTATGCTACCATTGACCTAGCCCTACGCTTGGGGCGACACCATCTACGATATAATCTAAGGTCACAAGCAGTCTCCGTCCCCTATATTTGACCTCTATAACTATATGTTTGGTATATTTGATCGGCTACCTTTTATCTCTCTCTTACACACTTTGTTAATTGCCACCCCTTCCAAAGTTTTATCCCTACCCTTTCCCCTTCCATCTTTATTAGGCCATTGATTTGAAATCAATAAAGAAGAGAGAAGAAGAAGAAGAAGAAGAAGAAGAAGAAGAAGAAGAGAGAGAGAGAGAGAGAGAGAGAGAGAGAGAGAGAGAGAGAGAGAGAGAGAGAGAGAGAGAGAGAGAGAGTGGTTGATTTTAGATCGATGGCTGCTGTTTCTACTATTGTTGATCGCAGAGATAAGTTTGCATTTTCAGATTAATGGCTGTTGCTCAACTGCTGTTGTTTTTCGCAAGAGAAGAAGCTTGAAAATAACATTTCGCGCATCAACTAATTATTTCCACATAATCTGCCACTGTGTTACTAACCAATCATTCTTCTCGTATCTCCTTGAAACACATTCAACCGGGTCCAACAACCCTCTCACAAGGCCAATATTAACATTTCGCAAGGTTCCCATTAACCATTTAATAGTCTATCTCATTTGTTACCAGCATTCCTTTAATCACCATTTCATTTACGAAATTTACTCAAGCATGTCTAATTATCCTCTTTCAAGTTTTACAAAACATGTCTATCGACTCAAGACAATCCGTAAGCAACAACCAATTAATTGTCATAATACGGTATAAACCACGAGTCCAAAGACCTCACATGCACTTACAACACACACACAAGCCTAAGGATTTTCCAAATGTCACTTCATACTTAACAAAAGTCTCCTCGTATCCCACAGGTACCCACGTGTGCTACAAGTTCTCATATTTTATTATTTTAACCCAATCGTACCCGATACGTACCCAAGTATTCACAAGAGTCCACGTGTCCCTCATGTGTCCAAGTATTTCATAAGTGTCCATCATACAAAATAAGGTTTTGCATATAATCACAATGATATCTACTGAATCCATATAACTCCAAATACCATCATTATGGTTTTCTAGTGACTCAACAAAAAAAAAAAAAAATGACCAAGGTGAAAGTGGAAATAGAAATCACCAGACAATGTTCAATATTTACTAGAATTATCCAAGTGAGATACACTTTTCTAAGTATCAAGGATCCCTTTAGTTTAACTTATCGTACCCGACACACCATGTCTCCAAAACATTTAGCATACACATCTCATTCATTTAAAACATTAGGTTATACTCAGGGCATGCCATATAGGCCCCTTGTCACTTAGGGCAAACCATAAAGGCCCCGTGTCACTCTGAGCAAACCATAAAGTCCCCGTGTCAGTCTTGGCATATCCTATTGGGCTCCGTGTCACTCCGGGAATACCCTTTCGGGCCCCGTGTCATCATCATCACATTGTAAACTTCATTGAATGTTTATTAGTATTGATACGGTGTCCAAAATATCATCTTTGACCTTTATGTCCCAATTTAATTAATTCATCATTCCCATGCTCATCAAATTCACATAGATATGTTCATTTTCACATTTCAAGACCAAGCAACACAAAAGCCCCAAATCTCCTTCGCAATCAAACCTTTTACCCTTATCCAAAATTCGTCATTTCATATATGAATACACTCTTAATTCAAGGTTATTAGTTATAAAACCATCATTTCACACGCCTAAGCAGTGTTTTAAATGGCGAGCGCATTTGCGCTATAGCACATGGCGATGGCGTGGCGACTAGTTTGCGCCATGGGGAGTCATGGCAAGGCACAGAACACAATAGCGCAAGTATGGTGCTATGGTGCACGCCACAAGTCATGGCGCCTGTGTTTTAGCATTTTTTTTTTATCAAATCAATCTCAGTCATTGATTTATGATGCATACTAGTAGTTAATGTACTGGAATATTTCCGTAACTCTTAACCCTACACGTCAGAAGAGAGATCTATCGATCTCATCAGCAGCAACCTTTTAAGCTTCTTCTCTTGCGATAAACAACAGCAGCTGAGCAGCAGCCATCAATCTAAAAATGCAAACTTATCTCTGCGATCAACAACAGTAGCAATAGCAACCATCGATCTGAAATCAACCCTTCTCTCTCCGTCCAGGTATCTCTCTCTCTCTCTCTCTCTCTCTCTTTCTCTCTTTCTTCTTCTCTCTTCTTCCTCTCTCTCTGTTTTCTTCTTCTACTTCTTGTCTCTATTTCTTTTTCTTCTTCTCTCTTTGTTTTCTTCTTCTATTTCTTGTCTCTCTTTTTTTCTTTTTAATCTTTAAGAGTCGAAATCTGGGCTTTTGAGGAGTTTGCCCTGCCTCTAATTTTGATCACATCAACTGCTGCATTTTTGCAAAAAATCAAACAAAAACTGATTCTACACATTTTCTTTTTAATCTATTTTTGATCAACTCATCAACAACACTACAACAACATTAAGATCAAACAGTACAAACTTTAATCTATTTTTGATCAATAGATCAAATAGTGTCTCTCTTTCTTCTCTGTCTCTATCACTTCTTCTTTCTTCTTTGTCCCTGTTTATTTCAATTATATTTATGTAGACGTTGTTTGGTGATTGTACATGTCAAACGAATCTGAAATTGGAAGTAAATTGGACCCTACTTGGAAGTATTGCTCTAGAGTTGATCCACAAAATAATACCAAGTTGAAATGCAACTTCTGCAAAGAGGATAAAATGGTGGTATCACTAGAATCAAGCAACACTTTGTTGGAGGCTCTAGGAATACTACTGTATGTCGGAAATGTCCACTTGAGGTTAAAGAGGAGATTAGGTAGTACATGAATAAAAAGGAAGAAGCAAAAAAACATGTTAATGTGATACCAAATTTCAATGACCTGATGAATGATGAAGACTACGATGATTTTGATGATATGGTCGATTCCAATTCCAACCCCCGTTCTAAGAAGCCTTCTTCTAGTCGTGCAAGCGACTCCAAATCTGTTTAGTCTAAGCCCAAAAAACCAAGGAACATAGGGCCTCTAGACATGTACTACACACCCCATCTAGATGTTGTGGTGGAAAATAGAAAAAGCAAAGGCAAACAGTCAAAAATTGATGAGAATGATCCTTATAAAAAACCGTTGAAATAGCAGGCTCATCAATGTATTGCAAGGTGGTTATATGATGCTGGGATACCTCTAAATGCTGTGAACTATGATAGTTTTGAGCCAATGATAGAGGCTATCGGGCAATATGGTCCGAGTTTGACCCCACCAACTTACCATCAAGTGCGAGTTCCCCTTCTTAAGAAAGAGGTAGACCATGTTAATAAGCTGATGGAGGACCACAAACAAGATTGGGAAAAATATGGGTGTACAATAATGTGTGATGGGTGGACTGACTGGAAAAATAGGACATTGATTAATTTCTTGGTCAATTGTCCAAGGGGGAGCATGTTTATTGAATCTATTGATGCATCTAGCTAGCTATTCACATGACGCAAACAAGAAGTTTGATTTGCTTGATAACTTTGTGGAGCGAATTGGAGAAGCTAACGTGGTTCAAGTTGTAACGAATAGTGCCTTGGCAAATGTGTTGGCAGGTAAGAAGCTTTTATAATTAGAATGTCAAATACAATTCAAATTTGCTATTTGGTTAGGTTTTTTTTAGTTTTGAAAGTTACTAATTATTCTAATTTCTAGTACTACTTCTCTAACACAGCTTATAACAATTAACAGGAAAGTATTTGGAGGCAAAACGACCTCACTTGTATTGGACTCCGTGTGCTGCCCATTGCTTAGACTTGATGTTAGAAGACATTTTCAAGCTACCAAACTTCAAGAAGATGTGGGAAAGAGCAATAGGGATACATGGTTATATTTATAATCGACCTACTTTGTTGAATATGATGAGACATTTTACTAGTACGAAGGAGCTCATTTGCAATTGCTTTTTTGACTTTACAAAAGGTTCATCTACAAAAAGGAAACTTAAGGAAGATGTTCACTTATGATGAGTGGACCAAAAGCAAATGGGCAAAGGAGCCACATGGGCAAATATGTAGAAAAAGTCATGTTGATGCCTTCATTTTGGAGGGAGGTGCACCTTTCACTCAAGTTCACATGTCCACTCGTTAATGTACTTTGGTTGGTTGATGGAGAAGTCAAGCCTCCAATGGGATACATTTATGAGGCTATGGATTAGGATAAAGAAGCTATTGCTAATTCCTTTAATGGAAATGAGGAGAAGTATGAGGTGGTCTTTAAGATAATTGACAAGAGGTGGAATGTTCAATTGCCTCGGCCTTTGTATGCAGCTGGTCTTTACTTAAATCCTGAATTTTTTTACAAAGATCCAAAGGCTTGCAAAGTTAAAGAAGTCATTGCGGGCCTATACCAATGTATGGCAAAGTTGATCCTGAGTCAAACTACACAAGATACTATTTGTACTGACTTGATGAAGTATGAGAAAGCTGAAGGAATCTTTGGGTTCCCTATGGTAATTAGGCAAAGAACTACAAGGGCACCAGGTAGCACCATATTAATCTACTAAGTAATATTCCATATTCCAACTTAATGAAAGTGTTGCACTTTAAATATATTTTCCAATATCTATATTTTGTGTGTAGCTGATTGGTGATCCACATTTGGTCAAGAAACTCCTGATTTGCAAAAATTCGCCATCAAAGTTCTTATCCTTACTTGTAGTTCCTCGGGATGTGAGCGAAACTGGAGTGTCTTTGAGCATGTGAGTATAAAAATTTAGTGAACTTAGTTACTTAATTTTGTTTTGTATGATCATGATTCATGAATTTAAGATCAATTTACATGCAGATTCATACCAAAAAAAGAAATAGACTAGCTCAAAAGCGTCTCAATGACTTGGTATTTGTCAAGTACAATAGGGCATTGAAATGTCGATATGCCAAACGTTGTAAATTGGATCCCATATCCTTGAAAGATATTGATGAGAGTAATGAATGGTTGGTTGGGAAGATGGAAGAGCTTGTGTTTGAGGATGATGATTTGACAGTTATGATGTTGCTTTAGCTGCTGGAGCTGAAGAACCTACGAGAACAACTAGATCAACTTCAAAGCCATCATCTACAATGACAAATGCAAGAGCAAAGGCTCCAAAACAATCAAAAGCAAAGCAGCCCTTTGCCAAAGTCACCTATCTATACGAGCTTGTAGAAGAGGAGGGAGAAGAATACTGGGAAGATTGGGACTATGGATATTTGGATGAGAATGAGGATGGGGCTGAGGATGAGGGAGAAAAAGAAGACGTGGAAGGATACAAATCAAGTGATGATGAAGAAAATGAATTTGGTGTTGATGATTGATGAGGATGATTGATGGGCATGCCTGCATGAATCAAAATTAGATTACCATATTGTGGACAGTCAACCTCCATGCCAGTGGTGTTTGATTTGAAAATAGAGTCGCCACCCAGGTTTTTGGAAAATGGTTTGGGACCTGAGAAACCAATTTGAAAGTGATTGAGAAGATGATTCGTAAAATGATTGGAAAACCAGAGATTCATTTTGGATTCGGGAGCTAGGTTACGAATGGGGAAGGGTTTTAATGCACCCCGTTCATCCGATTAAAAATCGGTCTTTACTAAACATTTGTGGGATTTTTATAAAGTGTTTTAGTGCTAAACTTTAACATATAAACATTTCAAATCAAGTAAAAGCAGACGATAATAATGAAACACAAGCAACTAGTAGGTAATTTACAATAGACATGCGAAAATCCAGAGCTTAAACTATTCATGTGAGGTACTGTTCAAAATCTCAGTTTTTACCAGAAAAGTGTGCTGTGCGACACACTAGGTGTACTTTGTGGTACAGAAAGTATGCCGTGCAACACTGCTCATCAATCAAACGGTCAAATTTTTAAAAGTGTCGTACAACACTCTACATGTACCGTGCAACACTGTTTCCTTTACAAACAGTTCAAACTTTGGTTTTCAAAAATAATGAAATGCAGATGCATACAAGGTATGAAATACAGTTAAAAACAAACCATTTTGAGTGAGAAGATAGTGTGTTTAAGTGGGAAATGTTCCTCATTGAATCGCTCCGTCCGAGGTGATGTTTTCACCGTACGACGCGATCGAGAGGTATGAAATAGAACTGATTTCAATGTGATATTAGCATTCCAAGCATGGAGATGATATTGGGGATCCTTTCATACTTGGTATCCCTCCCCTCAGGGTACCAAACTTAAGAAATTTGGCGAAACAGGATTATACATCGGTTTTGAAACTCTCGGATTAAAACTCTTTCTTGGACCTTTGATCACAGCTTGAACCTCTTCTGGACTCCAACTTCTCTCTGATGTAGCAGCAAGGATGGTTGAATGGCTAGGACTTGAACAAATTTGGGATGGCGACCTCACGGGTTTGGACTGAAAACAGAGGGACTTGATCTTTGATTGGGTTTGTTTTGGAAAAGGGGATTAGATTGATTTTTGGAGGATATGAATGAGAACAAGGATGGTTTGTAACCAAGGTGATGTTTCTCGACAGAGTTTATAAGTAGAACTTCATGGTTTTTCTTTCAAAAAAAATTCTTCTTCTTCTTTCAAACCGATCGGGATTTATAGCCATGGGGAGAACTTGATCCCCAAGCATTCTTGGTGTACACTCAAAGTTTGTAGGCTACCAGGAGTAGGCTTTGCTGCTCACACGAAATCATCATAGCAAAGGGGGAAGAAATGTCAACAATTTGAGCTGCAGGGAACTCTGCAAAAGCTGTGTGACAAGTGACAGTGTCGTACGGCACATCTGACCGCCAAAATTCAAAAAGCTGTTGTACGTGACTTGGGCTTTGCCGTGCGTGAGAGATGAGTACCGTGCGGTACTGTTGACTGAGTTGACTTGGAGAATTTCAATCCGAGAGTTCTTCCGGGCATTTCCTCTCATCATTGGGGATTAAAATGTACGTGAGTGTCTCATTTTGGGGTGTCTACACGTATCTGTAATTTTGTTGTCCCAAAGCTAAACGTTTATATGTTAGCTTTTTATGGATTTTATGTTTTGCTTAGCATGTGGTGGTTCAAACATTGAAATGTTTATGTTTTATGACATTTGAATGTTTTAAAAGCGTTTGCTTGTGTTGAAAGTTATGCCTATATTAGAATTCTACTCTTTATAATAAAGTGCACCACAAGTTGCTATGGCTCGTGCCGTGCCGTGCGCTATTGCTCTTGGGGACCATTGCACCTTGGTGCGCCGTGAGCCATTTAAAATATTGCGCCTAAGTGCTACATAGGTCCAAATATCAAACTAATGACCTCATTAGTTCAATCAAACAATTCCACAAACATAATCTACCGAACACAATACATTGAAATTCCACGCGGGTCACATGCCCTTGTAAAATCCATCGAACTCAAAATATCTATCAAAACAGTCTAATATTTGGTATAGATCATAAGAACACATTAATATTTATCCCTGATTTTCCTGGAATTTTATACACAATATAACCACAATTCATATCCAAACCCAGAAATTCTATGGCAGGAAGAACAAATTTTCAGCACAATAGGCTTGTGTTAAAAAATTCATCAAAAATTGCATACTCAATATTTTTCAATGATTCCAACGCTAAAACATCACTAAATTATCAATGTTTAATGTCCGTGAGGATCCATAGCCAATAAACCTTTTAACTATCACAAAATAGACAAAATACGCAGCCCTCCATAACCTGCCCAGATTTTTGGATTTCCATAACACATCTAGGTGCGTGAATTGTTTAAAAATAAACTCTCCATATTTTGCTCCAATATTTGGACACAATCGGGTATACTCGCATATGTACATCAAATAAAATTTTCAGAAAATAAGGAGATGATTTACTAGGTCTAACACACCAAAAACCAGAGACCACAAAACCCAAATTCAGCAGAACAGTGAAACAGAGCACAGCTCGGTGTGCAATTTTTCTAGACTTCGTTTCAAGGAATTTAAATTTGAAATTTTAACACAATGTGTACAACTCATAAGCAAACATCCTAGAAAATCTGCGTAAAATTTGAAGCTGTAGAGCATTGTCTAAAAATTCAAGCATGTAAACTTCAAAAATCTCGGTTTCCACCAAACCCAAGCTCCCACACGTGATTTCCAAGCCCCAATGGCGAATATAAGAAATGTAGTTGAAGGATCTATGGTGGGTTTGAGTATCTAGTGTTGATTTTTTGTAAGAGCTCAGGAGAGAGCTCAGGAGAGAGAGGTTGCCAAGAGGTAAAGAGGAGAGGGCCAGTTTGCAGGTGAAAAGGGGAAGAGAAAAATGTGTCTCTCTCTATCTCATCCATTAAATATGTTATGCATATTGCACCTAGCACCCCTCTATTTTCAAAGAGTGTCACATTAGCCCCACACTTCAATGTTTAAAATATATCCCCACAATTCTTTAAATTTATATCCGAGATAATTAAGTTCAAATTTTCAAATCTTTACACTATCTCAATTCTAACTCTATATTTTTTTTTATCTCTTTGATTGGCCATCTCTATCTTTCTCCCACAATAAGCTATCAAAACATCTTTCTCCCACACTTTATTGATCACCACCCTTTCCCAAGTTTTATTAGCACCCTTTCCCATTGCATCTATATTTGGTCGTTGTCTTGCCTATCTCACCTCTATCTCTATCTTTTTTTGATCGGATACCTCCATCTCTCTCTTACACACTCAGTTAATAGTTGCCCCTTTCCCAAGTTTATCCCCACCCTTTCCTCTTACATCTTTATTAGGTCTTCGTCCACAGTATCTCACCTCTATCTCTATTTTTTTTGTTTTTTTAATCGGCTACCTCGATCTCTCTCATACAAACTCTGTTGATCGCCGCCCTTTCCCAAGTTTAATCCCCATCCTTCACTTGCATCTTTATTAGGTCTATGTCCTACCTATCTCACCTTTATCTCTATCTTTTGTTGTTTTTTTATCGGTTACCTCTACCTCTCTCTTAAACACTCCTCTACCTCTCTCTTAAACACTCTGTTGATCTCCGTCTCCGCCGCTTCAGCAAGTCTTATCCCTACCCTTTCAAGTTGCATTTTTTTTATAGATCTCCATCCTCCCTATTTGTCACGCTCTCAATTTTTAACATAAATAATTAAACTCTTCCTCTACAGAGTATTATTGAAATACACTTTACAATTGCATGAAATTAAGTCTCATTATAAATTTCATTACACAAAGCCAAGAACTACATCGGTTCCCATTTCCCAAGAGAAAATGTGTCCAAATGTATTGAGGTTATTGCACCTTTCCATGTAGTCAAATAAAAAAAATGTAAATACAACTCTGATTTCTAAAGATGAGAATTTGCTGATGAAGAAAAACACTTTCATGCCCTGCTTCAGTAAATGTCATGCACCACTTGCATCCCAATTCATGTTACTAGGTTGTACCTGAAAGACTAAAACAGCAAAGGGGTGAGCAGTCACTTCGCTCAGTAGGGATCCCTTTTATACACAATCATAATCGTATTAACATGAGATATAAAATAAAGTTAACATTCACAAATAAACCTTCAAACTAATCATTTCATAACACTATAACAGTAACTAGCAATGATTCACCACAAGTCACCCGTGCACATCCCTACAATACAAACTTTAGATAACTAACCATCAAACTTTTATGAGGTTTTCTTTATAAGATTTGTAAATGCCAAAAAGAACATAGTGAAAGAATAAGAAATCGGGACCCACATCCTCAAATGAACTTCAAACACAATGCCCCAATTTACCGATTATAAAAATAACATGTCCCGCATCAACTAATTATTTCCACATAATCCACCATTGTGTTACTAATCGATCATTCTTCACATATCTCGTTGAAACACATTCAACCGGGTCCAACAACGCTCTCACAAAGCCATTATTAACATTCCGCAAGGATCCCATTAACCACTTGATCATTTGTTACCAACATCCCTTTACTCACCATTTCATTTACAACATTTACTCAAGCACGTCTAATTATCCTCTTTCAAGTTTCACGAAACGTGTCTATCGACTCAAGCCAATCCGTAACCAACAAGTAATTAATTGTCATAATACGGTATAAACCATGAGTCCAAAGACCCCCACATGCACTTGCAATTCACAAACAAGCCTAAGTATTTTTCCAAATATCTGGGTGTCACATGATTCTCAACAAAAGCCTCTATGTATCCCATAAGTACCCATGTATACTACAAGTCCTCATGTTTATATCACTTTAACCTAATCGTACCCAATACGTACTCAAGTATTCGCAAGTGTCCAACTCTTCCATATCGTAATGTGTCTCTTTCATTTTAGTTTCAAATATAGTAAATTCCTTGCAACACGTCCATAGGACGGACGGAGTATCATTCCTAGCAATACGTCCAAAAGACGGCCCCAATATCATTCCAGGCTATCTTTCGGCCCTGTATCATCTTTAACTTGGCCAAGACATAATTCCTCGCGACACATCCATAGGACGGACCGAGTATCAATTCCTAGTGACTCGTCCAAAGGACGGCCTTAGTATCATTTCGGGCTACCTTTCGGCCCCGTATCACATGTTATAAGTTCACATTATCATATGTTTTAGAAATTCCTAGCAACTCACATGTAAGTGGTCCTAGTATAGTTTCGGGCATCGAGCGACCCCGTATCCATCATTATCATTCCGGGCATTTACCGTATCCATCATTTTCGTATTGGGTGTTGAGTGACTCCGTATCATCAATTCAGACACTTATTTCACTTCTTTGTATCCAATATCAACACACGTATCCATAACATGTCCAAAATAACATCTTTAACCTTTGTGCCCCAATTTAGTTAATATATCGTTCCCACGCACGTCAAATTCACATAGGTATGTTCATTTTCACATTTCAAGACCAAACAACACAAAAGCCCCAAATCTCTTTTGCAATCAAACTTTGTACCATTATCCAAAAAAATTCATTTCATATAAAACCATCATTTGACACGCCTAGGTACTACATAGGTCCAAATATCAAAATAATGACCTCATTAGTTCAATCAAACAATTCCATGAACTTAATCTACCAACTGCAACACATTAAATTCCACATGGGTCACACACCCTTGTAATATCCATCGAACTCAAAATGTCTACTAAAACGATCTAATATTTGATACAGATCATAAGAACACATTAATATTTATCCCTAATTTATCCCAAATTCATATCCAAACCAAGAAATTCTATGCAAGAAGAACAAATTTTCAGCAGAACAGCCTTATGTTAAAAAATTCATCAAAAATCGCATACTCAATATTTTTCAATGATTTCAAATCTAAAACATCACTAACTTATCAATGTTTAATGTCTGTGAGGACCCATAGACAATAAACTTGTTAACTATCACAAAATTGACAAAATACACAGCCCTCTACAATCTGCCCAGATTTTTAAATTTCCAGAACACAGCTTGGTGCGTGAATTATTTAAAAATAACCTCTTCATAATTTGCTCCAATATTTAGATACAATTTGGTATACTCATATATTTACATCACATAAAATTTTCAAAAAATAAGGAGATAATTTATTAAGTCTAATGCACCAAAAACCAGAGACCACAAAACCCAGATTAAGCATAACAGTGAAATAGAGCACAGCTCGGTGTGCGATTTTTCAAGACTTCGTTTCAAGGAATTTAGATCTAAAATTTTTACATAACATGTACAACTCATAGGGGAACATCTCAGAAAAGTTTCGTAAAATTTGAAGGTGTAGAACACTCTGTAAAAGTTCAGGCATGTAGAGTACGAATTCAAACATATAAATGACAGATTCATCCATAACACAAACATACAAATGAAGAGAGAAGAAACCCCTACCTCAAATGTACTTGAGCTCCAAATCCAAGCTCAAACCCAAACCCTCCATGTGAAACCCAACTGAAAATGCACAAACTCGTGCTCCAAACGGGTGTAGATGGCAGATTTATGTGAATATCCAAGTGGGTTTTGAGTGTTTGAGGGTATTTTGGTGTGAGAGTGCGAGAAATCAAGAGAGGGAGAGGAGTGGAGATGGCCGGCTGCCATCGGAGAGGGAAAAATCTGATTTTCTCTCTCTCACTCCTTTTATTGAGCCAAAACCCTAATTACGCTTCACACCCCTAATTTCATGTAAGTATTACAACAAGGTCCAAAACTAAACATTTTTCCACATTCACCCACCCGTAAACACTTAGATTAAATTCTTCAAAGTTTCATAATATTATATATATAAACGCCAGTTATCCAATCCGGGATCCCGAATTGGAGGTTTTTTGATGTTTTGAAGGTTTTAAAACATGTTTTTGCATGATTCAAACCGTCCAATGTGTTTAAAAAGTGTTTTCAAAGGTCCCCACGAGAAATCATCCAAAAAAATACCAGAAAGGATTTGATCTGAGCAGTTTTTCACAAAAACCGCAAATACAGTTTTACGAAAAACTGCTCGGATCAAAGCCCTTTCAGGTATTTTTTTTGGATGGTTTCTCGCGGGGACACTTGAAAACACGTTTTAAACACATTGGACGGTTCAAATCATGAAAATTTGATCCTGAACTATGAGTCTCGGACCTAGGGATCCCTCTCTCTCTCTCTCTCTCTCTCTCTCTCTATAGGATCCCGTTTTACTAAGGACTCCCACAAACTCATAATTTGCGGACCTCATGGATTGGGGTTGAATCTCGACAATCCGAACCGCTCAATGTGTTTAAAACGTGATTTTAAGGGTCATCGCGAGGATTCATCCCAAAAAAATACTTGGAAGGGCTTCATTTGAGCATTTTTCGATAAATTATATATGTACGGTTATTATGAAAAACCGCTTGGATGAAGCCCTTTCGGGTATTTTATTTTCGTGATTCCTCGCATTGGCTATGGAAAACATGTTTTAAACACATTGAGCAGCTCGGATCATCGAAATTGGGTCCGAAAAATAAAAAAGGGGTGGTCCTCACGGAAGAGATCTTTGAGGGAGTCCTCAATAGATCATCTTCCTATATATAGGTGGATTTTCTAGTCCACACTCCTTGATTTATGGAAAAAATGGGATTTTTTTGTGTTGCAAATTTTTTTTGGAAAATCCGATCCGTCCAATGTGTTCAAAAGGTATTTTCTAGAGTCCAAGCGAGAAATCTTCAAAAAAAAAAAATACCGGGAAGGGCTTCATCCAAGTAGTTTTCGCAAAAACTGTATTTATATATTTTGCGAAAACTGCTTGGATCAAGCCCTTCCCGGTGTTTTTTTTTGAAAATTTTTCGCGAGGGCCCTTGAAAACACCTTCTGAACACATTGGACGGATCGGATCGTCAAAATTTTTTTTGTATAAAAAGTCCGGAAATTAAAAGTTCGGATTAGAAGTTTACTCTCTCTCTCTCTCTCTCTCTCTCTCTCTATATATATATATATATATATATATATATATATATATATATATATATATATATATATAGAGTCCCGATCCAATTCGGGAATCCCGGATCCAAGACTTCACTTTTCCGATATTTTTTTGAAAATCCAAGCCGTCCAATGTGTTCAAAAGGTGTTTTCAAGTGTCCACGCAAGAAATCTTCAAATAAAAAAATACCGGGAAGGGCTTGATCCGAGCAGTTTTTCGCAAAATTGTAAATATACAGTTTTTGCGAAAAACTGCTTGGATCAAGGCATTCCCGGTATTTTTTTAAAGATTTCTCGCTTGAACCTTTGAAAACACCTTTTGAACACATTGGACGGCTCAAATTTTCCAAAAACAATTTTTAAAAGCATCAACACACCAAAAAATCTCCAATCCGGGATCCCAGATTGGATAATTGGCGTACATATATATATATATATATAAGCTCCACTTTCTATCCGAACTCCGAACTTCCGGACCCTTCATGATCCGAGCATTTTTTTTTGACGATCCGAACATGTTCAAAAGGTGTTTTCAAGGGTATTTACAGTTTTTGCAAAAAACTGCTTGGATCAAGCCCTTCCCGGTATTTTTTTTTTTGAAGATTTCTCGCGTGGACCCTTGAAAACACCTTCTGAACACATCAGACGGTTCGGATTTCCCCAAAACAATCTTTTACATGAAAAACTTACATTTTTTCTTATTTACAAGATGTCCTTGCTAGAAAATTTGTCTATATATATTACACAAAAATTTTGGGTCCTTACAAGATCACACTTCTATCTCTAACTTTCTTTGTTTTTTTATCGGCTACCTCTATATCTCTCTTACACACTCTATTGATCGCCGCCCTTTCCCAAGTTTAATCTCCACCTTTTCCCAAGTTTAATCTCCGCCCTTTCCTATGCATTGTTATTAGGTCTCCGTCCTCCCTATCTCACCTCAATCTCTATCTTTTGTTGTTTTTTTTCTTTTTTTTGATTGGCCTCTCTCTTTCTCTTACAAACTCTAGTGATCGCCGCCCCTTCCCCATATTTTATCCCTCTGCCCTTTCCACCTGCATCTCTATTAGTTCTTTGTCTTCCCTATCTCACGTATATCTCTCTCTTTTTTTTGATCGGCTCTCTCTCTCTCTTACAACACTTTGTTGATCGACGTCCTTTCCCAAGTTTTATGTCCACCCTTTTCTCTTGCATCTTTAATAGGACAATGTCCTCCCTATCCAACCTCTATCTCTATCCTTTTTTGTTATTTTGATTGGCAACCTTAATCTGTCTCTTACACACTCTGTTGCTAGCCGCCCCTTTCCCAATTTCTTTCTCCACCCTTTCCCCATGCATCTTTATTAGGTTTCCGCCTACCCTATCTCACCTCTATATCTATTTTTTTTATTGGCTACCTTTATCTCTCTTTTACACACTCTATTGATCACTATCCTGTCCCAAGTTTTACCCTCATCATTGCCCATTGGATCTTTATAAGTTCTCTGTCCTCCCTAACTCACCTCTATCACTATCCTTCGTGTTTTTTGATACGCTACCTCTATCTCCGTCTTCCACACTCTGTTGATCGCCGCCCTTTTCCAAGTTTTATCCCAACCCTTTCCACTTGCATTTTTATTAGGTCTCCGTCCTACCTATCTCATCTCTGTCTCTATCTCTATCTTTTGTAGTTTTTTTTATTGCTACCTCTATCTCTCTCTTACACAATTTGTTGATTGCCGCCCCTTCTCCAAGTTTTATTCCCACCCTTTTCACTTCCTTCTTTACTAGATCTCGGTCCTACCTATCCACCTCTATCTCTAAATTTTTTTTTGCTTATCGGCTACCTCTATCTTTGTCTTACTCCCTTTGTTGATCGTTGCCCCCTTTCCCATGTTTTATCCCCACCCTTTCCTCTTGCATCTTGATTAGGTCTCCGTCCTCCGTATCTGACCTATATCTCTTTTTTTTTTTGATTGGCTACCTCTATCTCCCTCTTACGAACTCTGTTGATCACAGCCACTTTCCCAAGTTTTATCCCTGCCCTTTTTACTTCCACCTTTATTAGATCTCAGTCCTCCCTATCCACCTCTCTCTACAATTTTTTTTGTTATTTTTATTGGCTACCTCTATCTCTCTTTTACACACTCCATTATCACCGCCCTTTTCCAAGTTTTATCCTCATCTTTTCCCATTCCATCTTTATAAGGTCTTCGTCCTCCCAAACTCACCTCTATCTCTCTCCTTTTTTGTGTTTCGCTTGGCTAACTCCATCTCTGTCTTCCACACTGTGTTGATCACCACCCCTTTCACAAATTTATCCCCACACACTCCTCTTGCATCTTTATTAGGTCTCCATCCTCTGTATGTTGCCTCTATCTTTATCTTTGTTTTTTTTTTATTGGCTTCTTCTATCTCTCTCTTACACACTCTATTGATTGCCACCCCTTTCCCAAGTTTTATCCCCAACCTTTCCCCTTACATATTTATTAGGTTTCTGTCCTCCCTTACTCACCTATATCTCTATCTTTTTTTCATTTTCTTGATCAGTTACCTCTATATCTCCCTTACACACTCTGTTGATCGTCGCCCATCTCCCTTACACACTCTGTTGCCACCCTTTCCACTTCCATTTTTATTAGGTCTCCATCCTCTCTATCTCACCTTTATCTCTATTTTTTTTATTGGCTACCTCTATCTCTTTGTTACAAACTCTGTTGATCGCCATCCTTTCCCAAATTTAATCCCTACCCTTTTCACTTGCATCATTATTAGGTCTCTGTCCTACCTATCTCACCTCTATTTCTATCTTTTTTTATTGGCTACCTCTACCTCTCTTTTAAACACTTTGTTGATCTTCATTCCTTCCCCAAGTTTATCTCTACCCTTTCCACTTGCTTCTTTATTAGATCTTTGTCCCCCTTAATGCACCTTTATCTCTAACTTTCTTTGTTTTTTTATCGGCTACATCTATCTCTTTCCTACCCACTCTGTTGATCGCTGCCATTTTCCCAAGTTTTATTCCCACCCTTTCCCCTTCCATCTTTATAAGGTCTCCATCCTCTCTATCTCTATTTATTTTTCTTTTTTGATTCACCACCTTTATCTCTCCCTTGCACACTCTGTCGAATGTCGCCCGTTTCCAGGGACGGAGGCACACAGGGGCACGGGGGGTCACGTGCCCCCCCCTCCTCAATTTCAATTTTTTTATTTTAACAAATAACGAAAATCAAATCTAAACAAAGAATAGAGGAGGAGAACGCTGTGAGAGAACGAAGTGTAACTGATGTTCCGAGCCGATACTCACCAGTTTGGTGGACTGGTGATTTTCTTCTAATGAAAACAGCCACAGACGAGTTGTGCTTCACAGATTCTGTCCATGGCGATTTTCTTCAGACGAAAACAACAATAGACAAGTTGTGCTCGTTGAAGAAACGGACTGGTTTTTCTGCTCCAGTAAATTATTACACATCCTCCGGTGTGATTAAACATCATGTCTTGCGCGTTCAAACACTAAACGAGAGAGAGGTATGAGAGAATCAAAGATGGGTGGTAAATTTTTGGTGTTTGTCTTGTCATGATCTAGATCTTTTGTTGGGTTTGGATTATTGAAGCTTTTCTTCCCTTCTCATTTTTGTTCTCTTTTGAAGAAGATGAAAGAGCTATGTAGAAATGAGAGAGAAATAAATTAATAAGTACAAATGAAAAGGCAAAGTTCCTTGGGTAAAAGGACTCATGTGCTTTGGCAGTGGATATGGCAGTGTGCCAATAAATTGAGGACATGTGTTGGCAGACGGCAGTGCTGGTAAGATATATAATTTGTACCATTGAATTTAGAGGTGCTTCTAATCATTTTATCAAATTCATGACCATTACACCCGATTCCCGTTACGTAACGTTTGATACTATTAAAACTGTTACCGTTACGTGTCGCAGAACCGGTATTTAAAACCTTGGATACTGCTATTTAAAACTATGTATACAATATGCTAATATTGCATAAGGTGAAAACTAGTTTTATATTGTTGTGCTACGCTTTAAATTTTTGTAAAACTGGGTAGAAATAGGTGCCCCCACTGGGGGATATTCCTAGATCTGTCCCTGTCCCCACCCTTTCTCTTACATCTTTTTTAGGTCTCCATCCACTCTTATCTCAGTCTACCTCTATATTTTTTATTTTTTTGATCAGCTACTTCTATCTCTCTCCTACACACTATTGATCGCCACCCAATTCCCAAGTTTAATCCCCACCTTTTCCCTTTGCAGCTTTATTAGGTCTTCGTCCTCTATTGATCGCCGCTATTTCCCATGTTTTATCCCCACACTATCCCTTTGCTTCTTTATTAGGTCTGTCCTCCCCATCTCCACTCTATCTCTATCTTTTTTTATTTTTTTGATTGGCTACCTCTATCTCTCCCTTACACACTCATGATGTGAAGTCAGAGAGCATCGTTAGTTTTTCAAGGAGATAACAACTGCAAATCAATTATTGCAAAACAACTACTGCAAATCAACTACTATAAATCAACTATTGCAAACCAACTACTGCAAATCAACTGCTACAAAACAACTACTGCAAATCAACAGCTGCAAAACAACTACTACGAATGTGCTGAACAATGCACAGTGGTGCAAAGGAGATACAAAAGTGAATGTACTACCAAACAAACCAAATATACTATCTTATTGCAATGAAAAGCTTGAAAGATTACAAGACTGATGAAGGGTTTATATACGCTAACCCTAATAACCCTAGCAAAACTTTAAAAACATAAAAAGGACTAAAATACCCCAAACATAAAAGATAAGTAACAGTTTAACTAAAACCCTAAATTATACTTCACATAGACCAGTTGCTAGATTTTGTTGTTATTTTTTTTTATCTACTTGCAATGCTTTGTAGATAGCCCAATTTGGACCCCAAAATAACTTTAAGTTGTGGCCGGTAGGCTCACCAATGATGGCATGGATTAAAACATGCCTCAAAGCTTCGAACAATGCTCTTTATACTCAAAACTCAAAAGAAAACCTGCTCAATAAAAACCCTAGCATACACCATCTTCTTGTACATTCAAAACCCTCTTTTTTTGATATATAATATGTCTCAATTTGTTTTAAAATGAGGGAGATGCGCACGATTTAGTAAAATGACTTATTTTCTCAACCTTCTAAGGATACAATAGTTATAGATTTTGATGTACAAATTATTTTAGATCTAAATATCACTTTGGTTAGAAAATAGACTTAACAAGCTTTCTAACGCTTCAAACCAAGGGCAAAACGGAGTTTGATAGCACCCGGGGCAGCCTTGTGAAGTTTTGGATTCTGTGCAGTCGAACTAGGGCACCTGGATTCAACTTGGGTGCCCGGATTCTCTTGGCACCTGCCAAATTTTTCAGGGAATATAGCAGGCGAATTCATATGTTTATTTGATTCTGATAGTCCCAAATGCTCCTCCCTTGTCCCCTTGTCCTTTTCTACTACCCTACATCTATATAAACCTCCCTCCCTCTCCATTTCTAGAGCTAGACTTCCATATCCTTCATTCTTTCTTTCTTATTAGCCATACATCCACACTCACCCTCTAGCAAACTAATTTTCAGTTTCTATACACCTCCTCGAGTTAAAAACTTCAAAAATCTTTTAAGTTACCTAAAAAATCCTTCACAAATTTCAAAGCCTTAGACCACCACTTCTACTCATATTTCTTCACACTCGAAATCTCCTCCGTAATATTAAATTTTCAGTCCTTGCACTCCCTCAAATCAAGTCCAAAAATCCATCAAAAATCTCAAAAATACCTCAAATATCCTTGCTTCAAGTCTTAGCCTATTCATTTTAAAAGGTCAATTTCTAGTCTCAAATTCCAGTCTACGCTGCTATTTTTCATACTTCAATCAAGCAAAGAGTATTGTTCAAGCCCTTTTTGTCACGCCTCATCCCCGGATAGCGCCTATCCCGACACGACGTGTGGTACCTAGCCGACAAGACCAATCCACAACTCAGCACAACCGCAAAGTAAAATATTAAATAGTTCATTGTATACATAACCTAAAAGAAAATCCTACAACATGCAGTGGAAATCTAATGTATATTTAAAAAAAAAAAACAAGATTATACAGTTTTATCCTAGGCCTGAGAATAGACTCTCTTGGCCAAACAATACTGCAATTAACAAACACAAAACCATGTCTCGACCCGTCACTCGAGCAAGGTACTACGACACAGCAAAACTTGTAGTAGACACCGACTCTACACTTGCAAAACTAGAACCCAGATCGGATTCAAGGAGAGTATGTGAAACATAGATGCAATTCACAAGAGTAGAGCACTAATCCACAAATATAATCACTAAAATTGATTAGTCAACATCAAATCCAAAAGAGCGGCTCTAAGCCACATATATTGGCACTTACGCCATTGGCCCAAGGCCACAGCGCATCCGCCACGTATCGGCACTTTTGCCCAATTCTGGCCCAAAGGCCCCATTAATGGCACTTATGTCACAATTTAATATCACAAGTCATTCCAAAATAGCACATGTAATCATTCATATAGGTGAAACATCAGTTATGACCAAAGATAGCAAATCATCCATGCTCAAATGCAAATAAAGTGCCACAATCCGACATTCCAACACCCTTGCGGTCCACGAATTTACAGAGTTAACCCTCTCATCCACATATTCCAATATTTTTACCACACACCTTAGACATATACAGAAACACCATATTAATAACTCAGAATTTTCAAAGCTATGCAACTATTTCTAATCAACTAACGATTGAGCCAAAATCCTGCGGCAAAATCTGCCAAATAGATTCACAACTAACTTCAAATTGAAAACTGCTATTACTGGAAAATAATTAAGCTACAAAGCCTATCAATTCTTAAAGCTTCACGAGTCTACTTTCCAAAGCCACAAGCGGATCGAAATTCCAAGCTTCCTAGACCAAAATATAGCCATTCTCGTATGATGCGTAGTGCTGTCAGTACGAGTCTACTTTCCAACGCCCTATTAATAACTCAGAATTTTCAGAGCTATACAACTATTTCTAATCAACCAATGATTGAGCCAAAAGCCTGAGGCAAAATCTGCCAAACAGATTCACAACCAACTTCAAACTTCTAACTGCTATTACTGGAAAATCATTAAGCTACATGGCATATCAATTCTAAAACCCTCACGAGTCTACTTTCCAATGCCACAAGCGGATCAAAATTCCAAGCTTCCTAGACCAAAATATAGCCATTCTCGCACGATGCGACAGTGCTGTCAGCACTGCGAACTCACAACAGCAGCTCGGTAAAACATTTTTTCATATTTTCTGTGCTTCGCATAAAATTCTGAACATTTAGCACAGCATATACAACATGGGTAGCTACAGTAAAAATTTCAGAAAATTATGCATACAGGAACCACGACTAAAAATTCATTGAAAATCATGGTAGATTCAACCTCCTTCGACACCAATCTGCTCAACCACAATCTGTATGAATTTTATGAAATAAAACCCATATCTAACGTGAATAAACAAGAAAACCCTTCTAAGCTTCCATCAAAATGGTTTCCAGGAGTATATATATATTCCAACCAAAAATCTATTCTTCTCTAGTACAAAAACTTGAAGAGAGAAACATGTAATTTTACCTTAGCTTGATGATCGTAGGAAAATCCTTCTGAAAATTGAAGATCAATCCTCTCTATCTCTCTCTCTCTCTCTCTCTCTCTCTCGGTTGTTCCAGGAAGACCAACCCCTTCAGGTTTTGTTTTTGCTCCCTTCCGCTTAACACACATGCATCTAGAGATACACTACTAACCCTTCCTGTAGAATTACACGTGCACACAAGCACTGTTTATTTAATAAAGACTAAACCCTCTAGTTTAAGGAATCACATTTAAGCCCGTATAAAGAGATTACCTTCCTATTGCCTTTTTTTTTTTTTTTTAATAAAAAAAATCGAGTCTCACAAGTACCCTAAAACGCAGTCCACAACTACAAACATATAAATGAGTTGGCAAGCATTACATATAGAAAATGCATAAAATATTTAAATATACTCGGGGTGTTACATTTTCAAAGGTAAAAATTGGCTATAAGCCATCAATTTGGTCCTCTGATGGGATCCCCAAAAATATATACTGGTGAATAACAAACGGGGAACACATTTACAACAAAATCAAAATTTTTCAAGAACTCGTAAACTGGAAAGAACTTGGGCGCCTAAGTTGAACTTAGGCGTCCAAATTCAATTATGATCATTTTGGTAAAAAATCGTGCTTTAATAAAAATTTTGGTTTAAGTTCTAATCTCTTCACTATTTTCTCTTAGATCATTTCTGCCCAATTCATCCGGATGATTTCAGAAAAAAATATTCCATTAAAAACCAATTTTTCAATCAAAGCTATTTGGTTTTTGAACCATGGGATGTATTTTGTGCTTTAAGTTGTATCTGGGTTTTGACCCTCAGGTATTGGGCTTTATGCCTTTGGGTTTGGGTCTTGATTTGGTAATTGTGCTTGTTACATTTTCTTGCCCCTATTAGACTTGTTGCTATGTTCGTTTACAAGTTTTGAGCCAGTTTTGATTTTGATGACATCATCATTTTTCTCATTTCTCTCTCTATCTCTCTCTACTTATTACACCTGCTTACATCATCAAAACTAAACTAAAACTCTAAACCAAACACATCTTTTCAAGATTAATAAAGATTTTATTCTTAAAAAAAAGAGGGGCCAAACCTAAACCTGAATCCATACTCAAACTCTCCCCAACTAATAGATTTCTGGGTTTTCGCGAACCACTGATACCATTGGATTCCTTTTTCATCCAAATGCATTACAGCCAATTTAACCTTCTGATTTTCTTCCACTTAGTTGAAATCAAAGAATCTCCCACATTTATATAGCCATCCAGCGGGGTCTTTTCCCATGAATTTGGGAAAATTAATTCGTGCAAATCTGGTTTGGACTGAACTAGAAGATCATGATAGGTTTTCGTGCTGGCTTTGTGCAACTTCTCGTTGGGGGTTTACCACTTTGGTGGCAATCTGATCGTACTTAACACCCATCGCTAGAATCAGATCCTTGAGTTCTTAGATCGAATTATCTGTACTTCTTTTCAACCGTCGAATTGCTTCCTCATTGCGCTTCTGTTCTTGGGATCTGGTATCCATGGCGACGGGTTTCCAAGGAAAGATCTCTGATACCACTGATAAACTTGAGACTTATGGCGGTTGGTAATGGCGATATGTAATTGAAATTTAAAGGAAGAATTGAGAGAGAAAAGGAAAGGAATTCATTCAACTTCACAGTTGAACTCTCGTCCACTTGGTTAACAACAGAATTTGGAATGAATTACAACCATGCATCTAAGCTACTTCTTTTATACTACTACCACAACTTTTATGACTGATTTTCCCGCCCAAAGGCAGTTACAAACTACTCCTAATAGAATAGTTTGCATGGGAGGAAGCACAAGGGGATTCCCCAAATCAGACTCAGAGATGGAGCCAAAGAGTAAACCAAGGACACAGAGGGAATTGTGCAAAAGTCTGGAAAGGTAGAATGGTAATTACACAAAACGTATTGAAAGACCAACAGGCCCCAAGGATAAGAGAATATCCACGAGTTTACCAAAAGGCAGCCTCCCAATTAAGATGGTAAAACTGGGCAAATTGGCCAAAAAAGTGGCTAACCACAAATTGGAAACGTTCTCTTATATGCAGTCTGGGGTAGAAAGATGGCTAACCATCAAATTGGAAACCTTCTCTTATATGCAGTCCCGGGGTAAGGATAAAACTGTTAAGCTAGCTTATATGAAGGGTCACTACTCTTGAGGACTGTGTAGAGAATTAATACGGTAGCCTTTTGAAACATGGATTTGGATTGGAACTATAATAAAGGTTTTGGACCTCCATAGCTAGAATTATTTATATCCCTGATCGAAGTGCCTTGAACAGATCGATTATTTTTGAGAATTTCGAAATTGATGGCTTGATGTACCATTACACGTCAAACAGTACTCAAAGGACGTAGTTTACCTATATGTGGAAAAGGCTGTAGTGCTGCTTCGCTACTCTTGCTTCTTCACCTAATTTTTCGGTGCTTTGGATAATGCTCAAATTCGGTGTACCTTTGTTTCATATACTCGCATATTTTCCTTGACAGATTCTTGACAAACTATGCCAAAATTTTGGTGGAGATGTGCTGCAAACATTATTTAATACAGCGAAAGGAATTGCTGACTGTTCACCAGAACACAGATACTGGATTAGGAGATTCATTTCAGACGAAGCATTAGCTGCAGTTTAATCAAATATCCTTTTTTAGAAGTGGTTGTTAGAATATAGTTCCTCACTTTCTAACTTTGGTTCATTAACTATTATCACTTGTTCATTCATTCATCTTAGTGGCTCAGGCCATTAACACTGTCCTGTATTGTCGCTTATGACAGTGTCGTTACCATGCCAAAATTATCAACTAAAACAAAACAATTACAACTACTCCACAGAATAGTGGCAAAAGTTCAAGTATCATTCCACAGGGACAAGAACAAGTCTTTTGGTTTCAATCAATTTCTACTTCAATTCAAGAACAAGATTCAAGTTTTAATTTTGATTCCAAAAACTAAGAAAACTGAAAGTGAACTTGGATTTGCAAGACAAGTGGGAAAAACTCCAGGGATTCGATTTGGTTTCCTCCTCATAACATGATTTTGCTTGGTTAAGAACTTCCATTAGAATCAAGATATCCACGAGTACTCGATTGACATAAGTTATCATTACCTAATACAAGTTGTCTTACTAGTACACACCGTAACTAAGTACGGATTGTCTAATAGCACATATTGTTTTACAAGGTATAGCCTATCTCAACCAAGTTTGTGAATGAGTAGCATAAACGGTTGTATGAACGTGTTTGAAATCTAAAATACAAAAATACTTGATAGGTAGAAATAAGAGACATTCAAACCATTCATTGAAAATGAAAGCATTCTTAAATCATACAACCAAAATTCAAAAGATTGTTCTTAAAACAATACAAAATACATGCTACTTGGAAAGAAACTTTCATCTGACCCTAGAAGTGAGGTTTGGGCAGCCATGGAAGGAGAGATCTTCAAGCTCTTTCAAATAGACTTCATCGTTTCTTCAATCTCCTCCTCCTCCTTCCCTTGTTTTTTTTTTTGGGTGCAACCTTGTTTTTTCTTTGCTTCACCCTTAAGTAATTCTAAAGTAGCTCTAGGGCAAGTTGTCTATCCAAAACTGGCCCCCAAAAGCTTTTATGCTCAGAGCCGGAGCTAGCTCTTCAGAGTTTGAAGAGTTAAAGAAATCTGCCGAAGTTGGCTAAATCTGTCTAGTGAGAAGGGTGAAATCCATCTGGACACATGGACTGGACGGATGGCTTGAGAAAATAATTCGAGAGCAAACATTTTGTGTCTAGACACATTGGAGGCTTAGCTGGACACATCGACTGCTTCATTATGACAGATCGCATCTTGAACATGGCATCCTCGCTCCCATCTTGGCTTCCATCACAAGTTCTAACTCACTCCGTTTAGCTTCAAACCCAACATAACCAGCTTCCAATATGTGAAATGCACGTATAAGTAACCAAGTAGCATCAAAATAGACTTAACAAGCATAACTTAGGGAGCCTAAATGTGAACATTTACGCTCTTATCACGCCCCTCCAACTTACACTTTGCTAGCCCTCGAGCAAAGATAAACAAAGCTACAACTAAGTACTACTCCCACTCTCGTATGGACACACTTAGCAAGTATGACATGCCCTTTAAATCACCAGGCGGCCCCAGTAGGATGAGTAAGGTCTCATGAGGGGTTTTAGCAGTGACTACCCACTAAACATGCACGTACGAATTCCCTTGTCCATTCCATATCGACTCAACATGCCCACAGAAACTCAAGCAAGCACCTCAAAGAAGCTAACAAATGCACCACAATGATATAAAGAGTAAATGAAGTTTAATACACTACTAACTCACAAGTAATCCATCAACACCCATACTTGGCATGTATGTGAATCAGCTAACATGTACACAATCCCAATATCAAAGCAAGTGATTGCTCAAATTTCTATTAGGACCATGTTTCAACTCAAATCTCACCAAGTTTTTGCACTCAACAAATGAAACTCTTAGAAACTTGCGCAATTATGTACTCTCACATGTGTGCATGGGGAGGTAATGTAAAGCCAAAGTATTTGCACACAAGACCTTGAAAGACGCTAACAACAATAAAGATACAGTCTCATGAATGGAATGCCAAACACTGGAAAATATATAACTACCACATTACAACACCCTTCCATCAAACACACAAGTCAAGCCATGCCACACCTAGGATCATTTAGGACTTTATTTTCGGTCGTAATGTAAGGTAGGATAAAGTGTACAAGGCTAGGGTGGAAAAAATATAAGTCTGAGAATAGGCAAACGGATCACACAAGGCAAGAATCTTGGGCTTAATGTTCAATGGTTAGTCCCATTTTTTCTTTTGCCAACTTTTCCAACTCATCCCCCCACTTCAATAACACCACCCTTGTCATTTCAATTCAATTAAAACCTCTTTTGCTCCACACACTTTGAACAATAAACATTTGATTCCCTTTTTTTCATTTTTATTTTGATAATTTTTCTTTTTCACAAGGGAACACCACCATGAAATACAAATACTCAACCGGAACTCCCTTTTCTCTCAATTTAGCCTTTCAACTCATTCATTCAATGCCCTTATTCTCAAGACATTTGGCCATGGAGCTTAGCAAGGAATTTTTTTTGTTTTGGAAGGCTCAAAATGGCGAACTAGGGAGAAGTGTATACAAAAAGACACGAACAAGCTCAAATGACAAAGATGGCCTAAAACCTTTCCCAAACATGGCATAACCCTCCAAGTGCACAAAAGTTCAAGATAAAGGTGTGTAATGTGGCAAAAAAAATGGCGATTCCGGCATTCAACCAAACAAGCAAAGGAATAATGAGACTAAGCAACAACCATTGTGGGCTTCCAAGAAAATTATGTAAGAGTAAAGTGAAAATACCCTCCAAAGAAAGGATGGCTCTAAAGCTCACAAAGGGTTAAAAGTCTCCACATTTGTCCCTCAAGGTTTCCAAGACAACCACAAACTCATCAATCAAGACTATGAACATGCTAGCTAGTGTGCAGTGCAATGTACCGAGTATAGAAGCCATGAACTACTTTAATAAGAACTAGCATAGTAAACTAAGATACTAACAATAAATCAAAGAGGTGCATCTACTAACTCATGCTCAAATACCCAATGAACCCATGCAAACTTGCCAACTTTCAATGAAAATAGACAAGGGATCCAAGTATCCAACTGTTTTTTTTTTTTTTTTCTTCTTCAACGTTTTTGGTGTTTTTCAAATTTTCCAATGTTTTTAGCTTTCCATTTTTTCATTTTTTTTTCAAGATTTTTAATTTTTTTTTTCATTTACGAATAAGGAAAGAAGGAACTACTAGAAATCCAACATGATACCCCTCCCCCAACTTAAACCAAACAATGTCCTCATTGGATTTGGACCGTAAGAAGTAAAAAGGGGACAAAAGAAAGTAAAGAGAGAAGGAAGGATATCACCTCGGGGAAGTGACTAAACACAAGCATACTAAAAGAGCAACAACCGGCTCCATGGCAGCATCATAGACCTGCAAAGGTTAGTATCCAACAAGCAAACAAAATGCAAATATAGAAAAGACACAAAAAAAATGAAAAACTCAACACACGGACACTGTACAAGACATCACCAATCAGCAACACACTAACCCTCATCATCAAAATGCAAATCCTCATCACCACCACTCCTCACACCCTGTCTAGTATGGTACCATGCCTCTGGATAAGGGGGCAAGAAACACTCCAGAATAGGAGACTGAAATGGAGGTTGAGGTGGTTGGCTCATGGCAACACAGAACATGGATACCAAGTCATAGTGATTGTGCGCGGACGTGGACTCGACAACATTTAAACGCTGGCGCAAATCATCATGGGAAGCACGCATGTTCTCATATTCCTCATAAGACATGGACCAAGTATGAGAGGGACCCGAAACAGGAGGGGGAATCTGAAGAGGAGGCGGATTGACTTGGTGATGTCCCTCCTCAGCCCCGTCCTCCGCTTCGGGTAACGGTGGATTATTGAGACCGTGCTTGGCTCAAGATGCTCTAATAAGCCGTAAACTCAACTCCCAAGCGGTCGTGTTCACAACTGTGAATGGTGCGGGGTCAATTTCCTAATCATGCACAATCCAATATGGTTCCTTTGATCCATCTTTCCTCGCGATGGCATCAGAGCACAACAAGATATCAGCAATTAATGGACCAAAAAGAATTGAGCCACTATCAGTGTGGGACTCTAAGAATTTATTCATTTCATCAAGTACCAACCCCGCAACGTGTAAGAAACCCCCAGTGTGAAAAGCGTATAGGGCACTCATTTCATCAAGTACCAACCCCGCAACGTGTAAGAAACCCCCAGTGTGAAAAGCGTATAGGGCACGGAGAAATAATTGGCGTCTCTCGTCTTTGTGACTCGTAGGAAAAACTTTTTGAAGAACCGAGTCAATAATCAAGAGGCGATGATGCAAGTCAACGCGGCGACAATAAGAATATTGGTAAGTTGGACCATCTCACACCGCCACATTTAAATCATGAAGATCCATTTTTTCTATGTTGGTATCAAAAAATTGGCGTGTGCGACGCCCCTCCCGTTGAATAACAGCCGCAATGACTGAGCGTGAGACTTGGATTATCCACCTTGGTATACAAAGTTTGAGAGTTAGAGTTGGATTTCTTGTAAGCATTCTGCCCAAACGTGGGTAAATTGGCATCCAAGGGCCATAAAAATATTGCATCAGATTAACACCCATTTGAAGAACACCCCAATTGGCCTCAGGGCGGTCTCTCAACAGTTCCATTGAAAAGATCTTAGGTCGAATAAAGTCTCGATGGGCCATATCGACTCCAATAACATTAGGATCAGTAGCTGGGACCTCCTCTCCCTCGCTATCACTGACTACGACCTTACTTCTACGTTTATCATTGATGACCCGGGAACTACTCTCCTTTGCCTGGCCGTTGCGTTTGGCCTTGGCCGTGGACTTGGCACGAGTACGTGAACTCATTGGGCTTGAAATGCAATGCTTAGAACACACACAAAGAAAATCAATCTAAAAACAAACCATTTAACTATCCCAGAACTAACTTAATAAGCATAAAGTAATACATGAAGAAAATACAATAAAAAACACAAAAGAAAAGAGTACCCAAAATGTTCGCCGGAGCTCCGGCGAAGAGTCACCCGTAAAGTGTCACCGGTGAGCAACCAAACTACGTGCGGTGAAAGCGCACGCTCCAAGAAGTCCAAACCCGTTGGTGTTTTGGCGAGAATCCGATCCGGTGGCAGAAGATCGTGAAAAGAAGGCGAAAAGTTCACCGAAAGTAATGGAGGAATCCGGCACCGTAGAGGGTTGTCCGATGAGGTTTGTGCATCCGGGAGAGGAGAGGAAAAGATGGTGATGATTTGTGAACGACTGGACGAAAGATTGGTAGTGATTTATTAGGAGGGTTTGACGGTGGGTATGGAGTGAGAATCTGGAGTGAGAAGGTGTTGGGTAGCGAGAGAGAGAGAGAGAGAGAGACAAGGTTAGAAAATACGTGAAAATGAAACCTGTGGACCCCAGTGAGCTTTCTGTCCAAACCCTTAAGCTAATTCCATCCGGACCTTATAGTTTCAGATCAAATCTCAATGATCAGAACCGCTCAATATGTTTAAACCAAAATTTTAAGGGCTCTTGTGAGACATCAGTGAAAAAAATATCGTAAATGGTTTGATCCGAGCAATTTTTCAAAAAATTGTACACATATAGTTTTTTTGAAAAATTACTCGGATTAAGTCTTTCCTAATATTTATATTTGTTGATTTCTTGCAAGAGCCCTTAGAGACACATTTTAAACACATTGATCGGTTTGAATCGTCACGATCGGAACTGAGGTGTGAACGAAGTCTGCACTTTAAGAGTTGGATTGGAAGTTTAGTGGTGATCCCCTGTTTTATATTAGTATTCTCCAAATTCTGAATCTGTCCAGGGGACTCGCAAATGTGTCCATGCGATTGCTTGGAGCCCTTGGACATATGGATTGAAAAAATTTCCCGTGTGGTAAACCTCGATGTGTCTAGACGGATTTAACATTCCATAGGACAGATATACTGGACGCATGGCTTGAAAAAAATTTCCGAGACATGAATAGTGATTTGTGTAGACGGATTTTGACGTGCAACCAGACAAATATTCTGGATGGATGGCTTGCCAAATTTTTGCGAGAGCTAAAAATTGATATGTCTAGACATTTTTTTGCGTACAACTAGACACATCTAAGATACACAACCATTCACCTCATGGGCCAACAATAATCATATAACCCCAAGGATATCTCCAGGACCTCAAACCCTTCCAAAATCAAAAAATACCTAACCTTCACTCCGACACACTTCAACACTATCACCCCGTTTGGATGCTGGAGATGTTTAGGGTGAATTTGTAATGAGGGCGGATTTGAAGGTGGATTTGTAATGAGGGTGACCCCACCTCATAAGAAAGGTGGATTTGTTAGTGAGGTGTTTGGATGGTATTTTGAGAATGGAGATTTGGAAGGTGGATTTGATAGGATAAGAGGTCAAATGACGTCATTGCCCTTATTTTATTATTTGAATAAAGAAGATGAATTAATTTGTTAATAATTACAGTAAATACATTAAAATTACAGAAAATACATAATAAATACAAAGAAATATTTAAACCATATAAAATGGGAAAAAAATCGGGTTTTAAAATTTAAAAATTAATTAAGAATTGAAAATTAGTTAAATTAACAAAAGACTCTTTTTTTTTTTGGTTATTTGAATGGTGAGTAGGTTATATTTTTTAATTTTTGGTTGGATGGAGAGTAGATAGTGATTAGGGTGAATGCTTGGTAGAGTGGTAGATAGGTGATTGAATGGTGGGTTTGTGGTTGAATGTTGGATAAAAAAAATCCCTATAAATACAAAAGAAACTCATTTTGGTATTACAAGCAATTTTGAAATTAGAAAAACAAGTGTTATGGTTATATTTTTTTATGTCACAATGGCACGCCGGGGTTGGAGCGAGGTGGAGGAAGAAACTTTGTTCTAATACCTTACCTCCCTCGTAGATGAGGGCATTTGGCAAACAAATTTTGGGTTTCGTCCTTCCTATTAAGAAGTTTTGAAAAATATGATGCAAGTTTCTTTCCCTGGTGGTGGTATTAAAAAAATTCATATCGAACGCAAGATTACCCAATGGAAGCGAGATTTTGTCTACGTCAACAAGTTGCGTCAAATTGAAGGGTTTGAATGGGATGACACTGAAAAGAAATTGGTAGTGAAAAATGAACAAGTTTGGAACAATTTTGTGCAGGTAAGAATTCATCCATTCCTTGGCTTCATGAATAGTATCCCTAACTTTTTTAAATCTAACTTTGTTTTTTTTTTTTTTTTTATAAATTTAGGGTCATCCACAATCTACAAACTGGAATGGAAAGCGATTTCCCAATTACAGTCGATGGTCCTACTGCTTCACACCTCAAGACGATGGGGAAAATGAAGATTGAAGTTGTCCGAAGTTTTAAAAATTAAGCTGAATGTCAGAGTTTATCTTTATGGAAGAGAGTGTCTTTATCTTTGTAATAAAGTTCATAATGTATTTTTGTATTAGTAATAACTTTGCATTTCAATAGACGGTTCAATCTCCATAGTACATACAAGTACAAGTTTACTCCGAATCGAACAAAAATGCCAATAAAATAACAACCCAAAAAACCTAAGAAAAAAAATTAAAAGATACAATAGTTTTCCATGAAATGGGCATATTGAACCACCATCACTTTGTGTCGATTGTATGTCTTTCACCCGAAAATTTTCTGTATGAAAATTGACCTGCCATTCAGAAATATAAACCAAAACAAACAAGAAGTGATATAATTTGAATTATTTCAATTGCACAATAATTTTTCAAGTATGTATATTAGGCTCAGATCTTTCATTGATCGACGAGCATTGCACAAGTTGGCTACAACTCATGTTGCCAAATGGTGATTAAACCCTTGACCATCATAAACTGTCGTGCCAATGCTAGTGCATTGCCATAAAAAGCATAACTTTCATTCGATCATCATTGCCTTTAAATAGGACGGCAACTCACAAATGGCAAATAACATCACTGCCATTATAAATAGGATGCCAAGTTACAAATTAGGGCTATATACATGTATTCATAAAGATACAATTTATATGGTTAAATATGCAGTTTTCTGGGCTATGTAGCGAAAGCCAAATGATGCCAAAAAGGCTATACTCATTTGTGGCTTCACACACACACACACATAGAGACAAGAGGAGTCTCGTGGCTCAAAAAAGATTTTCTCCGTCACAATCCATGACTTGGCTATAACATTATGTTGCCAACGGGTATTGTCGGTTGTCATAAGTTGTGAAGCCATATACCACAGTAAAAATTGAGGTTCATTGGCTGTCATGCATTATGTTGCCAAGCATAATTCAATAAGTAAAAATTGATTTTCAATTTTTTCATCATAGCCACATAGCACAGTAAGCTGAATCATACCCCCCAAAAAACTACAAAATAGCCCAGAAATTGCATAACAATGCAGAAAATTGCATAAGAGCCCAACAAAACTGCACATAACAGGCCAGAAAACTGCAACATAGCCCAGAAAACATATTCATAGAGCAGAAAACTGCATAATAGCCCAGAAAACTGCAACATAGCCTAGAAAACATGTTCATAGTGCAGAAAACTGCATAAGAGCCCAGAAAACTGCAACATAGCCCAGAAAACATGTTCAGAGTGCAGAAAATTGCATAAGAGCCTAGAAAACTGCCCATAACAGCCTAGAAAACTGCAATATAGCCCAAAAAACATGTTCAAAGTGCAGAAAACTGTCCATAATAGCCCAGAAAACTACAACATAGCCTAGAAAATATGTGCATAGTGCAGAAAACTACATAAGAGCTCAGAAAATTGCACATAACAGCACAAAAAACTGTAAAATAGCCCACAAAACTGCACATAACAGCCCATATAACTACAATATAGCCCACAAAACATGTTCAAAGTGCAGAAAACTGCATAACAACCCAAAAAACTGCACATAATAGGCCATAAAACTAGAAAATAGCTCAGAAAACTACATCATAGCCTATAAAACTGCAAAATAGCCCAGAAACATGCATATCAGCCCAAAAAATTGCATCTTAGCCCATGACAGCCCAGAAAACTACATAACTGCCTAGAAAAGTGCATAATAGCCCACAAAACTACACATAAGTGCAGAAAACTGCATAACAGCCCAGAAACATACAAAATAGCCCACAAAACTGCAGATAACACCCCATAAAATTGTAATATAGCTCAGAAAACTACATCATAGCCCATAAAACTGCAAAATAGCCCAGAAACATGCATAGCAGCCCAAAAAATTGCATCTTAAACCATAACATCCCAGAAAATTGCATAACTACCTAGAAATGTGCATAATAACCCACAAAACTGCACATAAGTGCAGAAAACTGCATACCAGCCCAGAAACATACAAAATAGCCCACAAAATTGCACATAACACCCCATAAAACTTCAATATAGCTCAAAAAACTACATCATAACCCATAAAACTGCAAAATAGCCAAGAAACATGCATAGCAACCCAAAAAACTGCATCTTAGCCCATAAAATTGCATAGCAGGCCAGAAAACAAGACTAGAATAGTGCATGACAGGCCTGAAAATTGCATACATGACCAAAATGTCCAAGATATATCATGGACCTCAGAGCTCAGACATTTAAACATCATAGGTCATCAATTTAAACCATCAGATCTCAGAAAATTGAAACCATCGGAGCTCAGGAATCTAAACAATCACATCTATGAAATTTTAACCGTCAGAGCTCAAGAATGTAAACAACCATCACACCTCAAATTTGTAGCTCACACATACACATACATATACACATACACACACACACACCCAAACATTAGAGATAAAATTTGTAGCTCATATAAATGGCTTAGAGATTAGATTTGTAGCTCACATCACCCCTTTGGGACAACATTATGTTGCCAAATGGCTTTTTAAGCCATTGGCAACAATAAGTTGCACTGCCAAGTCGAGTGTGTCGCCTATATATTATTGTGCCCTAATTTCATCATTGCCATTAGAAACCTGAAAATGAGACAAAAATCTTCATTAAGAAACATGCATAAACAAATACATAGTACAAGCATCCAAAACACATAACAGTAGTACGAGTAGTTAGAGTTAGTTAGAGTGATTACAGTCATCCATAATAGTAGTAGAAATGTTTTTTCCTTCACCCACAACCCATTGAAACAAACTCCTACACTTCACTTTTCTAACCGAAGTCCTAAGTTGTTGGACCAAGCTTTCCTTGCAACATGTTGACACAATGTTGCCTATATGTTCGGGGATGCTATAGAACTCCTCAACCCTTTTATCATTTGCCAAAATCTTTGCATTCGCGGTTAAGATGTTGTCAACATCTAGATTAAGCTTCTCAAGTTGGCCAAACACTCCACCTCTTTTATCTAACATTTTTTGGTCGAACCCTACGGCGTCGACGAGCTTTGCCATGACCTCTTTGTTCCCCGCCAAGTAACTTACAAAGGCATTAGTAAGTGCCGCTTGTTTTACCTTGGCCTTTGACATCTTCTTAACCTTCTAGGGGGACGGCAACGGAAGCGTTGGGAGTGGTGGCTTTGACATTACTAGTGGGGGTCTTTGGGGTTTCATGAAGGTGAACCCCTTCGGATAGGTCTATGAAGCTACCACCTCCAAACACGAAGTCACCATTGGCAAACCATGGCGTGTAGCAATCATTGGTGCCAACAAAGGATTCCTCGTGGACGACTTGTTCCATTCCATCATCGTCTCGAATTTGAGCCTGATCCTCCGCCATTTCACCAGTTGCCCTATCTTTCCCAAATAAAATTTGCCATTGTGGGAACATGGGGAAGGCTTTCCCATTCATTCCATTGGCTTTGGGATGGAACTGCACATGTTAGAAGCATAGAATTTGATTAAGCAAGCACTTACAATCTTCGTAAACGTATACATGAAAAGGTTGGAATAAATTACCTTCACGTAATCATCCCACACATCCGGCGAATCCACAACTACGGCATTAATGTCATGGTTCCAACTAAACCCGCTTAACCTTCGCATATCGGCAAGCAACCCATACTTCTCCTTCCAATTTTTTACCTTCGACTCTATGTTTGGGGTAGCTCTTATGTTTGTCCCGGGCAACATCTTGTGGAGTAAAATCTCCACTGCTCCGAAGAAGCCCGACTTGAAGCCATTTTCGGCTTTCCGTTTGACCCCATCTTTGAACTCTTCAATCATGCATACAAGAAGGGCTTCCTCCTCCTTCGAAGTCCAAAGCCTCCGGCTTTGTTTTTCCTTCGAAGTCCCATCATTCATCTATTTCTTCCCCTTGCCCTTAGATTTGGACGTTTGTTGGGAATCCAAAGGGTCCATTAAGCAATTGTTTTTAAGTTTAATTATTTGAGTTGGCACAAGAATTTTTAGTAACAAACATCACATAATCGAAAAAGTAATTGCATAGAAGAAAATCGGGAATTAAATGGCATAAAATCCACATTCAAAATTAGTCATTACATGGAAAACATGTCTATCAATAAGATTACAAGACAATAGTAATTACAATGATAAAACTTATAACTACTCCCCAGTCAGACCGTTAGCTAACCAATGGTTGTACATTTGAGTTGCCAAGTTATCTTTCATTTGGGTCCATTGGTTGGTTGGCTCAATGCTGTCAATGTATTCATCTGGTGGGACTATATACACAGTGGCCTGTTCCCAAGCAGTTTATTGTTATTCAATGGGATCAACTTCCATTTCACGCTTGATAAGGTTGTGGAGAAGGCAACAGGCTGTAAATATGCAACATTGAGTTATAATGGGATAGTAAGAACAAGATCTCAATATTGCAAATCTCATCTTTAAAACCCTGAAACATCTCTTAACCACATTTCGAGCGCTTGAGTGCTTCATGTTGAAATACTCCTCCCGGCTTGCGGGTTGGTGCCCTTGCCTCCAAATGTTAATGTGGTATCGTTGACCCCTATACGGGGCTAACAATCCCAGCCCATTTGTGTAGCCGGCATCGACGAGGTAGTAATGACCTACAAAACGCATTGAATTCTATGTGATTACGTTGGGAAAAGTGTGGAGGTATTGTGTTGTGTAAATCAAAGTTATTATAGTCATGTACCTTGTGGAATTCTTAACCCATGTGGCTTTATCAACACATTGCGAAGCACTCTCAAGTCTGTGGTGGATCCTTCCCAACCAGAAAATGCGTATATAAATCTTAGGTTTCGACTACAAACTCCTAAGACATTTGTCGCGTAGTCTCCCTTCCTTGACCTATATCGTGCCCTGTCTTCCGCTGCTAGCATGACAGGTACAAAGGTACCGTCTAAAGCCCCTAGACAATTCTGTTACAAAAACATTTTAGTACTGATATGTTCAAGATAAGGTAAAAAGTGAAGTGGGCAAATTTATATGCAATTTGGTAAGTGAGTTTACCTTAAACCACTTCCACCTACTATCCGGCTCATTAACGGGAATAGGTTGGGGATGATACCACAATTGATTGTATAGTCACAAGACCACCAACAAACCTGCATTGAAATGCCTACTCACTGTTTCCCCCGACTGCACGAAATAGAATTTTGTTGGCCTATTCTTGTTATGGTGCGCGAGGATCCACAAGAAAATAGCAACTCTTTCAACGACTGTGACGTTCCTAGAGTTTTGTAAGCGTCCTTCCTCTAATAAATGACATAACCTCATGAATGTATGCCTATTTACTCTCAATTGGTCGTGGCAATTTTTGTCATCACCACGTACTAACCTATTAAGGGCATTTAACTTGATTCTGGTAGACATTAGGGTTCAAACGAAGACGGGGCTTTCGTCGAATCCTTTCGTCCATCAAGTTCTTAATTAACATGTATAGCATGAGAGTAGTATTGACTACTCTAATGAAATATACAATTGCTATCAAAGCATTAAGTTTTTCCTTCTTCCTTTGGTCACGGTTCATTAGTCTTGCTATCTGTTTTGTAAAACAACATCTTACGAAATTAGGGGGTAATCCAAATCAATTTAAATTCAGCAAATAAGGCGAAATATTTGTCGGCTTTAAGCTTGGTAACAAATTACGCCAATCTCTAAAACCAAATGAATGCAAACAAGAAATCCGGACAAAAATGAATAACCAAGAAACATGATTGACACTAATGAATCATAATGACATATTACGCCAACTATAAAATGCCCCAAATTAGCACAAAACACACTCATCCACCATCATTAGGGCACAAAATAGAAGCACACTGTATAATGAACCAATTAGGGCAGATCAATAGGGCAAAAATCATCCATAAACCACCAGTAAACTGGGTTTTGTAATAATTTTTGTGGGCTTCGAACATACAACATTATTTACAGGATAAATCAAGCCACCAATCAACATGGGTTTGTAACAAACAACATCCACAAAATGTAACAAACAACATCACAAAATGTAGTCCAAAACCCCCAATCGATCCAGAAGAAGAACTGGGTTTTCGAATGGGGTTTCGAACAACCATCATTTTTAGGGCAGAAAATTAAGCCCAATACCTCAAATCGATGATAAACTGGTTTTTCGAGTCACAACCTCCATGGGTTTCGAAGAAACAACTTCAAAACAGATCGAAATTGGTTTTTTCGTACCTGAAATAGGTTGAAATCGAGTTGATGAAGATGAGAAATTTGATCGAGTGCTTTGTCGCCTCTTTCTCTTCTCACTGCCGAAACCCAAAAACAATGAAACGTAGCCACAAAAACACCCAAATCACTTGGATTTGGAGGGGTAAAAATGGCAGACAAAAACCCAAATCCACCCTCGTTAGCCAATGACAAGGTCAGGCTTGTCGTTGGCATCTCTAGGTGCCCCCTGATATATACTCCAAACAGTGCTCCAAATCCAGCCTTTACTTTTCCATCCAAACGGGGTATAACCGTGGGCCCGGGATTGTATATCCGGGTGGAGCTCAAATCCAGGTTCCGAATCCCCCATCCAAACAGGGTGTATAGGAAAATAAAAAAAAATAAATAAAAAAAAATAAATGACACCTATAAACATAAAACTGCGACACAACCTTGCAAATGGTTTTGTGAAGTCAGATTCCAAAACACCACATGAAAATGCGGTACGGAGTAGCACCATTTGCTATTTTTTTTTAATGATGCATGAAGCTTGGGTTTCCTCCCAAGAAGAGCTAAGTTTAACATCTTCAAGCCACACGCCATTAAGCTCATTTAGGTGGAGTAAAAGGGATCCACCAAGACAATGGATCTCACAATTACACCATCCTCAATTTCATCCATGTAAGGCTTAAGTCTTTGGCCATTGACCTTGAACGTCCAATCATCGTGTGGATTGTGGATTTCTACTGCTCCACGGGGGGAAACTTGACTAACAATGGAAGGATCATCCCATCTTGATCTCAATTCACCGGGAAAGAGTTTCAACCTAGAATTGAAAAGCCACACTTTTTTACCCGGCTCAAAGGACTTTCTTGAACGTGCTTGTCCAACTCACTAAGTTGGAGCCTCCTATGGGAACCGACAATGGCCATATCAAAATTGAACTTCCAATTAGCCCACAATGGCCCTATGCTTCAATTCCACCGGCAAGTGACATGTCTTACCAAAAACCAACCAATAAGATAGGAGTCCCTACACTATTCGGTAAGCCCACAACAGTAGTCGGGATGACCAATCTTTGCGGTCGGGATCTTTGCGGTCGGGCTTAACCGTAAGTATACACTTGATTTTCCTATTAGATACTTCAACTTGGCCGCTAGTTTGGGGATGATAAGGTGTTGCCACCTTATACATTATGGAGTATTTCTTGACTAGGGTCACAAAATGCTTGTTAAGGAAATGGATTCCATCAACACTTATGATAGCATGTGTATATCCAAAACGAGTGAAGATGTTATTTTGAAGGAAACAGACCACCACATTGTGGTCATTTGTTTTGGTAGCCACAACTCCCACCCATTTCGACACAAATTCCACCACCCCCAAAATATACTTGTTCCCATAAGAGGAAATTAATGGCCCCATGAAGTCAATGCCCCAAATATCAAAAATTTCAACCTTAAGGATTGGATACAAAGGCATTATGTCACGGCAAGACATATTGCCAGTTTGTTGACAACACAAACAAAGACTGACAAAAATCACGAGCATCTTTAAAAAGAGTGGGCCAATAAAACCCACATTGCAAGACTTTAGCGGCAGTCTTTTTATCGCTGAAATGTCCACCACATCCGAGAGTACGGTAAAATGTGAGGATACTCTAAAAGTCACTCTCGGGTAAACACCTTTGAATCACTAAACCTGAGCAATATTTGAACAGCTCCGGATCCTCCCAAAAATAGTTCTTGACTAAGGAAAAGAATCTCTCCTTGTCTTGTTTGGACCAATGAGAAGGAATCTCTCCAATAGCAAGATAATTGACAATATGAGCATACCAAGGAGGCCTTGCTTGTGACACCTCAAAAAGTTGTTCATCTAGAAATGAATCTTGCAAAGGGGTGGTGTCACTTGCATACTCAACTAGGATTCGAGATAGGTTGTCTGCTGCCAAATTCTCGAAACCTTTCTTGTCTTGAATTTCAAGATCAAATTCTTGGAGTAAAAGAATCCACCGAATTAACCTAGCTTTCGTGTCTTTCTTCGCAAGCAAATGCTGCAAGGTGGCGTGATCAGAAAATATGATAACCTTGGAACCTGGAAGATAGGACTGGAACTTGTCCAGGGAGAACACTACCACTAGCAATTCTTTCTCCATAGTTGTGTGTGGACGGCCCACGGAGATTGTGATTTGTTAGAGTCGCCACCCGGATTTGAGGTCCGAACCCGAGAAACCGATAAAAATTATGACTCATTTTCCCATTGAAAGGATTTTACTGATCATCGCGAAACCAAAAATCTCTCGGATTCGGGGGTTTGGTTATGAGAGGGGAAGGGTTTTACGGCACCCCTCTCGCCCGGTCCGTGAACCGGTCTCTACTCAATATTTTTGTGGGATTCTGAAAATGTTTGAATTTCAATTCTAAACAAGAAATAGGAATCGGGGATGGGAATCACATAAACGATAAGAAAATACCAACATGCAAATTTAACGTGGATGCTTGTGCGCGTGATTTACATGGAGATGATAACAATAAAGAATTATTACAACAAATACTTACAAAGATGAATAACAACAGAAATAGGGCAAATAATTCAAAGAATCACTGACTTAAAGCATAACAAACTGGTTACAATCTGGATTCCAGTATAGGGGTTGAGCGCTCAATGGTGATGCTCTGAGCGCTTAACCTTCGGGGTCACTTTGAGCTTTCAAAGACCGTGGTTTGGCCGCCAAGTCTATTTTCTCGCTTCGTGGATTTTGAGCTCTTCCATCACTCCTTTAGTCATTTTTTATAAGATCAAACACCAACAGAGTATTTTTCATGGAAAATCAGATGAGAATAGGCAGATTGATCTCATAAATAATGATAAAAGAAGAAAATCACAATGGTTTAACAAAGAAAATACTTTGAAAAGGAGAAATCCAAACTGTAATCACAAAAATAAGGCTATACGCATACTCAAGCTGGAATAAGCCATGATCCATCATCAAAATATACAAGAACCAATAATGCGCCAAGAAGAACTGAAGGCCAAGGTAAGTGGCTTTGAGCGCTCAAGCCATTAAGTGAGGATTCTGGATGATTCTCAGGACCATAAGTGCATAATATGAGGGTGCAAAAAGATACCAAAGACACTGTTTGATACTCATACACAAGATTTTCAAAGACTTTGGGGGTCGTGAAATTGCTAATTTTGGCTCATGCAAATGGTTTTGAAGTAAAAGCATGAACTTTTTAAGAACCAAAAGAGCACAGATAACTATTAAAAGACAATCAAGACAACCAGAAAGCTCGAAACTTGATAAAACAGTAAACTGCCCAGAATTGAGTTTGAGCGCTCAAGGCTATAAGCTTGAGCGCTCAACCCCAATTTCATTTGCAGATTTTGATAATGTTTTTGAACTACTTTCTGACCTTCGTGAGTTCAATTGAAGTATGAAGAACTTAATTGAACTCACTAGTCACCCTCAGATGAACCAAAACAGTGAAAACCACTTGTTAACTACCTTTTTTACACTTGATTGAAGGCTTGAACTTGATTATAAGTTGAAGGATGAGCAATTGTGGGTGTTTCTGACCAGTATTAAGGATGGATGATGAGGATTACGAAGCTAATTGATGAATGAGAATCAAATTTGGGTTTAACAGGTGGTTTCTGGTAGGTGGTTTTGATGGGGAAGAGTGGTTTTGTAGAGAGAGAGAGAGGGAGGACGATTAATGGAGTATAATGCACTAAAGTATGAAAATGGTCACCACAAACAGTGTGGTAGTGGGCTTGTTTATATAGGGTGAGTGGAGGGAAAGAAAGAAGAGAGAGAGAGAGAGAGTGGGTTTGTATTTTTAGGTGTAGAAAATGGCAATGTAGGGTGTATTATACATGTATAGTACGTATAGAAGTGGTTAGGCGCTCCTCCCTGCATGAGATCTCATGATTAGATACTCTGCAGATTCCTGACTGGTTCAGAGTTGAGCGCTCAAAGCCGTGGGCTTGAGCGCTCAAGGTGCTTCTCATGGGTTGAGCGCTCAAGGTCTCAAGCTTGAGTGCTCAAGGCTCTTGGCGGCAAGTTGCTGGTTTGGCTTTGGTTTAGCAAGGTTTGGTTTTTCTTAGGTTATTTGGAGGTGTTTGGTTGATTTTGATCAATATTCAAGCAATTTTCACAAGTTTTGGGTAATTATGATTGGTTCGTTTCATCATTGGGAATGCTCGAGCGTACCCTGGGTTCAAAATCGGGGTGTCTACATTGTGTAATTCAAATGTGCATCGGAGAGTGTTTGATAGAGGTAAGGGTTTTTACCAGCCAATTTTGGCCAGCTCTTTTCACTTTACAAGGAACCCGACTTTGCCTTAGCACTCCTACCACCCTTAAATAGATGGGAAAACTGAAGCATGGGTGCAATGGTTGCCTTTGGCTGAATGGTGGTGTAACAGCGCTTATCACGCCTCCTGTCACTTGACCCCTTATGAGGCTGTTTATGGCCAACCGCCAACCACCTCCAACCTATTCACACTATGGCTCAGTTTAGATGGCAGCAATCTTGAGGGGAAATGGGAGTGTGATGCCTGCTTTTCATGATTCCAATGTTTGGAACAAACAAGAAAAGGAAACGGGAATGTGACTTTTCATTATTCCTGATGACACATTCAACCAGAAATCACATTCCCAAACTGAGTGGAAATTTGATTCCTCCCTTACTCCATGGGAATATCAGATTACTGGTTCATTCAATAAGAAAAGGAAATATTGATTTTAATAAATTTCCAAAATAATTGTTTCCTATGTAAGATTACTCAATTAATCCAAATATTGTAATGAAATTACTCCAGGTATCAAATTCCTAAGAATTTGATTCCCAATAATTACATTCCTATTCCTGCCCAAGGAAATTCCGAGGAATTTGATTCCCGGTAATCACATTCCTATTCCTACTCAAGATTTTGGTTAGCCTACATTCTTGGAAGTTCTCATATTGCAGCAGTGGATCAAAAGGGAATGAGCAGAGAGTCTACTCTGAAATTACTTAAGGACCATTTGGTCCAGGCACAACACATAATGAAAATAGATACCAGACCATCACAGGACTCTGAGGGAGTTTCAGGTGGGTGATTATTTGAGTGAAATAGTGGCAACTAGAAAAACACAAGAGTATCACGAAGAAAGAAAGAAAGAAAGAAAAAATCAATCACAAAGAATTGAGCACAGCATGTGCGCGATTGCAGTTGCCGCAGGACTAACAACATTTTTTTATTTGACTTTTGTGTGGGATGGCAGCTTATACGGGGTTGAATTTTTCAATTTTTTAAATTCCGACTGTCGTGATAGCTTGTTAAATTTTTCTAAACGTGTAGGCACAAATATTATATGCATATGAAATCTACATGTATGTGCAGTAAACAAATTTAGTCTCCCGTATCAATGGGGTGCATCTTTTATTATCCTCATTTGAAACTTTTAGCAATTGCACTAAGAGCATCTCTCTTGGTTTCTGCCCTCCACATAGTTGACTCCCCTCTCCCATCTAGCAGCAAACTTATGAAACTATCAACGGTTACACGTTTAGCTGTTTCAATTACTTCTCATTTTGAAGCACCCTCTTCCCCATGAAGAAAGTTTTCAAAGATTGATATGGCAAAGAGAATTGGTTCCTAGCCTGGCCTTCTGTTGCTACATTAACCTCGTCGAAAGCAAGTTTTTCCTTGAGCCTAATCCAAGCCATACCAAACTTGAGACACTGTTTCTTTTGTGGGACTTCCACCCAGATGACAAGTTAGACCCTTGCTCATGGATTCTCAACCATAAAATCACGATAATGCGAATGATGTCTTTGTAAGAGCGATCAATGGGGTGATGCAGAGCAGGGAGAGAGGAGCACACAAATGGCCATAAATGCCACAAAAAATTCTCAATTTCATTAAACTGAGTCTACAATAAAGGACGATAATTACTGAAATGCTAAATTAAGCCTACCCATGGAAGAAGTTGTACACAGTCCAGTGTCAAATATTAAAGAAAAATTGTCACAGTTTCATTCAGTAAAAATAAAAATACATATGCATGGGCTACTCATAACAGCCAGTCGGGAGGGGGCGGCTCCTCATTGGCCCGGCTGCATTTTGCTGGGCCTTGCAGTGCCCTTCGTACTCCCTGGTAAGCCAACACGTCATCTGCTCCGTTGTCTCCAAGCCGCAAAAAATATCCACATCCTTTTCACTTGTCTTCAGCAAATCGATGGCCCAGAACAGAAAATCCAAATTCTCATCTGGATTGCTCAATATAGGCAGGGCTTTTAGCTTGAGGAGTGCATCATTAAATCTTAGACACCCTCTAGAAGGATGGCCAAAGGACGAGGACTCGCTACTATCCGAAGTCTTACGCTTTCGACCAGACGAGCCGCCTCGCGTCAATGCATTTGGGTTGGATTGCGGCTTACACTTACTAGGTGGAGTCACAGAAGTGTTTTCGGAAGGTAAAACTGGCCCAGTTCCATCAATCTTCATCTTGACAGATTCCCTGAAACCCTCAGCAACACCATGATCGCTCTTTGAATCACCTGCAGTGTATGCTTCATTACCAGTAGCTGTTACTTCCCGATACACATGTTCCATTGAGTGCTCTTCGTACTTCTTGGTAAGCCAACACGTCATCTGCTCTGTTGTCTCCAAGCCGCAAAAAAAATCCACATCCTTTTCACTTGTCTTCAGCAAATCGATGGCCCAGAACAGAAAATCCAAATTCTCATCTGGATTACTCAATATAGGCAGGGCTTTTAGCTTGAGGAGTGCATCATTAAATCTCAGTGACCCTCTAGAAGGATGGCCAAAGGACGAGGACTCGCTACTATCCGAAGTCTTACGCTTTCGACCGGACGAGCCGCCTCGCGTCAATGCATTTGGGTTGGATTACGGCTTACACTTACTAGGTGGAGTCACAGAAGTGTTTTCGGATAGTAAAACTGGCCAAGTTCCATCAATCTTCATCTCGACAGATTCCCTGAAACCCTCAGCAACACCATGATAGCTGTTTGAATCACCTGCAGGGTATGCTTCATTACCAGTAGCTGTTATTTCCCGATACACATGTTCCATCGAGTGCTCTTCGTACTCCTTGGTAAGCCAACATGTCATCTGCTCCGTTGTCCCCAAGCCACATAAAATATCCACATCCTTTTCACTTGTCTTCAGCAAATCGATGGCCCAGAACAGAGAATCCAAATTCTCATCTGGATTACTCAATATAGGCAGGGCTTTTAGCTTGAGGAGTGCCCCTCTAGAAGCTTGGCCAACGGATGAGGACTTGCTACTATCCGAAGTCTTGCGCTTTCGACCAGACGACCAGCCTAGCGTCAATGCATTTGGGTTGGATTGCAGCTTGCACTTACTAGGTAGAGTCACAAGTTTTTTCGGATGGTAAAACTGGCCCAGTTCCATCAATGTTCATCTCAACAGTTTCCCCGAAACCCTCAGCAACGCCATGATTGCAGTTTGAATCACCTGCAGCGTATGCTTCATTACCAGTAGCTGTTACTTCCCGATACACACATTCCATCAAGTTCTCATGTTCCAAAGTCTTGTATTGGAACTTGGCAATCCACTTGGCAATTTTGGGATTGCGCTGCATTGAGATAAACAAGAACAGGGGGGAAAGGAAAGCAAAAAAACAAACAGTCAAATGCTGTGGATCATTGAACTGCGAATCTACGAGGAAGTGGATTGAATGAACCATTCTAATTTCTTCTTTTACAAAGATATTCAAGTTCATACTTCATGTTGAAAACCCTTTTCCCAAAGGAGAAGGAAACCCCGAGTCTAAAACTACCCCATTTTTTTTTTATCTTCAATTGAAAAACTAATTGTCTAAACATGTAATGGTAGCTGTCGAATTGAAGGAACAAAAGCTACAAACCCACCCAATCAAATAAATGAAAATAAAAATCACTATTATTTCCTTGGATGTATATGGGCAAAAAATGAAGGATAAAATGGAGAGAAGACAAAAGGTGTCTTGCGATGTTTGCCAAGGAGGAAGGAAAGAGATCTACAAAGGGGTTGAACTAGATGATGAAAGGGAGATAGAGATTGTTTTGCAGTGAGAGTAACAGAAATCAGAAGCCACGAAAACAGGGCAGAGAGGGAAAAGGGGGTTTAATCATCTCGTAGTTGTTTTACCCATCAAGGACAAAAATGTCAGATTGCTTAATCCTTTGTGGCACTAACAAAAGTACTTGTGGAACTAACAGAAGAGCCTTCTACATGTTTTCTTTATTATTGGGAAAATTAAGGACCTTAATTGTATACATGATCATAGTATCATCTGCCTCCAGCTTTGTTTGGAAAAGTTTTTAGGGCTGTGTTTAATACAAAGAATTTTTCCGTACTGGCACTCTGTACATAACATCATGCATATGTTCTGGTCACTTGTAATGATGAATACATGCAGGCTATGCATTTGATGAGTACACATAAGTGTATGCAAAATCACACAAGACACATTATTTCGTGCGATGCATTGCCCAAAATGTGGGATTAGTTGAGATGTCTGCAAGCTGGCCTTAACCACCCTAAAAAAAATCAAAAAAATGCTTTGCCCAAAACGAAGGAGAATAGAAAAGTAATGTAGACTTACAGCCATCATGCTGTCCCACCACTGGTCAGGACCTGTTACTAACCCATTTTCTGGATCCCTACCAAGGCCGGTTACACTTCTGTCCTCTGTAAGTAGCACCCATGCCCTCCATTGCGATTTCAGGACCCTGTACCGACTGCGCACTGCTATGTTGTCCACCCACTCATTGGTTCGTTTAAAAATTGTGTCCTGCACACGAAGCCAAGCAGGGTGGCTCAAGCCACCAATTGCCCGACCATTTGCTTCAAATTCTTCCACAATTGCTTGGAGGAAGTGCCTGGTGAGATGGGGAGTCCATCGGGTTGTGGGTTGACGCTGATGATGTTGTGACCCTCTTTTGCTGCGTCGTACACCTTTGCCTCTTGGAGAAACCATACTTGGAACACAGAATAGGAAACCAGGAGTAATTCAAAAATATATTACTGAATTGGAGTAAGAAGGTAAAAAAATGAAAAAAGGCACCAACACGTGTTGTAAGTTGAAATGTTGCAAAACACAAGAAGTGGTATGGAAGTTCCATTAGATTTCGCTGATTAATTAGATGTCTTTCATTACTTGAAAATGGTAAAGTAAGTTGTACGTAGAAATTAAAGCACAGATTATAAGAAATATGATTTTGTTAGGTTCAAATGCCATTAGTGAACTTTTTAACTCCAATCTATGCTCATATGTCAAATCAGTATCAGCCTGGTGAAAAGCTCTTCATCGACAAACCTTTTATTCTAGCAGGCAAGCAATTACAGTTGCAGTAAAGGGTCGGGGATGCAAAGCTGCTTCTCAGATATCCACTCCAACTCAACTTTTGCACAAAAAGCGCTTTCAAACTCCTTTCACTCGTTTATTCAAACAGACATCAAATTGAGGTCTTGTTTCACACTTTCACATAAATCGATCAAGACTCAAATCATTACTCATTTATTCTACAGATATGCTTGTGCATACCTAGAAGCTTGGAACAAGGCTTGGACTTACCAAAATCCTCCAAAACCACTTTAAAACTACCTAAACATACCAGAATAACCAAAGCAACACAAAACCACCAAACCAAGCCCAATCAACCCAAAAGTGCCAAGGCCCTGGCATCCCTTTAAGCACTCAAAGCATCAGAACCCCCTTTGAGCACTCAAAGGGACTCTTTGAGCGCTCAAAATCTCTGCACACATGCAACTTTTTGCAGAGTATCTTTGGCTGGCAATGTTGTGACTCTATCTATGTTAGTGCCATCCTAACCAACCGGAAAACTTTCTCAAACACGTTAACCCCTATAATGACCCCAAATTAGCCCTAAACTAATTCAAAAATCAAAATTGCCCCATTTCCCTCTCATTTTTCTCTATAAAAATCACCCTTTATCACCCATTTTCGGGTTACCAACACACTCACTCTCTCACTCTACCAACTCAGTTCTAACTCATACACTTCTATCATCTTGATCCCAATCCATTCCACCCATCAAAACCCACCTATTCCTGACGAAAATCATCACTTTTGGTCCAAATACACCATTGTCCGCCCAAGTACAGACTGAGACAGACCTATATACTCACTAATATGTCCTAGATACCATATCAACCTTCCACATAGACATCTCCTCAATCAACCAAAAATATAAGTCCAAGACTTGATCAAAGCTAACAAGGTAGAAAACATCATCAATCTTATGTTGAGCGCTCAAAATGTCTTCTAGCCCCTCATAAACAAAAAGGGTAAATGGCATGAGAAGAGGTCATCATAGCCCAAAATCCTACAAACCAGATCATGCTATAAGTGCTCAAAACCATATGCTTTGAGCGCTCAAACTATGCTCTGGCCATTCATCAAATCTCATTGTTTTGATCCTCTCTCATGACCTTGGTCCTCTTGAATAGCCCTTTGTGGTTGATTTGTCTCCAAATCAGTTTGATTTCTCATTGATCAACCCTTAAAAAGAAACCAAAAGGCTATTCATATGGTTATTTCGTTTTCAAATGAGTGATAGCAAGCATTTTGAGCAAAATATGAGGGTGTTTTAGCTTGGCACCTCATGAATCAGAAGTTAAATGTCCTGATGCAATGCAAGAAAACCATAAAAACTCATTAACCAAGAGATGGTTTGCGCGCTCAAACCCCATGCTTTGAGCGCTCGACTGCCTTCTGACAAGCTTCCAATTTTCATTCTTTCAAGTTGTGGATTATGGTTTATAGTGTCTTGTCCAGTCTGTGTTAGCTGTATACATTCTCTAGTTTGATTATCCCTTGTTCGTCTCTCTAGCAATGTCCAAACAAGGTATAAACATCCATTTTCTTCTAAAAGGGTAATAAGGTTCTTGATTCTGGTCAGATAGAAGAAGATGTGGTTCTACAAATTTGATTTGGGACTGAAAAATGACTTGGAAAGGGATGCCAAGGTTCAACAATTCACCACCAAGGAGATGAATTGAGCGCTCAAACACACTCTTTGAGCGCTCAAACTGTCTTTTAGCTCAATACTGCTTTTCAAACATTTTGTCCACTGATCATGATATAAAGCATCCCAAACTGATTCCCTTAATTATTTCTGCATATTAATCAGTCTGGTTTGTCTCTCTTAGTCCATCAACAAGCCCAATTCAACATTCGAGTGCACATTTTCCTTTCAAACTAGTAATAAAGCTCAAGTTTCAAAATAACAGAGGAGCCAATCATGTTTTTCACATATCAGAATCAAAAGAAATTTTCAGTGTTCAGGTAGTTTGAGCACTCAAAGCCTCCCTTTGAGAGCTAAAACCATGTACAGGGGATCAGACTGGCTTCTGCTTTAAAATAGTTTATTATGCTATCTTGTTTCATTCTGTTGCTATTTTGCTGATGTCAACACTATTGTCCATCATTAAAGGCCAGACAAATGAAAACATCTTTCACTACAGATTACTCCAACATCCCATTTCAAACATATGATTATGAAACTAGTAAATGAGAAGATTTCAAAAGAATCAGAACTAACACAATGAGAAAAAGGATACATAAATACTCAATGCAATCTTTGCAAAAGATTTAACTCCGTTTTATCAGGAAGTTTAGTTTTTTAATTAACAATGTCAAAAGTCAAAACCTAATCATGTTTCAAATTAAAAACGCATAGCTGAACTTTAACGATTGTGTTTCAAATTAATCAGTTCAGTTTTTCAAAAAAAAAATTAATCAGTTAAGATTCATCTGTTATCAGAGTGGAAAATGGCTTTAAACGTTAAAGATCAATTGGTACACTGAATTGTTTGCCAAAAAAAAAAAACCAATTTATGATTTCAAAATGAGCCCTTGATATCAACACACACAACACACACAGATTTAAACCGAAAGAATCAAGCTTTGTTCAAGTTCAAAACCAAAGATTTGTTTGAGTTTGAAACCTAGATTTGTTCGAACTGAAACCCTTGATTTCGAACAGAGAGAAACCCTCTTCCACAAAATCAACACACCCACACACACATAAGTGAATCTCAATATTCTAATTAGCTTTAAGTGAAAGTTCTTTAAGACAAATTTAAGGGATCACACACCCACACACACATATGTGAATCTCAATCTTCTAAGTAGCTTTAAGGGAAAGTTCTTTAAGACAAGTTTAAGGGATCACAGTCTTTCTCGCTAGGGGCCAGCCAGGTGAAAGCCGTTGAAATCGAACACGAAATCGCTACAAACCCAAGAAATCAAAATCGCGTTTGGAATATTACACGAAACAGACACACACACACACACACACACACAGAGAGAGAGAGACCTTGGGGGATCCATCTTCTTCTTCGATGTCGGTTTGTTCTTTCCGAATCGATCGTTCGTTCTTCGTTCTCTCACAATCGATTTGCTCGATGTGTGTATCCTCCTCTCTCTCTCTCCCTCTCCCTCTCCCTCTCTCTCTTCTGTAACGTAAAATGAAAGGCGGGAGGGCGGGGACCGAAAGAGGTGAATATAACTTCATCCTGATAACTGATAAGTTGAAATCCTGATGGGTAGAAATGGCGTGGGGTTTATAAAAAATGGTGCGAATTCCATCACAAAGTGATATTATATTTACAAAAAAGTGTATTGATTCGGTAAGCTCCACATCATTTCAACCAATTAGGGGGAGAATTTTGTTCACCCTATTTTGGTGAAGGTGAACATATTTTTTTTCGGAATAGGGGATGGGTGATGACAAAAAGGTTCTGAAATTCCGCACCGGCTAAGTTACCGACTTTTTTTATTGTATGATATGCTATCGGTAACAGTTTTTAGCGATACTCTATGTATATAAATATATACATCTATATAAATATATACATCTATATAAATTGAATTTTTTCTCATATCATCCAATTTTTCATAAAATAATCATAAAATGGATTTCAAACTAACAAATAAATGTTGCAAATGCATAACATATATATATATATATATATATATACACACACACACAAATACAACAAATATTCAATAAGAGCTCCCTTACTTTCTATGGTGCCGGATTTTTTGTTCGAGATCGAATTTCAATGATCTAAAATGTTAGATGTGTTTAAAATGTATTTTTTTAAGGTTCATGCGTGAGGATTTGTCAAAAAAAACCCAAAAGGGTTTGATTCGAGTAGTTTTCTATAAAATGTATATGTACGTTTTTATCGAAAACCACTTGAATCACCGCTCTTCTAGGTAATTTTTTTGACGAATTCTAGCTTTGTATCTTATAAACACGTTTCAAACACACCTAACGGTTCAGATCGTCAAAGTTCGATCCCGAACAAAAAATTCTGCACCGTAATATATAAGTGAGCTCATACTAGATATGTTCTGTGTGCGTATATATATATATATATATATATATATATATATATATATATATATATATATATATATATAACACAATTACAAAAGTCAAATCCTATTACTTGTTCCACCAAAAGAAAAATCTTAATACTAAGGTGTGTTTTGACTTAAAAAGTTAATTGACTTATTTTTCGTCTTTATTTGATTTTTTTCGTGTTTTTTAGTTTTGCATTAACTTTTTGTGTATTATTGATTCGTCTCAGCGAAAGGAATAAAAAAATTAAAAAAATATGATCGAATCATAATTTTTTTAATAAAGACAAAAGACATCTTTTTACACTTTTTTCAATCTTATTTAAAAAATTGAGAGTTCTAGTTATAATCTTTTACCTTTTTGGATTCCTCTAGCCAAGACAAATCAATAATACTAAAAAAATCAATGCAAAACTAACAAACGCAAAAAAAATAATAATTAAAGACAAAATAAAAAGTTAAGTTGACTTTTTAAGCCAAAACACCACTAAAAGTATAAAACGAAATTAGAAATTTTTAGGAGTACTAAAATTTACAACCATTATCAATACATAAAGCAATCCTGCTACATATCAGTTCCTTTCAAAAAACAGAATAAAAAAATATGCCAGTTGGATGAATGCATTTAATGTAAATGCTACCGGCCTAAACATTAGTCTTTCTAACAGCTAGCATCTCTACTTCACTTTTCCCCTCTTCATTTATTACTTCTTCTATTTGTACAACGCCAATGTTCTAAATGCTAAATGAAAGAAGTATGATAATGTGCACATAAATTAAAATGATTATTTGGTCTGCCCTCTCTAATGTCTTTTAGCTTTGATTTGAGGGCATGATTCCTCAACAAATGCGACAGTATAGGCGGTTAACTGTTTCAGTGGTATTTTGTGAGTAACTGCTTTGTAGATTTATTGCCAAAGGTTAGGTGTGTCTCCAATTCATTTGTTTCATTGGTATTCTGTGAGCAATTACTTTGTGCATTTATTGCCGAAGGTTAGGTCTGTCTCCTATCCATCCCTCACCCATACCCTCAATTATTTGTGGGTTATGTTTGCTGTGTTTGATTGAGATTTTTGAGAAATATTTTTGAGAGTGTTTGGATGAATTTTTGAAAAAAATAATAATTAGAGAGAGGTGTAATAATTGGCGAGAAATAGAGAGAGAAATAAGAATAATGATTAGATAGGGATATGAGTAAAGAGAGAAATCTGATTAATAATTAAAGAGATAAGAGATGGAGAGAGAATCTTTTTGAATTTTTTTTTTAGAAATGTGAAGTGAACAAAGTGGTTGTTGTTGTTGTATTTATTACTTCTTCTCCAGCTTACCTTCTTCTCCGCCAAGCTTCATAGCGGGTCCATTTTTTCCCCCTTTTTTTCCCATTGGTGTAATGATCAGCGTATCAAGTTGATGTCTCCGGCAATAGCTCGGGATAGACGAAACTAGCTTGGTATGCCAGAATCTTCTGAGATGGGCGGGAAAGTTTGTCGGAACAAACTAAGAGGTTGTCTTTAGAGAGAAATTAAAACCCTAACAATTATGAATCAAGAACTAATAACCAATATCTATAAAGAGAGAGAGAGAGAGAGAGAGAGAGAGAGAGAGAGAGAGAGAAACTTCATTTCATTCTATTCCTTTGATGCTTTACATAGAGAGAGGAAAACCCTTTTTTATGCAATACAACTGAAAGAGATAACAGATAACCATCATTTCCTAACACCGTTAAGAAACTTAACAGACAACTCCTCTAATCAGAGTTTAACAACGTTAACACCTTAACAGATTCATAAACAGAATCATAACAAACAACACATTCATGACTTAATGAGTCTTGCTTACATGCCCCTTCAAACTCATAGGTGTAGAAGACACCATGAGTTTGGACTTAAGCATTTTGAATGTGTCCACAGATAAGGACTTAGTGAATATATCAGTTATTTGTGCCATGGAACCAATATGTTGAACCACAATCTGCTTACTCAGAACTTTTTCCCTGATATAGTGGTAGTCTACCTCAACGTGTTTAGTCTGGGCATGAAAAACTAGGTTGGAAGCAAGGGCTATAGCAGAGAAGTTGTCACACCATAGTAAATGAGGCAATACAAGAACAACATGAAGATCTAATAAGACCTGATGAACCCATGAAATATCAGCTGCAGAGTGTGTTAATGCTCTGTATTCTGCCTCCGTAGATGACCTAGCAACAGTATTTTGCTTCTTGGCACTCCATGACACAAGATTTGAACCTAAAAATAGACAGTATCGAGAAGTAGATCTTTTGTCTAGGTTGTCTCCAGCCCAGTCAGCATCTGAGAAGCCAATCAGAGTTAATGGACCAGGAGAAAATTGTAATCCTTCATGTACACTGCCTTTGATATACCTTAATATCCTCTTTACAGCAACAAAATCACTCTCTCTTGGAGCATGCATGTGTTGACAAGCCAAATTAATAGCAAAAGAAATTTCAGGCTTAGTTAATGTAAGATATTGAAGAGAGCCAACCACATTTCTATACCACTGAGGATCAGTAAATGCAAAATTGGGAGTAGGAGTGACAGGTTAAACTAAGGATGGAGAGAAACTAGGTTTACAATCTAACATACCAGCCTTTGTAAGAAGATCAGTTGCATAGTTGGTTTGAGTAAGTATCAGGGACTTGTCATGCTTGAGCACTTCTATGCCAAGAAAATAGCTGAGAGATCCCAGATCTTTTAGTACAAACTTTGTGCTCATAACCTTTATCAATTCAGAGATAAATTCTTCATTGCTTCCAGTGACAAGAATATCATCTACATATACTAGAATCACTGTGATCCCATGTGTGTTCTTAAGAGTGAATAAGGATATATCCGCTTTGTTATTGACAAAACCTTGTTGTATAAGAAAGCTAGACAACAAAGAAAACCAAGCCCTAGGTGTTTGTCTTAATCCATAAAGAGCTTTATTCAGTTTGCACACAAAATGAGGGTGATGAATGTCCTTATATCCAAGAGGTTGCTTCATATACACCTCTTCTTCAACAATGCCATGTAGAAAAGCATTGAAAACATCTAGTTGTCTAATATTCCACTCATAATGAGCTACCAAAGATAATACAATCCTCACTGTGGGTTGTTTGACAACAGGACTAAAAGTCTCATTGTAATCCAATCCTTCATATTGTTGATTCCCATTGGCCACCAACCTAGCTTTATACCTTGTTACACTCCTATCAGAATTCCTTTTAATTCTATAAATCCATTGACAACCTATTATATTTTCCCCTTCAGGAGGTGGAACCAAGGTCCATGTATTTTGTTGAACGAGGGCCTTATACTCTTCTGCCATAGAAGATTGCCAAACATAATGTTTTATAGCCTCAGAAAAATTTGTGGGCTCTGTGTCAAGAAGAGAAGGCACTGTAGGAACTGAAACAAGAGCAACAACATTTAAGCTCAACACAAGTTTTGGTTTAAATATCCCATTTTTAGATCTAGTAGTCATATGATGAGTGTTTAGAGGTTGTGAAGTTTGAACATTATGTTGAGTGGAAGGTGTGGAGATATGAGTAGGATCAGATGATGTATAGACATAATTTGGTACTATAGATGATGAAAATGGAACACAAGTTTCAAGTGGGACACTAATAGGAATAGAAGTAGGTATATTTGGTATAGCAAGGCATACAGGAACAGAACAGTAACAGGACATGAGGAATTCTTATTTGAAACAGATACAGGAGTGGGAACAGTGTGTGATGAAGATAAATGAGATGGGAAGAAATTGTAACTTCAATATCATCAAAAGAAGTCAAAGGTACAATAAAAGAAGTAGAAATAAGAGTGGCATTATCAGAATCTGTGAGAAGACTAGGATAAGGAAATGAATTTTCAACAAACTTCACATGTCTAGATGTGTAGACCTTGGTAGTAGAAGGATCATAACACCTAAACCCCTTTGTATAGTCATAGTAACCCAAAAATATGCAAGGTGTGGACCTAGGAATGAGTTTATGACCAGCATAAGGTCTAAGCCATGGGTAGCAACAACACCCAAATGGTTTAAGAGATGAATAATCAAGTTTAGCTTTGAACAAAACAACAAAAGGTACCTGAAACTGCAGAGAGCTATGTGGTAATCTATTCACTAGATATACTGCAGTATTCAAGGCCTCAAGCCAAAAAGTTACAGGAAGTTGAGCTTGTAACAACAATTCTATGGTTGTTTCAATTAGATGTCGATGTTTTCTTTCAACCACCTCATTCTGTTCAGGTGTATGAGGACAAATAGTTTGATGAATGACACCAGTGGACAAAAATAGATGAAGAAGAAAGTGATTAATGAATTCACCCCCATTGTCACTTCTAACAGTTTGGATTGAAGTATGAAATTGTGTAGTGACATAAGCTTTGAAGTAGGCTAGTTTATCCTTAACTTCTGATTTATAATGCAAATGATATAACCAAGAATATCTTGAGTAGTCATCAACAATCAAAAAGTAGTATCTAAATCCTTTATTAGAAGCAACAGGGGAAGGTCCCCATACATCAACATGAACAAGTTGAAAAGGTGCAGAAGTTTTTTATTCAGACACAGGAAATTGAAGCTTATGGCTTTTGGCCATATGACAACAAACACAATCAATCAAATGTGGTTTGATTATTGGAAGATGAAATTGCTTGACTAAAGAAATAAGCAAGGATGTACTTGGATGCCCAAGCCTCCTGTGCCATAGTTCAGCTGATGAGGAGCTTGTAACAAGAGCTGTAGCATTAGAAGGAGTCAAAGAAGAGACAACTTCAGAGTGGTTCAGAATAGGGTACAATCCCTTGTGACATGGACCTTTGTATACGATTTGTAGAGTGAATTTGTCCTAGATTACAAGACCATTAGAGTCAAACACAAGAGAACAATTATTGTCTTGTGCAAACTTATGAACAGAGATCAGATTATGTGTAATTTGTGGAGTATACAGAATATTGGATAAGTAAAAATGACCACTAGAAGTAGGGATGAAACCATTACCAGTGTGTAACCTGTACACTCTGTCCATTTCCCATAAGCACTCTTTCATTAGCACTAGTTTGCTGAGGTTGAGTGATGTTTTGTGCATTGTTAGTAACATGACTTGTGGCCCTTGTGTCAAAATACCAAGGTTGACTTCCAGCCCCAATAGTTGATGGTATTTCAGAGTAATGACCAATAGACACATTGGCATTCTGCATAGGCATCATCTCCCCACCAGACACACTACCAGGTATATAGTAATTTGGCACATAACAAGGCACACAAGGTATTGTGCACTGGCCAGTAAATCCAGCAAAAGTAGTTGTAACAGGACTAGATTGAGTGAATATGCTAGGTGTTGAAGGATTGTATGATTGAACCATGGGAACTAATGAACCACTTGGCTTAAATCTAGTATTCTGTCCCTGTGGAGTAGCAAATTGAGGAATAACATTCTCAAGCACTGGCATCCCAGATATTCCTTGAGAACCATACATTGTTGGATAAACTTGTGGAGCAATAGACACTCCTCTCCACTGACAACCAGAACCACTTTGTCTGTAATAACAATAGTTGGTAGAGTGATTGTTGCGACCACAAATATCACAATGAAACTTTTTGCCTCCTTTGCCTCTATTAAAGTTTCGAGAATTATTAGATCCATATTGTTGTGGAAAATATTGTTGTGAGCCAGTTTGTGGTTGTGAGAAGCCTTGATTTCTAGAACCATATCCACCAGGTTGTTGTGAGAAACCTTGATTTCCAGAACCATATCCATCAGATTGAGTTTCTTGAGTTTGTGACCCAACAAGAATGAAATTAGTCTTATTGTGATAGGCACTAATGTGACTTGCCATCAGCACTGTATTACCAACTTCTATATCAGACATTGCTTTACTTAATTGCGCATCTTCACTCTTCATCATAGCTACCAGCTCATCAAAAGAAATCCTTGTACCTCTAGTTCTTACAGCACGAACACCTATTCTTAAGCCATTAAATGCCTTAGGCAGTCCTTGTAAAGTACAAAAACTAATTCATCATCATCAACACCAAATCCTGCTACATTAAGTTTCTGAGCAATTTCTTGAATTTTATCCACATAAGCCTCAATCATAGATGTTTTAGTCACACTATATAACTCATCTTTGAGTTCTTAAACGTGTGATTCAGTTATAGTATTATACCTTTTTGCTAAAGAATCCCATACTTGATAAGCATGTTTCAATCCTAGAACATATGGAAGGGTTGATTGAGAAAGAGATGCATTCAGGCATGATTTCAACTGAGAATCAACCAATTTCCACAACGTATAAGCAGGATTTATAGTTACTTCACCTTGATCAGTACGAATTTCAGGAATAAGAGGTTGTACAAATTCGTCAAGATAACCAAAGAAACCATTTGCTTCCATCACGCTCTCAACCTGTTTTCACCATAACATGTAATTTGATCCATCCAACCTAATGTTCACCAGCGAGTGAAAATTCGAGACCAGAAACGCCAAAGTTGAAGGAAGCATTGCAGTTGATGTAGTAGCCGTTGATCCGTTCATTGCCATGACTTCTTGATTTGATTTCTTTGATCTTGAACTCCAAAAAAAAAAAAACATTACTAAAATGACTAACAGATCAATAAATGATTTCTTAGGATCGAAAGACGTAGGTCTTCAAGCTCTGATACCATAAAGAGAAATTAAAACCCTAACAATTCTGAATCAAGAACTAATAACCCAGAGAGAGAGAGAGAGAGAGAGAGAGAGAGAGAGAGAGAGAGAGAGAGAGAGAGAGAAACTTCATTTCATTCTATTCCTTCGATGCTTGACATAGAGAGAGGAAAACCCCTTTATATGCAATACAACTGAAAGAGATAACAGATAACCGTCATTTCTTAACACCTTTAAGAAACTTAACAGACAACTCCTCTAATCAGAGTTTAACAGCGTTAACACCTTAACATATTCATAACAGAACATAATAGACAGCACATTCATGACTTAATGAGTCTTGCTTACAGTCTTTACCCGATTTTTGTTAAAACGGTACATACCGGCGGTACCGGACAGTACCGGTACGGGATTAACAATCTTGGTTATGACCCCTTTTTAGTTTTGACCCGTGAACTGGATGTGGACCCGGTTTTGAACCCGCGAATTGCATTTTAAAATATGAATTCTTAAATAAGGGTTCTTTATTGAAAGCCTCTTGTATATGTACTCGGTATGATGCTACGTACGCACGAGGTTAATACTTGGTATTGTATGCCCGTTGTCATCAATAATGTAACAGAAATAGGCTAGGACCAACTTATGAGAAAGAGGATGTTTTAGAATAAACTAATGAAATGTGCAATTTGTTCATAGTTTTATAAGTGCTCTTAAGATGCTACCGCATTGGATCTTTTTTTACCATGTTATTAGTGCGAGTGCTAAAAGTTTGAAATGAAGATAATTAAAGTGCCCGTTGTTTTGAGTCGTTAATATATATAGACTTCTAGTGCAGGCTCCCAGAAGTTCAAAAATCCGGACCAAACGCTTAAGGTTGTTGGATCTAATCCAACGGCTGTGGAAATAAAATTCAGATTGCAGGTCAAATGCGGGTTAAAGAGTTACTTGGGTTAGTCCTAACGGGTCACTATAAAAATTATGGTCCACCCATTTCCCCTCATTTCATCGTTACCAGAGAGAGACAGGAGAGAGAGGCCATTCCAAAAAATTCAACGATTGAAGAAGAAGAAAAACGCTCCACAACCTCTCGATCTCTATAGCTATAGGTATCGTCTCTCTCTCTCTCTCTCTATGTGTGTGTGTGTGTGTGTGTGTGTGTGTGTTCGGTTTACTTGAAAAATTGAAACCCTAGTTTTCCTTTTTTTGAAAAATCGATCGAAACCCTAGTTTTTCGATATCTCACTGGAACGATCTACTCGTTCTCTCTCTCTCTCTCTCTCTCTCTCTCTCTCTCTCTCGATATATATATCCATTTGAGAACTCTAGTTCGAAAAAAACAATGATTTCCCTTTTTTTAATTTTGAAAAAAAGTAGGACTTGGATTCCATAGTTGCCTGAGTGGTTTTGCCAAAAATTTTCCCTTTGTGATACAGATAAAAGTGCATAAAATGTGTGATAGGTGATTCATCTAGGACTAGTTACTGATAGACGTGGTATAAAATCTGTTCTTTGTCAATCATTAGAGAGTTGATGTATCACCCTTTAAAATCTGTACTTTGAGAGTTTAGTTTTTTTGGATTGATAGTTTACTTGCACCAAGAAACAATTGTAGTATGTTCAATCTACTGTAAATGTGAATTGGCGTCTCTGTAATTTGTAATTGTAAACTTTGTATCAATTCATATCAAGTGGTAATCCACTCCAACTCCAAGTAATGGGATTCTATAACATCCCCTGGATCTTTGATATTTGCTTGAAGTTTCTGGAATTTGGTTGCTTTCTCACATGCAAAAATATCATTTTGTTCATGTATGACATGGTTGAAGTTGCTGGAATTTGGTTGACACCTATACACCACACCTACAAAAATGTTATGCTAGTAGTGTTCTTGTTATAGCTGCAATGGATTCATGGATATATATATATATATAACAACAAATTGAGAGCGAAAGCTCCATTTTGGAATGTGTTGTTGCTACATTTTTTGGTTGATGTCTATTTTTATATGGTAGATAGAAATGGAGTGCTACTGAATTTGTGGACTCATCGTGATTCAATTACAATTTGTGGGGATACTTGTTGTGAAGGGAACTCTATACACCATTGTGAAGGGAACTCTAGTCACCATTGTCAGCAGGGTAAAACAGATCATGATTTATGTGGTGTGTCAATGCCTTGTATTTCATTCACATATCTTGTTTTGTGAGTTTTGTTGCAATACTGAGTATTAGAGAAATACTCACTAACGTGTAGAGAGAGAGAGAGAGAGAGAGAGAGAGAGATAGAGAGAGAGAGAGAGAGATCTATTTTTTCCCCAGGAGATGAAGTTGGCGCCAAATATGGAGGGAAACCAAGTAGAATGACATTTGTACCATTGGATCGGGGTGGTAAAGAGAGAGGTTGACGGTTTCTTTATTATTTTGTCCGTTAGTTTTGGTAACTTTGTTAGCATATTGACCAAAGGCAATGATTGTGGGAATTTGTTTTTCCTAGACTTGGATAGAATTGGTTTACTAGATTGTGGTTTCATGATTGTAGCCGTCCCGTCGTCCTCCTCTGCATCTTTAACCTTCCAAATCGAATACCCGACTTGCAATTGTGGGAAGCCCTACCCCATGAGGAAGTCGAAGACTAAAAAAAACCCAGGAAGGAGATTCTTAGGCTATGGCAACTATGAGGTAATAAATTACCTTTGTAATTACGAATGCTTATTACCTAATAAAATGTATTTTTTAATTTGATTCTTATGCTATTGCAGAAAGGGAAAAAATGTGTGATTACTTTTATTGGATTGACCCAGACCTTAAAGAGAAACAAATGGAGGAAAAAATTGATGCTTTAGAAACTGAAAATCGTGCTCTACAGTTGAACATGCAAGAAGTAGTGAAAGTAAACAAGAAGCTCACTAAGAAGTTGATGGAAGTAGAAGGTGCAGTGGTCTCCTACAAATGGAAGTGCTTGTTTCTTCTATATATATACATCATCTTACGGTTAACAAAAAAGACTGCAATTGTTGGAAATGGCAAGCATCTGCCTTGAAGCCATAATTGTATTTCTTTTGTTTATTGTAGTAGCTATGTGTGCCACATTGTTATTCTCATGTACCGGTTCGGGTGATTTGTGAATAGGCAACTTCTCACAAGTAGCCTTCACGCTTAGGGCCTTGAATGTACTAGAGAGCAGATTATGTACGGCTTGCACTATTTTTGCGAGTTTCCTTTTGAATCTGCTGTATATTATCGGTTTGTCTTAGCTTGGTTCTGCTCCCTTTCGTTTGTAAGGGATGCCCCTTTGTTTTTCTTTCAAAAATAGGCTCAAATTTGAAGTGGAAGAATACTCCAAGCTATGATCAGAGAGGGAGGTTTCAGTGGATGTATAAATTAGTGAGGTCAATTGGCCATGTGAACTGTTAAGAAATTATGAAACCTCCATATTTCAAGCCAAGGTAGGAGATGCCAAGTCTTGCTAATCACACATAGGAATGGAGAGCTGGTTTTCGTTGGCATTCTTCTAAATGTCAAAACAGAAAAGTCAAGTCATTAAAATTTTCTTGGAATATGACAACTTAAAAGTTGATGTGAAACCGAGTAAGAATTTGCCCCCTCGATTTTTTCCATTGCTTTTTCCACCTCTGGGACTAGACTTCATAATCAAAACCAAAGCTTCACTTCATAAACCCATGAACATACTCCAAGTAAATTTTTACATTTTCTTCTTTCCGTGCTCCTAATCACCACTCAACTTGCCTAGTGATCACATGCCAATAAAATCCAAATATATACAATAGACTTCCAGTGCAACCTCCCGAAAGTTCAAAAATCCAGACCAAACACTTAGGGCCGTTGGATCTAATCCAACGGCTGTGGAAATAAAATCCAGATCACGGGTCAAATGCGGGTTAAAGAGTTACCGGGTTGGTCCTAACTGGGTCACTATAAAAATTATGGTCCACCCATTTCCCCCTCATTTCATCGTTACCAGAGAGAGAGAGAGAGAAGAGAGAGGCGATTCCAAAAATTCGACAATCGAAGAAGAAGAAGAACGCTCCACGACCTCTTGATCCCAAAGCTACAGGTATCGTCTCTCTCTGTCTATCTCTCTCTCTCTCTCTCTCTCTCTCTCTGTGCATCGATCTCTCTATGTTCGGTTTACTTGAAAAATCGAAACCCTAGTTTTCCTTTTTTTGAAAAATCGATCGAAACCCTAGTGGTTTTGTCAAAAACAATGATTTCCCTTTTTCGAATTTTAAAAAAAAGTAGGGTTTGGATTCCATAGTTGCCCGAGTGGTTTTGTCAAAAAATTTCCCTTTGTGATATAGATAAAAGAGCATAAAGACTCAATCGAAAACAAGGTATAAAATGCGTTGCTGATACTTGCAGAGTTTGTGTTTTTTTGTTTTGAAAAAATGATGCAGTTTTCGCATTTTTTTTATCTGTGTGTTATGAAACCATTGGATGCTGACATATCTTGTACTCCCTCCGTCCCAATTTTATAGTCCCTCGTTCTATCCTAACTGGACAAAAAAACGATTATATCTTTCAATCGGTAATGCATTTTATATGCAATATGGATCTTGTTTAATAGATCTTGATTTAATCTAATAAACAAAGTGTTCAAAATCACCTAAAACATTGTAGATTATAAGATATAACACTTTGAAAAGTGGCACAAACTCCCAAAAGGGACTATAAAATTGGGATAGAGGGAGTAGTTATAAAGAATTCATGTGCTGCCGAGAAAGACCTTTTTAACTTCCTCGGAATTGACCAAGTACAGAACCAATTTTTACCTTTTAGACTGTGATTGAATGCATTTTTTCATGCATGGGGTAGCAGAAAATACTAAAAGCTCTGCTCTATGTCCATAACTAAGATCTTGCATTTTGATGAACATTCATTAGGCTTGAACAGTGATGGGAATTTCCCCTAACTTCCACAACTGGGCTGTTTAGATATAGGTTTTCATTCAATTTGTTCACCATTTTGATTTGTTAAAAAATGGAATGTGCCTAAATTAAAGTACGTACTATTGGTTTGTGACTGTGCATAACTGACTTTGTGGTTGTTCCCATTTCCCTTGTGTTATCTTATGTTGAGTTTTTTTTTTTTCCCTAGAATGAATTCTGTTGAAGATACAAAAATATGCTCACCGTCACCCTGTCCAACACTGTGTTAATCATTTGGAAATTCTTCTCAACAAGTTTACATTCCTCGAGTTAGAAATGACTTGATACCAAAACTTGGGCAACATTTTGACACATTAGAAAAGGTTCAGACCTTCTACAACAATTATGGTAGAGAATCGGGATTTGGTACCCGAATTAATTCTAGCAAAAAGAGTAGGGACAATCAAATCATTAGGAAGGAGTATTGTTGTTACAAAAAAAGGGCTGAGAAAACCTAAGACAAACAATGTTGAACTTAGTACCCGGAGACGATGGCTTACTAGAGAGGGTTGTGGGGCAAAATTAGCAGTTGTGAAAGACAAGTCAGGTGCGGGGTTTGTTGTCTCTCAATTTTTCGAGGGTCATAACCACCCTCTTATGACGCCGAAGAGGGTGCATTTGTTGCATTCTCACCGGGAAGTGTCCAACACCAAAAAGGCTTTAACAGCACAATTGTCCGCTGCAAATGTGCGAACATGCCAACAAATGAGTATTTTGGCGGTGCAATCCGGGGGTATTGAAAATGTTGGATGTTCTCAACAAGACCTTTGCAACGCTGAAAGGGATAGGAGGAAAGTGTTATTGGGACAAGACGACAACATGTTATTAGAGCATTTTAAGACTGAAAGAAAAAAAAATCAGCTTTTACATATGCGATTAAGAAGGAAGATGAGGGAAAATTAAGTCACTGTTTTTGGGCTGATGCCACTTGTAGGAAGTCGTACCAGTATTTTGGGGAAGTGGTGGTCTTTGATACAACTTATAAGACAAACCGATATAAAATGATGTTCGCCCCTTTGTTAGGGGTTAATCACCACGGGCAGACAACTCTTTTTGGGTGTGCTTTTTTAAATGATGAACTCAATAGTTCTTTTGAGTGACTTTTCCATGAATGGTTGAAAGCAATGCCAGCAGGCCCCCCCAAAATGATCATTACCGATCAAGATCCTGCAAAGACAAACGCAATTGCTACTACTCTTCCCAATACACATCATAGGTATTGCATATGGCATATTGTGAACAAATTTTCTGAGAAATTAGCTGAAATATCTTATAAAGAACATTATGATGACTTCAAAAGTTGCATATGGAAATCCGAAACCCGAGAAGAGTTTGAAGCAAGATGGGTACAAGTTGTGGAGAAAGCTAACTTGTCTTCCAATGAATGGTTGAAAAGCATGTTCAACATTCGTGCCACATGAGTTCCGGTGTACATGAACCATATGTTCTCTGCCCACATGACTAGCGGCCAAAGGGCAGAAATTTCACATGCTTTCTTCAAGAGGTATCTGTCTCCACATAATTCTCTGGTGGGATTTTTCTCGCGGTTTAAAAGGGCACTTGGAACTACACGTCATAACGAATTGGACTTGGATCACAAAGATATCAATGAAAAGCCAATTTTGAAAACCATGTGGGGCATGGAGGACACAATAAGTCAAATTTATGCACGAGGTAAGTTTAACATTTGAGGATGAACAATTACACGTGTACAATGTTAAGAGGGATGTAGAGAATGTTCCAAAGGGTCGCGAGGTGTCAGTAGAAAAGTCGTCAAACTATGTTACTTGTAGTTGTAAGATGTTTGAAACTGATGGGATTCCATGTCGGCACATATTGGCGTACTTCAATTTTGTGGATATTAGGAAACTACCTGATAGTTACATCTTACGGACATGGACGAAATCAGCCAAAGCTGGAAGAGTTAAAGACGACTTAGGGTGGGGGAGGAAAGAAATATGTGACACTTCTGTGTTAATGAGGCGGAGTAAGATTTTTCTTCGTTCTTCTAATGTAATTGATGAAGCTGTGTTAATTGAAGAGGGAAGTCAAATTTATGATGAAGCATTGGACTTGCTGAAAAGAGGCTCGCAGCCTTGAAGCTAAGTAGGGGGAAAAATGCCAAAGAGAGTGTTCTTGGAGAGTCTATTGTTCTAGGAACCCAAGGTTCTAGTTTGAAAGAACCAAATGTGGCTAGACCAAAGGGTGGTGGTAAAAGACTAAAAAGAGGGAAAGAGAAGAGTGTAAAGAAGAAGAGTAAGCGTTGTAATGGTTGTGGGTTGGTAGGTGTGTCGCACGACAAAATAAATTGTCCCAAATTGCTAGCATGTAAGTGTTTTCATACTGAATATGCCTACATAAATTATTCAAATGTAAAAGTTAGTAATTTACTCCCTCCGTCCCAATTTGTTGTGTCTATTTCCTTTTTTGGACGTCTCAAAAAATAGTTTGGATCTTTCAATCTATAATGTTTTTTATAGTCAATATGGATCTTGTTTGATAGATCTCAATTAATTTTTTAAAACAAAGATTTTGAAATCGTAAAAAATATTATAGATTATAAAATATTGACAATTTTTTGAGAAGTTCCAAAAAGGAAATAGACGCAACAAATTGGGACGGAGGGAGTATCTTTTTGTTTGTCGTAGGTCTTCGCAAGCATCACAGATCAATGACGAGGACGCGGACGACGATGACAAAAGCATTGACTATGATGAAGATTGTAAATGAATGTTATTTGTTATTGTTTTTATTTTGAATGCTCACTGGATTATCACTTGTATTATTGAATCTGACTGCCCACTGGATTTGAACTAAACTAAACTATCACTGGATTTGAACTTGTATTGTTCAATCTGAATGTTTACTGGATTTGGACTTGTATTGTTGAATCTGAATGCTCACTGGATTATCACTTATGTCCATTGCACTTAAGAAGTTTCTTTTGTTGACCGTTGTTGCTGCATTTTGCAGAATTTGGTGGACAGTTTGTAATATGTTGAATCTATTGGAGTAATCTGTTACCGGGCTGAGTACTGTTGCATTAACCTGGATTTGTTTGTTGTTGGTGTTGGATTTCTACCGTTGGAACTTGTAATCTGAACAGTAGCAGTATTGGGTTTTTTTGTTATGCTAATCTAAACTTATTTGTGTGTGTTGGAACTTGTAATCTAAAGTTGTCTAAACAGTAGCAGTATTGGGTTTAGTTGTTTTGAGCATTTGGATTTTATTGTCATGTGATCAGTAGGCAAGTTGTGTCACACCCTCAAATTTGATAAACCAAAGACAAATAAAATCCACGTAGGATCAATCCAAGTCAAACATCTTCCCATAGAAAAGTCAAGTCAAAGTAAAATGAGTTCTCAATTAAGGTACCTGTACCCATGCAAAGTATTCAAAAGTTAAGAGTTATTACATAACCAAGTTTAGTCAAAAGATTGAAGGAATTAAAGTTACAAGATCATCTCCCCAAAATATATTAACGATAAAGAGGATAAAATAACTTCATGTCAAATGAGCTTCATGATATGCGTCCACACACCAAGCATTCCAATCACGTGCCTTGCCGAGTACCTGAAAATGATAGGTTGAGCTCACTAGCCCAGTAGGAAAACTTTTATACCAGCGCTAAGGGTATAGAAGATGAAACATGCACATGGAGATGTGATACACATGAATGAATAGGCTAACATAGGCCAAATAGGTTGACTTGATGATAAAGTATCCAATAGGTGCCCCAAAGATCAAATCAAACCCAAGTGTCCAGATTTTCTCAAAAAAACATTACAGTTCAGGTCGTAAGTCCAGTCCTTTCAAAACATAGTCATTTTCATAAAATATTTCCTTTTTCATCTCTTCACAAATAACCACTTATTTAAATAGGGAATGAATCCCCCTGCCGGATTTTGTGGGCTCCGTACACCCCTGCCGAATTTCGTGGGCTCCGAACACCCATGGCTAGGAACGCACCAAATGGTGGCCCTAGAATAAGCAAATTATCCTGTTCAAAAGTTTATCAAGCAATCAAGTGTCCAAAAACATCCATGTAGTTCATTTAGTTCGAAAACTCATAGTGTGTCGGTTGTGGCAAAGTTAATATGTGTCCAAGAATGTGAGAGATCATGACAAAATATCATTCATACCACGATAGGTTACCAAAGCTTAGAAGTCAATTTAGGAGGCTTAGGAAAGACCAATGAAGGCCCGGAGCAAAGGAATATAAAAATGGAGTTGTGAACCTCGAAAGAACCCAACACCTTGATAGGAAAGAGCACATTTCTCTAAAATTACAAAGGCTATGAACATGAGACCAATTGGGTTTGAAAGTGGACTCATAGAGATTTCCAACAGTTCAAGAATCGCCTTAAACGGAATTCGGACGAAATTGGGGCGTGCCCGCGAAGTTGGGTCAAAAATTTGCTAGAACAAGAGGAGTTTGGATCTATCCAAGAAAGGTTTGGATCGATCCAAAAGTGCCGAGTGCAAAACAGAAGGTTTTGGATCGATCCGAACAACTTTGGATCAATCCAAAGAGGTCAAAACACCATTAGATTGTTATTGATCGATCCAAAAGTGTTTGGATCGATCCAAACAGGTTTCGAGCGAAAATTTGACAGCTTGTTCCAAATGAATGGGGCTTTAATCCAAGGCAAAAATGAGGTTTCAAACAACAAATAACCATAGAAGAGGGATATATCAACAACCAATTCATGGATTTCTCAACCAAATACACAAAACCTAAACTCATTCATGATCCAAACTCAATTCCATGGAAATAATCAAGTTAAACAAGATTTTTGGGAGCAAGAACACAGATAAAGCAATCATTCAACCAATATACACTTAGAGGAGGTAAAAGATTGTTCCCTACCTCAAAGGTTGAGCTTCAAACTTGAGAAAATTGAATTCTTAGATCCCCAAGTTGAAAAATCCCGTTTTTGAGCTTCAAGGTGCAAAAAGAGTAAGTTCTGAGCTTCAAATCACGCGTAGAACAATAATCCAAGGTCAATTTATGAAGGGGTTTGATGGAGAGGGAGATTTGTGAGCTTGGAGTGGTGTTAATGGAGGAGAGGAGGAAGAGAGGCTGATTTTTAAGAGAGAGAGAGAGAAGTGTATTTTTTTACAAAATTTTCAGCCATACATTACATATATACACCCCTCTTATGCACTTACACCCCTCATGTTCATAGTACATCTCACAAAGACCCAAATGCAATACTAACCTCACATTGACCCTATATTATTCTATTTTTATTTCTTCACACTTCCCCAATATCATTTCTGAAAAATTATTTAAAAACACGGTTCCTTACAAGTTGAGTGGTGATTAGGAGCATGGAAAGAAGAAAATGTTGAAACTTACTTGGAGTATGTTTATGGGTTTATGAAGTGAAGCTTTGGTTTTGATTATGAAGTCTAGTCCCAGAGGTGGAAAAAGCAATGGAAAAAATCGAGGGGACAAATTCTTACTCGGTTTCACATCAACTTTTAATTTGTCATATTCCAAGAAAAGTTTAAGGACTTCGACTTTCTGTTTTGACATTTAGAAGAATGCCAACGAAAACCAGCTCTCCATTCCTATGTGTGATTAGCAAGACTTGGCATCTCCTACCTTGGCTTGAAATATGGAGGTTTCAAAATTTCTTAACAGTTCACATGGCCAATTGACCTCACTAATTTATACATCCACTGAAACCTCCCTCTCTAATCATAGCTTGTAGCATTCTTCCACTTCAAATTTGAGCCTATTTTTGAAAGAAAAACAAAGGGGCATCCCTTACAAACGAAAGGGAGCAGAACCAAGCTAAGACAAACCGATAATATACAACAGATTCAAAAGGAAACTCGCAAAAATAGTGCAAGCCGTACACAATCTTCTCTCTAGTACATTCAAGGCCCTAAGCATGAAGGCTACTTGTAAGAAGTTGCCTATTCACAAACCACCCAAACCGGTACATGAGAATAACAATGTGGCACACATAGCTACTACAATAAACAAAAGAAATACAATTACGACTTCAAGGCAGATACTTGCCATTTCCAACAATTGCAGTCTTTTTTGTTAACCATAAGATGATGCATATTGTAGACACCCCAATTTGAACCCACGAAAATACTTGGCAATCCCCGATGACGCAAAATGCCTGATAAAGAGCACGCGAAGCTTGATTGTGAACTTGGAAATCCTTCCAAAACCTCTCCAAAATAAACCCAAGCCCACACCACCTTCAACTACATTCAAAACCCTCTTTTTTTATATATATATATAATATGTCCCAATCCATTTTGAAATGAGAGAGATGTGCACAGTTTACCAAAACGATTCATTTTTCCGACCTTCTGAGGGTAAAATGGTTGCATATTTTGATGTACAAATCATCTTGGGTTCAAACCACTTGTGTTAGAAAGTAGACCTGACAAGCTTTCCAACGCTTCAAACCATGCGGAAAACGGAGTTTGTTAGCACCTGGAGTGGCCCCGCAAAGTTTCATATTTTGTGTAGTCTCCTGATCCAGGCGCTTGAATTCCCATAATCCCGGTGCCTGGATTCCCATAATCCCGGCGCCCGGACTCAATCTAGGCTCCTGGATTCCTCAATTTCAGGCGCCTGGACTCACTCCAGGTACTTGCTGCCCAAGTTCAAGTTAGTGGGGAGGAGCGTCTTGGAGGATTTTTTTGAGGATTTTCTGAGAGAGAAAGTGGAGGGAAAATAGGGAAAGTCTAGGTGCACCCCTAAGCCAGCCTAAGGGTCCATTTTGGACCTTTCATGCCTGTATAAAGCCCCTCCACTCCTCCATTTCAAAGGGGCAGCTCTCCCTTTTTTTCCTCTACTGTTATTCTGCCAAAATCACACCAGAATTTTCATCCACAAACTGATCCCTCCCAACTTCAACCATCTCCTCTCAATTCCTTTCACTTTCAACTTCAAAACCTGCTCTTTTTACCCCATTAATCCATCATCCATTCACCCCCATCAACCAAACTCCATCAAAGCACTCATAAACTGCCCTTTGTTGCCTTGTAAACTCAAAATCAGCAGCTGCTCTTCCACAAAACTCACTCAAAATCCAACCCAAGTTCAAAAATCAAGCATTCAAGGTAGATTTTTCTACCAAAGTGTTCAAAAAGGCCCTGAGGGGACTCTACCAGGTTCTTTCTAGTCTTCTATACTAGTGGAGGACTTGGGAGAGGTTCAAGTTTCATAAGTGAAAAAAAAAATCAGTTTGTGCTGCAGAGCCTGATCTAGGCGCCTGGATCATCACCTTCCAAGCGCCTGGACCATCACCTTCCAGGCACCTGGATCCCTTTTTCCCCTTATCATGTTTTCTATTTTCTTTCATATTTTGACCAGTTTTGGTACATCATTTGCATGCCATGACTTATAGTTCTTTACATTTCATGTTTTGATCCTCATTTTGATGACCTATATCATTGTTTTATTGTTGCATTTTAGCACTATTTCATTATATTTGAGTCACATTCAAGTGTCAATCTTGTTGCTGTGTTGTCAAATACTTTTCAGAATGCATGAGAGTTTATCAAAGCATTGCATTTGTTGATTTCTGCAAAAAATGGCATTTTAGAGTCTCTGTCTGGATGGCAATCCAGGCGCCTAGATTGACTCCTTCCAGGCGCCTGGACCCAATCCAGGTGCTTGGATCCTATCCAAGTGTGATATGCAGGGCATTTGTGATCAGTTTCTGAGCTATTCTAAGGCATTTTGGGGACATTTTAGTGTAATTTTAGCATCTTTGTATATAAATCATTCCCGGTATTTTTTTTTTGAAGATTTTTAGCGCGAACCCTTGAAAACACCTTCTAAAAACATTGGATGGCTCGGATTGTGAAAAAAAATTTTAGATAATGGAGGTCCGAAAACAAGATTCCCGTTTTAGAAGCTCTCCCTATATATAATGAGGGATCTCTCATTTTAAATAAAATGAAAACCAAGCAATTTTTTTACTTTCCAAACTGAATTTTGACTATCCGAACTGTTAGATGTGTTTAAAATGTGTTTTTAATGTCAATCGCGAGGATTCGTCCAAAAAAAATACTCGTAAGGGCTTCATCTGATCAATTTTTTTTCTTAAAAACGTTATATATAGCGTTTTTAACAAAAAAAAATGATCGGATGAAGCCCTTACAAGTATTGTTTTTGGACAAATTCTCGCGGTGGACCTTAAAAACATATTTTAAACACATCTAATGGTTCGGATTGTCAAAATTTAGTTGGGAAGCATGAGGTCCTCATTTTAAATAAAATGAGAGATCCCTCATTAGAAGTTGATCATATATATATATATATATATATATATATATATATATATATATATATATATATATATACGGAAATCTTCTTATTCACATCTCCAGGAAATAAAAATAATAATAATTTTTTTTGTGTTGCAAATTTTTTTTTGGAAAATCTAATCCATGCAATGTGTTCAGAAGATGTTTTCATGCGTCCACGCAGAAAATTTTCAAAAAAAATACCGGGAAGGGCTTGATCCAAGCAGTTTTCGGAAAAACTGTATTTATATATTTTTGCGAAAACTGTTTGGATCAATCCTTTTCCGGTATTTTTTTTTTTTGAAGATTTTCTGCGAGGATCCTTGAAAACAGCTTTTAAACACATTGGACGGATCGGATCGCCAAAAAAAATTTTGGATAAAAAGTCTGAATAAGAAGCGGAACCCATATATATATATACCGGTGATCCTTTCAAGGATCCCAGATTTCCCGGATGGAAGCTTTTTTCGGTGTTTTAATGCTTTTAAAAATTATTTTGGGAAATCCAATATACAGTTTTTGTGAAAAAATGCTTGGATCAAGCCTTTTTCGGTATTTTTTTTTTATGATTTCTCGCGTGGACCCTTGAAAACACCTTTTAAACACATTCGATGGTTTGGATCGTGAAAATTTGATCCGGAACTGAGGGTTCCGGATCGGGGATCCCTAACTGGATCGGGACTCATATATATATATATATATATATATATATATATATATATATATAAGATTACGATCTATTGAGGACTCCTTTAAACAAAAATTTCGCGTGGACCTGGCCATTTTTTGACTTTCCGGATCAAATTTTGACGATCCGAACCGCTAAATATTTTTAAAATGCGTTTTTAAGGGTTCACGCGGAAAATCTTCAAACAAAAAATACCCGGAAGGGCTTGATTGGATCAGTTTTTGTTAAAAACATACGCATTTTAAAAATATTGAGCGGTTCGGATCGTCAAAATTTGATCCGGAATGATGAGGTCCACACGGAATTATCCTAAGGACTCCCTCAATAGATCATTATCTTATATATATAGAGTCCCCTTCCTATCCAAACCCAAAATCCGGACCTCCACATTCCCAATTTTTTTTTGAAAATCCGAACCGTTAGATGTGTTCAAAACGTGTTTTTAACGTCCAACGCGAGGATTTGGCGAAAAAAAATACCCGGGAAGGGCTTGATGGAGCAGTTTTTGGTAAAAACGCTAAACGTTGGACCTTAAAAACACGTTTTTAACACATCTAACGGTTCGGATTTTCAAAAAAAAATTGGGAAGGTGGAGGTCCGGAACTTAACAGAATCCAGGAGTTTGGATTGGAAGCTCGGTGTGTGTGTGTGTGTGTGTATACAATCAACTTCTAATGAGGGATCCCTTCATTTTATTTAAAATAAGGACCTCATGCTTCCCGACCAAATTTCGATGATCCAAACCATTAGATGTGTTTAAAATGTGTTTTAAGATCCACCACGAATATTTGTCCAAAACAAATACCCGCAAGAGCTTCATTCGATCAATTTTTGTTAAAAACGCTATATATAACGTTTTTAACAAAAACTAATTGGATGAAACCCTTGCGGGTATTTTTTTTGAATGAATCTTCGCGGTGGACCTTAAAAACACATTTTAAACACATCTAACGATTCGGATTGTCAAAATTTAGTTTGGAAAGTGAAAAAATTGCTTGGTCCTCATTTTATTTAAAATGAAAGATCCCTCATTAGAAGTTGATATATATATATATATATATATATATATATATATATATATATATATATATATATATATATATATATATAGTCCTATTTCAAACAGGTGGAGAAACCAAAGTTTCAGGAAGTACATAATTCACATATACGCACATTGCTGCATGTTCAGATGCAGTGTCATAATTTACATATATACTTTTCATCCAACAAAATCTTCCTTTGGATCTCATTGGTAGTCAAGTCATCTATCTCATTGGTAGTCAAGTCATCTATTACATCCTCGTTCCCAAAAACTCTTTGATAGCAAATTGTTGAAACTCTTCGAGGGTGAAGTCTAATCCCGACTGGAAACCAAACTTCTCATCACTATGAAAAGTAGTGTTTGATTTGGAAGATTCAGAATTAGGACGTCTCCTGGAATTTCCCATTTTAGAAGGCCTCCTGTCCCTATTTTGAAGCAAGTGAACTTGTTGAACTCGAGTAGAAAATTTTGCATGTTCCCAAATACTTTTTCCCTTAAGACGGCAAGGTGGGATCCAGGAAGGAGGTCGAACAATCAAACATATGCCATATGCTTCAGCTTTTGGGCATATTGTATTTTCAAATTCCTAATGGGATTCACCGCATAAGAAAATAACTAATAACGAGTACGCACTGGTACCAAGGTAAAAAGTCACATGTTTGCAAAGCAAGACAAAGAAGATGGAGAAAAATACCTCTAAAGTAGTGTAGACTATAGGAGCTTCATCAATGACAAGCATGCATGCTTCGGAGGTATTCCACCCTGCAAATAAGTTTTCTTCAGTTTCAAAAGTATAAAACCCGACCACCAACCTAGAAATTTTAACCTTCTGAACATATAAAATATAGATTAACATGACTCCAAGCAATGAAAAGTCATTGATTTTCCAGTAACCTAGTTATTCAGCAGATAGATTCACATAAATCAGACTTTCTTAGTTCAGATTTCTCTAAATATTCGACTGCCACAACTGGACTACTTAACATAAAATCTCACTTTAAGAAGCCTAAGTGAAGTACGAATAACAGATACTAAGAAATATACCTACTTAGTGTGAACTGAAATAGATAATTCTGACCTAAATATATCACTGAAAGCACATTTGCATGGTACAGAGATACAAAAACCTCCACAAAGTCAAGTGCAATAACTTAAGTTTGTGCTACTTTTGACAGGGAAGACCCTCAAGCAACAATACACATTAACTAGACCTGCAAAAAAAAATCCAATACAAATAGATTTGTAAACGAGAGAAACAAAAAAGGAAAAGGGTTTAAAGACCACTCAAAAAGTGAAATGCCTTAAAGATTTTCCTTTGAGCTATTTGAGAGTTATTCAACTTAAGTTATGAGTACAAATGGGTTTTTTTTTTTTTTTTTTCAAAAAGGAAGAATAAAAAAGAAAAGTACTTCAATCATAATTATTTGATATGTTCCACTTTCCATTCCTAAGAAAAACCCGCGAAATGAAAGCAAATAAACGCATACAAAAAGACTCCATTGGAGAACCCATCCAAATCCAATTCATCAAACATGAATCACTAAGGAAACAAACCCAAAAATCAGCAACAAAAAATCAGCCAACATGATATCACATCTATACATCCATGGCTTTCTTTAAAAAAAGGTAGAATCAAACAAATTACTCTAAAACCTATTGAGTAGAGTAGTCTAATCAAGCATGAGGCAAAAAACTGAGAGTAAGAATCCTACAGAATAAAGCCTAAGAGACATGAGGCAAAAACATGACAGTTTTCATGGTTTAGATGGTAAGGCCCAGTTTTCCAAAAGATTTTAGCACTTGAGTAAGAATCCTACAGAATAAAGCCTAAGAGACATGAGGCAAAAACATGACAGTTTTCATGGTTTAGATGGTAAGACCCAGTTTTCCAAAAGATTTTAGCACTTGAGTAAGAATCCTACAGAATAAAGCCTAAGAGACATGAGGCAAAAACATGACAGTTTTCATGGTTTAGATGGTAAGACCCAGTTTTCCAAAAGATTTTAGCACCCAGGTGCTAAAATCTTTTGGCAAACTGGGCCTTAGTAAATAAGATAGAACAGAACCAACATAATATAACGTTATCTACCATTATCCCTAGGAAACCCACAGTATCTTCTTCAACAATTTGGCAGAAGTCTCTACCAATGGACAAATACTAAATTCAAATTCATCCCATAAATTCCCACATGAGAAAAAGCAAAAGAAACTCATACAAGGAGTTTCATTTGGACAAACCCATCCAATCTCTATGCATACAACAAATCTATAAGATGAACTAGAAAACAAATCTGCAAAGAAAAATCTCACACATAAATATTTGGATTTGCATGTGTCGATTTGACCACAATCGATGTGCCTTCGCTGTACCAAATATAATTGAAGGAGATGAAGGTTGATAAAATTAAAATGTACCCAAATTGATGTGGCACAAACTAAGGGTTTGGGTTTTTAGTGTGGATATTGAAGCAATCGATTCACAGAAATGACAGTCGGGGCTAGATACGGCCTTTGTAGTTCTTCTCCCCAGAGGTGTGGACAGTGGTAGTCGCAGATGGTGGCGTATGGCGTGTTTCCATCCTTCCTTCCAGAATGTATTATTAGCATAAAAAAACTTTGAATTCGACATTCTAACAACAAAATAACAACCCTATATTGAACAAAAAAAATAGAAACATAATAACAACCTTAAATCGAACAATCGCATAACACAATCTGAAACACTAAATCGAAGAACTCTGACTAGAACCTGATTCTTCCTCTACCACCGTCCCCCGCAACCGAACCTGGTTATTCCATGCAATTGGTCAGAACCCTGGCGGCCCCAAAACCTAATACAAACGAACAGCCTAAGGTTGCAAGTGTGGGAGTGATCGATGAGACAGTGGGACAATTCAATGCGGAGGGGTTCCACTGGGTGGTCTTGGCTGTAGTAGTAGCCGCTGATTTAGGATTCGTAGAAGTAGGCTACTCTCTGGAGACGAATCAACCATGGCCGTGTGTTGTTTGCCTTTGTGATGCCCGTTTAGGGTAAGACGAATCAAAATCTAGTAAGACGAATCAACAGTAGCAGCTGATTTGGGTTCTAAGGCTTCGTGCTACATGTTTTCTATGCTTTTTTGATTTAAATAGGTGAATGGATGAAAAATGTGTTAATAGTAATATTTGGTTAGGAAGTTACGTGAAATTTATAAGCCAAAGATGTTGATATGTTGTGAGCTTTAATGCAAAGAATTTGAAGAGAAAATCAAAATAGAGGTTTTTTTTACCTCAACCTCTAGTGATCTACTGATTCAAAAATGATACATTCACTCCCTCACCAACCACTCCCTCTCACTCCTCCTCTCATATTGTATGGGTCCCACCGTGGGTACCACATGTAGTGGGTCCCACACAATGTGAGAGGGGGAGTGGTTGGGGGGAGTGAATGTATCATTGTTCCTACTGATTTATGTTTACCCAAGCCGAGAGGCAAGAAGTAGATAAACTGGATGTAGAGTCTAAACCAATAGCTTTTCCCTTTACGGAAAATATTTTTTCAAACCAAATTCCTCATATTTACTCATCAACACACAAAAAAAAAAGAAAGTAACAAAGCATATGACAACAAATAGTTTACCCTTGATTACAAAAAACACGTATCAATGTAATTCAAGAGTAAATATAGACAAATCACACCGTCTCTACTGTCCAGCCTTGCCCCATATAACCTAATTCCTCTTAATGTTAGAATTTTCGAATAAGCTTCACATGGAAAGCAAATAGCAATTTTAAAAGCGAAGTTGAATTAATAGCAACAATAAACCCTTGACTTAGCTTGTCGACCACAATTGAGAAGACAAATTTCGCCAAGACTTCTCAACTAATTCAAAACCACTTAATTGATACCACAATCCTTTACCAGCCATAAAAAAAATGGGCACATAGGAAACGAAAGCCAAAGAAAAAAGAGGAGCAGAAAAAGGCCCGAGAGGGATCCCATATCATTCACTCCCGGAAAAAATTAAAACCGAATCAAAACTTTGACAGCATATGCACAACCTTAGCCTCTCCTACAATTTCAGTCATAGACCTTCAAAATAACATTTGTTGGGGTGCAGTTAACCTTCAAATATATAGGGGGGTGTGGCCCCCCCATGACCACGAAGTTCTATGATGAGGTTTTGCAGATTCTTGAGTCAGCTAAGTGGAAGAATGCGATACAAAAAGAGATGGATTCTCTTCATTCCAACGGTACTTGGTAGTTAGCTCAGCTTCCAGAGGGAAAGAAAGCCTTGCAGAACAAATGGGTTTATCGAATTAAGCAGGAGAGTGATGGCATGAAAAAGTATAAGGCAATATTGGTTGTAAAGGGCTTCCACCAGAAAGAAGAGATCAATTATACAGAGATATTTTCACTGGTTGTGAAGATGGCCACTATCAGAGTGGTGTTGACTTTGGTTGTCGCTAAGAATCTCTGCCTTGAGCAATTAAATGTTAAAATTGCTTTTCTTCACGGGGACTTGGATGAAGAAATCTACATGAAGCAGCCTTTTGGCTTCATTGTGAAAGGCAAGGAACTAAGGAAAAGATGGTGTGCAGGCTCAAGAAGAGTCTGTATGGTTTAAAACAGGCTCCCAGACAGTGGTACAAAAAATTTGATGGTTTCATGCAACGCAGTGGCTATACAAGGTGCAGTGGAGATCACTGTTGTTACTTCAAGAGGTTTGAGTCTAGCTACATCATTTTATTGCTGTACGTAGACAATATGCTTGTAGCAGGTTCCTATGTTAGGAAGATCAGCATGTTGAAGAAACAGTTGGCAAAAGAATTTGCTATGAATGATTTGGGTGCAGCTAAGCAGATGCTTGGGATGAGAATTAACAGGGATAGGGCTCGGCAAACCTTGCGGTTGAGTCAGACTAAGTATATTGAACATGTTTTGGAGAGGTTCACTATGCAGAGTGCCAAGACAGTTGGCACACCCTTGGGAAGTCACTTCAAACTTTCTCAGGGGCAATCACCTATGACAGATGCAGAAAGAGAGTATATGGCCAAGGTTCCGTATACCTTGGCCATTGGTAGTCTGATGTATGTGATGGTGAACACGAGACCAGATATTGCCCATGCAGTAGAAGTTGTGAGCAGGTTTGCTAGCAATCCACGGAAACAGCATTAGGAAACAGTAGAATGGATTATGCGAAACTTGAGAGGTACCACTGATTTACCACTTTGTTTTGGGAGAGGGAATTTGACAATTCAGGGATATGTGGATGTAAACTTTTCCGATGATCAGGATATATGGCGAAGTACCATGGGTTATATCTATACTATGGGTTCAACAACGATGAGTTGGGTTTCACGTCTATAGAAATTAGTGACATTATCCACGACAAAGGCTGAGTATGTGGCCGTGATTGGGGCTAAAAAGGAGATGATTTGGTTGAAGAGCTTCTTGGAGGAGTTGGGTTAAAAGCAAGAGAACTGCGTTCTTTTCAGTGACAACCAAAGTTGTTGTGCAGAAAGGCCACCCAAGACTCAACCACACCCAATACAATTGATGGTATTGAATATTGATTCGAAGAACAAATAACAAATTGAGAAGTAAACCCAATAAACCAAACCAAACGTGAGAGAAGGAGAGAGAAAACAAAAGAGAAAAGAGAGAAAGAAACACAGATTTATGTGGTTCGGCCTTACAAACCTAAGACAAAAAGAACCGAACCAAACCAAGAGCCGCCCAAGATGCAAACCAACAAAACCATCTTCAAGCCGCTCCAAACCGTGTCCTAAGACGCATACACCCCAAAGGGTGGTTAAACAAGTGCGAGGTGGATTGAGTCCGAATCTTCGAACTCAACTCCATAGACTAAAGTCTTCAAATCTGCAGTACTCAAAATCCAAAACCAATGTCTCAACTCCATGTTAAAACTCAAGTTAGTCTTCAAACGATCTATCTCCACCAACAACAAATGCCCATAAGCAAAATCCACAGGATAGATCCAATAGCAGCGAGAACAAGAGACTAACAAACCAAATTGATACGTACCTCCAAGAGAAACAACCAAATCAAAAGCAGACCCCCAAACAAAGTCAAGCTTCCCAAAGAAGTAGTCGACTGCCATGCCAAACTTGACTCCAAGTTGCTTCCCCAAAACACAATGCTCATCAAAACCAACCCTCAATTGCTTCCCAAAATCTTCATCTGAGCATTCGTGCACCAAAGCGGTAGTATCCAAAACAGATTCCCCAATAACAGTAGCGTCCGTGACTACTCCACCTAAAATCGTACTCCCCTCAAGAAAATACAATTTCTTGCGCCTCACGCCTTCCATCACAACCAAATTGCCCATACAAACCTTTAGAGTCTCATTCTTCAAAATGATCACCAAACCATCAGACTCTTAAGTACCCAAAGAGATGAGGTTAAATTTCACATCCGGAACATACCGAACGTTTTCCAAAGTCCAAACAAGTCCATCATGCATAACCAACTTGATTGTGCATATCCCAAAAGTCTTGCAAGTATGGCCATTAACATCACTGCCCTCAAATGGCTTCAAATCAGAAAATCAATCCCTATTAGGACACGTATGATGGCTACAACCAGAATCTAAAATCCACTATGACTCCATCGAGTGGCTAACAAGCATGTGAGACACCAAAGAAATACCCAAATCATCATCTCTATCAGAGGCATAATTGGAATTGGTGTCCCTATTTTTCAAAATTGGGCAATCCCTCTTCCAATGACCCTTGTTGTGACAGTAGGCACACTCATCTATTGCGATACCCATTGGTTTCACAAAAGGGGAAACTTTACTCGATTGGGGTCAAGTATTTTTCCCCAAAACCAAAGCCTGATCAAATGTGTCCTGATGGGTCTGCTTATCTCTCATACAATACTCATTATTAGTCAAAGCATTACACACGTCATCATACCGAATTTCTTCCTTACCATATAACAAAGTAGTGGATAAATTATCATACGTAGAAGGAAGAGAATTTAACAAAAGCAAAGCCTTATCCTCATCAAGGATAGGGGCATCCAAATTCCGAAGATCAACAAGTATTTTACTAAAATCATTCAAGTGCTCACTTAAAGAACTACCTACACGGTATTGGAAATGGAAAAGCTTCTTCTTTAGGTAGAGCCGATTCTCCACGCTCTTGGTCATGAACTTATCCTCGAGCTTTTTCCAAAGATCCTTCGCTTTCGTCTCCCACATAACAAAGTACTTCTTATCTTTTGCGAGACACAACCTGATAAAACTGCACGTCTGGCGGTTGATCCGATCCCATTCTTGTTCATCACAATTATCAGGCTTGTCTCCCAAGGCAAAATCCAACTCATATTGGATCAAGACATCCATAACCTCGCATTGCCACATGCCAAAATTACTTTTGCCATCAAACTTCTCAACATCAAACTTGGCTGCGAAGCCCCCGGCCAAAAACTTGAAGCAAATTTGGAGGATGAAACACCATCCTTCATATCTTTACCGTCCTTCAAACTTTTACCGGAATCTTCAGACATCTTCGAAAATATTCAATAATCACCAAACCAAAAATCCAAATAACCAAGCGGAACAAAACGAAGCCTAGGTCGAAACCTATGCTCTGATACCAGTTTGTTGTGCGGAAAGGCCACCCAAGACTCAACAACACCCAATACAATTGATGGTATTGAATATTGATTCGAAGAACAAATAACAAATTGAGAAGTAAACCCAATAAACCAAACCAAACGTGAGAGAAGGAGAGAGAAAACAAAAGAGAAAAGAGAGAGAGACACACAGATTTACGTGGTTCGGCCTTACTTTGGGATGTAAGCCTGATCCATGGGTAGTCGATCAATGGCTTCACTAACAAAATGAGTGCTCAAAAGAGCTACAAAGAAGAATTCTGCAGAAAATCTTCTACCCAAACTCACCAAAAGTCAAAACAAAGGCAACTCTCTTAAAACCCTAACCTAATGCCCCAATATTTGCTCTCACACCAATAAAAGAAGCATAATACATGTATTTATACTAAACAAATGAGTTCCCAACAAGAAATAACCATATTGGGTTTTTAAGCCCCTCAAAAAACCTTCCATAATCTTATTTCCTGTCGCCATGGTCCGGACCACCAAATCCTTGTCCAAACCATGGGATGCTGAGACGTTTCTGGACCATTTTGACTCGGTAGTCCGGACCACCAAATTTCTCGTCCGGACCACGGACCTTGGTCTGGACCATGCATGCAGAAACTTCTTAAACTGCTCAGAATTGCTTGGTCTGGACCAGAGAAACCTTGGTCCGATCCATAGATGCTCCTAACAAGGAAATCGACCCAAAAACCAATAAAAGTACTATCCACCTTGCCAAAAATCCAGTGTTTCATGCCAGGACGAAGCACATTGATTTGAGGTACTATTTCATTCGTTCGTTTTTGGAGGATGGGGATTTGTTGCCAGAGAAGATTTTGGGGTACAAGAATGCAGCAGATGTGTTGACCAAGCCTATTATTGTTGAGAAACTAAAGTTGTGTTCAACTTCAATTGGCCTTCATGCTTGAAGAAATGATGGGACTGGAGCCACACCAAGAGGGGTCAGATGACTACGTCCGTATTAATTGAGATTATTTGAGGTTTGTAGTTGTTTGTTTGTTGATGCTTCGGTTATCTTCAAGTGGGAGATTGTTGGGGTGCAAACAACCTTCAGCAGTACCGGGGGTGTGGGGGCGGGACCCTCCACGGGACATGAGTGTCCCGCAGTCCGGAGTGCGACTTTAGGAGCATTCCAGACTACATCGAAAATGATATTTAAGGGACCTCGGTTCTTAGTGTGTAATTTCGGCTATAGGCCCAACCTAATTATTTCGATGTTAGCTTGTAATTAGGGTAACATGTTTTCAGAGAAAGAGTGACGAGAGGCGAGAGAAAACGCAGATCTCAGAGAGATTGCGTGAAGTTTTTTATTCTTGATTTCGATTTCATAGTGGGCTAGTGTGGCTCCTGTGATTTTTCCTCGTGTTGAGGTTTTGCACGTATATCTGCGTCTCGCTTTCTTTTCCGTTTTTCATTACGCATGATTACTTGTTTTTCTGTTCTATGATTCATTGTTTTCAAGATCCGTAGGGGTGTTGTGGGGTTGCGAAAATCCTAACAACATTATATATATTGAGTAACAGACATCAAGCTTTACTAACATTCTTGATTCAATATTCAAATCACTTAGCAATGATATGGTAAGTAGACAATATGACAAATTTACAATAGTTCACTTAGATCCTACTTTAAAATAAAGAAGGTGAATCATGTGATCCTGAAGGCTGAAGCATCATATAGCATAAATAAAATAAGCTAGAGTAATTAAACAATAAAGATGAATACGCAAAAACAGAGAAAAGACCTAAATTGTACACCAGACCATAACGACCTCCCCCATTTCACTTTCCTCCTCATGACAGCCAATACCGAAACTATTTTGAAGTTGATCATACATTCTAAAGCAGCTTTGTTTGAAAAGGTAGGCTCAATCTTCTGGCTCTTCTTCAATAGTGTTAGGATTGAATCACACACACACACACACACGATATACGAGCATAAACAGTAAAAGAATTGACACAGAGATATACATGGTTCCCCAAAACCGGGTACGTCCACGGAAGCACACAGAATAGCCGTTTATTGATGATCTGGTTCCTAGGGTTTTACAATAGGAAGTATTTATATGTGGCTGCTACTCCTATTCCAACCCTAACTCAACATTATAACCTGAATACCTATAATGCCCTTATAACACCGTTCACAGACGATTTAAGCCACCCGGTATCGATACAGGGAAAACCCTGTATCGATACCCATACATTCTGTTCGCTCCTTGTTGCCCCGGTATCGATACATGGAAACTCCTGTATCGATACCAGATCCTCCAATATGCCTCCCAGCTTGCTTCATCGATCCCAGGAACTTTCTCAGTGCCTCTCATACACACCATATGAGCCATAAGTTCCAACAATCTCCACCTTGGCGAATATTCTCGCCCATTCAGAAGATAACCACACCGATCCAACAAGCTTTGGGAGAACGCCTCTTTCCTAGCATCTGGAGACATTAACCAAGTCCAAGCAATGCTTGAACTTATCCGCGGTCACAGTCTTTGTCAACATGTCAGCTGCATTATCAGAAGTGTGCACCTTTTCCAACACCACATCACCCATAGCAATTAACTCTCTCACCTTGTGAAATCTCACGTCAATATGCTTGGTCCGCGCATGATACACTTGATGCTTAGCCAAATAAATGGCACTCTGACTATCACAATACAGCTGCACTCCACCTTGATCTATGCCCAACTCTCTCACAAAATCCTTTAACCACAATGCTTCTTTCCCAGCCTCAGTCACTGCCATGTACTCAGATTCAGTAGTAGATAGAGCCACTAGAGGTTGTACCATGGATCTCCAACAAATTGGTCAACCCGCCAAAGTAAACACATACCCTGTCGTGGACCTCCTGTCATCCAACCCTCCAGCATAATCCGCATCTACATACACCACAACTGAAATTTGATTCCTTTGCCTAGCAAACATAATCCCATGGTCTGTAGTACCTCTCAAGTATCTGAATATCCACTTGACCGATTTCCAGTGCTCTTTGCCTGGATTTGCCATGTACTTGCTTATTGTGCTGACTGCATGTGCAAATCGGGTCTTGTACATACCATCGCATACATCAGGCAACCAACTGCACTCGCATAAGACATGTTTGACATATCCTGAATCTCTTCAGCTGATTCCGGACACTATGCTGTAGACAACTTGAAATGACTCGCCAATGGAGTGCTGACCTGTTTAGCATTAGCCATACTAAACCTCTCCAACACTTTTCCCACGTAATCCTTCTGGGACAACCACAGCTTACCTGCTTACCTATCCCTGCGAATCTCCATCCCAAGTATTTTCCTAGCAGCACCCAAATCCTTCATGTCAAACTCCTTTCCCAACAAGGCCTTCAACCTGTTGACTTCAACCATACTCTTCGCAGCAATAAGCATATTATCCACATAAAGTAACAGAAAAATATAGGAACCATCATCAAGACTCTTAACATAAACGCAACAATCATACTCACAGCGTGTGAACCCAACCCGAATCATGAATGAATCAAACCTCTTATACCATTGTCTCGGAGACTGCTTCAGCCCATATAGCGACTTCTTCAACCTACAAACCAAGTGCTTTGTCTCTAGCTGCTTGAACCCTTCAAGCTACTCCATGAATATAACTTCCTCCAAATCACCATAGAGAAAAGCTGTTTTCACATCCAGCTGCTCTAACTCCAGATCATAGCTAGCCACCAATGCCAAGATAATCCGGATTGAAGTATGCCTCACCACTGGAGAAAATACCTCATCATAATCAATTCCCTTCCTCTGTGAGTACCCCTTTGCAACTAATTGAGCCTTCAACCTCTCCCTTTCCTTTTCTGACATAGCCTCTTTCTTCCTGTATACCCATTTGTAACCCACTGTCTTCTTTCCCTCAGGCAATTCTACCAACTCCCAAGTCTTATTCTTTTTCAATGATTCCATCTCCTCCACCATGGTTTTCATCCATCTGTCCCTTTCAGGACTAATGACAGCATCCTGAAAAGTAGACGGATCCCCACTAGTGGTTGACAGTGCATATGAAACCATATCCTCAAACTCATACCTCTCCGGTGGTTTGATAGTGCGTCTGGGTCTCCCTGTGGCTATGCTTTCCTGCTGTTGTTGCTGTTGCTGCTTCTGCTGCTATTGCTCAACCTGTCCCATTGGCGGTGGATTGCCAGTGTCACAACTTTCCAGCTCAATCTGTACATCCTGTTGAAGTTTGCTGGTGCCCTCACCAGCCTCGGTTTTTTGAACCCCCTGATGTGCTTTGACCATATAAGCTTCATCAAATACCACATCCCTACTGATCACCACTTTCTTTGATTCCGGATCCCACAGCTTGTACCCCTTCACACCTTTCTCATACCCAAGAAAGATGCACTGTTTGGACTTTGCATCAAGCTTGGACCTTTCATCACTTGGAACATGAACATAGGCAGGACAACCAAAGATCTTCATACCTGAGTAATCTACCTCTTTCTCTGTCCACACCTCCTGTGCTACCTTACTACCCAGAGTAGTACTCGGCGACCTGTTTATATTAAAAACTGTCATACTCACTGCGTCTGCCCAGAAATTTCTCGGAAGCCCTGCATTCAGCCTGATACACCGTGCCCTTTCTGCTATAGTTCTGTTCATTCTCTCTGCCACCCCATTTTGTTGTGGTGTCTTCCTAACAGTCCAGTGTCGCTGAATCCCATGCTCCTCATAAAACTTTAGAAAAGGCCCATACCTGTACTCTTTCCCATTGTCTGTTCTGAGGCATTTAATTCATCTCCCTGTTTGATTTTCCACTTCAGCTTTCCACACTTTGGGATTGTAAAAAACCTCAGACTTGTGTCGCATGAAGTACACCCAAACTTTTCTCGAAAAATCATCGATAAAGGTCACGAAATACAGAGATCCCGCTCTCAAAGCTACCCTCACTGGCCCCCAAACATCCGAATGCACGTAGTCAAGTATTCCCTTAGTTTTGTTCACTGCATGTCTAAATTGCACCTTACACTGTTTTCCCAGAACACAGAATTTGCAGAAATCAAGTTTGCACGATTTCACCCCTTTCAACAGCTTCCTTTTATGTAATTCTAGCATCCCACGTTCCCCCATATGCCCTAACCGCATATGCCACAACAAGGTATCATCAGTATCCTCAGCTGTAGTGGCAGTAGCTCCACCTACAACCGTACTCCTTATCAAACGATGGATATTCCCACCAACCTTTGAAGCTTTCATAATCACCAGAGCACCCTTCGTTACCCTCATGACTCCACCACCTGCTTTATACTCACAGCCATTAGAGTCTAAGGTTCCCAACGAAATTAGATTCTTCCTTAAGCCTGGAACATGCCTAACATCACCAAGAGTTCTCACAACACCATCAGACATCCTAATTCTTATTGTACCTATTCCAATGACATTACATGTTGCATCATTACCCATTAGAACAGTACCACAATTCACTGACCTGTACGTGTCGAACCACTCCCTGTTAGGCGACATGTGAAAAGAACATGCTGAGTCCATAATCCAAGAGTCTGCCCCGTGCTCTGAGTTCGTTGAAACTGACAACATATCACCATCACAATCATCCGATGACTCCTCCGCCACATTTACAGATTTCGATGGTCCAGCTTCCTTCCAGGTTCCCTTTCCCCCATTCTTCTTCCTATACGGACAGTCTTTCTTGAAGTGCCCTGTTTCGTGGCATTTGTAACACTTCAACTCCTTTGGCTCAGGGGTCCTGCCCCTTGACTTCGACTTCCCACACGCCCCTATTCTTCCCCTTTCCGATTTCCTGCCACGTTCCTCTCTCCCTTTTGCCACCAGCCCTTCACCTGAAATACCCTCGGTCTGTTGCCTGCGTTGATTGTACGCAAGCAGGGCTGCCGTGACTTCCTCCAATTCTAGGGTTTCTTTCCCCCAGAGTAAGGTTGTAACGAGAGTCTCCATAGAGCCCGGTAAAGAACATAACAACATCAGCGCCTGGTCTTCCTCGTCGAACTTCACTTCAATCCTTAGCAGATCGCTAATAATCTGATTGAACGTATTAATATGTTGAATAAGGTCGGAACCCTCAATCATCTTTAACCCAAACAGTTTCTGCTTCAAAAACAGTTTATTCGTCAACGACTTAGACATATACCTGCTCTCCAGTTTCGTCCACACCCCAGCCGGCGATTCATCACCAATCACGTGATACATAACATCGTCTGCGAGACACAGATGAATCGTACTCACCGCCTTCATCTGGAGTTCTTCCCAGTCGTCATTCGACATGGCCTCTGGTTTCTTCTTCAACGCTTTCACCAATCCCTGCTGAACCAATAAATCTTTTACCCTCTGTTGCCACAGTCCGAAATTCCCAGTCCCGTCGAACTTCATCACATCGAACTTTGTAACAGACGAACTCGAAGCCATCGTTCTTCGCGTGTTCAATCAGACCCGTGCTCTGATACCACTTTGTTAGGATCAAATCACACATGCACACGATATACGAGCATAAAACAGTAAAAGAATTGACACAGAGATATACGTGGTTCCCCAAAACCGGGTACGTCCATGGGAGCACACAGAATAGTCGTTTATTGATGATCTTGTACCTAGGGTTTTACAATAGGAAGTATTTATATGTGGCTGCTACTCCTATTCCAACCCTGACTCAACATTATAGCCTGAATACCTATAATGCCCTTATAACACCATTCACAGACGATTTAAGCCATCCGGTATCGATACAGGGAAAACCCTGTATCGATACCCATACATTCTGTTCGCTCCTTGTTGCCCCGGTATCGATACATGGAAACTCCTGTATCGATACCGGATCCTCCAATATGCCTCCCAGCTTGCTTCATCGATCCCAGGAACTTTCTCAGTGCCTCTCATACACACCATATGAGCCATAAGTTCCAACACACCCGTATCCGATACACGTACCCGAGTCCGTGCAACATAGAACTTGAGAGAAGGTAACTTCCAATGTGTGTATGCAAAATACCGGAAATACTCAATAATACGAAAGTGATTTTTGTTTGTCTTCTTTGATTTAAAAGGAAACTTTGAAACTTCATATGGTCTTTAAATAAAACAGAACTACTACTTTAAGAAGTGAAAATGACGGGGATTTATTGCTTTTGCTATGTTTATAACTACTGTTACAATCAATTTGGATTGCATGAGTGGTGCACTTATAACATTTTTCCTGATGCATGTTACCACTAGGATTCCACAAAAATTGTGTTTAATGTTCACATGCTACCATTGTCTTATTCTATATATATTATGCGCCTATGATTGTAATCCACATGCTACCTTTTATGCATGTGTGTATTACATGTTTGTTGTTTACATGTCATAATTTGTGAGTCAAATTCAATGTTAGAAAATTGGGATGAACAAAAAAAGTTCCCATGGTTGATGGTTTTTTTTATATTTAAATCACTTTGCCATTTGAAATTTTAGTATATATATACCGCAAGTTTGCCCATATTTCTCCTATAATCCTAATATTCTCCCTCCATCAATGATTTTATGATCTCTCTTCATTGTTATCATCCAAGATTGTTGATAAAAATTTATAATCAAGTTTGAGCTTATTTTTTATGAGAATTTGTTCACAGAATTTTGAGTATCAAGTTCGGCTTCATTGTGGATAAAAAAAATTAAGAAGTTTGGCTTCGTTTGTTACATAAATCCCTTCAAAGATTTTGAAATGTCAAGATCGGCTCCATTTGTTATGAAAATTTATTCGCGGATTTTGAATACCAAATTGGTTTCTATTTGTCACAAGAATCTTTTCACAGACAGCATACTACCTGCTCAAAGGTGATTTTTATCCCCAATCTCTTTATGCTTTTGTTCCCTCATTGGCTAAATTTAATTATCTATATTTATGTTGATATTTGTTTGCAGATTTTTTCGCTAGGAAAAGAGCTTCAGAATTTATTTATTTCTTAACTGAAGGATCTTCGGATTTTATTAGAATCAATTCTTTGCTGTCAAAAGTATATCATGATGCCATGATGCTGATGATCAATCCATGCCAGCTGAGTTCTAATCCATGAAGAGTTGGCATTTTGCACATTCGATGCACAAGAAAATAAAATATAGCAACACACTTATTCAATGGATATAGTTTTTTTTTTTCCTTGATCCTCAATGAATATAGTTGTTTTTTTGTTTTTTGTGATAACCAATATAGTTTGTTTATATGAAATTTTGAATGCTCCTCTGCTCCACAGTCAATTGAACAGTTTTTTCTTTTTAACCTATTATTTTCTTGAGATTAAAGTCACTTTCGTATGCCGAGTTATTTGCTTGGAAGCCTCCCATAAATTTATCTTGACCTAAATCAGCTATTGTAACAGAATATCCTTGGATTATGATTTAAAGACCTTTCTCATTCTATCAGTAACAATTTGGTCGTCCCAAAAATTTGCTTCACGTTTATATGAGGTTGGATTAGGTATTTTGACATTCGGATCATTTGCTACTTGAAAGCTACATTACCAAGGAATATATAGCTAAGCTGTCAAAAACATCCGACCCTACCGCCTTTTTTTTTTTGTGACAGTCATGAGGTAAAAAAAACTGTTCAATTCATAGGACTTGGGGTTGTTGTTGACTTGTTGTGCAGCCCCCTACACACTAGTGTGTTGTGCACCCCGTGGAGCAGCCGCGCCGAAATTTTTTGATGATCGGAGACGTTCACCGCATAGATCTCGTCAAGTACTATAAGTGTACCAAAAATCAACTCGATCAGATATCGTTCAGTGTCTCATCGAAACACAAATACCTTGAAAAAATTGGAACACAAATGAACACAAACATTAGAACAAATATCAGCAGATCAGCCTGTACGTTCCCCTTAATCAGCAGATCAGTGACATGAAGTCTGTCAAATATCATGGCATATGTTTTTAAGAAATATAAGCCACTATATGCAAGAAATGGATGACATTAATTGGTTAGATAATTTTTTACCAATTTAAGTTGCACCAGATAATTGGGATAATGCTCTTGGAGGAATGCAGCTACTTTGCTACCCTTGATCCCTAATATTTATAGACAAAAAAAAAGTAGACACAATTTGCTTCCTCCAATTGGATCCACAGCTCTCGTCTGTAGTTCGGGACAAATTTTATCAGTAAAAGACATTTTCAGATGCATGCTTTCGTACATGCACTCACACCCACGTGTATCACCTCATTCGCATAACATAGGACACAAAACTACCCAAACACACCAATGGACTAATCCATAACAGCTAACTAGTGGATTTTTAGGACGACGATGATACACCTGCAAAAGTTTTGGTGGAGGAATGATACTAGATGGGACGGCTAGAGGACACAAACTCATATGCAGGCAAATCATTAGTGGCGACAGACTCCGAATAAAAAGGAAGAGACTCATTAAATATGACATCAGCACACACAAAATGACGACGTAAAGATGGGGAGTAACATTTATACCCTTTATGAGTTCGAGGGTAATCAAGAAAAATGCACTTAATGGACCACGGGTCCAATTTACTTTGGTCAGAATCAAGAGCATGAACATAACATATACACCTAAAAACCCGAGGGGGTAATGAGTGGAGAGGACGACCGGGAAACAGGATTGTATGGGGTATCTGACCCCCAAGGACAGTAGAAGGCCTCCAAAAACCGATTTTCTCAATTATTGTTCAATTATTACTTCGATTTTTAAATATTATTTTTGTTTTTCTCTCTATCTCTCTCCAATCATTAATACCTATTTTTTTAATTATTATACCTATTTCTCCCTCTAATCATTACAAAAATCAAAACTCGAAATCCAAACCAAACACAACTTTCGTCTCTTAACGTCGATCAATGCTAGAAACAGCTGTGTGACGTTCAAATGACCAAAGCGTCCTCCCACGTGTGGACAAAATAGCGTGTAAATTTGGGACACAAATGGAAAACCATAAAATATAGAAAACCCAAAAAAAGTAATCTGGAAATGGGCCAAAATCTTGCGAAAATACACAAATGACCACACTCAAAATTCTTAATTACAGTCAATCCAAACAGCTCAGATTTTCAATTGAAGGTTATTATAATGTTTAGCTTCTTATCAGCGATCTTGGAAATAAGCCAAAGTCCGGTCCTCTTTTGCTTGCTGTTGCATCTCAGCCAACTGCCCAGATCAGTTGTTCACTTAAAAACCTGTTCGTGGGTAAACAAACTAGGTATACCCCACTTCGCGGGTCAAACTCCCTTATTTGGGTTAAAACAAAACTCCTTTCTCTCCCTTTTCCCCCTTTCATTTCACAGACTAGAGGCTGAGGCACACGCAATGCGTGTGCAAATCAAACTTTGACAACAAAATATGTACAAAAGTATTTGGCTCATCATTTGATCGTGTGTAGTATTTTTTTTTTTTTTTGAGAAATAAGCTATACTTTAGATATTCAGGCAATATATTGTGATAGACTATGCATAATCAAATAGTTACATTACCATGCTAACACCGTTGTCGCTGTCGCTGTCGCTTTTTCCACAATCTAATACTTAAGTAATCTGCTATCAAAATTTGTAAATCAATCGTGTTAGCCATAACGGAGAATGGCTGCAATAAAGGCCTATCTTTATTACCTCCATAAATTTTGAAGTCGATGTTGTAAGTTTGACAAAGAATACAATGTTGGAAAAATGTGTAATAAGGCGTGCTATGATCAATAAACAATTACCTGATTTTTCATTTGTGTTTCATCCATCGTAGTTTTCTCATCTTTTCAATTATCTCCCAACGAAAATACAGTACTATTTTTCTACATTAAGACGTTGTCAATTGTTGCCACACATGACGTTGTTCTATGGATTCTGTTGACTTATTCGTAGATTGAATGTTATCTCCAATTTACATTGCCCTTGATATTTCCGATACACCATTTATACCTGTGACATAGAGAATGGGTTTATTGGAAAAAAGAATAAACCAAATTTTCAAAATCCTATTACATTGTGGGAATTTCAGGTGTCTAAAAACTGAAAGAAAGGGCACCATGCATACACGTGCCATTCTCCGAAAACTCAAACAGAAGGCAGACCATTACTTGTCACGTCCACCTGATTGCAACTATCTAACATTTTTTTTTTTAAGGTGAGAATTCTTACTAAACAATTTGGTCTCCATGCATTTTTTGTTGTTGTCATCTTATATATCTTACACAGAACACACAACTATGTAAAAAATCAATAAAAAAATAGCAATTTAGATTTCTAACAAAACAATGAGGCCTCTTATGCTGTTATTATTATTATTATTATTTTTTTTTTGACATCTTTTTTTGACGCACAACACAGAGATATGAAAAAATGAAGAGAATCCAATCCAACAGAATACAAAGGAAAAATATTTTTTTATTCCGACTATTCATTCGGCAAATAGATGGATTTTTTATTCCGATGACTCATTCAGAAAATAAGTGGACATGGACGGTGGGACAAACCTGAAGGTGGCAGATTTGTTGAATTTGTAGACATTCGATGCCGCTAGCGAGTCAGTAGATGAGGATTTTGATGCTGCTAGCCAAAGTAGTTGTTGAGGATGGTTTGTAGGATTTCATGCAGAGAAGTGAGATAGAAGGAGAAGAGGTGGTTACTGGTTGGAGAGCAAAGGAAAATGGGGTGAACGTGGCTGATGTATTATTGTTAATGTTTTTTTGGCCCATAGCAGTTATTTTACTTATCTCTCTCGTTCAGTTATTTCCAGGGGTATTTTTGGAGTTTAAAAAGTATACACAATCTCTCATTTAGAGGACACCAAAGTGGTGCTCCCCCTTTAAATATTAGAATAGATGAAGAGAGAGAGAGTGAGAGAGAGAGACGAAGATAGAAGCAACAAACGTTCGAAGAAAAAGAAGAAATCACAAGTGCCGGTTTTTTACTTCATCAGGATAATCAAGGTATATCTAACACACTCTCTCTCTCTCTCTCTCTCTCTCTCTCGCATTCTCTGTCTACCACAAGCTAGGGTTAAGGTTTTAGGGAAAACCCTAACCAATTCGTTGAGTTACGGTTCGATTTTGATTTCTTCTTGTGTATTACTTCTCTTTGATTTTGATTTTGATTACTAACCCTAACCGATTTTGATTACTTCTCGTCAATTCGACATTGTTTTTTTCTGGTTACATTATTTGATCAAGGTTTCTCAGTTTCTCTGTTAAATTTCTCTTTTGCCTAATTTTCGGCAAAGCTAATATGGTTTTCTCAAAACTTTGAACCTCTCTATTATCTTGGTCTGTAATCCATATTCTTCTCAAGACTTTGGTGAGTTACTTAATTTCCTCTGAAGTTTGAATAGTGAAACCACATTAGATAGGGATCATTCAAAGCTATTTAACCAAGTTGGATTGATGAATGCCATGATGTAAATTGATTTTTTTACATCAATTTGACAATGTAACCAATGTTTTTGCTCGAACTAGGGTACATCAATTTTTTACATCATGGAATCACTGAACTTTGTTTGTATCGTGGCATTCTTGTTGTTTAGGTCAATGCAGATGTACTACACATGGAAATGAACTCAATTGAGAAGGATATCGTGGAACTCAAAAAGCAGTATATCAGGAAGCTTGTCATGGGAGCAGCAACAGACAAGCATTACTCGAAGTAGCAACCTCCAAATTGGCGTTCTTCTTGTTTTTTTGTTGGGGTAGGAAAGAAGGAGATGGAGATGGAAGTTTGAATTTGTTTTGTAACTTGTGCTATGACCTGTCGAATTTGTATTATGAAATATAGTTTCTTAGCTCTGTTATGTTTTTTAAACTGTTGCATTACTTTACCTTTTAACTATTGCTATTATTGTTGTTTGTTGAGACGCTTGACATCAAGTTACAACTGTTGCTATTATGAACTGGAATTGATTAGAGGAACTTATTGAAAAGTGGAAATGTGACTTCCATATTGATATATAATAGATTGTGACATCCATTTGAGTTGAAGTGTTGGTATAGTGACATTCCTATGCCTTGCTACATTATGTACCCATTTTTATGTTGCTTTTGCCGATCACACATGAATCAACTGATTGCCACGACACAGTGGAAAAGAAGTAAAGTAGGCAGCATACCCACTTTAGAAAAATAACAATCTACAGTCATCTTAAGCAACATTTGTGACTAAGACTGATCTATCCCCTGTTTTTTGTCTTAGCCCGACGTCAAGCGTCTCAACAAACAATTCATATCCAAGACCAATGCCATCCCATTCAAGCACATTCAAGTTTTATACAAAGATCATTCAAGAAGAGCCAAACACGGCCTATTGATAAATACATTAAGAGTTCCAGAAACTATGGACTAACCCGACGCTTTGCGTCTCAAACCAATAACAAAAACGGAGTTACCAAATTCCAGTTCATAACATAAATTAAGAGTTACACCAGTTCATAACATAAAATAAGAGTTCTACTTGCAGCTTCCAATTCCCACTTGCAGATTCAAACGAGCATCGACTATCTCAACTAGCAATTCTGCCTCAACAAGTATGTGGAGAGATTCATTCAGATGCTCATACCCAGGTTTCCCCCTTATTATCTCTTCCTGCAAGTCACAATTAAAAATGAGTAACTTCATATTTTCATAACAAGGAATAGTTTGGGAAAACCAAGAAACTTGGTAGATGTAATAAATTACTAGCAAGCTTGAACAATGAGCACAAAGTGGGGCATGTATGTGTAGAGAGAGGAGTTGCAACTTAGCCTATTTAGAGAGGGATTCATTTTTTCTTATTACCAACCACACACAAATCCACACCCATAGTGAGAGATTATAAGGAGATTAGAACACCTTAATAAATGAAAACATCAAGCAATCAATACTTTTGAAAGCATCCAAGAAGCAAATATAGTCACAAAAACCTTAACAGGATCCTTGATGCTGCCACGTCCTCTGATTAGAACACGACAGTCGGTAGTTGCCTCCACTCTCTTGAGAGAATTTCCTCAAGGACCAAGGAGGCGCCCAACAAAATTGTGCTGCAATAGCAAGTTACCAGCAGGAAGTTCAATATGAAATGCAATTGGGCAATATTGAAAAAGCACAATGAAATAAGAAAATAACTCGTACATTAGGAAATTGTTCAACTGGGATATCCACCCTCTACCAAACATCAAACCGTTTTTCCCCATAACTTGCTATGGAACTCCATTCCCTAGTTACACTACACAATACAAACCTAACTCGGAAATCGAACCCTAAATCAAACTCTAATCGCGTCAACAAGTTATCAAAATCGAATGAGTTAGGATTTGATTTGGGGTTCGATTTGCCATATCAAAATTGAGAGAGAGAGAGAGAGAGAGAGAGAGAGAGAGAGAGAGAGAGAGAGACCTTGGTTGTGGTAGAAATCAAAGGTGAACGGATTGAATTTCTTCTTCTTCCTTCTTCGTTCGTCGTCTTTTCATCTCTCTCTGTTGATTGACTTGGAAGGCAAATAGGGAATAAAGTCTCAACCCGCTAAGCATCTCAACCCACGAAATGTCATAACCCCTCTCCCTTTGACCCGTGAATTGTCACTTAAGTGGCCTCTCTGATCTCAGCCATTGGTTGAGATCCAACGGTTTAAAATAGAAGCCCGAACTTTTTCCCATTTCAGGGGTCCCTGATAAGAAGCGGGACGTATATATATACTAGGTAGATCGCTACGTGCGTTGCACGAGTGTGATGCCCGTGTGTTTGTGGAATGATGTGGTATGTAAAATTTGGGTTGTGGATGTGGTGGAAATTGGTTTAGAAAGTTTAAGGTGGACAGAAGAAATAGAAATTGATGTATGTAAAAGTGATATGATATAGCATGATTAATAGTCTAATCTTATATTATATTTATCAGAGCATCACTAGTGGTATACTCAAATATGGATACTCAAATATTGCCACATCACATTTTGAGTATTCATTTAATGGGTTTATAAGTTTGAGTATCTACCCTTCTACAATAGTTCATTTGTGTCCATAATTAAAAAAGTATTATTCACTCTATTTTTATTCATAAAATGGGCACAACTTAAAATTTGTAGATATATATTTTTATAATATTAGTACCATTTAAAAGATATTCACAATACATTTAAAATGAGATCAATCTTGAACATATTTGCCGTTCAAAAAAAATCATGAACATATTTTGGTAAATATTAAAAATTGATAATTTCAATTTTTGAGGGAAAGTGCAAAAAAATTGAGCTTTGAATTAAGTATTTGAAAAATGGAGAGAGAACGTTGTTACTTTCAATAGGGTATAGTCCCCAAAATTTGGTTATTGAGAAAGATTAGAACTTTTGAGTATCCAAATGCCAAAAGTTGAGTATTTGTAACAAATGTTGTTAACTTTGAGTATTTATCCAAATACAATTATGAGTCTCTTTTGTGTATCAAAATACTCATATTTGAGTATTTTTGTGTTTGAGTATACCACTAGTGATGCTCTCAGTGTTGAGAAGTTCCAAAATTTAGTAAAAGAGCAGTTACAAATTTATACAGATTTGAAGTAATATGCAGGGGATTAAGACCAGAAAAGAAGTTAATGTTGTAATAGAATAGAGTAGCTAGTGATACGATAGTAAGACGTGTGTTTCCATAAATCATAAACGAAGCACTCGCGAACGTTGAAATCATAAAACCCAAAACTATTAGTCAAATCTAAATCTAGGATAAACTAAAAACCGTAAAGCATGTTATTTTTTTGTAAATAGGAAAGACTTGAAAAACTCACCAATCCTCAAATTTAGAAATAAGCAAGTATCGAAGCACTTACCAGTTCACAAATCTGGAAATCTCTCCAGCATACGATGGCAAAAGGTAGTACATTCCTTGAGATATAGAAAGAAAAAGCTTCTCGGTCAACATTAATTGGTTCTACCATTAAGTTTATGGAATTGCCAAAATCAAAACACAAACGGTTATTAGAACATACCTACAATAGTAACATCAGCCCCATACTTCTTTGCCAAAGCAGCAGTAGTTGCTACAACCTGTTACGGGATTCAACCATGAAATGAGCGAGGTGCAAACAAAAGCAGGAATTTTGTTACTTAATCAGCAGCAAGTTGTTTATCTAAAATCATCCAACACTATGCGTAAGACAGGTTTTCAACACTGGACATTAGAATGACTACGCTGCTCAAACGTAAAGCTTAGAACTTAATAAAATCCAAAAGCTTTCCATATTTAAGGATATATGTTAGTTTGGAATTGCTTTAATTAATATACACCATTGATGTACATAGCCACCAGGACATTTACTATTAAGCATTTTTTGTCTTGGTCCTCCCGGATACAAAATTTGATTGGAGAAGTCGAATATTCTATCCAGGACAAAAATGCTAATAGATCCAAAGGAAAATGTACAAATGATAAAATGCTTCTCAGGAATTTCCTCAATACAAGAGTAAGACTGGATGTATGCATGAAATCTTAGCTGAAGAAACAATTGGATGTCATTAGTGTGCGACTTATGGCAGGATTCACTTCGTAACAGCACAAATGACAAAGGTTTGCTATCCTATCCTGGTTGTAAATCAAAACCCTGAGCAAGGAATAAGGAACAGAACCTAAAATAACAACTGCATAATTGATCACACTACAAGTTTTTATTATTGATACAAATAGGGCTGTAATACCTAATAAAACCACAAATACATTTGATGCTACATGATCATGAGGATCTATATTGACAATAAGAAACCTCAACTATTCTATTGTTCATAAAAACACAATACTAAATGTGGGCTAGTCCAAACTCCAAATCCTATAGCATGCACTGCCATCACAACACACACCCTCAGGTGGCATGTACCAATCCATCTAGTTAGTAAAGATAACATAAGTTAAGCTCCAAGAAGGATGGAAGACTTGTAATGAATTTTTTTAAACATGTTAACGGAGAGCCAAATAGGTACCTAAGGGAATAATAATCTGAATGAAGGTGCAGGCATAGATGCAAAAATATATGTGAGGCAAAGCCAGGAAAAAAAACCCGGGATAACCTATCTAGTTCCCTCAGACAGAAGTGGATTCCGATCAGTAATTGGCAAAGCAGATGCTTGAAATGTGTGAAAGCATCCGCAACCAAACTAAATTTTGGTTCTTTTGGCTTAGCCTTGGCCGTGGACAGTTAGAGCATACGGTTCAATCCCCAATCATAAGTTAAACAAAAGTAAAACTATTGATATCAAGATAATGCATCCTACAATATCACATAAATAAAGTAGAATGCAACAAAAGTGTGAAGGAATTTGGTATGCTGTGAAAGCATTAACAAAATCTATTACACATAAATATTCTTCTTCTCCTCTATTGGTGGATGAGAAACTAAAAAGTATTTGCCAATTATAGTGAGCGATTGACCTCTCTTTTCTCACTAAAATCAACTCCGAGAATTAGTACGATGCGACTTTGTCACCTGAAAAAATGAGAAAAGGAATAGAATAAGCAGTTATGCAAGTGAATTATGGAAATCCAGACATTGTTTAAAGCTTCTCGACAAAAGATAAACGAATCATCCGGGATAAGTCACATGAAGGGTGGAATATTGACTAAGGCAATTTAAAACGCGTGATCCAAACTATGAAATGCAGCTAAAACTCTCTAGGGAAAGACAAATCACCAACGCATGAATCATTTTTACACAACAGATTAATCTTGAATCAGCTTCTTTGTGTGCTAATGACATAGCATATTTTGAGAGATTTCATTTAACTTGATTTGCCAAAAATAGCTCTCATACTTGGAAGCCATGCATTTGAAACTAAAAAGGAAAAGGATGTGTAAACAACTAAGTAGTGACATACTAATGGAAAAGGCTCAGCGCCCACAAGTTTGAAACACAAAGATATTCAAAGAAACTTTTAGGGATAACAAAAGCTTTGCCTTTTAGGGGCAGAAGTTCTGCTTTCTAACCTGCATTAAGTATATCAGAAACAGCACGAACGTAATAGTTAGAAACATCACGAACGCAATAGGACATTTCTTTTATCGGGAAGAAGTAGAGTAACTGATAAACTATCTATATATTGCATGAATCCCGAGGATATCTAACACTTCTACCATCCACCTCAATGAGGCTTTCAATACGAAACCAAAGCAAATTGAGTCTTCTGTCCCAATCAATTGGCTCCGCTACATGAATTCTTTTTTCCAAATAGTCTTTCAATGATATCGGAAAAAGAAATACAACATTAATAGTATTCATGGAATCCCCAATTGATGGGGGTATGACAAGTTATCTATTGCACAACATGACAATACCGCGTCAAGCTATCTACACACTAATTAGCCCTCTCTCAGAGGTGTGAGTTTGGTGTGGCTACCCATCTGTATGTTTAAAGCTAGGGTCTCTTACACTGAAATAACAGCCTATGAATTAGTTCCACTTTTTAACTGGTCATAAGCTAAGGGGGTTGATGTTCGGCTATGATGTCAAGGGCCAAAACTCTGCTGCTATTCTGAGTTTTAAGTGGATTATGGTTTCACAGTGTCTAAATGAGCAAAATCGTTTCTTTTGAATCGAAGTTACTTCCCTAAAACAGAGCCATTTAATATCTTAAACATAAAAAAATACCATTTTAATCTCATATCATGGCATTTATAACAAAACTCCTGTCTAAACTGAGCCTTAAATCCCATGTTGCGGCCGGCTATATGAATACTTTCTTCATTGAGAAACTTCAGCATGATATTGAGGTGAATTACTGATAAAGACTACTGGGTCTCCATAAGGCAATCTATATACAAGTTCGTCTGTCAATTAAGAGAAAATATCACAAGAAGTAAGAGAGAAAAAATTGAAGTTTTCACCATGTCTGTGATCAATGTTTAGGTTTATCACAAATATTGAAGAGAAATGATTGAATAGATCAAAGTAGAATCTAAACTAAGCTTTCTTCAACTAAAATTTCACCCTTCTATGATATTGTATTCCTACATCAGTTCGTTTTTCGCGGGCTAATTCAAATTTATAGTGGAGGATTTCTTCTCTCCATATCACTTTAAAACTATCAATTAATTAATTCTTTTTCCCAAACCAAATTGTGGAGTTTGGAATACTGCTTCAAGTTCTTGCTTCCTCTAACCAAGCAAACCTATTACAAGTGCTTTGTTTTTTTATTGGCTAATTTCTAAACCAGATTGGAACATTTACAGTGAGCAAAATATGATTTGGCAAACCAAAAACCAATAGTTTCACAGAAAAGGAAAAAAAAAAGGGTTTTTAACTGGATCCGCGTATACCTTCTTTTTCCTGCAAAAATCTTGATTACTCCATGACTTTTCATCCACATCCTTCTCTGAGCAAATATTCTCTCTCCATATTGCTGCAGTTAGAGAAGAATTGTACACAATCTTCTGTATGCTAAATGTTTGTGCACATGCCTCTACCACATTGATTGCTCCTCTCACTTCCAAATTCACCATTTTATCCTATCCATTCAAACCCAAATTAGCAACAAATAAAACACAATCAACAGTATTTAAAATAAGAATACCCAATTCCAATTATGTAGGAAATAAAACTTACATCATACCCTTCTTGACTATCTAAACAGCAGAACAAAGCACAACAACCCTTTAGTGCTTCAAGAATGCTATGATAATCCAACACATCCACTACAGAAACCACCAATCTCTTCTCTATCCCCTCCATATCCTTTATTTTCTTCACTATTTCTGTCTCTCCTACAAACCAAAAAAATACTCACAAACAAATTTCAATTTTATCAACAATTCAGTATCACAAAATTGCACATATTGAGAGAGGAAATCTTGCCATTTTCTGGATAGCAGCATGAACAGTATACCTTTTTGAAAGCAATCCTTTGAGAACCCAAAAACCCACGTAGGTTGATGCATCAATGACACAAACAGTGGGTTTTTCTGGGTCCATGTTTGCCCTATGAGGTTCAATTTTCCTTCCTTCCTTTTAGTTTTCTTTTTCAAATTTCCTCTTCTATTTGATGATATTTATATGTCTATTTCGAAAACCCGTACGACTTCGAAACCCTAGACCCAATACTCGAATCCTCTCAAAAATCATTACCTATGTGTCAACAAATCCAATCGACCTACATCCTGTTGATTTCAATCGCCCTGTTGATTTCAATCGCCATCATACCTTCAAAACCCTAAACCGAGATCCCTAAACCCTTGGAAATCTCCAAACAGTGTTCACAAACCTAAAAAATAGCCTAATCAATCTACATACCTTGTTTGACAATCTCGGAATGGGTTATCTGGTTCGTGTTCATTCTTGCAAGCCTCGTTGAAGTGGATTCCAGCCTGTTAGTCAAGATATCTGTCCCTAGTTGTCGATGCCGGTGGTGGAAGGCGGTGATTTCGCACGCTGGTTCACCTCGCTCTCTCCACTCGCTCTCTCTCTCTCTCTCTCTCTCTCTCTCTCTCTCTCTCTCTCTCTGCGTAAAAAGTAAGAAGGGGGCATAGAGGGAAATAAAACAAAAGTTGGGAAGGGATATTAACAAAAACCAAATGACTCAATTGCCCACACTCAAAATGGCTAATTACAGCCAATTCAAAAACAAAAATTTTCAATTGAAGGGTGAAATCGTCCAAATTGGCAAATTGACCATGCCAATTTTGAGAAAACCCTCTCATATATTACATCCTTCGGTATGGATATGGCTATGGATATATATATGAATAGCACGACGACATTGATGCCATGGTAGTGATGATTAGTCCAAGCTCGTTAAATTCTAATCCATATAAAAAAACTAGCTTTGCGCCCATTATGAACGAGAATAATGAAAAACTTGAATGCAAAATTTTTTATCTTTTGTCACGTGCATCGAACGAGCACGCCGCTGGTATATGTAGGTTTGCGTGTAAATGCATAATTTGTAATCCAAGCTGGTGAAATTCTAATCCATATAGAAAAACTAGCTTTGTGCCCGTTATGAACGGACGAGTATAAATTTTAGGGCACCATAACTAAAACATATGGATTTGGATTTTATCCAAACAACACCAAACCCTCATTAATATTCATTCTATTAATGAAAATATGAAGGAAAAAGATTATATATTAAAATAAAAAGTAACATGCTGTATCATTTTACCATTAAACATCTAAATTCCAACATAATCAAAGGAAATAACTAAATAATAAACTTATCTTAAGAGGTTCCTATAGAGAATTAAGATTTTTAAGGGATTTGAGAGGAATAAGGAGGGAGATGAAATGAAACGTCATTGAAAGTTATGAATTGAAAAATAAAAATTACTATACATGTAAATAAAAATATATATGTTTATATATATCCTATAAGTAATATTATATGGATCTATTTGGGTTTGGGTTTAGGTTTAGGTTTTGGGTTTGGTCGAATACTTGCAAAGATCAAACTCAAATCCAAACTTGTTGGGTATTGTGTTTTGAAAACCAAACCCACCCATAGGGTCGGTTTGGTTCGGGTATCCATTGGTTATGGGTGAAATTGTCATCCCTAAGAGAGAGATAGGGAGAGAGAGAGACGGAACATCCCGTTCCTGTGCACATGGGCCAGTGGAGTTTTATGTGCTTTTTCATAAGGCAACTGGAGTTGAGCGTGCATTGCCCAACTTTTTTATCTTTTGTCCCGTGCATCGAACGGGCACGCCATTGGTATATGTAGGTTTGCATGTAAATGCATAATTTGTAATAGCACAAAATTTCTCCTTCGTTTCAATTTCTTCCTCTTTTGAAGTAACGAGTGATAGTGAGACATATTGGGCTTAACTAAAAGTACACCAGGATATGACAAGAGGCAATTCCCGGCTGGTACAAAAATTAGGGGCAATGCACGCTCAGCTCCAGCTGCCTTATGAAAAAAGCACTTAAAACTCCACTGGCCCATGTGCGCAAGAAAGGGATGTTCCATCTCTCTCTCTCTCTCCCTGTCTCTCTCTTAGGGATGGTAATTTCACCCATAACCAATGGATGCCCGAACCAAACCGACCTTATGGGTGAGTTTGGTTTTTGAAACACAATACCCAACGGGTTTGGATTTGAGTTTGATCTTTGCAAGTATTCGACCAAAACTAAACTGAAAACCAAATAGATCCATATATTATTACTTATAGGATATATATAAACATATATATTTTTATATACATGTAATTTTTATTTTTCAATTCATAACTTTCAATGACTTTTCATTTCATCTACTTCCTTATTCCTCTCAAATCCCTTAAAAATCTCAAGTCTCTATAGGAACCTCTTAAGATAAGTTTATTATTTAGTTTTCCTTTGATTATGTTGGAATTTAGATGTTTAATGGTAAAATGATATGGTATGTTACTTTTTTATTTTAATATATAATCTTTTTCCTTCATATTTTCATCAATAGAATGAATATTAATGAGGGTTTGGTGTTTTTTGGATAAAATCCAAATCCATATGGTTTAGCTATGGTGCCCTAAAATTTATACTCGTCTGTTGTCGGTTTGGATTTGGGTATAGATAAATGCTTTGGGTTTGGGTTTGAGTATGGTAATTGCAAAACCCAGACTAAACCGATTCATTGCCATCCATAGAATCTCTCTCTCTCTTTCTCTCTCTCTCTCTCTTTCTCGACCTCCCATGGGCACAATATCTCTCTCTCCTCAACTCCCCAAACCATATGAAAGTTGCCTAAACCTAGGGTATCCTATGAAAGTACCTAAACCTTAGGGTATCCTATGAAACTAACTAAATTACTAAATCCTATAATAAAAAAGTACACCATAAAACCTAAGCCCAAGGGTACCCTATGAAAGTACATAAACGTAAACCCAAACCCTCAAAACCATATGAAAGTACCTAAACTTCTAAAACCTTATTAAACCGTTATAATATCCCAAGTGCCTAAACCCTCCCAAAAAGTGACTTACCTTAATTGGAATTAGATGACTCTTTTCTAGATTTAAAGGTAAAAATTTGATGTGACAAAGAATACTCAGGGATTCATTCACGTGGGTCTTGAGAAAGGGTGGCCCGAGATGAGCCCAAGTTCAAATTCTATCACCCCTTCGTAGTTGTGAGCCAAATAAAAAACTGGGTCTCCGATGGATAGAAAGCCCATAATGTGGCCTTCTTGAGCCCAAATTAGTTTTCCGTCCTCCACACATATAGGCCCGCACACTATCATCTGCTAGTAAACCTAGCGTATTGAATATTTTAAGATATTGATAATCAGAGATATGGAGTACAATTTTTCAATGAGAGCATCTCCTACCAATCTTTAAAATAAAGGGTGGAAGTGACATATCAAGGGAAAATTTTATAATTTATACCCCATTTTCTTCAAGTTGTACTTTTTGGAGGGACCCATCCTCCTTTTCATCACATCCATTCTTCAAATCTATGTTTGGCTCTTCAACTTTGAATAACCAAAATAGATTTGAAGAACCAATTATCCAAAAAGGAAGATGAGTCCCTAAAAAAGTACAACTTTTTGAGCAAAAGAGGGCATAAATTACAAATTTTCTCTTGATATGTCACTTCGGTTCTTTATTTTGAAGGAAAGACAATGCATTGAAGATACTCTGAGCTTGGCCTATTAAAAGTGGATCAAGAAACACGAACGAATAGAGTACTTTTTAGCAATAGACTGACTAATGAATATAGATTGACTAAGAGCATCCCCATTTGGCTACCTACTTTAACTTTTGAGTCAAAAGTTAAAGTAGGGAGTCAAACCCCCCAAAACCCTCCAAAAATCAAGCTCTTTATTCTACCTCCTCAAATTATTTTTGCTACAATACCGCACCAAATTTGGTTCTGCATTGTTCACGCACTTCTTTTTTTTTTTTTTTTTTTTTTTCTTCCGGTTGCTTTTCTCGGGTTGTGCTGCGTTAGAAGAGAGAGGAAGGGGAACATAAGAGAGGGAGGGGGGTCATTTACACGTGGCGACACTGTGTGTGGGGGAGAAATTTTAACGACTAAAAGGGGGGGCAGGGTCCACTAGTTTTCTGTACCGAAAACATCTCCCCAGGCGGGGAGATTAGCTTTTAGGAAGATTTTTTTAAAAAAATAGATTTGAGGGGAATAGTTTAATATAGTAAAATTAAAATAGAGAGTCTGATTTTGTGAGTTTTTGATAAAGAGACTTGATTATTTATAAAAAAATATTTTTGAAGTTAAATTTGGTAAAAATTTTGGTATTCCAAATAAAAATGCTCTAACAAATACGGACGGAGGCAATAGAACAAAGGGGAGTATATGAAAAAACCCTAGCACCACGTGCATGTTAATATTGCGTTTGAGAAACATAGCTTCGTTGAAGGCTCTGTAATTCCTAAAACCCATTCCTCCTTGATATTGTTGATGAATCCACAGGCATATTGGGCGAGGTTTTTGAAAGGGATTTATTTCCCTAACACATCTTTCCTTCAAGCATCTAGGGGAAATCACGCTTCCTGGGCTTGGTTAAGTTTGTTGCATGGCAGAAATCTTCTTGTTAAAGGATTGAGATGGCGAGTTCAAAGTGGGAAAAATTGATTTTTGGAGAGACCCATGGATTTCCTCATTTCCCGGTTTCAAAGTTCCCTCTTCAAAACCTGCGGATAGTTCTATTAATGTGGTGGCAGATGTTATTGATTTCAAATCAGGACAGTGGAATACTCCAAAGCTGGCTAGGGAGGTTTCTCAAAATGTGGTTGAAGCTATTCTAAAGATCTCACTCCCAATTGTAGAAAGGGTTGATCAATTAGTTTGGAATTACAATTCAAGTGGTGCTTACACAGTCAAGTCAGGTTATCATCTCGCCCATCAATCTATGTTGGAGCAAATGCAAGACAAGCCAGAGTCATCTATTAAACCGAAGGAAAAAATGTGGAAAGTTTTGTGGAAAATGAAGGTTCCCGACAAGATAAAGAATTTTTGGTGGAGAGCTTGCACTAATAGTTTGGCTACAAAGGAGAATTTGTTTAAGCGAAACTGAGCCCATGCAAGCTCGTGTCCGATTTGTGATTTAGAAGTGGAATCAGTTGAGCATATGTTGTTCTTTTGTTCATGGGCTAAAGCAGTCTGGTTTGGATGCAACATTCGTGTTTTTGGAGACTTGGGAGGTAGTGCCTCAATGATTAAATGGTCATCGGAGATGGTGGAAAAATTGCCTGTTACTGAACCAACAAAATTTATGGGTAAGGTTGTGTTGATAGCTTGGCACATATGGAAAACAAGAAACGAGTTTGTTTTTCGCAAATCAAAGGTAAACCCAACAGAAACTTTAGCCAGGATAGATCATGCCCGTTTGGAATTTTCATGTACTCTAGAGATTCTAACAGTCCAAATGGATAGCCCACCAATCCAGGAGGGTAATTCCTACTGGAGGGCTCCGGACAAAGGAAAACTCAAGGTGAATTGTGATGTTGCGATCCCACCTAATGGAAAGGAAGGCAAGGTTGCTGTGATCCTAAGGGATTGGAAAGGGAAAATTCATGACGGCTTTGCGAAGAAAATCAACACTGGCTCAAGTCTAAAAGGTGAGTTGCTTGCTATTTGAGTAGCCTGTGAAATGGTAATTAGTTTGGGGCTAAAAGAGGTGGAAGTAGAATTTGATAACAAGCAAGCCATCCTTCTTAGTGTGTCGGAATTGGTCCCCCCTGTATGTGAGAGCAGTTGTGTTGGACATCAGACATCTCGTGTTTAAAAGAACTATTTCTTTTAGGTGGACCCGTAGAGAGGCAAACAAAGCAGCCCATAAAGTAGCAACTTTAGCTTTGAGGAATGTAGGTGATGGTTCTTGCTAATGTGATGAGCTGGAGAGGTATGGATAGTTAACAGTAAAGACACAGAAAGAAGAGAATAGAGTGGTCTAAAGGAAGGGTGAAGAACAGAGCAGGCATGTACAGAAAGAACTAAGGCAGCGGATTGCTCTCAGTCTTATCCGTGAAAGAACCCTTGGTGATCTAGGAGATGGGGCTGGAATCAATCAGAGGGAATGTTCTTCACTCAGTGACTGCCCTTTTCTCTCTCTAGGATGACAAAATGCTTCTGCCAAGATTTCACCAACCTCCGGGTATGGAAGGGAATGTCCCATATATATAGGCACCTTGGACCAATCATAAGATGCTAGGCTGTAATCCTATAATATGATAACACGTGTCCTTTCCGTACAACCTGACCGTACGGGTGATGTCACCACCGTGCAACTGACGTTCGCGGCGGCGAGCCATTCCCCCGCGCAGCGATCCTCTTGTTCTTAGCCACCAAGCTACTAGATCTCCCTTATTCCCGTAGGGGCAAGGTCGTGACCTGTTCGATCGCGCCTATACCGCAACCAAGCCTCAAGGGGCCCCCGGGGTCCTGCCTTTAGACCGCAGCAGGTATCATTACTTGGGCTAAGTGGTGATGGTCTTTTGCGTACTTGCTCATGTTCTGAGCCGCGCCAATCACTTGAGCCATGGATTTTTCTCCTATTCGGATGACCCATAACTGCTCGAGCACCGCCCTAGACGGGCATGTGGTGTGCGCCACTGGGGCGCCCTGCACAAGAGGGTCTTGCTATAGTGGCCCCCCTGTGCGGACACTCGTCCCCGCGCCAGTGGCCCCCCTTCAGCAATGATGCTTCCGCGGAGGGTGCCACGTGTCACGTGGACGCCGCGCCACCTGAATGACACTTGTCATAATTTCATTGGTTGATCAACATTGACTCTGGTCAACAGGGAGTGTTGCGCTGACCTCCCCTACAAGAAATTTACTTCCTCGTAATTGGATTGTTTATCCTCCTTCATCTCTTTTCTCAATCCTTTGTAAAGATGTTTGGTTGGAAGTCTTTTAGGGCATTTTTGCTGATCAAAAAAAATAAAAAAAGAAAAACAGCGTCCCAACGAGACCCCCCTCGGACCCAAACACGCCCGCATAAAGCAAAACCCTAACTTAGCCCGTATAAAATATAAATACACAGCCGGCCGTGAATCTTACCACAACGTTCTGGCCTTGAGTAGTTCACGCCCAGTTACTGTATGTATTCTTAGGGTTTGCATTTTGTTGTTCTCTCCCTCACAACCACGACACTGCACAATGACACACCGCCCTCCTCCCCCCCTCTCTTTTTCTTTCGAGGATATCCGCACCACGTCAGATAAAGTAGCAATGACAATGTCTCCTACCCACACCCAGTCAGGTACGGCCGCTCTACCCCCTTCATCTTCCCGCAATAAAGCACCAGCGACGAACGTTCGAGGCAGGTAACCCTCCTACTTAGATCTAAGAGATTCAGTAATATATTTTTGTAATTACTCCTGATTTTGTATTCTGTGTTCCAACTATGGTTTCTCCAAGGGACAGAGGTCCAACTAGGGCTTCTCGAAGGGGCAAAGGTGTACAAGGCAGAGGCAGCAATAGAAAGACACAACATCATCAACCCGCAACCGCAACCGCAACCCCAACCCAATGGACTGCCGCTCTCACAAGGCACTTCCTCGAAGCAATCGTCAGTGAATTTGAAGCAAAAGGTCAGGAAGCGGGTGGCTGGGGCCTCTCTGCTTGGATTAGTGTGCAGAATGCAATTTGGGATAAAACCCAGGAGTTTGTGGACGAACTAGAATTGGTCAAGAAGTACAAAACCCTGAAGTCGGATTGGAGGGCATGGGTGCTAATTAAGGAGGACAAAAGTGTAATCGGTACTGGTTATAATCCAGTGACGGCGTTAGTAGAAGGTCCTGGCTACTGGTGGGACAAAATGATAGCTGTAAGTCTATGCTACATTACTTTTCTATTCTCCTTCATTTTGGGCAATGCATCATATGCAATAAAGTGTCTTGTGTGATTTTTGCATACACTTATGTGTACTCATCAATTTTCCTTTACGCATTGGACATGGATTGCATGGTATGAAAACTTTCCATGTCAAATGCATTCAAATACATAGCCTGCATGTACTCATCATTACAAGTGAACCAGAACATATGCATGATGTTATGTACAGAGAGTACCACTTTGGAAAAATTCATGTGTTAAACACAGCCCTAAATATCTTTTCCAACCAAAGCTGGAGGCTGATGATACTATGATCTTATATGCAGTAAAGGTCCTTATTTTTTTCCCAATAATAAAGAACAAATGTTGAATAGTATATGTGCTTGCATATGAGGTCAATTATTTGACTTTGGGTAGAGTGAATGGTGCCATTTTCTTTTGTCCTTGAGTTTTCGTATCAACTGTGAAAATGATTCCCAGAGGGGGATTCCATTGAGAAAGTAACAGAAAAAATAACATGGAAATAGAAGAAAGCAATATTGTTGAACAGTGTTGTTGCTATGATCTGCGCCATTACTATTTTATGAAGTGAGCCTGCATGCTTTCCATGCCATTGCAATGGATGCTGTTTCTTAGACTGCACTGAAGGCACAATGCACATGTATGGACATGTGCATTTTGCTGAACCTGCACCTGCCATGTCCAAAATTATTTGACTCTGTAGGGGCCCTTGCAAATGAACAGCCCAAACAATGACACCAACTGCCTGCCCAAACAATGACCCCAACTGCCTGATTGTTTAATTGAAGTAAATGCCATGAGTTACTTGTCCTCTACTTTGCCGAGTCATGTGGCCATATAATTGAGAATCAAAAGGGTCCACCCAATTGATTCTCCTGCCTCCCAATGAAATTTTTTATGTATGACGAGACTCCTCGAACCAGAACATTACTACAGAGAACCAGGTTTCCTAATTTTCCATACAGTTTGGCCTCAACCAAGAAACGTGTACGTAAACTGATATATTTTTCGAAGCTTACAGTATTTGATTGTTTGCAGTGTTCTAAAACTCGCTCAACTCGGCCGACTAGTCGGCAACTACTCGCTGGAAGGTACCTCACCGAGGCGACCATGGCCTTGTCCATGGAAGAAGTCGCTAGAAGGACTACTCGGAAACTAGTCGGCATTAGTCGGCGACTCGGTTAGTCGGGGAGAAGTTGGGCCAGGCCGGAAAAGTCAGACAAAAAGTCGGGTAAAAAATGGAAAATTCATCCAAGTTGACGGGGCTTTGTGTAATTTGAGGTCAGATTTATACAACCTAGGCCGTTCTTTTTCTTCCGAGACAATCGCCTCTTCTCCTCCAGTCCTCCTTAACCCAAATCATATTCTACTCATAGTCACACCTATCATCTTCATACTCCTATTGTCGACCTTTAGATACCAGTTATCGTCGGCGTGATTGTCAGCGTCGTCATCTTCTGTCAATCGTAAATCATAATCTGTGTGTGTGTGTGTGTGTGTGTGTGTGTTTGTATTCGTATAATGTATGGAAGTATGTCGTCTGTATCTACAGACTAAAGGAGGAGAACAAGTGGCTAACTTATCACTTACTGTAATTTGTTTTTTTTTTGATACATGTATTATATGTATAGTGACCAGTGGTAGTGGCTATGGCCACATAATATATGACGTGTTATGTGTTAAACACTTAAACTGCTAATGTTTATATTCTTCTTTTTTTTTTTTTTACAAAGTATAGACTAATTTATTATAGTTCATTTATATTATGTAGTTAACTAATTACAATCAGTTTATATGTTTTTCTTTTAAATTACAATCAGTTTATTTGTTTATTTTTTTTTTTTTACAGAGTATAGTCAATGTTTATGTTTTTTAGAATGTCTATATATTATAAAAAAAAATTAAAAAAATACAAAAACCGATTAAGCCCTGGTAGTGCTTAACGAGTTTTAGAACCTTGATTGTTTGTTGTTTGGCTATCTTTTTTGTTGGTCTCAATGCAGCGCAACCCGAACATTGCTAAGTTCCGAGACAAATCTTTGGACCATGTGGACTTGATGGAACGTGTATACCGGGAAGTAACAGCTACTGGAAGTGAAGCATACGCTGCAGGTGATTCAGACAGCGATTATGACGGTGCCAATGGTTCTAAGGAATCCGATGGGATGAACAGTGATGGAACTAGGCCAGCTACAAAAAACACTTTTGTGCCTCCGCTTTGGAAGGGTAAGGCGCCATCCGACCCAAATCTATTGATGCTACACGGCTCGGCTAGTAAGAAGCGCAAGGCTCCGGAGAATAGTGACTTATCCGCTTCCCTTGCGCAACTTATTGAAAATGTGAAGAATAATAAGTCCAGGGTACTCCAGGTTCGAAAAGGGGAATGGGGAGCGAGTGATGCGGTTGAGAAGCTAAGAAACCTCCCACTATTCAGCAATAATCAGCAATTGGAATTTCTGATCTGGTGCGTCAGTTTGTTCAAGAGAAGTGATAAAGATGTCAATATTTTCTGCAGTTTGGCCACAGTGCAGGAGATGGCGGCTTGGATTAAGATGGAGCACGAAATAGCCAGCGACACCTTGCAAGCCAAGCAAACGAGGGGCCTCTGCTCTACAGGGCCAGAGGGATTGAACTATGCAATTAGGAAGCTAAAGTCTCTGCCAGTATTTAGTAATCCAGAAGAGAATGTGAATTTTTTGATCTGGTGCATGAATTTGCTCGGGATAAGAAATAAGGAGCTCATTATTTTCTGCAACTTGGACACGCCAAAGCAATTCATGGCTTGGCTAAAAAGGGAGTACGAAAATCACCGAAGAGCCTGGGAAAGCGCAGACGAGCTAACAAGGGGCCCACCCCTTCCCTCCTTCCCCGATTATGAGTAGATCGTATGTACGTAGGAGTATTTTTTGTTTGTGAATGAAATTGTTAAATCCTTCCTGGTGTAACCTGTTAGCTTTAATTATTTGCATATTGAATTCAAACTTCACCAGTTTTATTGGGCATATGGTTTTTTTATTTTATTTTATTGTTGTCACAAGCTGTTGGAATGTAACAGAATATTTCTAATAGTAGAAGGAGATGTATCCTCTTATTTATGTGCCAGTGATCCATATTCTTGTAGTCCTGATTTTGAGAATAAGCTATTGCAAATGAGCCAATTAGGTGATGCGATTAAGAGACGCCAAGTCTAAGAATGACAAGGTTGATATGGGCGAATTAATGACTTACCTAACGGATTTGGGGACTGAGGTTATCATTGAAGAACAAGAAACCTTCATGCATAAAAGTTCAACAATTGAAGAGGAGCATATTTTACATGAGAAGGTAGATGGCCTATCTGATCCTATCAGTTCTCCTCCAACTAAAAATTACACAAGGTTTGATTGGATTGATTTCATTGGTGTTAATAATTCAACTTGAATGCGAATCCATATCTAGTTGACCTGGTCAACTGCATGAAAAAAAAAAAAAAAAATGATGTGGGTTGCGCACTTGGGAGGAGTTTAGATTTCAAAAGCAAATAAAACAGTTGACCTACTTAAAGTATTTGATCTTGTGGCATGGTCGAGTGCAATATCTAAAAGAAATGTTGAGGTGGGATGATGTCTTGGGTGTTTACTTAAAGAGAGAATAAACAACATTCATTCATTGCCTTACGAGGGTTGATTGAGAGGAAACCCAAGCTTCCTACATCATTAAAAGAAATAGCAGACTCGAAATTTGTGTGATACATTGTGCATAAAGGAAAAATTCAGCTTAAAGCTAGAGGCTGCCCCAGAATGAGATCGATAGACAAACCACTTGGTAAGGCATTCACATATTGATGTCCTAAAAAAGAAACAGAAAAAATGCGACCCCATTGGATAGATATGGGTACAATGAGGCTGTGATTTTGGAGATTCAAGAACTGATAAGAAGGTGAAATTGGACCGGATATATAATTTGCAGAACTTCCACCAGGATCCCAAATTTTATGGATGCAGCTACTAAATATCTTGTGGGGGTCGATTCACCGGAATGGCCTCTTTGGCCATTTGGTGCTGTACGGAGAGGGAGGATGACTGGCTGAAACTCATTAGAGGTCTAAGAGCACGTTAGAGAAGGCTTGAGTCTCAGGGGCACATCGACCAGAGCCCTAGGAGCACTCCTGAGAAGGAGGCTGGGGTCCCAGGAGCACGGATGTGAAGGAGGCGGGAGCCATGAGGGCACACCTGAGAAGGAGGTGGGAGCCCTGCGGGCACACCTCAGAAGGAGGTTGCGGTCCCAGGGGCACGTCTGAGAAGTAGGCCGAAGCCCTGGGGCACGCCTGAAAAGGAGGCCGAGGTCCTAGGGGTACCCGGTGGGAGACCTGCACAAGGGAGCAACCACGTTAGTGCCTAGCCTGGACGGTGGTGGTCCGGGAAGGCACTCCGATGGTAAAGTCAACAATTGAGGGAGGAATATAGTGGAGAACTTAGAGAGATAAAGTGAGTAAAGAGTGTCCCGCCACCGCCCTGAGTGAGGTAGGTGAGAGCTTTATTTATAGGCAAGGAGGAGCGTGTCCCCCACGCTCCTCGGGGATCTGATGCGCTCCGTCTTTACCATCTCATTAAATGCATGGACTGACGCCTGTCCCTCAAACGGCGCCTCGACTGCTGTTCTCCCATAGGAGTCACTGTCACGTTGACATTCTCGTCCATGAAGTACCCTTGTAGGCGTAGCCTGCAGAGTAGGTGGCTGTCACCATAAATGCACTGCATGCGGGGTGGTTGAGCCCATTAATGAGCCATTCAGATTGTTAGAAATGCCTCAAACAAGTCCCTGAGATTCGGGCGAGAACCCCCGCACGGAGGTCAATTGACTTGGTTCGGACTGCGCTCGGGAACAGGCAACCGAGGGCATATTGTCTTCCTGGCACAAGCTCCCGAGGAGGAGGAGTCCATCTGAGGCTCCCAATGGTGGCCGAGGCCTATACGGACCTCCGTCTGTGCACAGCTTCCCGAGGGGGAGGAGTCCATCCGAGGCTCCTAATGGTGGCCGAGGCCTATACGGACCTCCGTCTGTGCACAGCTTCCCGAGGGGGAGAAGTCCATCTGAGGCTCCCTGTCACGCCCTCAAATTTAATAACTCATAAATAAATAAAATCCACGTAGGACAAGTCAAGATCTCATAAATTCCCTTGGAATAGTCAAATCAACAAAATACAATCTCACCGTTTCGAATAAACAAGTTCTATCCACTAGCGTCCATAGCCCGAATGCATAAGTACAAGGTTTAAAAGTTATTACATTGCCAAATAATCAAAAAGATGAACTATCGAAGTTATAAAACCATCTTTCAAAAGTATAATACAAGATGGGAAAATAACTTCATGCATGTTTATGCTCCATGTAGATGTTACTCAACAAGCATCCAACTTCATGCTCCATGCCGTGTACCTGAAAAATTGATAGGTTGAGCTCACTAGCCCAGTAGGAAAACTATTCTACCAACGCTAGGTGTATAAACATGATACATGCATAATGAATGAGAGTGAAGGTGGATACAAACAAAGTACAAGGTTAGGATGGACAGAAGGCTATAATTCGACCACAAAATAACCAAAGTGTATCCAAAACGTTGCAAATATCCAACCAAGTCCAAGTAGTTCCCAAAATTCTCATTTCAAGATATCGAAGTCAATTTTTTTTGTCAAAAACGCCAAATTAATCCAAATTCACCACAACCGATATTTCATAAGAAAACAAATCTTCAATTTTAATAGGGAAGTATCCCTCTGCCGGATTTCATGGGCTCCGTGCACCCCTGCCGGATTTCATGGGCTCCGTGCACTCCTGTCAGATTTCGCGGGCTCCGTGCACCCATGGCCAGGGACACCAAACGGGTGATCCCTAGAGTTCACATTTATCCATAAAATATTTTTGATTTAAAACTCATCTCAAAACTTTACAATTTGTCCAAAATTATCACTTGCATCGAAAAGTCAACCAACTTTTTACATTAACCAAACGATGCCAAAATATGGTTTGAGGGATGTACGATGTGTCCAATATTCAAGGGAAGGATCAAAGATGAAAATATGATATTTTAGCGTTTCCCAACCAGTTGGAAGTTTTTGCCCAACTGGTTGGACTAAAACAGAGACGAATACAAGTTTTCAGAAAAGCCCAACTGGTTGGAGGTTTTTGCCCAACTGGTTGGACTAAAACAGAGACGAATACAAGTTTTCAGAAAAGCCCAACTGGTTGGTGGTTTTTGCCCAACTGGTTGGGCAGAGACAGATTCGTGTGAAAATTTCGGAAGTGCCCAACCGGTTGGTAGTTTTTGCCCAACTGGTTGGGCAGAGACAGATTCATGTGAACACTTTAGAACTGCCCAACCGGTTGGAAGTTTTTGCACGATCGGTTGGGGAAACCCAGAATTTCTGCGGGTTTCTCTCAAGACATGAAACTTCAACCCAATAGCATATATGAAGTTTTAGGCCAAAAGTGGATATGTGGAGCAACTAATAGACATCAAGGGAAGGTAAATCAACAATCAATTGCATCAAACAAGTACTCAAATCATAGATCACAAAATCAAGCTCAAACAAACCCATTTGAGAGCAAATGATGAATTTGATGAATTTGAGCAACAAGAACAAGATATATGCCATACATCACATAGATACAACTAGAGGGAGTAGAATTTGTCTTCCTACCTCAAGATTTTAGCTTCAAATGAGTGAGGAAATGAGAGCCCTAGCCTTCAACGAGCTCCAACCCGAAATGTGAGCCTTTGGTGCGAAATGAGTGCAATACAAGCCTCAAAACACGTAAAGGAGGTGATTTTAGGTGGGGTTTATGAAGAGGACTTGAGGTTTTAATGAATTGTTGAGCTTGGAGCAAGCAACAATGGAGGAGAGGAGTGAGAGAGAGGGCTATGGCTGATGAAGAAGAGAGATGGCTGATTTTTGGTAAAAATGCAAGTATAAAATGTCTTATATAGTCTCACCCTCTTACACTTTCACCCCTAAACTTTCAAATGCATATTAAACACACCCAAATGTACTCTCCCACTATCACATTGACCTCTCTTAATCAAAATTTAATTTCTCACATTTACCCAACATTATTTTGGAAAAATTAAGTAAAAATACGGGTCCTTACATTCCCAATGGTGGCCGAGGCCTATACAGACCTCCGTCCTTGCACAGCTTCCCAAGGGGGAGAGGTCCATCAGAGGCTCCCAATGGTGGCCGAGGCCTATAAGGACCTCCGTCCGTGCATAGCTTCCCGACGGGGAGAAGTCCATTTGAGGCTCCCAATGGTGGTCGAGGCCTATACGGACCTCCGTCCGTGCAGAGCTTCCCGAGGGAGAGAAGTCCATCCGAGGCTCCCAATGGTGGCTGAGGCCTATACGGACCTCCGTCCGTGCACAGCTTCCCGAGGGAGATGTTGGTGCAAAAATCCGGGAGTCGTTGGGAACCTGAACCTGTTGATGACGGAACTTGCTTCGAGGCACGTCACTATGTCGCTCTCCGAAAACAGTATTCGCCCCCACCGTTTGGTGTGCACTAGGTTGATAGCGAATCTGTCCGAGAATACAACGAAGCCCGATCAATTCAATGATCTTCTGCTTGCGTCCGCACAAACGAAGAACAGACAAAATACCGAGTCGAAAAAGGATCGAAAGAACCAAGGAATTGCTAGCACCGTTTCTGCAGAGTAACGGTACAACAATACAAGAAAGCGATCTATAGTAATTTTGGCAGAGTAACAAGGCTAGGATATTGTTCGATCATACTCATGAATGTAATCTTGAGTGTTATTTATAGGCCCAATAGTACCTCTTCACTTTAGGACACGCCCCTTAGTGAATAGACTTGAATTTGGGACACGACCCTCCGTTTAGAGCTGCATCCGTACGCGAACTAATGCAACTGGTATCGTTACCAGCCACCTTACCGCCAAATGGCAATAAGAAAGGGCGCTTACAAGGCGCCTCGCGCCGACGTGCTAAGTGCGCCATCAAAGCGCCACATAGCCCTCTACCACGCTCACGGTAATGCACGCAACACATAGGTGCCTTGCTACTTAACATTATGTGAACATTATAGGAATGTTTCCACATATATACAACTCAAATATTTCCTCACTAGCCAATGTGGGACAAAACCAAAAACAACAATAAAAGCTTTCTAAAAGGCACAAGGAACATTTTGATAAAACTCCATTTATTTTGATAATTTCCAACAGGGGAGAAGTCCATCCGAGGCCCCCAAGGTGGCTGAGGCCTTGACTAGCTTCTTTATCTAGGGACAGGCCTTTTTGCCTAGCGCTCCATCCGAGAGCACTTCGTCTAGCGCTCCGTCCAAGCGCTTTTGCCTAGCTGAGGGCTAGGACAAATCTTGCCTAGGGCCTTCGCCTAGAGGATGAGTCCTCCTAGCGGCTGAGGCTAGTATGGACGTTGGTTCTCTAGGACCTTTGTGGGAAAAGGGCCCCTACATATCTCTTGATGCCAATTGATGAATATATTGATAGACTCATCAGCTAAGGAAACCAAAATTTTCTGGAAATAGATCTCCTCATCCTTTATCAAATACTCCATTCGGAACTTGTTTGATATGGGAGAGATGACTTTGAACTTGTTGGCATCAGTCACTTGTTGGCCAAAATCTTTTCTTACCCCAGCATTATAGTACCTCACACTTGTGGAGGATTGTCTCTCACCATCGTCGGCTGTCTTGCCATTGCGCATGTCTTCGTTCAAAGCTTGGCTTTCCACTGGTGGAGTAGAATTGAGAAGCGTTTGGTGGGGTGCTGCCGCTCGGCTTTTCAAAATGATGTCTTTATTTTACATTTCAAAATATCTATGTCCTTACCTCAAAAGAGATCAAGTATAATGCACTTTTGTCAAATGTTTTGGATTTTTGACTAAATGGCCCTAATATTAGAGGGTTTAAAGTCCTTGCTTTTATCGTATTATTACGTTTATCGTTAATGTTTAAAAGTAATTGCACGTGTGGTATGTGTTTTAAGTGTTTTAGGAGGGGGCCTCATGTGCCCATAAAACGGTCATTGTTCCAAACTCAAAAAATGTAATATGAATTATTCACTATGTAGAACTTAACGCAATGTACAAACCTTTAAAACATCGAACGGATTGGATACTGGTAAGTTAGTGACCAAACCCCAATTGTCCACTCTATAATTGTCCAGACATCTATAACTGCCAAAAAATGTGGTGACCAAACCACATTTGTCTACCCTATAATTTTCCTGACATCTATAACTGCCAAAAAACATGGTTCGTTCATTGAGCAACTAAGATTCGATCAACTTAATTTTTTGCAGGTGTGTTTCATGCGTCAAGCTCTACATAGTGAACAGCCTGTTTTGTGGGTGCAAGCCGCGCAACCATCTTACTAGGCACTAGTGAAGAAGTAAATAGACAAAAATACAAATTTCTTTGCAGTGTTACTTGTTTTGTTTTGACAACCAAGTGTCCAGACCAGCTAACACGTATTACAACCAATTTTGAAGAACTAGTCCCCGTCAACTAATGGGGACCCAAAGCAAAATTTTGTATTAACAAACCCTAAAAGAGATAATAGCGCCTTAGAGGTTTCGAACTTGAGTTCTTAGGAGGGAGTAAACCCCTAGTCCCATTCTAGACCACTAAGCCAGCCCTTTATTTATGTGCATATGGCATATTGCAGAAATCGTACATAATTTTTTGTTAAATAAAAATCCACGAATAAATTTGAACGTAAGATTAAGCCAACATATATATATATATATATATATATATATATATATATATATATATATATATATATATATATATATATATATATATATATATATATGTTGCTTTACATGTCCCCTAGGGACAACACACCCCCTGAGTCACGTCGGAAAGCGGGGGCATGCTGTCGCTTAAGAGACACCAAGAATGTTAATCTCATCCAAGCTGTCTGGTGCTTAGCAATCAACGACCTGAATCAGTTCAAACTGCATCGTTCATTACCCAACAGATCTAGACCGTTGATCGCCGAGCACGGACGGCTCGGATTGAGTCAGTATTCATGTTATCCCTTAAGGGACGACATGCCCCCCGGGTCACACCATACGGGTCAAATTGGGTTTAACCGAACAGAAACAACGACTGCTAAACAATCTCTCACATTTTTTTTTTTTTTGATGAAAAACAATCTCTCACATTAAATATGAAGAAAAAGTAAGTAGACATTGTAGCAACAATGGGTTGAGCCATGGATCATATTAACCTCAAATCTTACATCAAATCATTTCACAATAACTATTCTAATCTTTTACAAGAAAGAACCAGATTCCAAGCTCCGAAATCATCTATGAAAAGCTGGAATTCAGAAAGCCGCAATCTGCTTTTACTCGCTTCCAAACGTACAAAAAACAACTGTGCCGCATACATTACTTTTGACATGTATTTAAAGAAGACCTGTGCTCCCAAACGGATTATGTGATTGTGGATGAACAGCATGGTTGGCAGGAAATGCACCAAATCCGGCATCACCAAAGGGATTTTCTGGGCTCATCATCAAATTTTGTTGTGGCTGCGGATAGGCAGATGGTTGGTACGGACCAAAAGGATTGTTCTGCTGGTGAAGCCATTGTCGCCATTTGGACTCTGATGGAGGAGGGGCAACATTGTTTGAAAAATAAAATGGATCCGCGACTTCAAATGGATTTGGGGCTGGTGTTCTATAAACGGGCTGCTGAGAGGCTCTAATGCTCTATATGCAGCATCGTCATATAAACTGTTTAGAAGGAGCGAATCCATTCAACCAGCCTGCAATTCCAATAGTGGTCAGGGCCCAGACCACACAATAAATCTGAGTTTGAGTTCTCAATATTTGCAAAGTGCCATCAAAATCCAACACTTAGAAACCACAAATGCGAGTGTGTTACAAGCATTTTCTTTAGAATTGAATTGCAGATGTAACTACCTGACATTTGTTCGTGCTAATCCATATCCGCATGTATTGTTTGGTAAGTAAGGGTCAGTGTTCAATTGTCAAAAATTTAGCCAACTAATGTCCAGATTGTGGGTTAAAGTCTGAGAAGAGTCATTGTATTCTGCTTATACCAAAGACTAGTTCTATACCCACTCTACTCAATGAGTACTAACTGGGTGTACCTTTTTGTAACAAATATATCGGTAATCGGAGTTTAGTACGGTAATCAAGTACCATATCATCTCAGAAGCAGGGATACTATTAAGTGATAGAGAACTACGCAATGCAGACATTTAATAATTTCTAGGAATACAAGAATCAACATAACAGCACTCACAAAAACTAATTTATCTGCCTTCATACTTTATTTTTAGTCCTTTCTATTTAAGGATGTCCCAAATGTTATTCTATTTTTAAAATCAGAGCAAAATTTACTCCATCATTGTAATATTCTGAGCTCACTATTTAAAAAAACAGCCAATGCAAAATACCATGGCCAGAAATACCCTTAATTTGCTTTTAGTTTTCCCCTGCTAAAGATGTTGCTGCTCGGGGTGGTGACCAAGGCTAGTTCCATCCAGTAGGATCCAGATCTTTTGCTAGGAAACCACCAGAGTCAAGGCAGTACCTGTACCTGGACACATCCTACATTACTACCACTCAAAAATTAATATTCCACGTCAGGGGTGGGTGTCAAATGGAACAATAGGCTCATAAAAGCTGTGATTTTGTATTTTCCATTGTTCATATTTAAACATCCCTCACACACACACACACACACACAAAAAGACATTTTTTTCTTAACATTGGGAATGTGTCATTTCCTCTGATTTTTTGTAATTTGCATATCGAAGTTGGTGTTACATGTCCTTCCCGGTGCAACTTGTTAATCAAGCAGCGCCGGAAACCGCTTCGTCAGTTACCCAAGTAAGATTTCAGGTTTTGCAACAAAACAATGCATCAGGGACCGAACATGGACCAATGAATGCCTTAGCATAGCAAAATAGGACAAGGGGAGTTCACTGTCAAAACCGTCCTTCCAGACGGGCCATCCCATCCAGACAAATTCTAGAGAGCTCGGACACAATTTTGACAGATTTCAATGGGTTTCACCTCCAAAAGCCAACAATGAGGTCCAAACCCGGAATTTTGGGATTTCAATGAAGAAATGCATGAGGAATTGTTGTAACACCCAATAATTTAAGTTAATTAATATATATAATATAATATAATAATTATTTTTTACTTTATTAGATTTATATTAATTAATTAGTTGTAATTAGATTTTTTTGTTGGATGCTACTAGTGCTGTAAAACATTTTAGAATTTTTAATTAGTTGGAAAACTTTTTTTTAGATCTAGCACTACTTAAAAAAAATCCTTATAGATTAATTAGATGTTTTAGATCTTTAACACTAATTAATTGATTAGATTTTTTAGATCTAAAACATAAAGATCTAAAAATAAATAAAGTGAATTTTTCAGACCACAATTTTTGAAATTTCTTCACATTGAATTAAAGATATCTATTATTAGTTTATTTTTGTGCAAAAATAATATTAATTATGCTCAAAAGTACTATATTTTTTTATCCGAAGAAAATTAAAAGCCAACAAGTAAGAAATGTAAAATACTTTACTACACAATTTGTCAAATATTTTCACATCAAATTAAATATCTCTATTATTATAATGAAAGTACTTAAACATAAACCCAAACTCACAAAACCATATGAAAGTACGTAAACTTCTAAAACCTTATGAAACCGTTATAATATCTTAAGTGCCTAAACCCCCAAAAAGAGTGACTTACCTTAATTATAATTAGATGACCCTTTTCTAGACTCAGAGGTAAAAATTTGATGTGACAAAGAATACTCAGGGATTCATTCATATGGGTCTGGAGAGGGCTGCCCGAGATGAGCCCAAGTTCAAATTCTATCACCCCTTCGTAGTTGTGGGCCAACTAAAAACTGGGTCTCCGATGGATGGAAAGCCCATAATGTGGCCTTCAGGCCTCCACACATATTGGCCCACACACTATCATCTGGTAGTAAACCTAGCGTATTGAATATTTTAAGATATTGATAATCAAAGATATAGAGTACAATTTTTCAATGAGAGCATTTCCTACCAATCTTCAAATCTTCCAAATAAAGAACAGAAGTGACATATCAATGGGAGATTTTGTAATTTAAACCCAATTTTCTTCAAAGTTGCACTTTTTAGAGGACATATCCTCCTTTTCATCACATCCATTCTTCAAATCTACGGTTAGTTACCAAAATAGATTTGAAGAACCAATTCTCCAAAAAGGAGGATGGTTCCCTACAAAAGTACAACTTTTTGAGCAAAATAGGACATAAATTACAAAAAAATCTTTGATATGTCACTTTAGTTCTTCATTTTGAAGGAAAGACAATGCATTGGACATGCTCTGAGCGTGGAATATTGAAAGTGGATCAACAAACACGGACGGATAGAATACTTTTTAGCAATAGACCGACTAACTAGTGGCAGACGCAGGATTTCAATTTTTGCCTAATTTGCGACGACCACTCTTTAGTAATTTTATCAGAAAATCTAAAAGTACACAAAAAATATGAAGAAAATTGGGGGGAATGCAGTGGCCAAACACCCTCTAGCACCCCCTTGTTCTCCCTTGCGACTAACGAATATAGATCGACTAACAAATACGTACAGAGGCAATAGAACAAAGGGGAGTACATGAAAAAAAACTAGCACCACGTGCATGTAAACATTGCATTTGGGAATATCTAAACCCGTTTACTGTATGTATTCTTAGAGCAAGTCCAGCCCTTACTCAATTTTAAACTCAAATTTGAGTCAAAATTTGAGTAAAAGCTCAGTTTTATATGAGCAACTCCAGTCCTTCAACTCAAAATTTCTAGGGTTCTGCCGCCCCTAGCCACACATCGCCCCTTGCCACTATCCGCAGCCACCACCTCCGGGGTGAACCACCCCCCCCAACCGGTCTCTCTCTCTCTCTCTCTCTCTCTCTCTCTCTCTCTCTCTGCGACTCTCTTCACCCTCTTCCTTCAAAACTACGACCACTACCGTCGATTCACCCTCTTCTAGATCTGGAAAATCACGACGACGGTGGTGGTAAGACGACGAGGACGACGATCTCTATTCTTCTTAGCTTTGCCGGTGACGACGACGACGACGGTGGTGGAAGGTGGTCTGATGAAGACGACGGTGGTGGAAATTTGGTTCAAACCATTTTTTCTCCCATAATTTGAGGAAAAATTTGAGTAAAACTTAATTTGGTATGAGTTTGGTTCAAAGACTTGAGAGAGGTTTTGGGGGTTTTAACTCAAATTTTGGGTTTGGTTCTGAGTTTGGTTGTGGGCTGGAGCTGCTCTTAGGGTTTGCTTTTTCCTGTTCTCTCCCCCCTCCCTCCCTTGCACCCACGATATAGCACAATGACAACCCCGCCTGACCGCAACCCGCCACTCCCCCCTCCTCCTCGCCTCCCTTTTTCTTTCAAGGATATACTAGTGACAATGAAAACCCCGCCTACCCGCACCACGTCAGATACAGCAGCAATGACAATGCCGACCACCCCCCTTTCATCTTCCCGCGATAAAGCACCAGTGACGACGCTGCACGCAAGCCCCACATCACGTCGGTAGGCAATGAAGGTTCCACGCAAGTAACCCTCCTATGGCCGGGAACTTTCTAGCTTCCAAGGCCGAGTATTTAGCGCCTAGTCAGGCAATTAATCGGGATAACCAATCTAGTTGGCGAGGGTCTTTCTAGTGTCTAAGCGGCAAGTACTCGGCCTTTTAGACCTTTTTTGAGAACACTGGATGATCCTATTGTCTTTGAACCTGTTGGTATCAGAGTTCTAACCATTAAATATTAGCATTGCTCACTACTAATACGAAAGAAAGCTATTGATGACATGATTATTGTGCATCTTTTCTGGATTCCATAAGGGGTTTTATAGATTCAAAATTCGGCATTCAGGTTCGTTGCATATGCTGATGCTGCTTTTGGGGTTGGAATAGCCCTTTCCCTTTGATACACATTTCCCTGAGGCCTATCAGGTTCGAAGAAGAACATACCATCAGTTATTGTCACAATTTTTTTTTCCTGAATGTTCTTTGCTTTTCTTTGTAAAACAAGAAATTGCCGCACTTCCATATATTTGAATAGCGCAATATGTTATTCTTTTTAGCTAACAACCACTTAACTTTGTGTCCCTAGTAAGTCTGCTAAATTTTGATTAACACATTCAATCGCCGTTATGTTCATGTGCCGATCTTTTTTTTTCTGCACGACCAAAAAATTTTCATTAATCACTGAAAAAGATACATTGACTAACAGGGAAAAAGGAGAAAGCAACAAATTCTAAGAATCCTATGCCTAGTCCGAGATCCAATCCTCGATTGGCAAGAAACCAACCAAAGACACCCATTGGGCCAAAGCCCACACTTAATAGGCCGAAGACCCCATCTAAAGGGTCAAAGCCCACACCTTAAGGGCCATAGTGCCCATATAGAAAAAATTAAACCCTAAGGTGCCCAAAGTAGCTGCCACTGCTGCTGTCTGCGCAAACAACCCACGGCCACCCTAATAGGGGTTTCATCAATAGCATGCATCCGCCACCATCCGCAATCCACTTGGAAGCCCAAAGGGGTCCCAGCCACAACACGAGCCCTTGCTATTAAGCATGAGAGCGGAGGAGCCTAGTAGCCAAAACACTAGTGGCAACGTGAAGAATGGCTAACACACCAACCCCGCCCACACTCAACCACCACCAAGAACCCAAGCCAAAACAACCTAACTTCAAGCGTTGCATACACAAGCCGTTAGGCCGAAATCGAAAACTTCCAACAAAGATCCGGTGTGAAAGCAGCCGGACCGATAGGTTGTTAGGCAGGGGAGGGCGCAACCAACATTACAACCTGTGCCAGATCTGATCCGAAGAAGATAGAAGAAAGTTCTGGGAGAGAGATGGAGGAGAGAGGAACGGAACCGCGCTCGCAAACTACCAATGCCACCACCCATCCAGCCACCATGAACCTGAAAAAAAAAAAAAAAAAAAAAAAAAGAAGAAAAAAGAAAAAAGGAGGAGGAGGTTTATTTGAGAGAGAGAGAGAGAGAGAGAGAGAGAGAGATAGAGAGAATATTTTGTTAGCTGTAGAATGACAATTACAAAAATATGTTATATTGCTACTGCTTTAGATTGACATTGGTTAAAAGGACATGAGTAGTTTATGTTATTTCACTCTTCACCCCTTGCTTCTAGGTGCTAACCCTTGTCATTTTGATGTACTGAAATTTCTTGCAAAATTGTATGTGGTTGAAATATCTCTTCACGCTAGAAGATTGAGGCCATACTTTGATTACTTTTTGTTACTTTTAGTACAACCTTGGAACTTTACCCGTTGACTTCTACAATTGTAGATAAATAGTAGAAGTGTTGACATGATGAGAACAACATACGAACACATGTAGGGTATTTTCTGCCATGGATAGGTTGTAGAACTTGTGCCAAGCTCCGTTGTTTCTCTCCCTTTTTCTTTTCTTGTACGTTTATGCACATTTCTTGATTTCTTCTCTTCCCTCTCTCTCATTTGTCTTGGGAGGAAGGTTCAATGGTGTGTGGAGTTTAACTACCTAAGGATGGAGAACAAACTAACTATTGCTTGTTGGGTCTTGTATTAACTTGCTAATGTTTGATTTATTGAGAGCCGTGTGAGTATCCATTGTCTCCTTTGTTTAGACCTAAGAACTTTTTTTGGTTAGTATACGAATTGAAGAGTTTTTTTCCTATCTTTTTCTTCAGTAAACTTAGGTATTGTTTGGTTCTTTTACTTATTTGCAATGGAAAACAATTGAGTGCGAGCGTGCCAGAGAGATTTTTAATCTTCTTCCTCAGATTAACTTTGGAAAACCAAATATAATCAAGTGATTGTGTTTTTTAATAGTTCGATTACCTCAATTGAGAGGATTTTTCTTTCAAAAGTGAAGAAAAGCAAACCAATATACTTAGGAAATTAAAAAAACAACAAAGAAACAAGATACTTCAATTGATAAATCAAATGTTAACATACTTCGAAATTACCTTCAACTTCAAATACAAGATGATGACAACTTCAAACGGATGATTGTTACAAGAACAATCGAAATTAATCCTAACTACTTCCTAATCTACTTCGAAATGAGTTTGAAATCCTAAACTACTTGCCAATAAACAAACCAAGCATCATTTTGTTTGATAATTGTTTGTTGAAGATTTGTCCGAGGGTCTTCATTCTTCAATCTCTTCTATTTTAGACCTTGCTTGCTAGTTGAATTTCCCGTTCAATGGTTTTGAATTTAACTTGCTTCGAACTCCATCTTTCATACTTTGAATTGACAGTTTTTTCCCTCCTCCACATCTAAATTTGAATTTTTGTTAATCTTCTTCGAAAAGCTTCTCATTGAAACTGCACCGTTGCTCTAACTAACCCTAATGATTACATTTTAAGGAGATAACTGCCTTTCGAGACGTGCTCCACATGTTCTAACTGGCAATTGTCTTGTTTCACAAGTTTACACTTGGACTTCATGCACTTAGCAGTTAAAATCGTGACTTCAAAGTCTATCCTTTTTAGTAGCGATGACTCGTAATTGCCAATAACTGTTTTTCAATATGAGAAACAATACGACATCGTATTTACTCAACTCTATTGCATTAATCCAATGTATTTTCATTGAAAAGCTTTTGCCAACATATGACATTTTTGGTTACGCGTCAATTAATTATTGAATTTGTTAATTTTATATGTAAACATGTATTGCACCATTTTCTACATCATGAAAGGATAGTTGGCCATTCAAAAACTAAATGGGATGACCAGTTTATCAAATTTGTGTTTCATGTGATAATCATGGAATATTTGTTGTGGGTTTGAAGGAGCAACAGTCTTGTATGATCTTTTGTCATAGATTTATTCATTTTCTAGGAGTTTAACTATGTGAATTGAAACTCCTGAGAGTTTGAATTCCTAAGAAACCAGGCCACATGTGCTAAAAACCATTGCCCATAGAGCATTAGGAAATTTGATCAAGCACCAGAATTGCTTGGCAAGCAAAGCGACATTAAAAGCTTCAAAATCCTTGAATCCATCCCCCCGTACTCTTTGGTTCTGTCATCTTGTACCAAGCACCCCAGTGGATATTATGATTAGCCATAGAGCTCCCCCGCCAAAAATTACTAATAATGGAATTCAAACTAGCAGCAATAGTTCCGGGAATTTTAAAACACATCAATGAATATAAAGGAATGGATTGAAAGACAGATTTGACAAGTACCTCCTTGCTTTCTTTCTTTCTTTCTCCTTTGAATTTCAGTGTATTTCTGTCCCTCTTCACTGGTGATATTGGAAAAATACGAGCCGAAGAAGTGAGGGAGCAAATTGACACAAAGGTCGCAGAGTGGAGGGAGGAAGGAAAGGCAGAGATTGTGCCAGGTGTCCTCTTCATTGATGAAGTCCAAATGCTGGACATCAAGTATTTTTCTTTCCTAAACCGGGCTTTAGAAAACAGTATGGCACCAACACTATTTGTTGCCACCAACAGAGGTATCACTACAATCCGAGGCACAAACTACAAATCCCCACCTGAGATTCCAATCTATTTCCTTGACCGCGCGCCTCATCATCTCTACACAGCCGTACACAGAGAAGAAATCTGTAAAATTCTTGACATTAGGTGTCAAGAGGAAGATGTGGAAATGTCTGGAGATGCCAAAGTTTTGTTGATGAAAGATAGGGGTAGATACCTCATTGAGGTATGCCATCCACCTAATTACGTCTGCCACATTGGCTGTCAGAAGGGGAAGCTAAAGGTTGTGGAAATGGAGGATATCAGTAGGGTTTATGAACTATTTTGGGACGTGAAGAGATCGACGCAGTACTTGATGGAATATCAGAGCCAATACATGTTCAATGAAGCGCCAATTGGAGAGGCAGATCAAGATGAAGCCAAGGCAATGGTCTCTTGACTCTTGAGCTTCATTCAGACATGGAAATTTGAGGCTGTGTTTGGATGGAAGATTTGGTAGTAAAAGAAAATTAAAGTTAATAGATCCGAAGGTCCAGATTTAATCTTTTTCACTTAACTTTAAATTGCCCCCAACAAATCCCCCCCAAATCCTTAATCCTTTGACCGAAATACAGCCAACGTGTTTGTAATCATGCACCTGTTAATTTTTTGCAGACAGGATAATCTTACTTTTAATGCTTTAACGTATTTTACTAGTATGCTGCTATTTGTGCAGCGAAATGATGATCTCATGTGAAGATTCCTTGTGTTATCTTTCACTACACGTGCACTGTGCATCTTCCGGCCATTTATTTCGACAATGCACGGCTCGAATTTAATTCAAACAATCGATGGTCGGATTTAATTTATTGCTCGAATTCAATCCGAGCCGTTCACTATCAAAATAGACGGTTGGATGGTGTACTGCACCATTCCCCCAATACCTAAAGGAGGCCCACTGGGGTTTATTCTAGCAATTGAAAACGCGCATTCTAGACTTGATATGTACGTCATTCATGCAAAAAATAGGGTCGCATAAGAGAATTTTCATTTCGTTTTGGCGGTGGTGCTTTATATGCCAATATATTTCTACATGGATTTGTGTTTTTTGCTGACAAAAATGAGTTTCAGGAACTTCAAGGGCTGGTAGAAGATACCAATATCAATTTGCGGGGTAATTGTGCTTTGCTTGAAGTTGTCTACTGGGACATTAGCTGATTAGTTCTTGGGACTTTTTATTTTCCCATTTCCGTTAGTATTATTTTTTTCTCTGTTTGTTAATTAGTTTAACATAGAGTAATAGGGGATGGAAAACCCATGATCCACCATGGCACCACCAGTCCAAAGCCAGCCAAGCCCTAGGCCCAAGAGGCGTGGGTTTACGGCATTGTAAAAATCCAAAATTTTAGGGGCACCTCATAATTTTTGATATTAGAATTGAGTTGGAATCTTTTTTGGCCCAATAGAAAAACTGAAAAGGTCTCAATCAAATTTTTTTTTTAAAAAGCCCAAACAAAGAGCTCCATGAAGTTTTAAAAAATAAAAGACCAAAGTCCAATTGTCCAGAAACTCAAAAGGAAAATCATTACCTCCAAGAGTACTACAAAAATTTACTCAATTCAAAGGGTTTCTCACTGTCCTCAAGTTTTATTTAGTTGACACTTTTGCTTCTAGAAGAGACAAGCAAGGGGAGAGAGAGAGAGAGAGATTTGTTTCTCTTTAATTGTAGAATTAGCCTAAATTGAGGTTTGCAATTAAGTTATAGTAATGACTTTGGGCTCCTCCGATTGAGTATCAAATTAGGCAATGTTTTTGGGTTCCCACGTATCACTGACTATTTAAGCAGGCAAATTTAGTGCTCCAAAATGCATTTTGACTATAGATTAAAAGCTTAATCGATCTGGACCCTTAAGGAGGGCAGGAGTAAAAATCAATCTCGACCATCCAATAAATCCACTAAGTGCTATAAAAACCTTTTATGTGCTCCGGTTCTCATTTCTTTTTACTGTTGCTATTCATCTGACATGCTTCAAGGGAAAATGTAAATCACAAAAAATATAAAATAAAATAACATACCTCTGCCAGGAAGAGAAACCAAAAACTGACTATTGAGAATTTTTCTTTTTTCTTTGGGTAAATTACACTGACTTCCCCTGAGGTTTTTGACTTGTACACTGACCACCCATACTTTATTTGAAATAACACTAACCTCCCCTAAGTTTTATATTTTAGTATCAAAAGCACTCTTTTGTTACTGAAATCGCACTGACCACCCCTGAGTTTTATATTTTAGTATCAAAGCACCCTTCTATTACTTGGCCGTCAGTGACAGTAACGGGAATTGATGAGGTAAGTCATTAACCTTTGTTGAATTCCCAAAATAGCCCTTGACACTAGTTACAATCTAAATGCAAAAGGCTCTTCTTCTTTTTTTAAAATAATGATCATGCATGAATATCTAGAATATAATTTATTGGTGGGCAATTTCTATAAAGAAAAATGAAACGAAGTCCTTGTTTGGCTTTTGTTGTTAAAAAAAATTCCCGTTCAAAAAAAAAGAAAAAGAAAAATGAAACCAAGATAACAAAACATGGGAATACTACCAAATATACATGTCTTTTAATTCAATTTTTTGTTTAACAAATGGATGTGTCCCAGTTCATAAAATACATCAAATAAGAATATAAGTAAGTCATTTTCAGTTGTTTTGCATCATTTGGGTACTGAATTTTCTACTAATACAGTAGAAAATTCGTGACATAGAAAATTCTACTACTTATGGTGCTGTGATGTGCAAAATGACAAATTTGCTACTATATTAGTGTAATCCAAACTAGGGTCAAGGGTTATTTTGGAAATTCAACAAAGGTTAATGGCTTACCTCATCAATTCTCGATACTATCACTGACGGCCAAGTAACAGAAAGGTGTTTTTGATATTAAAATATAAAAACTCAGGGGAGGTCAGTGCTATTTTAGTAACAAAAGGGTGCTTTTGATACTAAAATATAAAACTCAGGGGAGGTCAGTGTTATTTCAGATAAAGTAGGGCTGGTCAATGTACAAGTCAGAAACCTCAGGGGAGGTCAGTGTAATTTACCCTTTTTCTTCTTAATATGAGAATCTTCCTCATTGATAGGGTACAACTTTAAATGAAAGGTCTTATTGTCAGCACGCTGGACTAACAATAAGATACTGTAATAAGAAGCTAAAAATACACATTTTTTACTACAGTTTTTTTTTACTTTTCTATATACAATTGTTTTATTTTATTTTTTTCCCCATATTTCAATACACTTTTGAAACCTTAACGATAGCCCACCTGATTGATTTTAAGTAGAATTTTCAGATTTTCGATCCGTTAATTTTTTTTAAAATTATGAATATAAGTTCGGTAATCACAAGGGCAACTCTAACACAGTTTCATGTTGTACTCCTCTTTTATTGTGCACTGAACAACAAGAAAATGAAGGTGAAAATCCATAAAAAAAATAACTTGCTCCCATTTATTCCATTCAATACAAGTAGCTACTAGAAACCAATAATTCACTACTGAAAAATCCTTTTTTTTCCTATGTTATCAAATACTCAATAAGCAAATAAAAAGAATTAAACAGTAATAAAATATGAACACAATGATATACGTGGAAAACCCCTTAAAAAGGGTAAAAACCGCAGGAGGAAATCAACACACTAAAAACATCATTGTGCAGTTACAAAAGCAATCTCAATAATCATAATCGTGAATCATCACCGACTAACCAAAGATTGTTTTGTCGAATCCACGTACACCACACCAAGTGGTTGATTGCCAAATGCTTCGAATCCTCTAGTCCTTCGAGAAATTTCCAGAATCCACCGGAAGAGTGACTAGGGATGGGCATGGGGACGGATCGGGGCCGGAGACTACTATCTCCACCCCCATTCCCCAAACCCTTTACTCATATCCATCCCCTATCCAATCTCCAACGGGGATTTATTTTTATCCTCCATCCCCGCTCCAAACGGGGAACGGGGATACCCACGGGGATTTCGGAGATCTAATCATTTTCCCTAGAGTAACAAGTAAATAGTTATAGAAGTCCAATTACAAATCATTTTCCCTAAAATCCAATCACTGAGCAAACCCTGAACGTGTAAAACTACACGTGTTTGTAGAACAACATAAAGAGTGCATAAAAATAGAAATTATGTAGAGTTCTTATGTATATTCATGACATTAATCAAAATTGATTAAATGCAACATGAGTTGTTTAGTAAATAGCATACATAATTGTTTCACAGGAAAAGAGACTACAAGTATACAATTCACTGTTGATATGCCCAAGAAACATTTTTAAAGATTGTACTACTAGATATTTTTTGTGTAATCAATCACATGAATGGTCATTTTGATTGCAACATCTATGTTAAAATACCATTTGCAGTGGATGAAAATGCTTCAATTACCAAACCAACCTTATGCACGAGGAAGGAAATTTTGGTGTAACCCCATATATATTGCAGAAAATTCAGTGAGATCCCAAAGTTTCATAATTCATTAATAGACCCCTATATTTCGGGGATTCGGGGACGGGGCGGATCGGGGACGGAGCGGAGCGGGGCGGGGACGGATCGGGGAACGGATTTGGAGCGGATTCGGGGCGGGGACATGCCTATCTCCACCCCCTATCCAATCCCCAAACATTTTCAAAAAAAATCTCCATATCCTATCCAATCTCCAAACAAATCTCCACATTGCCGATCCGTTCAGATCGGAGACTGGATCGGATTCGGACGGGGCGGATGAAATGACCAACCCTAAGAGTGACTCAACAACTTGAATCAAACATTGAAGAATAGTTCCTTGGAATGTGTAATTATGTTGTTCCACGGCTCATGTACTCCATTCAAGAAAAACACCCAAGATGGTGTTGCTGCACACTCCTTTATTAACACCTCAAACTAGTTCCTATGTAAACATGAATATCATCAGTGGCAAAAACGCAGCACCCATAAATCCCTCATTTTTCCTTCTGCCGTTCCCCATTAATAAAGGATTTGCCGAGAACCTTCCTTGCTAAGGAAGAATTTCCAAATCTTTCCAAACCGTGATTGCTTTATTTGCTTTCCTTATTAAGCTGCTACGTATAGACAAAATCTCTTGATATTTGATCACTTCCATTACCTAAAAGATCTCGTCCATTCAATTTACAAAAGATTTAATTTCCTCCACTTCCTAAACAGACACTCTAAAAAAAGAAAAAATAAATTACAACTCGATAAATGAGGATACATCCACATATGTGTTTTGTCGTGAAATTGCCAACAAAAAACAACCGTGGGCTATGGACCTTACAACTACCTCACAAGGATTCAAGACAAGGGAAGAGAAACTAAAGTTGCTCAACCATTTTCGATAAAAAGCATTACAGATGATAGGAAAAGAGCATAATCTACTAAGCTAATGGGTAAAAGCTTGTACAATTATCATTTTGCCCTTTTGAAAACTTAGTGGGCAAAAAGTTGATGGGTAAAAGTAGAGGATAATTTTAAAAACTAGAGGTAAAAGTTGATGCGAAAAGTGCAAAGTGGAGGAAAAAGTAGATGTGAAAGGTTTAATGATGATATTTTTTTTAATAAGTTGGATTTACGAAGTAACACATTTAAAAAGGGACGGAGGGAGTATTGTTATATTTATTTTTCATATTTCAATACGCTTTTTAAATCTTAACGATAGCCCACTTGATTGATTTTAAGTGTAATTTTCAAATTTCCGATCCGTTAATTTTTTTTAAAGTATGAATATATGTTCTGTAATCACAAGGGCAACTCTAATTTAATTTTATGTTGTGCTGCTCTCTTATTGTGCATTGAACTAGAAAATGAACATGAAAATCCACAAAAAAGTAACATACTCCCATTTAGATGGTAAAAATGGTGTCCCCAATTTAGATCTTTTTGATAAAATGGAGGAGTCGTCTGGTAATAGAGTTGATGCTGCACTTGTAAATGGTGTTGAGAATGTCACAGTAACAGATGAGAGGCATGGCGTTGGGTTTGAGGAGAGAGAATTGCAACTACTAGTAGTTAATATGGGCACGCAACACAATAATGACAAGACTGCTGCACTTGATTCCATGAGCTCTTCAGGTATTGACTTATCAGTAGTGGGAAGCAAGGTTATGAATACCGTGTCGGCCGGTATGTACCAGTTTTGTAGAAAAACGATACTAAAGACCCTCAATAACGTACAGTGTTCAATACCGGAAAGTACCGGCGGGGTACCGGTTGTACCGGAAAATATCAGGAATACTGGCCGATACCGAAAAATACCGGACAAATATCAGACAAAACAGAATTATCACCGTATTCCAGCCATAACTTTTTACTCCGAACTCCGATCAAGGCAAGTTATATATCAAAATTTAAGAAAATTTCAAGATCACAAGATTGTAGTTGCACACTTTTTCTAATTTGGTATCAGTGTGACCCAAAAACTATGATTTCTAAATAGGGAGATTATAAAAAAAAAAAAAACAGAGTATGTTTTTTAAAAAGGGTTTGTCATGCATGGATTCAACTTCTATCACTATCAAATATCAAATACAACAAGTATGTACTAAATATACATAGATTAAGGGGGTTTAAAGGGTACCTTGGTTTTTAAGAAAATGAGATTGAAAATGTCATATTCTGTGACAAATTTTGTCTCTCTCTCTCTCTCTCTCTCTCTCTCTCTCTATATATATATATATATATATATATATATAATTGCAACATATCCGATACGGTACCTGGTATTGACCGATACCGGTACCGTACCGTACCAATAGAAAAATCGATACTCGAACCAATACGGTATTCAAAACCTTGGTGGGAAGTGGAAAGGTCATGGAAAACTCTGGTGGGAAGACAAACCCATTAGATCCCATTAATATTTTTGGGCTCAACCAAGGAAATGGACACATTAACTCTTTGCGCCTCGAAGATAGTAATACTGAGGGCTCACTCAACTACCAGCCTATTAAGACCATCAATAATGTTATTGGGAGTAGCTTAATGGACCTACGCTTGATCAAGATAAAGTGGTAGATGATGTTTCTTTTCCTGACCATTTGGATGGCAACCAACTTAGACCTGTCAAAGCTGCTATCAAAAGGTATCAAAGGGAAAAGAAGAGGAAAACCATTGATGAAATTATTGGGTTCTCTAAGGTTAATCCACAAAACCTTAAAGGTGGTAGAAGCAAACCGAAATGTGTTGTTCTGAGATTGGCTGTTGCTGCAGCTGCACTTTCTGCCTCTATTTCTTCTGATGGAATTGTCAATAGAAACAAGATTTTCTTAAATGAAGCTCAAGCGATTTGGTCAGTTAACAAGGTGATGGGAATTGGCTATGAGGGAGATGAAGATGAAGTGATAAGCAAAATTGCTGACAAGTTAGCTCAAGACAAAGAAAATTATCCATGCGATCTTCATTAAATATATGTTTCAATCTGGTGTGATTAATCTTTTGATTTCCTCTGGAAGTGTTGGTGGTCTCATATGCTGTTGGATTCAACATGGCGGATGCTTGCGGCTCCAGTAAGTACATCATTATGAAAGGTTTTTGTGTTTTTTGAGTAGAGAGGTCAATTTAGGAAGCTCTTTAGATATAGTAAGGAGGATATGGTCTTCGTTCAGGTGGGAGGGTGAGTGTTATTTTAATATGATTAAAGGGTCTATTCTTGGCATGTGGTTGATGCTGCAATTGGTGTAGCATGTGATCATGGCTCGTGGCAATTGGAGGTAGTCCAATTCCGATGGAATTCAAGTTTTGCAAAAATGGGGCGTATTTGGATATGAGGAGTAATCTACTCATTTTGGGGTTGTTTCCTTTTTGGTTGACTTATTGTTAATTGGTTCTCTTGGAGCTTGAGCCGTATATGATTGTCGAGGGATCAGGGTGTCAATTTCTTGGATGCTTTTCTTTTGGTGTGATACTTTTGCTCTTGTCCCTTTAATCATTGGAATCTTTACTTTTATAAATAAGCTTTTTTGCCATTACAAAAAAAAAAAAAAAAAAACATGCTCCCATTTTGGGTAAACAGCATTGCAGAAGATCGGAAAAGAGCATCATCTACTAAGCTGATGGGTAAAAGTTTGTACAATTATCATTTTGCCATTTTGAAAAGTTAGTGGGTAAAAAGTTAATGAGTAAAAGTGAAGGATAATTTTGGAAACTAGAGTTAAAATTTCATGTGAAAAGTGGTGGAAAGAGTAGATGTGAAAGGTGTGATGATGATATTTCTTTAATAAGTTGGATTTATGAAGCAACACATTTTAAAAGGGACGGAAGGAGTATTGTTAATTTTTTTCATATTCCAATACGCTTTTTAAACCTTAACAATAGCCCACCTGATTGATTTTAAGTAGAATTTTCAGATTTTCGATCCTTTAATTTTTTTTTAAATTATGAATATAAGTTCTGTAATCACAATGGCAACTCTAACCCAGTTTCTTGTTGTTCTGCCTTCTTATTGTGCACAGAACAGGCAGAAAATAAAGGTGAAAATCTACAGAAAGTAATATGCTCCCATTTATTCCATTCAATACAAGTAGCTAGTATAAACCAATAATTCACTACCTCACAAGGATTCTAGATAAGGGATGGGAGACTAAAGTTGCTCAATCATTTTAAGTAAAAAACGTTACAGATGATAGCAAAGGAGCATCATCTACTAAGCTACTAGCATAATTCTTTTTATCCAAACAAGCATAAATTCTCTTTTTTCATCCATTCTATCCTTTTTCCCATCAGGCTCCTTAATCCAAACCGAAGCTAGTGAATCTAAAGAAATACTCCTACAGTTTTGTTGAAAACAGAGACTAAGCAACAAAATATGTATGTTTCATGGAATTCATTTTGTCCAGAAACATGCACTCTCTCTCTCTCTCTCTCTCTCTCTCTCTCTCTCTCTCTCTCTCTCTCTCTCTCTCTCTCTCTCTCTCTCTCTCTCTCTCTCTCCTTTGTGTTCAATAATTTGAAGTTTTTCATTTTGATCTTGTACAAGGTATTTACATTCTCTCATTTTGTTCTTCAACATAGTTTTAAGCGTTGATGTTTAACATATGTCTGTAGTGTTAAAATTCTCGTTTCATTACTGTTTAAGATTCCATCGTGTAAATTAAAAATTACATGTTAAATCAAGGTATAGGAAGAGATCCCATTAACAGGCCAAATTAAGCTCAAGAATGATACTAATAGGCCGAAGCTCTTAAGAATGATCTAAGAGGAAAAAGTAGATGTGAAAGATGTAATGATGATATTTCTTTAAAATGTTGGATTTACAAAGTAACACATTTGAAAAGGGACAGAAGGAGTACTGTTATATTTTTTTTCATATTTCAATACGCTTTTTAAACCTTAACGATAGCCCACTCGATTAATTGATTTTAAGTAGAATTTTCATATTTCCGATCCGTTAATTTTAAAAAAAAATTATGCATATAGGTTCTATAATCACAAGGGCAACTCTAACCCAGTTTCATGTTGTGCTGCTCTTTTATTGTGTACTAAACAACTAGAAAATGAAGGTGCAAATCCACAGAAAGTAACATGCTCCCATTTGTTCCATTTAATATGAGTAGCAAGTAGGAACCAAAAATTCACTTCCTCACAAGGATTCAAGACTAGGGAAGACAGACTAATGTAGCTCAACCATTTTGGGTAAACAGCATTGTAGATGATAGGAAAAGAGTATCATCTATTAAGGTAATGGGTAAAAGTTTGTACAATTGTCATTTTGCCCTTTTGAAAGGTTAGTTGGTAAATAGTTAATGGGTAAAAGTAGAGGATAATTTTGGAAACTAGAGGTAAAAATTTATGTGAAAAGTTTAAATTGGAGAAAAAAAGTAGATGTGAAAGGTGTAATGATGATATTTTTTAATAAGTTGAATTTGCAAATTAACACATTTAAAAGGGATGGCAGGAGTATTGTTATATTTTTTTTTCATAATTCAATACGCTTTTTAAACCTTAATGATAGCCCACTTGATTGATTTTGAGTAGAATTTTCAGATTTCCGATCCGTTAATTTTTAAAAAAAAATTATTAATATAATTTTTGTAATCACAAGGGCAACTATAACCCAGTTTCATGTTGTGCTACCTTCTTATTGTGCATTGAACAACTAGAAAATAAAGGTGAAAATCTACAGAAAGTAACATGCTACCATTTATTCCATTCAATACAAGTAGCTAGTAAAAACCAATAATTCACTACGTCACAAGGATTCAAGATAAGGGAAGGGAGACTAAAGTTGCTCGACCATTTTGGATAAAAAGAATTACAGATGATAGCAAAAGAGCATCATCTACTACTAAGCTACTACCATCATTCTTTTTCTCTAAACAAGCAGAAAGTTCTCCTTTATTATCCATTCTATACTTTTTCTCATCAGACTCCTCAATCCAAACCGTTGCAAGTGAATCTAAAGAAGTACTCCTACAATTTTTTTTGAAAACAAAGACTAAGTAGCAAAGTATGTATGTTTCCTGGAATTCATTTTGTCCAAAACTCTCTCTCTCTCTCTCTCTCTCTCTCTCTTGTGTTCAAAAAATTTGAAGTTTTTACTTTTGATCTTGTACAAGGTATTTATATTCTCTCATTTTGTTCTTCTATAAAGTTTTAAGTATTGATGTTTAACATAAGTCTATAGTTTTCAAATTCTAGTTCCATTACTGTTTAAGATTCTATCGCGTGAATTACAAATTACATGTTACATCACGGTATAGGAAGAGATCCCATTAATAGGCCAATTTACGTCCAAAAACGATTCTTGCAGGCCAAAGCTCTCAAGAACGATCTAAGAAGAAAATGTAGACATGAAAGGTGTAATGATGATATTTCTTTAATAAGTTAGATTTACGAAGTAACACATTTGAAAAGGTAATTTGAAGTATTGTTATATTTTTCTTTTTCATATTTCAATAAGCTTTTAAAACCATAATGATAGCCCACTTGATTCATTTTAAGTAGAATTTTCATATTTTCGATCCGTTATTTTTTTTTTTTGAAATTATGAATATAGGTTCTGTAATCACAAGGGCAACTGTAACCCAGTTTCATCTTGTGCTGCTCTCTTATTGTGCACTAAACAACTAGAAAATGAAGGTGAAAATCCACAGAAAGTAATACGCTCCCATTTATTCCATTTAATACAAGTAGCTCGTAGGAACCAATAATTCACTACCTCACAAGGATTCAAGACAAGGGAAGAGAGACTAAGGTCGGTAAACCATTTTGGGTAAACAACATTGTAGATGATAGGAAAAGAGCATCATCTACTAAGCCAATGGGTAAAAGTGTGTACAATTATCATTTTGTCCTTCTGAAAAATTAATGGGTAAAAGTGGAGAATAATTTTGGAAACTATAGGTAAAAGTTAATGTGAAAATTGTAAAAGTGGAGGAAAAAGTAGATGTGAAAGGTGTAATGATGATATTTTTTTTAATAAGTTTGATTTGCGAAGTAACACATTTAAAAAGGTACAAAGGTAGTATTTTGATTTTTTTTTTCATATGTCAATATGCTTTTTAAACCGTAACGATAGCCCACTTGATTGATTTTAAGTTGAATTTTCAGATTTTTGATATGTTAATTTTTTTATTAAAATTATTAATTTCATTTCTGTAATCAAAAGGGCAGCTCTAAACCAGTTTCATGTTGTGCTACCTTCTTATTGTGCATTGAACAACTAGAAAATAAATGTGAAAATCTACAGAAAGTAACATGCTTCCATTTATTCCATTCAACACAAGTACCTAGTAGAAACCAATAATTCACCACCTCACAAGGATTTAAGATAATGGAAGGGAGTCTAAAGTTGCTCAACCATTTTGGGTAAAAAGCATTATAGATGATAGAAAAAGAGCATCATCTACTAAGCTACTACCATCAATCTTTTTCCCCAAACAAGCACCAAGTTCTCTCTCTTTCTTTTAATCCATTCTATCCTTTTTTCTCATCAGACTTCTCAAGCCAAACCGGAGCTAGTGAATCTAAAGAAATACGCCAATAGTTTTTTTTTGAAAACAGAGACTAAGAAGAAAAGTATGTATGTTTCCTGGAATTCATTTTGTCCAGAAACACTCTCTCTCTCTCTCTCCCCTTTGTGTTCAATAATTTGAAGTATTTCCTTTAGATCTTGTACCAGGTATTTACATTCTCTCATTTTGTTCTGCAATAAAGTTTCAAGTGTTGATGTTTAGCATAAGTATGTAGTTTTCAAATTCTCGTTCCATTCCCATTTAAGATTCCATTGCGTGAATTAGAAATTACATGTTACATCAGGGTATAGGAAGAGATCCCATTAATAGGCCAATTTAAGCCCAAGAACGATACTTGCAGGCCAAAGCTCTCAAGAACGATCGAAGAGGAAAATGTAGATGTGAATGTTGTAATTATGATATTTCTTTAGTAAGTTGGATTCACGAAGTAACACATTTGAAAAGGTAATTTGAAGTATTGTTATATTTTTCTTTTTCATATTTCAATAAGCTTTTAAAACCATAATGATAGCCCACTTGATTCATTTTAAGTAGAATTTTCATATTTCCGATCCGTTATTATTATTATTTTTTTGAAATTATGAATATAGGTTCTGTAATCACAAGGGCAACTGTAACCCAGTTTCATCTTGTGCTGCTCTCTTATTGTGCACTAAACAACTAGAAAATGAAGGTGAAAATCCACAGAAAGTAATACGCTCCCATTTATTCCATTTAATACAAGAACCTCGTAGGAACCAATAATTCACTACCTCACAAGGATTCAAGACAAGGGAAGAGAGACTAAGGTCGGTAAACCATTTTGGGTAAACAACATTGTAGATGATAGGAAAAGAGCATCATTTACTAAGCCAATGGGTAAAAGTGTGTACAATTATCATTTTGTCCTTTCTAAAAATTAATGGGTAAAAGTGGAGGATAATTTTGGAAACTATAGGTAAAAGTTGATGTGAAAATTGTAAAAGTGGAGGAAAAAGTAGATGTGAAAGGTGTAATGATGATATTTTTTTTAATAAGTTTGATTTGCGAAGTAACACATTTAAAAAGGTACAGAGGTAGTATTTTGATTTTTTTTTTCATATTTCAATACGCTTTTTAAACCGTAACGATAGCCCACTTGATTGATTTTAAGTTGAATTTTCAGATTTTTGATATGTTAATTTTTTTATTAAAATTATTAATTTCATTTCTGTAATCACAAGGGCAGCTCTAAACTAGTTTCATGTTGTGCTACCTTCTTATTGTGCGTTGAAAAACTAGAAAATAAAGGTGAAAATCTACAGAAAGTAACATACTTCCATTTATTCCATTCAACACAAGTAACTAGTAGAAACCAATAATTCACCACCTCACAAGGATTTAAGATAATGGAAGGGAGTCTAAAGTTGTTCAACCATTTTGGGTAAAAAGCATTATAGATGATAGAAAAAGAGCATCATCTACTAAGCTACTACCATCATTCTTTTTCCCCAAACAAGCACCAAGTTCTCTCTCTCTTTTTTTTATCCATTCTATCCTTTTTTCTCATCAAACTTCTCAAGCCAAACCGGAGCTAGTGAATCTAAAGAAATACGCCAATAGTTTTTTTTTGAAAACAGAGACTAAGAAGAAAAGTATGTATGTTTCCTGGAATTCATTTTGTCCAGAAACACTCTCTCTCTCTCTCTCCCCTTTGTGTTCAATAATTTGAAGTATTTCCTTTAGATCTTGTATAAGGTATTTACATTCTCTCATTTTGTTCTGCAATAAAGTTTCAAGTGTTGATGTTTAGCATAAGTATGTAGTTTTCAAATTCTCGTTCCAATCCTATTTAAGATTCCATTGCGTGAATTATAAATTACATGTTACATCATGGTATAGGAAGAGATCCCATTAATAGGCCAATTTAAGCCCAATAACGATACTTGCAGGCCAAAGCTCTCAAGAATGATCTAAGAGGAAAATGTAGATGTGAAAGTTGTAATTATGATATTTCTTTAGTAAGTTGGATTTACGAAGTAACACATTTAAAAAGGGACGGAGGGAGTATTGTTATATTTTTTTTTCCATATTTCAATGAGTATGCTTTTTAAACCATAACGATAGCCTACTTGATTGATTTTAAGTAGAATTTTCATATATCCAATCCGTTAATTTTAAAAAAAAAATTATTCATATAGGTTCTATAATCACAAGGGCAACTCTAGCCCAGTTTCATGTTGTGTTGCTCTCTTATTGTGGTCTGAACAGCTAGAAAATGAAGGTGAAAATCCAAAAAAAGTAACATGCTCTCATTTATTCCATTTAATACAAGTAGCTTGTAGGAACCAATAATCCACTACTTCACAAGGATTAAAGACAAGGGAAGAGAGACTAAAGTAGCTAAACCGTTTTGCGTAAACAACATTGTAGATGATAGGAAAAGAGCATCATCTACTAAGCTAATAGGTAAAAGTTTGTACAATTATCATTTTGCCCTTTTGAAAAGTTAGTGGGTAAAAAGTTAATGGGAAAAAATGGAGTATAATTTTGAGAACTAGACGTAAAAGTTGATGTGAAAGTTGTAAAATTGGAGGAAAAAGTAGGTGTGAAAGGTGTAATGATAATAATTTTTTAATAAATTGGATTTGCGAAGTAACACATTTAAAAAGGGATGTACTGAGTAGTGTTATATTTTTTTTCACATTTTAATATGCTTTTAAGTAAAATTTTTAGATTTGAGATCCGTGAATTTTTATAAAAAAAATTATTTATATAATTTCTGTAATCACAAGGGCAACTCTAACCCAGTTTCATGTTGTGTTACCTTCTTATTGTGCACTGAACAATTAGAAAATAAAGGTGAAAATCTACAAAAAGTAACATGCTCCCATTTATTCCATTAAACACAAGTAGCTAGTAGAAACCAATAATTCAATACCTCACAAGGATTCAAGATAAGGGAAGAGAGACTAAAGTTACTAAACTATTTTGGGTAAAAAGCATTATAGATGATAGCAAAAGAGAAACATCTACCAAGCTACTAGCATAATTGTTTTCATCCAAATAAGCAGAAAGTTCTCTTTTTTCATCCATTCTATCATTTTCCTCATCAAATTCCTCAATCCAAACCGTAGCTAGTGAATCTAAAGAAATACTCCTACAGTTTTGTTGAAAACAGAGACTAAGCAGCAAAGTATGTATGTTTCCTGGAATTCATTTTGTCCAGAAACACTCTCTCTCTCTCTCTCTCTCTCTCTCTCTCTCTCTCTCTCTCTCTCTCTCTCTCTCTCTCTCTCTCTCTCTCTCCTTCCTTTGTGTTCAATAATTTGAAGTTTTTCCTTAAGATTTTGTATAGGGTGTTTACATTCTCTCATTTTGTTCTCCAATAAAGTTTTAAGTGTTGATGTTTAGCATAAGTCTTTAGTTTTCAAATTCTCGTTTCATTACTGTTTATGATTCCGTCGCGTGAATTACAAATTACATGTTATATCAAGGTATAGGAGGAGATCCCATTAATAGGCCAATTTAAGCTCAGGAACGATACTAACAGGCCAAATCTCTCAAGAACAATCTAAGAGGAAAAAGTAGATGTTAAAGATGTAATGATGATATTTCTTTAATAAGTTGAATTTATGAAGTAACACATTTGAAAAAGGACGGAGGGAGTATTGTTATATTTTCTTTTCATATTTTAATAAGCTTTTTAAACCATAACAATAGCCCACTTGATTGATTTTAAGTAGAATTTTCATATTTCCAGTCAGTTTTTTTTTAAAATTATGAATATAGGTTCTGTAATCACAAGGGCAACTCTAACCCAGTTTCATGTTGTGCTGCTCTCTTATTATGCACTGAACAACTAGAAAATAAAGGTGAAAATTTACATAAAGTAACTTGCTCCCATTTATTCCATTCAATACAAGTTGGTAGTAGAAACCAATAATTCATTACCTCACCAGGATTCATGATAACGGAAGGGAGACTAATGTTTTTAAACCATTTTGGGTAAAAAGCATTACAGATGATAGCAAAAGAGCATCATATACTAAGCTACTAGCCTCATTCTTTTTTTCTCCAAACAAGCAGAAAGTTCTCCTTTTTTTTATCCATTCTATACTTTTTCTCATCAAACTCATCAATCCAAACCGGAGCTAGTGAATCTAAAGAAATACTCCTACAGTTTTGTTGAAACACAGTCTAAGCAGGAAAGTATGTATGTTTCTTGGAATTCATTTTGTCCAGAAACACTCACTCACTCACTCTCTCTCTCTCTCTCTCTCTCTCTCTCTCTCTCTCTCTCTCTCTCTCTCTCTCTCTCTCTCTCTCTCTCACACACACACACACACACACACACACATTTGTGTTCAATAATTTGAAGTTTTTGCTTTAGATCTTGTACAAGGTACATACATTCTCTCATTTTGTTCTTCAACAAAGTTTTAAACGTTTATGTTTAGCATAAATCTGTAGTTTTCAAATTCTCTTTCCATTACTATTAAAGATTCCGTCGCGTGAATTACAAATTACATGTTACATCAGGGTATAGGAAGAGATCCCACTAATAGGTTGAATTAAGCTCAAGAACGATACGAACAGGCCAAAGGTCTCAAGTACGATCTAAGAGGAAAAAGTTAATGTGAAAAGTGTTATGATGATATTTCTTTAGTAAGTTGGATTTACAAATTAGCACATTTGAAAAGGGACGGTGGGATTATTGTTATATATTTTTTCATATTCTAGTACGCTTTTTAAACCTTAATTGTCATGCCCTCAATTTTGATAACTAAATTACCTCGTGAGTCCACACTTGACATATCAAATGTCAAACATTTCCCATTTGAAAAGTCAAAAGTCAATTAAATATTCCAAATTCAAAGTCCAAAGTTTGAAGTGTCCGTCCCAAGTAATACAATAACCAATACATAAAGTTTTCAACAAATTTTAAAATCAAAAGTACATGAGTTCATAAATTACATCATAGTCTCTCAAATACTAGAGATAAACAAAAAAAGAAAGGGTTAAGTAGCTTGAAATCGTTGGTACTTTTCCAAAAGTCCATGCCATGCACGCACACTAATGCATCACACACCATGCTCGTCAACGTGTACCTAAAAATGATAGGTCGAGCTAAATTAGCCCAGTAGGAGAACTATTCTACAAACGCTAGGTGTATAAATGTGATACATGCACATGGGTTGTAGTTATATCAATTGAATGGACGGATATGTATAGTGATAACCAAACGAATCATGATGAACATAAGAAATGTCGAAATGTCCAAGAGAAACCAAGTGTCCGAAATACAATTAAGTGTCCTAACAAAGAAAGTCATTTGAGCATCCAAACACCAATCACATATCCATTAGTTTTATCAAAATCGCTCAAGTCATTATATGTATCCAACATGTCACCAAAGTGTCCATGATTTTTATAAAAAAATAACCCTTAAGAATTCTAACAAAATTTAACTAAGTTCAAAGCATTTTGTGATAGGAGCCAACCCATTTAGTTAAAGACATCTCATTCTCCAACATCATTCCTACCCTTAATACAATTATTGTCTCAATTTAGGTATTCAATCATAGGTAATAGTCATCTATCATTTGACATACCGAGGATGTTTCCACGCATGACTTGCCATACGAGCATTACACTATAATAACATCCGTACACCGTTTCCACCCATGGCCCGATATATGGTTAACAATATCAATGGGAAGTTTAACCCTTTCCTGATATCACAAGCTCCGTATACCATATATAGATTCAAGGATTGTTTCCGTCTCATATAACCCAAACATCTCATCTTCATTTCGTTCATTGAAGAAAAACCATCATTGTACATAAGTACTAGTGATTTAATCCCTAAGCTGGATTCCATAGGCTCCGCTTGCCTCTGTCTAATACAATCCCTAAGCTGGATATCATAGGCTCCACCTGCCTCACCCGATACACGGGTCATATTAATAACCAACGCTTCCAAAGCGCAATACTATACTAATGTATAGACTCAAGACCTTCCCTGTTGACGCAGCATGATTTCATGGAAAAATAGAGTTTTCAAAATGAGATTGAGGTCCGTTGATTTGTACCCAAATACCGGAAACTCAACTCCTTTTCAATACCCGAAGGGAGATGCACCATACACTTCGTTGATTCCGTAGAATACCGAAGGTTTTAAACAAAAGATATCTTCACAAGTTTTAAATAACAAAATATCACTTTGTCATAAGACCTACCCTTTCACCATGCAACACATGATGTCTTTTCCGTTCATAAACTCATTCATTCTCTTAAATCATTAAATATTCTCTCATTTCTATCAAAGACATGTCTACAAGCCAATCATATTCCCCAACACGGCATCACACAAGTATTTATAGTCAATGTGCTTACCAACTCACTTAAACATTCTCAGGCATTAGTATACCAATGCACGCATCCCTTTCTCACTATGTCGTTCTATAAGCATTTAATACATCCATGTGTTTTAGTCTATTTCCCAAACGCATAAATGTATCTATAATGTAATTCGTTCATTTAAATCCATTTCGTTAAAAACCTCATTTCAAAGTCAAAATCATTTCAAATTTCCAAGTCCATTTCTCCAACACACGCCTTTCGACAAATCTTGCCACATGCACACACATACGCCTCCTAAAAACCAATAAAACTTTCATGTGACGTAAGATGACATATTTATTCATAAAACCATAGTACTCGAGTCAAAACATGAGTAAGGAATGATACAAAATGTCAAATATATGAAGGAATAAGGGATTGGGAACCAAACAGACATCAAAGGGTGGCCGAATGCCACCCAAATGATCAGGGCAACAGCTGGAAAATTTTGGACAGCAGCCTATGAATAGTGCACTGTGTGATCGGGAAACTGAACTTGTTGATGATGGAACTTGCTTCGAGGCACGTTACTATGTCGCTTTCCGAAAATAGTATTCGCCCCCACCGTTTGGTGTGCACCAGGTTTATAGCGAATCTGTTTGAGGATACAATGAAGCCCGATCAATTCAATGATCTTCTGCTTGCGTTCGCACAAACGAAGGACAGACAGAATACCGAGTCGAAAAAGAATCGAAAGAACCAAGGAATTGCCGGTACCGTTTTTGCAGAGTAACAGTACAGCAAAACTAGAAAGCAATCTATAGTAATTTTGGCAGAGTAACAAAGCTAGAAATTCGTCTATATTCACATCATTAATGAATGTAATTCTGGGTGTTATTTATAGGCCCAAAGTATCCTTTCACTTTAGAACATGCCCTTTAGTGAAAGGACTTGAGTTTGAGTCATAACCCTCCGTTCAAAGTTGCATCCGTATGCGAACTAGTGTAACTAGTATCGATACAGCTATATGGTGTATTGATACCCATCATTCTGTTCGAGAAAACATCCGCTTATGAGCCAACTGGTATCGATACAGCTAAACAGGCGTATCGATACCGATCCATCCTGAACGCCACGTCAACAACACCTAACCACCAAGTAAGGGCGCCTTGTAGGCGCCGACGTGCTAAGTGCAAAATGCGCCATCAAAGCGCCACACAGCCCACTGCCACGCTCACGCATGCGTGCGCGGGTGCGTATGAATGTGTTCCATCACCGGCTACACCGGTAATGCGCGCTACACCATAGGTGCCTTGCTACTTAACATTATGTGAACATTAGAGAAATGTTTCCACATATATACAACTCAACTTCTCTTTCACTAGCCAATGTGGGACAAAACCAAAACACAACAATAAAAACTTTCTAAAAGCACAAGGAATATTTTGATAAAACCCCAAATAAAAACCCATTTATTTTGGTAATTTCCAACATAAATTAGAAAATACTAGGCAATATTTAAGCATGAAGGAAGGCCAATTTCACCCCCAATTTCATAAATCAACAACCAATTTCATAGATCAAAGAATCTAAGTTAAGAAAACCCACATAAATGGGGAAAACATGATTTTTAGTGGAATTGAAGCCAAAGAAGAGATATGTACAACACATCACAAGTATACAACTAGAGAGAGTAGACATTCCCCTACCAAGATGGGTTTTGAGTAAAACCCTAGAGTACCCAAGTGATTTAGATCCTAAACTTCAAGAATGACCTCTACCAAAGCTCCACTACGTACGCATACAAGAGACAAGATCATGTCAAAAATGAGTTATAAGGGTGAGGTTACACTCACAATCGAAGAGAGAGAGAGAGGGAAAAAAGAGAATGGAACAATAACAAGACCCAAATCAAGTGTGCTTACCTCTTTGAGTGCAAAACCCAAAATCCAAGGGAGAATCACGAATCCAATGTGTAGATCTTGAAGTTTTGAGGTGGATTGAGGTTAAAATCACAAGATTTGAGGTGGGGATGAAGAGAGAAGGTAGAGGGGTGATTTTAGGGTTTGTTTCGTGGTTATGGAGTGAAAAAATGAGTCCAAGACCCTATTTATAGAAGGAAATGTTGGGCTCAAAATTCGCAGAAAAAAGAGGTTGGATACCGGTATCAAGAAAAACCCATACTGGTATCTAGAATTTATGATGACTCAAAATGAAGTTGGATACCGGTATCAAGAAAAAACCCATACCGGTATCTAGAATTTCTGATGGCTCAAAATGAAGTTGGATACTGGTATCAAGAAAAACCCATACCGGTATCTAGAATTGAAAATTTCTAAATTTTTATCACCTTCACCAATTCGAACCCCGATCATTTCTAACACATTTTTAACATCTCCAAACAACCACACAACATTGTAATACGTATATGTACCAAGATATACACACCCATATAACACTTAGAAAGAAACACATTTTAAAACATTTATCCACTCATTCACATTACTTTAAAATGCGTAAAAGATACAAAAAATTTCAAAGATATTCTGGGTCTTTACATTAACGATAGCTCACTTGATTGATTTTAAGTAGAATTTTCATATATTTTTTATTCGTTAATTTTATAAAAAAAATTATGAATATAGGTTCGTAATTACAAGGGCAACTCTAACCTAGTCTCATGTTGTGCGGCTCTCCTATCTTGCACTGAACAACTAGAAAATGAAGGTGAAAATGCACAGAAAGTAACATGCCTCCATTTATTCCATTCAATACAAGTAGCTAGTTGAAACCAATAATTCACTACCACACAAGGATTCATGACAAGGGAAGAGAGGCTAAAGTTGCTCAACCATTTTGGGTAAAAAGCATTGCAGATGATAGGAAAAGAGCATCATCTACTAAGCTAATGGGTTAAAGTTTGTACAATTATCATTTTGCTCTTTTGAAAAGTTAGTGGGTAAAAAGTTAATGACTAAAAGTGGAGGATAATTTTGGAAACTAGAGGTAAAAGTTGATGTAAAAAGTGTAGAGTGGAGGAAAAGGTTGATGTGAAAGATGTAATGATGATTTTTTTTTAATAAGTTGGATTTACAAATTAACAAATTTAAAAAGGGACGGAGGGAGTATTGTTTTTTTTTTCATATTTCAATACGCTTTTTAAACCTTAACAATAGCCCACATCATTGATTTTAAGGAAAATTTTCATATTTCCGATCCGTTAATTTTTAAAAAAAAATTATGAATATAGGTTCAGTAACCACAAGGGCAACTCTAACCCAGTTTCATGTTGTGTTGATCTCTTATTGTGCACTGAACAACTACAAACCGAAGGTGAAAATCCATTGAAAGTAACATGCTCCCATTTGTTCCATTCAATACAAGTAGCTGGTAGGAACTAATAATTCACTACCTCACAAACATTCAAGACAAGGGAAGAGAGACTAAAGTTGCTCAACCATTTTGAGTAAAAAAACATTACAGATGATAGGAAAAAAACATCATCTACTAAGCTAATGGGTAAAATTTTATACAATTATCATTTTGCCCTGTTCAAAAGTTAGTGGGTAAAAAGTTAATGGCTAAAAGTGGAGGATAATTTTGGAAACTAGAGGTAAAAGTTGATGTAAAAAGTTTAAAGTGGAGGAAAAGGTAGATGTGAAATGTGTAATGATGATATTTTTTTAATAAATTGGATTTACAAAGTAACAAATTTAAAAAGGGACGGAGAGAGTATTGTTATTATTATTTTTCATATTTCAATACGCTTTTTAAACCATAATGATAGCCCACTAGATTGATTTTAAGTAGAATTTTCAGATTTCCAATCCGCTAGTTTTTTTTTTCTTGAATTATGATTATAAGTTCTATAATCATAAGGGAACCTCTAACCCAGTTTCGTGTTGTGATGCCTTCTTATTGTGCACTGAACAACAAGAAAATGAACGTGAAAATCTACAAAAAGTAACATGCTCCTATTTATTCCATTCAATACAAGTAGCTAGTAGAAACCAATAATTCACAACCTTACAAGGATTCAAGACAAGGGAAGAGAGACTACAGTAGCTCAACCATTTTGGGTAAACAACATTGTAGATGATAGGAAAAGAGCATCATCTACTAAGATAATGGGTAAAAGTTTGTACTATTATCAGTTTGCCCTTTTGAAAAGTTAGTGTGTAAAAAGTTAATGGGTAAAAGTGACGGATAATTTTGGAAACTAGAGGTAAAAGTTGAAGTGAAAAGTGTAAAGTGGAGAAAAAAGTAGATGTGAAAAGCGTAATAATGATGTTTTTTGTTTAATAAGTTGGATTTGTGAAATAACACATTTAAAAAGGCACGGAGGGAGTATTGTTATATATATATTTTTTATATTTCAATACGCTTTTTAAACCTTAACGATAGCCCACTTGATTGATTTTAAGTAAAATTTTTAAATTTCCGATCATTTAATTTTTTATTTTTTTTGAATTATGAATATAAGTTCGGTAATCACAAGGGCAACTCAAACCCAGTTTCATGTTGTGCCGCCTTCTTATTGTGCATTGAAAAACTAGAAAATGAAGGTGAAAAATTACAGAAATTAACATGCTCCCATTTATTCCATTCAATACAAGTAGCTAGTAGAAATCAATAATTCACTACCTCACAAGGATTCAAGATAAGGGAAGGGAGACTAAATTTGCTCAACCATTTTGGGTAAAAAGTATTACAGATGATAGCGAAAGAGCATCATCTACTAAACTACTAGCATAATTCTTTTTCTCCAAACAAGCAGAAAGTTCTCTTTTTTTCATCCATTCTATCATTTTTCTCATCAGACTCCTCAATCCAAACTGGAGCTAGTGAATCTAAAGAAATACTCCTACAGTTTTGTTGAAAACAGACACTAAGCAACATAGTATGTATGTTTCCTGGAAGTCATTTTGTCTAGAAACACACACACATACACTCTCTCTCTCTCTCTCTCTCTCTCTCTCTCTCTCTCTCTCTCTCTCTCTCTCTCTCTCTCTCTCTCTCTCTCTCTCTCTCTCCCCCCCTTTGTGTTAAATAATTTGAAGTTTTTCCTTTAGATCTTGTACAAGGTATTTGCATTCTCTCATTTTGTTCGTCAATACAGTTTTAAGTGTTGATGTTTAGCATAAGTCGGTAGTTTTCAAATTCTCGTTTCATTACTGTTTAAGATTCAATCGCGTGAATTACAAATTACATGCTACATCAGGGTATATGAAGAGATCCCATTAATTGGCCAAATTAAGCTCAAGAACGTTACTAATAGGCCAAAGCTCTCAAGAACGATCTAAGAGTAAAAAGTAGATGTGAAAGGTGTAATGATGATATTTCTTTAATAAGTTGGATTTACGAAGTAACACATTTGAAATGGGACGGAAGGATTATTGTTTTTTTTTTGTTTTTTCATATTTCAATATGCTTTTCAAACCTTAACGATAGCCTAGTTGATTGATTTTAAGTAGAATTTTCATATTTTCGATCGGTTAATTTTAAAAAAAATTATGAATATAGGTTCTATAATTACAAGGGCAACTCTAACCTAGTTTCATGTTGTGCTACTCTCCTATCTTGCACTGAACAACTAGAAAATGAAGGTGAAAATCCACATAAAGTAACATGCTCCCATTTATTCCATTCAATACAAGTAGCTAGTAGGAACCAATAATTCACTACCACACGAGGATTCAAGACAAGGGAAGAGAGACTAAAGTTGCTCAACCATTTTTGGTAAAAAGCATTACAAATGATAGGAAAAGAGCGTCATCTACTAAGCTAATGGGTAAAAGTTTGTTCAATTATCATTTTGCCCTTTTGAAAAGTTAGTGGGTAAAAAGTTAATGGGTAAAAGTGAAGGATAATTTTGAAAACTAGAGCTAAAATTTGATGCGTACAGTGCAAAGTGGAGGAAAAAGTAGATGTGACAGGTGTAATGATGATATTTTTTAATAAGTTGGATTTACGAAGTAACACATTTAAACAGAGACAGATGGAGTATTGTTAAATTTTTTTAAACGATAGCCCACTTGATTGATTTTATGTAGAAATTTCAGATTTCCGATCCGTTAATTTTTTTTTAATTTTGAATATAGATTCTGTAATCACAAGGGCAACTCTAACCCAGTTTCATGTTGTGCTGCTCTCTTATTGTGCACTGAACAACTAGAAAACGAAGGTGAAAATCAACAGAAGGTAACATGCTCGCATTTGTTCCATTGAATACAAGTAGCCAGTAGGAACCAATAATTTACTACCTCATGAGGATTCAAGACAAGGGAAGGGAGACTGAAGTTGCTCAACCATTTTGTGTAAAAAACATTATAGATGACAGCAAGAGAGCATCATCTACTAAGCTACTAGCATAATTCTTTTTCTCCAAATATGCAAAAAGTTCTTTTTTTTCGTCCATTCTATCCTTTTTATCATTAGACTCCTCAATCCAAACCGTTGCTAGTGAATCTAAAGAAATACTCCTACAGTTTTTTTGAAAACAGAGGCTAAGCGCAGCAAAGTATTTATGTTTCTTGGAATTCATATTGTCCAGAAACTCTCTCTCTCTCTCTCTCTCTCTCTCTCTCTCTCTCTCTCTCTCTCTCTCTCTCTCTCTCTCTCTCTCTCTCTCTCTCTCTCTCTCTCTCTCTCATCTCTCCCCCTCCCATTTGTGTCCCATTTGTGTTCCATAATTTGGAGTTTTTCCTTTAGATCTTGTACAAGGTATTTACGTTCTCTCATTTTGTTCTTCAATAAAGTTTTAAGTGTTGATGTTTAGCATAAGTCTGTAGTTTTCAAATTCTCATTTCATTACTGTTTAAGATTCCGTCGTGTGAATTACAAATTACATTTTACATCAGGGTATGGGAAGATATCCCATTAATAGGCCAAATTAAGCTCAAGAACGATACTAACAGGCCAAAGCTCTCAAGAACGATCTAAGAGGGAATAAGAATGAAAACTTACGAGTGATCGACCTCTTTAGATTCAAAGCCAGCACATCCCTTAAGAGAACTCATCCAGTGCCGGTGTTTGCCTTGTAATAGCACCTTAGCTTTTCCATCGTAGGTTACACAATGCAAGAGTCTATTAGCATTACGTCTTCTCACGCAACCAAATTGGTATTGATTGTCACCAACACAATTTACGGATTTACGTAGGCTATAGGTGGTGTGAACCTTGGCTCCAACCTCTTTGTTCAATTCAAGCAATTTCATATTTTGTTGTCTTAAATTTTGAAAAATTAGTTTTTTAAATCACCAAAAACCAAGAAACAGAAGGGTTGGCTACCTATAGCTAAAAAAACACCATTTAGATCGATAAGCCATTTCACTCTAGAAAACTGTTCGACCTCGGACTTTCCGAGTTACACTTGCAAGCAATTACCAAGGCCCTATGCTTCAGGCTCGTCACACTGAGATACAAATTGTGGTTGCACACTTGTCACCATGAATGGTTAATACTTTTATGGACCCAGCAAAACATGTTTGGTGGTTCGGTAACGACGACGCCGCCTATATGACCGGACCAAACACCAACCCATCACAAATACAAGCGGATTCGCCACAGGGCGGCACAGGGGTCACCCCACTCAAAATTGGGAAATTTCACTTGTGTCCATATATATTTTGTGTAATTATATAAATAACACCTAAAATATGTCATTTGTATATATATTGGAAATAATACTCGGATTTATCTCATTTCATCCATCAATTTTCTTCCATAACGTTGTTTGATTTAATATTATGAATTTATGAATTGCTAGTGTGGTTGTGGCATAAACTTCTTACTTCTTGTTGTTTAATATAAAGGGTCTTGCTAACATTCACCGATTAGGCAAAGGATAATATGATTGACAAACAAATTCGCATATCAACAATAGATATCAATATACTGTCACGGATATATATTAATACATTTTTCTCGGATATCAGTACATTTTCTACACATTATACTTCACACTAAGGGGTTGATTTTAGCAATTTTCTATTATGAAACAAATTTTCTTGATATGGTCAATTGAGTGCCCTCACTACACCAAATTTCTGGGTCCGTCACTGTAAGCAACCCCCTACGGTTTGCATTTTACGGTTGATGATCCCACCAACGCATTCCCCTATTTATTGGATGGAGAGGGGCAGAGTTATACGTACAGCTATGTCAACTCTGTATAAGTCAAGGGTTGCGAGGTGTGTCGTTAGTAGACCAACCAGCGACATACCATGTAAACAAGGGGACTTTGTCTGCACAGCCTGCGGGTTAGCCCAGCCAGCGTCCAGGTTTGGGCAATCCCTTGGGCCGGGCCGCAAAAAAAGGGATACAGGTAACTTAGCGACCAAATCACATTTATATCCGTGCTATAATTTTCCGGACATCTATTACTGCCAAAAATGTATGGTTTGTTCATTGAGCTACCGATATCCAACAGACTTAATTTTTTGCTGATGTGTTTAATGCATCAAGCTCTACATAGTTAACATTCAAATCACATTTTTGAGCTCAGGACAATACACGTTTTATGGGTGCAGCCATCTTGCTAGGCACTATTGAAGAAGTAAATAGACGAAATACAAATTTCTATGCACTACTAGTCTTTTTTTGTCTTGATAACCTAAGCATCGAGATGAGCTTACGTGCATCACAACTAATCCTAGAGGACTAGTTCCCCGACAACTAACAAGGACCCAAAGCAAAATTCTGTATGAACTCACTCCAAAAGCAATGACAGTGCATTGGAGGTTTCGAACCTGAGCCCCATTCTAGACCACTAAGCCCCTCCATTTATGTGCATGAGGCAATATGTTGCAGAAATCGTACATAACTTTTGTTAAATAAAAATCCACGAATAAATTTGAACCTAAGATTAAGCCAACATATGTTGCTTTACCCAAGCAAATGTCCAACGGATCAATTTGAGTTTAACCAAACATAATCAAGAATTACTAAACAATTTCTCACATTAAATATGAAGAAAAAGTAAGCAGACAATGTAGCAACAATGGATAGAGCCATGATTCATATTAACCGCAAATCTTACATCAAATCATTTCACAGTAACTATTCCGTAACTACTCTTTTACAAGAAAGCACAAGATTCCAAGCTCCGAAATCATCTACGAAAAGCTGGAATTCAAAAGCCACAATCTGCTTTTACTCGCTTCCAAACGTACAAAAAACAACTGTGCCGCGTGCATTACACTAATTAGGTACGTTTGACATGTATTTAAAGAAGACTTGTGCTCCCAAACGGATTATGTGATTGTGGATGAACAGAATGGTTGGCAGGAAATGCACTAAACCCGGCATCACCAAAGGGATTTTGCGGGTTCATCATCAAATTTTGCTGTGGCTGTGGATAGGCAGGTTGTTGGTACGTACCAAAAGGATTGTTCTGCTGGTGAGCCATTTGCGCCATTTGGACTGATGGAGGAGGGGCAACATTATTTGAAAAAGAAAATGGATCTGCGACTTCGAATGGATTTGGGGCTGGTGTTCCATATACGGGCTGCTGAGAGGCTCTATATGCAGCATCGTCATATAAACTGTTTAGAAGGAGCGAATCCATTCCACCAGCCTGCAATTCCAATAGTGGTCAGGGACCACACATGTAATCTGAGTTTGAGTTCTCGATATTTGCAAAGTACCATCAAAATCCAACACTAGAAACCACAAATGCGATTGTTACATGCATTTTCTATAGTCATGAAACTACCTGACATTTGTTCCTGCTAATTCATATCCACTGTTCAGTTGTAAAAAACTGAGCCAACTAATGTCCAGATTGTGGGTTAAAGTCTGAGAAGAGTCATTGTCTGCAGCTAATACCAAAGACTAGTTCCATACAGCTAATTCCAAAGACTAGTTCGATACGGCTAATTCCAAAGACTAGTTCTATACCCACTCTAACCCTTAATGAGTACTAACTGGGTGAACCTTTTTGTAAGGAATATATCGGTGATCGGAGTTTAGTACTGTAATCAACTACCTTATCATCTCAGAAGCAGGGATACTAAAAGTGATAGAGAACTATACAATGCAGATATTTAATAATTTCTAGGAATACAAGAATCAACATAATAGCACTGACAAAACCTATAACATCATACAGTACTTCATATTTAGTCCTCTCTATTTAAGGATGTCCCAAATGTTATTCTGTTTTTAAAAATAAGAGCAAAATTTACTCCATTGCAATATTCTAAGCTCACTATGAAAAAAAAGCCAAAGCTTAGGCCATCATCTTTTTAAGACTTACCAGAAGCAGTGGCAACTGTAAGATATATATACTAATACCATGGCTATAAACAATGAATAATATAGCAGGTGAAAACTAAAAGCAAATTTAAGGGCTTACCAATTGCCTCTCATTAACAGAAGAGATGTTGCTGCTCGGTGTGGTGACCAAGGCTAGTTCCCATCCAGTAGGATCCAGATCCTTTGCTAGGAAACCACCAGAGTCAAGGGATGTAGCAGTACCTGGACACATCCTACATTACTACCACTTAAAAAATAATATTCCTAAAAACAAATGTAATAGTGTATCTTGATTACCAGATGGAACAATGGCTAAAGCCAAAGCATTGCTGTCCTCAATTGCAGATGCATCAGCTGAAGTGACGGATAATCCCTGAAAACCCCAAAATAGAGAAGAATAAATCATAAAAAGAGATTGAGAAAAGAGAGGAGGAAGAAATTTCTGAAGCACAAGCACCCTTTCATAGGCCAGCTACTGGAGTCAGACACTCTCAGAAACAAGTCCAACAATCAAATCAAAAGAAAATTATTTAGCTTCCGAAAAAAATCCAATTAGGACATTCTGGGGACACTCCACGTTTGGGTTGGGTGTCAAATGGAACAATAGGCTCTAGTTATATAGGGCAGGAATCCTTTTTTAGATGATGGTTCAAAAATTACAAATCAAACCAGAAAGTAGGCAGTAGGCATTTATGGTATTATGGTACTTTTCTGAAATACATTGTGAAATACCAGATCAAACCTGTAAATTATGAAATAAACATTTTCCTAGAACGCCTTCGTGAATGAAGGCATTTCTAACATCATCTGCCAATGAAGGCATTTCTAACACTTTTATAATGATAAAAGCTGTGATTTTGTATTTTCCATTGTTCCTATTTAAACAACCCTCATATACACAAAAATACATCCATTTTTTCTTAACATTGGGAACCGGTCATGTCCAATATTTTTTTGCAATCCGCGTATCGCAATTGGCGCAATGGCGTCACATGTCCTTCCCGTTGGCACCAGAAAAATATCAAACATCAAAATAAAAGTAATGAGTTCAGAGAACATTACAAGTAGGTCTCCAGTATCCAAGTTGGCGGGAGGAGGTGGTGGGGGAGGAGGAGGAACATCAACATCCGAGCTAGCAACGTCGTCTACAGGCAAAGGATTAGATTCATCAACGGATACTTCCGTATCTTCAGGCAAAGCACCTTCCTCTGGTTCTGGTCTATATGTCAATAGGAGCCTTTCCGGATATTCCTGATAAGAAAAATTGTCCCACAAGCACATACAAATTCAGAGTTCAACATCATCGGAGTATTAAATAGTCATGCATGTCCAACAAAACTCAAGAAAATACTTTGAGCATGAAAAATAGGTCGTGGGAATATTATTGTACTGACCAATGTGCTGCTGGGAGCAGAAACCATCCTTGGTGCCTCTCTTATATACTCTTCCATGGTTGCAAGAAAAGACACCGGGGGCTGGAGGAGTTGAACATATGTCAAGTAGGCATCAGTTTAACAATAGCATCCAGAAATAATATAAAACCAACTATGCCTTATATTCCAGTCAGAGCATCATCACCTCTCTCAAAACAGGAAACTGGAAATTCCGAGCTAGTTCCAGACCTTTGCAAACTTCATAAAAATCTGAAAGGTTTCCAGCCTGAAGTGAAAACCAACCTCAGTAGAATTAGAAACCTGAATCTGGATTATTAAAGAGAACATAATTTGATAAGATTTAAAAAATCAATGCAACATCACCTGTTGGCCAGCTCGTTTATATACATCAAGGGCTTTGATTGCTTCATGTCTTGGCATCTCAAAAAAACTGAAGAACAAAAACATTATTTAGAACAGAAATTAACCAAGAGTAAAGAGACACAAAGCACTGTGTAAAGTAACCTTGCAGGAATATGAAGGCAGATCACCTTATCAATCAGATTGATGATCCCATCATTAATTGCACAGTATATCTTAAAACTCTCTTTGAGTACCTGGGAAAAGATATATTAGGCAAGCACGATATGACAGAGGCGTTGCCAGTAGTGTGACCAAAACAATTAGCCAAAGATATGTGAGAAGCACTGCAAAATCTAAGTTCATGAGCCACAATTCCAATTTTACAAGTGTTCCCTTACTAAGGAAGACCCAAGTTCTCTTTCCTTTTTTCTTCAAATGACTTTACTACTTCTATAACAACTACCAGCTTAACTTTTACGTGGTCTCACAGACCTGAAGCTTAATTTATCTACTATACATGGTCTTTGGGATATCCTTCAATATCTTTTCAGCAACATCTACTTCTAAACTTCAGTATGATGCAAAAAAGTTGAAGCAAGACATACCAAAGCCAGGGCATACTGTATAATGTAATTGCCGACTGCTGCTCCTTCAGGCTGCATAAATAAAACATCTATTTTCATTAACAGAATTTTTCTGTATAATGGAAATTCAAAAAATCTTCCCATAAACATCATCTCGGAAATTGGAAAGTCTATGCAACAGAACAATAAGGTTCAGAAAAAGTACCCTGCATCCAATGAGGCGATATAGCAGCTGCTGCAAAGCAGGCAATTGTTCCAACAGTTCTTCACTGTCCAGTTCCCTAGTTCGGCTGTAGCCCTATCAGCAGAGAGAGATGGAGATTGAAAAATGTCAGCCAACATAATTAGCCCAATATAATTAACCACCACTCACCTAGAACTAAAATCATCCAATTACTGTCCAGTTAATATTCATATTGTAATTGAAGCACACACAATATCTGGGAGTGTCTTAAAATGGTATTATGATTACAATACAGAGCCAAATCATTTGTTTCAGTCTCACTACTCATTATTTCTGTCCTATTTTAACGCAGAATCTTTAAATCTCTCCAGTCTCTGATCCCTTTAAGTTAGAACTATGATGAATCATCAGATGCATACCTTGTCCGGCCCTTGGCCAGGTTTAGGGAGACGCTCAGCTTCAATGTCATATTTCAGAATCCTAAAGCATTCCAGTCGTTCTTCCAAGAACAATGAATACGTACGTACCCAAGCAGAGCAATCCCAAGCTACAGGAAGCAAAAATTAACTTCAACAAAACATCCAAAAGCAAAAAAAAAAATCATCCTAAAATTCGTGTCACCAAGATATGACCAGCTGGCAGCAAAAATTGAAATGACTAGAAACAGGTCCAAAAACTAACCGATGGGGCTTGTATCATCTTTGAAATTGGATAGTTGTAGAATATGTCCTCTTTGTTGGAAATTCAGAAGTTCTTCTCTAAATGTAGGATCCCCCTCCCTCAATGTCCTATGGACAACTATTAGTGTCTTCAATGCCACCTGCTCATGAAGAGAAAGGAAATAATTTTAAATTTGAGTTTGAGTTACCAAAAGATAATTACGAGCTAGATTGTTGGCTACTGTAACCATCAAGTGTAACTTAAGTAACTGTTATCAACCTTCATCACAAAATTCTGTTCGTGAGGAAAAGATTTGCAACATTGATCAGCATGGATCCAGGCTTCCAGCATTTCCAAGGGGAATATTTCAATTATATAGATGACATAGGCACGATTAAATACAAAAATGGCAATACAGAGGGTAGATCACTCTATAGGGTCCTCAAATTGTGTTAACAATTGGGCAACTGACATGCTTCTTCTATGAAGAATAAATATTCTTGAACGATAGAAAAACCACAAAAGAAGCAATGGACTATCCTCCGTTCTCCGTCTTGTGGGTTCGAATCACCCGCAGGTCTTCATCGATGGGTAAGTCCGGTTCACAGGCCTAATGGTAATGGGTGGTTGTGGCTGCTGATGGGTGGCTGGGGGTGACTTTGGTGGCCGCTGGTTGCTGGTTGGCGGTCTAGGGCTGTGGGGCGTCAACAGATTGTTGGTGGTATCTAGGGCTTTTTCCTTTTGGGCTCCTTTGTGTTTTGGGCTTCATTGTTGTATTGGGTATGCCCTATTTGGGCTAGCCTTTTAGGAGTTTTGGGCTTCGCCCACTGGGTGTTTTTTGGGCTTTGACCTACTAGGTGTTTTTTAATTTCTCCAACCTTGGTTGGAATCCCCTCCCCTCTCTCCCCAACTTGATGTACCCTTTATCAAGTTTGCACCAATAAATTTTTTGCCTATCGAAAAAATAATAATAAAGAAGATTAATTGAGTAATGTCCTCAAGTTCTAGGTGCATATTATCAAACTAAGACAAGCCTAGCACATGCACAAGCTTTCTATCAATATCCTTGACAAACATAACATCTGTGATTTAAGAAAGGAAAAAACTGTCTTCACACAACCTAGTAGTCCCATACCGTGCAAAATTTGGATTCAACATGAGAGGTATCCAAGAAGGCATGTAGATTCCTATCTGATCAAATCCTTCTCCCTTTTCTGTCTATTTCTCCCCCTTTCCCTCACTAACAATGTCAGACACCTGAGTATACTATCTCTTATCCCAAAATCAAATCCTTTCTATTACAACACATTTCTCATTAAACCATTCTTACAAACTCTCTCTTCTACTTTGATTTGAAAACAAAACTTTCTCAAGGTAAAGGCTCTTGTATGGTCAATGGCCAAATAAGCTCTTACATGGACTTTTTAATAATGCATAAAGTACCTATTAAAAGAATACGGGGCCTTGGAAAAATGAAATTAAAACAATCAGGAACCACAACTGGATTCATGACCGTCTCTTTGAAAATGTGATAAAATGCATAGTGGTAAAGGAATGCGAGACTCTTGCACCTCCCAAGGAAAAAAAAAATATGCCATACATTAGCTTCAAAAAAAAAAGAAGATTTAGCTTTTGTATACATAAATGTAAAAGGATATAGTATATATTCTATATAAGAAGTATCACTCTCATCTCATGGCTGAGGATGAATTACTTGAACAAATACAAATTTGAACCTAAATTTCATCACTTTAGAATTGTCCCACCAATTTCAAAATTCCGACCAACACTTCTTCCCCAACGCTTCACAAAATCAATAATAACTCTACAAGGAGGAGAAAAGTGACGAAACCACCAAAAAGGCTAGCAAAGTTAATGTAGTATAAACAGAGCAGACAATATTGCACGTTATGCGGGTTTCTCCATAACATCCTAATAAATATGGGAAGATCCGTAAAAGATTGCCCTTTGCGAGAGAGGAAAAGGGCTTCTATGACCTTTATCAGGCACAAGTAATTATTGTCTCACTGCTCACTAGCTAATTAAGGTTTTCCACATAAATTTTGTCCATCTGTTTATACTAGAAGGTTATACCTCAGTCAATATTAGCGGCGTGTAGTAAGCAGCCAAGAGACTGCAGTACCAAGAGAGAGCCTTCCATGTGGAGTTCCCAACGGTCGTTGCACGAGAACAAAAGATGGTAAAAGAAGCACAAGCTAAGAGCATCACTAGTGGTATACTCAAACACAAAAATACTCAAAGATGAGTATTTTGATACACAAAAGAGGCTCACAATGGTATTTGGATAAATACTCAAAGTTAACAACATTTGTTACAAGTACTCAACTGTTGGCATTTGGATACTCAAAACTACCAACTCAATAACCAAACATCATTAACCAAATTTTGGGGACCACAACGTATCAAAAGTAACAACATTCTCTCTCCATTTTTCAAATACTTAATTCAAAACTCAATTTTTTTGCACTTTCTCCCAAAAATTGAAATTATCAATTTTTAATCTTTACCAAAATATGTTCAAGATTGATCTTATTTTAAACGTATAGTGAATATCTTTTAAATGGTAATAATATTATAAAAAATATATGTATAAATTTCAAGTTATGCCCATTTTATGAATAAAAATAGAGTGAATAGTACTTTTTTTATTATGGACACAAATGAACCATTGTAAAATGGTAGATACTCTAACTAATAACCCAATTAAATGAATACTCAAAATGTGATGTGGCAATATTTGAGTATCTATATTTGAGTATACCACTAGTGATGCTCTAAGTGTCGTAAGTATATTGCTCATATTGTTCAGTTATTGGGAAAACAGAGCCGCACAGCAAGGCTGGATCATGACAAGAAGGTTGAACTTTGGTAAAAACTTAATAACCAGTATATTCATGGAGGAGTTTGACTTGCCATGTCCTTGTGACATGACCTAAAAGTCAGGAATTCAAATCTCAGAGATGGGACACCTGATTATTAAGAAAGAAAGCAAGAGATTTCTTCCAACTAATCTATAATTCTATATGCGATTCATGTAATCCAAGACCCAGTAAACCATAACAAAATCAGTTTTTCACCACCCACACAATTACAACTGACCGGATCCATAGCCATAGTTAAGAATTAAAAACAAATCACGATAGTAAAGTAAACAGCAGCGAGTACTAAACCACAATCCATTCCAATAACAAACCTAAATCTTCAAAAATTGAGGGAAATGTGCGAATTGAATCCCAAAAGACAAAGATTCCATACCGTCCAATTATGGGTCTTGGCCAATCGCCTCGCAAGGGCATGAATGCAATAAGCAACATCGGCTCGAGGCCGAATCGCTGATGTGGCAGCCAAAATTTCTGAAACAAAACCCCCAAATATAACGGAAGAAATCCCACACACAGACACCAAAATTAGAAATCCTACGACAGCAAATAGATCTGAAAAATTACGAAAAAAAAAAAGAGAGAGAGGAGAAACTCACTCCTGAGGTGTCTCTCTTTGGGTGGACACTCAACGTGGTTCGTAGCTTTAACGATCGCAACATCCACATCCTAATTATAGAAACAGACGAACAAAATTAAGAAGACAACACAACACAATCGAGTGCGTATGGAAAGCATATGTGGTGGGTATGTAGAGAGAGAGGACCTTGAAATCGGAATTGACATGGGCGAGGCCGACTTTGGTCTGGTCTTTGAGGGCACCGTATGCTTTGCGCCAAGATTGTAGCGTTCCCATCTTCTTCAGTCTAGTGATCCTCCGTCACCGTTGCGATCGCCCCTTTTCCCTCTGCCAACGAGAGATTCTCTCTCTTCTTCCCCTCTATCGCTCTTTTCTCTCTCTCTGGACTTTGCAGAACAAATGGGTTTAACTATTCGCTCTCTCTCTCCTCTCTCACATGAGAAAGCGCTTTTTCGCGTCCTCGTTGGCTTTTGGCGGCCCCAGTTCCGTTTTCGTTGTCATATTAATTTTCTATTAAGCTACCCCTGTAAATATTTTTCTTCGTCCAAATCTCATAATACTCCAATACTCCGCTAACTCAATAACAAATATATTCATGTACTTTAAAAAAAACTTATTTTACTCTTAAACTTATTTTACATAAATCAAATCTGCCATCTCAATCCGTTAACTTGCTAACAGAATTGTCTAATTGAACGTTAGACTCCGTTAAATATACTTATGTGACATCCAATTGTACTAAATCAATCTAAATTTTAGCACTTAGTAAAATCATTTGCTAAAATCAATCCTGATTTTAGCAACTAAAATCAAACGGAAAACTCAACCTTAAAATGTGACATATACCTCAACACTATCTCTCTCTCTCTCTCTCATCCAAAGAAATGACAACAAACAAAATTTGTTTCCAAACTTTATTTCCAAAAAATGTTGTTTTAAGAAAATTTAAAAGTTCTTTTTTAAATTATAAATGTTTTTTGAAAATTTTAAATTTGCTGCGTTGGACGTTAGACTCCGGTAAATATGCTTATGTGACATTCAATTCCACTTCAAATGTGGCACATGTACCTCAACACACACACTCACTCTCTCTCCGATCCAAAGAAATGACAAAAAACAAAATATGTTTCCAAACTTTATTTTCCAAAAAATGTAGTTTTAAGAAAATTAATTTTTTTAAATTATAAATGTTTTTTTAAATTGTTTTCAAAATTTATTTTTAACAAAATGTTTGTTCGAAAAAATATATATTTCAAATGTTTTTCAATTTTTAAAATTTTTCGAGTTGGACGTTAGACTCCGTTAAATATGATTATCTGACATCCAATTCCACTTAAAATGTGACACGTACTTCAACACTCTCTCTCTCTCTCTCTCTCTCTCCCGCACAATCCAAAGAAAGACAAAAAAAAATCTGTTTTCATACATTATTTCTCTCTCTCTCCCGCACAATCCAAAGAAAGACAAAAAAAATCTGTTTTCATACATTATTTCCAAAAAAATGTTGTTTAAAATAAATTTAAACGTTTTAAAAAAAATCTCTATAGAAAAATATTTTCAAAATTTATTTTCAACAAAAGTATTTTCAAAAAAATATTTTTTCCATGTGTTTTTTCAATTTCACAAACTGTTTTCAAACCATATTTTTTCAAATAACTGTTTTCAAAATTTTAATTTTTTCAAAAAAACTGTTTTATAAAAATATTTTTCAAGGAGAATTTTTCTTTTGTCCAACAAATTTTTTTAATAGCTCTTTGTTTTTTCTTTCTAAAACTGAACAAATTGTTCTTTCAAAAACAATTTTTGGATAAAAAAAAAAAAGTTTAACAATTTTTTTTTTCATTTATTTGGGATGGAGAGAGAATGTGTATGATTGAGGTACATGTGTCATATTTTAAGTGGAAATAGATGTCACATAAGCATATGTAACAGAGGCTAATGTTCAACTCAACAAATTCAGTTAGTAAGTTGATGGATTAAGACGGTTGGAGTAGATTTGACTAACGGAAGTAAAGTTCACGAGTAAATTTGAGTTTTTTTAAAAAAAAAATTTAGGAGTGTAAGTTTGACGGGTATTTTGAAATTTTTCGTTTGACGGGTATTTTGAAATTTTTCCAAAAAAAGAATACATTTGTTCACCCTCGCTTTATTTAACCTCACAAGGGTATGCTCATTTGTGGATTCTATTTGATAACTAAAACCATTTACTATTTTGTTCGTATACAATTGCTAGGAGACCATGCGAAAATTAAGTTCAATTAAATAGCTATAGTTGCTTGATCTAAAAGTTTAATTTTTAGTCGAGAATTTTAAAGAAAAAAAGTTACACTTCAAGATGAAGCACTTAGGCCATCTTTCAATTGAACTGTTTTGGTTTTATCTTTATTCAATTTTTTTCTGTCGTTTGCTAGTTTTTCTTTAATTTTTTGTGAATTATTGATTCGTTTCACTAAAAGGGACCAAAAAAGTAAAAACTTATGAAAATTACCCCTTTTTTTTTTTTTTTTGGGGGAATATATCAAGGAAAAACCTAAAAAGTTAGTTTCAATTGTCTTCTCATACTTTTTCTTGGATATTCCCCCCAAAATTGGGTAATTCTCATAATTTTTTACCTTTTCCATTCCTTAGGTCGAGACAAATCAATAATTCACAAAAGTTTGACGCAAAACTAACAATCACAAAAAATTGAATAAAGATAAAAAAAATTTAAAAAGACAGTTCCATTGAAACAAGGCTTAGTCATTTCCGATTGAGTTGAACTTTTGAATGGTCTCCTTCCTAATGAATCTTGATAAAACGAATGGTTTAGATTATTGAATTGAGACACACATCAACTATAACCTCACAGAGAGCGGGCAAAATTGTTCTTATAAAAGGGGGGGTGGCTGTAGTTAATTTTTAAAAGTTTTTTTTGAAGAAATTTAGATCTTGTTTGATTTGGGTTGTAGGTAATAATTGGAGGAATAAATGGGGGTAATGATTGAATAGAGAAATAAGAATAATAATTAAAAATAAGGGTAATGATTTAAGAGAAATGTGAGTAATGATTGAGGAATAATGAAGGAAATCAGTCTTGAAACCCAAAACCCAAAATGATTTTACAAACTTTTTTCTTTTAACGGTAAAAGATTTTATTGACAACAAAGAAACTAATACATAAAAAAATGGTTCTCTCTATCTAATGAACACAATAATCATTCCAAGATTCCTAAGTCTTCACATTATAACCTCTCAATCCAAATCCTCCTAGCTTGTCGGCAACCATATTGGCCGATCTCCGAACAAAATGAAAAAACACAATTCTCGAACCTTCTAGCACTACGCCTACTATCTTCGACGATCACTTCTACACTTATCGACTTGTTAGGGTCAGTTACATATATAAAATAGCACCCAAAGTAGCTAGGTCGGCAAGCCAATCGATTTGATTTGTCATTGGTCACCACCACTATCACTGATTTCCTTATCATAGAACCTAACCACCACCACTGTCAAAATACAAACAAGCACCTCAATGATGGAAGGGAAGCCGAGAGATAGGAAAAAGAGGGGGTAACACGAAGAACTCTCAAATTTAAGATTGAGAGAGAAAAATTCTGAATGAAAAAGAGGAGTCAATTAAAATCGATACAAGTCATAACTAAGGAGGGAGGAACCACAGGGGAGAGGGAGGGGAAGGCAAAGAGGCAACACCCCAGGGAGAGGGCGAGTAATTATTCATGTGGTGCAACACCCCTTTCCACCCCACAGTTCTGTGGGTATATTGAGATTTAAGTAGGTTTTTGTTAAATCTTTCGGTGATTTCAAAATGGTTTTTTATTCTATGACAGAGATGACAAATGAGGGAAACTTTTTACCATAAAGATTTAAAAGATACTTAAAATACATCCCACAAAGGTTAACTATAAACGCGTTATCTTTCGAATCATTAAGTAACTTATTTTTTTGCATAGTTTTAGTACTTTTTTGCATTCATTGAAACAATTAATTGAGATCTTTAATTTGATGGAAAAAAAACTAAAAATTAATCACAAAAGCACTTAATTTTTTGATTAAAAAAATTACACATATTTTCGAAGTGTACTACTATTGTGAAATCGAAGGATTAACTTTTTGGGCCAGCCAAAGGAACCATTAATTGCAGAGTGGGAATTACTCCTATTAGATAGAATGACTATCAGATATGTGCCAACAATAATAAATCACGTAGTAGTTAATTTCAGTAACCCATTGGCCTATTGATCAAGGTTTGAGACTAAGAGGTTTGCTCCCTCATAGAATCTTAGGTTCAAAACCTCATTTGCACCATCTTAGATCTTAAGTTCTTAGTTGCTATCAATAGCGGTCAGTTTGTACAGCCCCGTTAATGATGGTGGAAGGAATTGGTCTCTCCTGATTAGTACTCATGGTGCGTGCAAGCTGGGCCGAACACTAAGTTATATAAATAAATAAAGTTAAGGATAAAAAGCACTTAGACTCATCTATCACCCTTTTTTTCAGATACACCATTTCATCTTCACCTTTAAAAGTGATAAATGACCCCCAATTTTAACTTATCACTAAACCTCATTCTGTCACCCAACAACACAACCAACCGAGAACAGTACTCCACGAAGTCACTTGAGGCCAAATTGAAGGGGAAGGAAGTGGAAAAAGACTGTGGTTTACGGGCTGTTTAGTGATAAGTGGACAAAAGGGGTCACATATCCATTTTCCATCCAAAAAGTGGACTGAAGTGGACAAAAGGAGGTTTAGTGATAAGTTAAAATAGATGAGGGGGTGTCATTGATCACTTTTAAAGATGAGAGTGGTGTATATGAAAAATGTGATAGATGAGGGGTCTAACTACTTTTTACCCAAAAGTAAATTTGAGACAAATAACTTGTTAATGAAATGAGACAATTAAAATGTGTCACTGTTTTGTGTGTTTTACAGGTTGGATCTCACACGAGGCACTAGAAATTAGAAAAGGTCATTTAAAGCCACACCAGCAAGTACTGCTCGAAGATTCGGCATCTTTTTCATTTTTCTTTTGATGGAGAAGGTTGGCATCTAACCCCCAGGATAGCTAAGTCGCAATTGGGATATCGTAAATCTACACATTCTAAATTTGAAATTTGGCAATCTCTTTGGACTGGATCACAAGAGAGAAATTTATTATAAATTCTCTAGTTTTGACGTGGATGACCTGTTTTTTACTGGTCCTAAAAAACATAGTCGAGATATGCATAAGCGAACCCGATACTCAGAACGAGGAGGGAAAAAAGCTGGAGGTTGGAATCTTTAAACACAAGCATACGAGAATCTGTAGTATAGATTGGTATGGAACTGATTTTAGTTTGCAAAATTTAGCATTATTAGATGTTGTTAGTGAGATTTAAACCACTTTGGAATGCAAACATATAATTGATGTCATAAAACATTTAATTCCGATATATATATAGGTGGATTTTCTAGTCCACACTCCCGGATTTAAGGAAAAAATGGGGTTTTTTTGTGTTGCAAAATTTTTTTGGAAAATCCGATCCGTCCAATGTGTTCAAAAGGTGTTTTCTAGGGTTTGTGAGAGAAATCTTCACAAAAAAATACCGGAAATGACTTGATCCAAGCAGTTTTCGCAAAAACTATATTTATATATTTTTGGGAGAACTGCTTGGATCAAGCCCTTCCCGGTTTTTTTTTTGGAAGATTTTCCGTGAGGACCCTTGAAAACACCTTTTGAACACATTGGACGGATCGGATCGTCAAAAAAAATTTTGTATAAAAAGTCCGGAAATTAAAAGTCCGGAGTAGAAGTTTACCCTATATATATATATATATATATTGTAGTGGAATTGTAAGAACTTTATTGATAACAAATCCGCTACAAACTACTAAATGCAATTAATATAACTGAAAAGGACATAATGCATACAAAAAAGAAAAATTACATAACCAAATCAAATGAAGATACTTACAGTATTTGATTTATATGGAATGAAGGATATGCGCCTAGAGCTTTTGTTTTGTTTAGGATTTCCCAATTGAATCTAGTCTCTTTCAGTTTGGATGTAGCCGCTTGGCCCTAATATTTTACTTTCTTTTTTTTTTCTTTTGTCCTTTTTGAGTTATGTCCCTTGTTGGCTGTACATTCACTTAGTCTTTTTTTCTATTTCAAGTTGATTTAACCCAAAAATATATATATGCACCCAGAAATTAGTCGAAGTAAACGGATTAGGATAAAAAGAAAACCACTCATAACTGGCAGAACAATATGAAAACGGAGTATAGCCATTAAAGAATTCTACGTTGAAGAACTTTATTTACTCCGTTAGGGCATTCTCTTCTCAGTTGAATTCTACGCTGTACACCTAAACCTAATTGGGGCCCATTTTTCATTCGTAGAGCTTTATTTACTCCATTAGGGCATCTACAATTAGCTCTGTAAAAATAGCTCATATAAGTTGAATTCTAAGTTGTACACCTAAACTTAATTGGGGTCTATTTTTCACTTGTAGAACTTGCTAATTTTAGAAAGGATATTTTTACTCAATGGGCTAGCTAGGGCTTACTAAAAATCCTTTATCTTTTCAAAATTTCATATTAAAAAAGATTTAAAGATTTTGGGTCCCACTTGAAGCTAGATACAATGCTACCTAAATTTAATTAATGTGGTAAGAGTCATGCTTTATAGCCACCCTTAGGAGTCTGTATGAAAAGCTCGTTGTATGCATGAAGAGCCTATTGCAGACGACAATTGAGCAAATGGCTAGGTAAATATTAGGAGTCTCACCTAGGAGCTAATATTTACCTAGCCATTCACTCAATTGTTTGGATGAAGAGTCCATTGTAAACAACAATTGAACTAATGACGGGGTAAATATTAGGAGCCATGGATCTTTTGACGAAGATAGAAGAAGTCCCACATTCATAGATCGAAGTAATAACTCTACCTTGAGGAACATAATAAAAGAAATAAGATTAAGCGTTTGGTCATCACATAACAATGTAGGTAAGGGGTAAATATGTCAAACAATATTAGAAATTTAGAATGAGTGGGATAAAATCCTAATACAACAGTAGGCATATCATATTAGATTTGAAATACAATCTTCACTCCATTTATGTTTTGACCTGTATTTTTTATTTATTAAAAATATTGGGATATTCAAAGGTATCCGAAAGTATTTAATTTTGAGCCGATCTAAAATAGGTATTTTGTTTGCAAGTGGTGGCTAGCTCATGCGGTACAACTCTTGGATGCCCCACATTGTATCCCGGGATCAAGTCCCAATCCCAGCCTCCCCCCCCAAAATGCAATAGATTAGGATTTTGTTTTGACTTTTGCCAGTTTAATTTTTTTAATGCTATCCAAATGTTTCAAATTTGAATTGTTGTTAGCTTATTGAATGATGGGGAATAAATTTTAAATCGGATTTGAATGAGACAAATGTATTAGTAATTGTTAAATTCATGAGCAATATGGATTCGAAATCTGGAGCTCTCAGATCTCTTTTTGAGAATTATTCTGTTTTGGTAGATAACTAGTGCAGATCATTATTATTAGAAGCGAGAATACAGAAGTAGAACTAATAATTAAATACTACAGTAATAATATACTTCCTCTGTTCCATATTGTTTGTCCCCTACGAGAATACGTTCATTTTGCACACAAAAAATAATGTGTTTATGAGAACCTTTTCAGAAAAAAAAATTACACCAATTTTTTCTTCTCAATGAGATCTTTAAATTGGTGTAAAGTTTGTTGAAAAAAAAAATTTTATGCTTGTACTTTATTTTTTGCATGCAAAATGCACGGACTCCCATAGAGGACAAATAATATAGAATGGAGGAAGTTATCCAAAAAAAAATATAGAATGGAGGGAGTACTTAAGTAAAGCCTACTTACCATGCAAAAAGACCTTTTTAATTACTACTAAATAATACCTATGCTAAAATATTCTTCAATGATCTTCTTACCTTGAGTATTTACCTTCTCTTACGTAATGGGCTCGGATTCTCTTCGGTCTAAGTTTTAGAATGGAGGGGATAGTAAAAAAACTCTATCCGGTAAAAGTCTTTGATAATCCGAATTACTAATAGACGATCCAAATTTGGACTATCTCGTCGAGTCTGAATTAAGGACCGGAGAGACTCCCGACTCTTGAAAAAGTTTCTCCTGTGATCCACATGAATTTCAGACATATACTGTTGTTAAACCCCAGAAATTTGAATTTGTTCCAAAGATTCTCCATTCAAAACTATGTTGAAGGCAGACCAGGTTTGACCTTGAAAGCAGTGAGTTGGTCGCCCACCCTAACATAGAAAACAAAATGTATGTCATCAATGACAACCATAAAAAATATGAAGAGTCAATTAGGATGGCTATCTAGAACTACTTGTTAAAAATAAGTATGAACAATGGCCCAGATAATGACACTCAGGTTTTGTAAAATGAAGTTTTTGCTCCTCCAAGGGAGGAGTGATTATAAATTTATAACACCGAGGTTGAAGTGACAGAAATTTTCATGCCATAAAAATATGAGATCTAGAGTGACCGATGCGTGACAATCTTATTTGCGTGCCAGGCCAGTCCAAGCAAGGGCAAAAGGTTAACAGTTCATACTCCGTAGCACCCATTTTTCTATCTTTGAACAGGTCTAGTCCAAGCATATGCACAAGTTCTTTCAAACAAATTACACCTGAGAATATGCTGACAGAGTCTAAAAAAGAATTATGGGTATCAATCGAGGAATGGTTAAGGGGATAACTAAAACCTTGCATGAATTCGACATAAGATTTTCCAAGACCGAATGGTGAATCAACAATAAAAGAGAGCGAGCCCCAAAGAAGTATTTGAACACCAAAGACACTTATCAAAACAAAAAGAACACCAAAGATATATGGGTTTAACTTAAAGCCTACATCCACCGTGAAGATCGATGAACAACTGTGAGAGAAGAGAAGGCTATGACGTGCAACTCTGATAAAAACAACTCTAGATCCCCCATACGCTTACTGGACATTCAATATCTGAAATGAGAGGGAGAAAAAAAAGGCTCCCAGTTTAATTCGAGGCAAATTGGGAACATTTTTCATAAGAAGCTATCTAGTTCAATGAGAATGCCACACCTTAATAAACATCTTTCTGATGATGCCTGAGAAAGGCTATAAACATATAATAGGGGATTGTTTTCTGGTATCCTGCAGTTAATACTTGGTCCAAGCTTATAACAAAAGCTGGTTTGACGCAAAATCATCAGATAACCACCAAAATGTCCCAATATCCTTTTCTACTTCAACATAAAACTCCTCTAATAAAAACTTAGAGTATTGCTAGCAAATTTTGTATGACAAATACCCTATGATTCAACTGAAACAGTCCTCTACAAGAAAGTTTGTGAAAACAGATCAAATGCGGATTAAGAAGACAAATAGAATTTTTGTTGAAAACATACCAAACATGAATAGATAGATTGCCTCTCAGTTGTGAGAGGTTATTTTTTTGTTGTACTTTGAGTTCCAACCAATGACTTTCTTCAAACTGATTAGCGTACCTATTACAACAAATCAAATAAGAACAGTAACTTTTCTTTCGCATCAATTGAAATTTGGTCACAAAATCAGGTCATCGAGAAAAGGAGCACTGAATGGCAGCTTTACAACCCCAGCAGCAACAAGAAGTGACAACATCCAAATTGGTAGAAACCCTACGAACACAGCCACAAGAATGTTTCTACCTGTGAGATGATACCAAAAGGACACGGTAAGCCATATCAGAAGAGAAACGTGTTTCAGAAATTAGACTTGGAAAATGCCAACAAGTGAATGTTGCAACATTTTTAATAAAAATAAATGTTAAATATTAATTCCTCAATTATCTCCTTCATTATTTTACCGATACAAAATTAACTGAGTTTTTAAACCAATATCGGTTACAAATGCTAAAAGCAATTTATATTTTTTATTATGTACAATAATGAAGTACTCTCCTATTACAACTATATATAGTTATAACTTACAAGTGTCGATTTGGTGGAAGTAGATGGGAGATATTCCATATGGGAGATATAAGATACGCACACATAAAAGATATTCCATATGGGAGATGTAAGATACGCACACATAAAAGATGATATAGTGCAAGAGATTGTAAAGTCTTTTCTATATAGTATTATATATGTATATGCTATACTTTGGGCAACTCAGTTCATGACTCGTTCAAACCTCTTGGTGGTCGTGAACATCGGATGAGGAATGCTAATGAGCGCTTGGGTTTAATCTTTGGGCTAGTACACTCCGGTGGAACCTTCACAAAGGGAGGAATATTAGCCTTAAGATAGTGTCCAACATGACTTTCATTCTCACGGGCATCATCTTTCCTACTTTCACTATTTTCGTACTCTCTTGATTTACTTGCTGAAAGAATTGATAACCTGGCATATTACAACAGTCGTTGGAACAATAAATTTCTGCTACACCACCAAAAATTGGCACAACTTAAACTTGCTTAACTTTGTTCGTAGAGACATCTCTTGTGTCTCGAGTTAGAACCTGATACCTTTCCCGCAAGGGACTACAGTCACAACCTTTATTATCATCCCTAGCCACTTTTCCAAAGCAGACACTATAACAAAACAAAAATCACCGAATATCGAAAATTTGATCCTATCTACATGATATTCATCGCAAAATGTTCATTATACGTGCCACAATGTAAATCTAAGTTTAAGTTCCTTTTAAGTTCTTCGGTTCTTCTTCTTCCTACTCCCCTTTTTCCAAATTCACACCTGTTAAGACAAAACTTCCCAATCATCCCCACATCACAACTTGAATACCGTCTTAATGTAAACAATGCCTCCATTGTTCCAAACACTATCCCGAAAAATCTACTCCAAGTGCACCAATACAAGCAAAAATATTAGCAGTTTGTTCTGTCAGTAAAAAGTTCCGAGAGGCTGGTTCAAACTGAGAACAAACAAACAGCAGATTTTGCTCGTTCCAATTTCCTGTCCATCAGACATAAGCAAACACTAAGCATGAATCTACTCAACCCGGCCACTTGTATTGAAAAATGCAAAGTTCATCTGGTAGGTCATCTCAAAACCGCATGTATAATGAGGTTTCAGTTCAAGTTTGGTTCCAACTTGGTCTGATATGGAGGAATCCAAATCTTACCGTGCTTTCCGCTAATTCTTTACAACAACATAAGGAAAAAAAAAATCACATTACCAAAAAACACCTTTCAACAAATTCTGATGAACAAAAACCATTTGCAACCATTGGATTTGATGAAGGATTCCGTTCTCCCTTGATTTGACAAAAGTTATAGCATTAGTCATACTTTGCACAACACAACTCTTTTTCCTCCTTTCTCTATGCAAATTTTGGACTACTACAAGCAGGACTTTTGTTATCAATCTATAAGAAGTCACAAAAAAATACACAACTACCAGGCAAATATCATGAGACACACTCACACAGACAAAAAAAAAAAAGGTGAGGCAAAAAAAATAAATAAAAGGTGAGGCAAAAAAAAATGAAGAAAAATTTCGAAATTCAACAAAATCAAAACTAAACAACTGTAAAATAACCATATAGAAGCATACCGGTAGATTTGGGTGCCTTCTCAGTTCGATTGATGATCCACTCCCCGGTCTCCCGGAGCTTCTTCTCCACCTTCCCTTCAGTTTCTCCAATAGAAATCGACAAAAGTTTGTCAAACAGAGTCTTGTTCTTTCCTGAGTTCCTAAACAAAGAAAATTTCATCTACTCAAGCATTATTGCCATCACAATTCCAATGAAATTAAACATCGTATGAGCTGGGTTTTATACCACCTGATCAAAAGGAACAAAAAACATAATGGGTTTTTATACCTGTTGCTGGTGTCTCTATCCTTGAAAGGTCCAGCTCCTATAGCCCGTTCAATTTCCGCAACCGAGGGCCGTTTTCGTTTCCGCTTCTGTACTAGTTTCCTTTTCTGTTGGATAGGATTTTCTTCTGCTGCTGTTGATGTTAACATTTGCTGTGGTGGCTTTGGATTGGTACGAGGAGGAGGAGGAACAGGGGAGTGATTATTGGATAAAGAAGCAAGAATTTGAGGTTTTGTAATGGGGTGAAAAGAGATTAAAGAATGCATTGTGACACTCTTCTGCGTCTATTGGAGACTGTGCATTTACATATGCAGTGTAGCTATAGATATGTGAGTGTGTGGGAGAAATGAAATTATCTGCCATTTCAGGATAGCTCTACCGGCTCATTTCAATTCCACACGTTGCGTTTAAAATTTTTACTTTTAAAACTCAGCTGTTCAGACCCGATTTAAGTACCAATGACAATGGGTATAGTATGAATCGGAGAATCTTATTGGTTGTGTTTGATTAGATTGTTTTGTTTTGTTAATGTCAGTAAGTGTAATAAGTGAGAGATAGAGAGAGAAATGATAAAAATGATGATGTCATCAAAATTAAAACTAAACTGGAAAACGAGCATGGTCATTCTCTCTCTCAGCTCCAATTGGAGAGTCTTTTACCATTCTCAATTGGAAAGTCTTTTATCATCTCGCTCCAATCTCCACTGGAGATATTAGATAAAGCGTCAAACTCATATCTCATTGGATATTGGAGTTTCCTTAAATATACTCATATCCAAACCAAAATATATAAGAAGCCAATAATAAAACCAAAGTGTCAACCCAATAATTCAAACCAACAAAATATAGAGTAAAAATTTTCAAATTATCTTATTTTAACCACTATTGTAGCAAAAATAACAGTTGTACAACAAAAAACCAATCCAAGCAAACATCAATTTCTAAGTTTCATAAAGCGACAAACCAATGAATTTTAGAAAATAAAACGAAAGAGCAAAATATAGCAAGAACATCAATTTAGGAACTAGAATCTGTAATTATATTCTTAATATATTATGTAGCTTATAATAGGTAGTAATTGACAAGATTTGTTTTACTAATTACTTCTATAAGTAAATAATACTCAAGATTCTTTTCTATCTATATGCATATTTATAATTTATATAGTATATATAACCGGGTACGGGGATTCAGGGCCGGGGATAACAAAACCATACTCGCTCCATATCTGAGCGGGTATTTTTTAAATCCCACTATACCCTCTACTATTGGGAATTTTTTTGGATGAACCCCGCCTCCATATGGGCGAGGCAGGGCGGATATCCATTAGATATGGAAAAATTGTCATCCCTAGTTTTAAGTGCGCTTTCCACTAATCTTACAGAACCAATCTCATTGTCCACTAAAAGTGCAAGAGCAAAACTCTGTATGAGTTATGAACCGACAAAAAAGAGTTAATAGCACCTGTGATGTGTTGAATATGAGATTTTTGAGGGAATAATCTCCTCAATTTTTGGCCTTTCACCACACGTGGTTGGCCTAAAAAAGAATATAGACTCAGACCGTATAAATGTTGGGTTTGTGAAGCTTTTTGGATCAAATTTTTAATTTGAAATGAAGTAGTAGAAGCTTATTTTTTAAGCAATTAGATGTGACAGTGCCCCGAGGCCCTAACCATACATAGATCACATTTTTCCCTCAAAGATCCAGGACTAGTCACTCTGTCTCCTTGGCTAACTTTGCAGTAAACTCCAGGACGCATTTGAGAGCGAATATTTTGCGCTTTTGAGGATGTTGCAATGCTTCATAACAACCTTCTGTTCGCGGTGTTTTAGCATTAGCGATCTAACTTCTTGTCTTGATTCGGAATAAGGGATAGTCAAATTGGGATCTGGAACTCGATATCGATCTGGAGATAGAATTGGATAAGGTATCCGTGGACAACCATTCAAAGATGGCAAGAAAGGGGGGGCAGCCGGTAGGAGAAACGGAGGCTTGCAAAGTTCTTCAATTACTATGGTTTGCTCTTTGTTTAGTTTATGGTCTGTGTTTCATATTTTGAAGATTTAGTACATATTGGTTGCTCCTCTACAAAAATTTATATATCACATATCTTGAAGTTCTTTTTCCGCGGAAAAAAAATTGCTTTTCTCATTGGAAAAAGTCGGACTCAGGAGCTACTTGTTTTCTGCTCTCAAACACTCGTGGCAATCCTTGCGTAGATCCCTTGTCAATTACCCAGTTGTTTCCCACAACTGAAAACTTATGAGGAACAAATATACCCAAATACTGATAATTGAAGTAAAAGAGCACTGGCAAACCAAATCAACAAAGGGGAAGATATTTGCCCATTTTACTCTCAAAAGGAAACCTTACCCAACCTTCCTGTTCAAACTACACAAAATTGATGTTGCCCAAAAGGAACTATACCGCGACCAAGAAAATTAATGGAATCGAAGTTTTATCTTGAAAATACAATAATAATCCAGAAACTTTTACTTCCTCTCAACCATTTCTCAGCACAAGTGCAAAAAAATAAACTTTGTCGCTTCATATAGGTAAAGTCCTCAACAGATCAAGTGCTCGAGTCCACTGTGGTTTTTGCGAGTTAATGATTCTTCTCAGCACTGGAACTGCTCCTGCAGCTATAATAGCTGGATGATTCTCTGCATCCCTACTCAGGCCATACAATATCTTTAATCCTGCATCGACAGTCCTCTCTGTCCCTTCTCCAATCAGCTTCACCAAAGGGAATATCCCCCCCTCAGCAGCAACTGCTGAGATCGAATCCTCACCGCCTTCAGAGGTTATTCTGTTAAGCTCTACAACAGCAGCCTCTTGCAATTCTAATGAAGGTGATTCCATCTGCTCAATCAATCTTGGGATTGTCTCATAACGGGCGACTTCAAGGTTGATTGGATTTTCGTGGCCTCTAAAGGGGCCGTCCAACAAAGAGACGAGTTTTGTAAGTGCAGAAGCAACCCAGTTCTTGAAACGAAGAGGTATACTTGACCTAAGGATTTTACGTAGCAAGCTAATAAAATGGGATGGATTTTGAATGGTAATGCTGAACGAATCAAAGTCGAGAAGTCTTGTTAGTAATCGGGATGCTGCTGTTACTGCAAGACCAGCTTCCTCAACTTCTAGAGCATGGAGTTCTGGCTGCTCAAAGTCCATTTCAAGTTCTGAATCTGCTTTCATATCAAGTTGACATGGTAAGTTATGAAATATAAAGACGGAGCACTTGAAGAGCAAATATGGACAAAAACTAATTGTATTTTCTAGATGGTCTACTTGGTATAGACATAAACTAATCGACTCGAGTATGGGTGTCATTGCTGGTATGTTTCTGTTATTTTACACGGTAAATGATGTTTACGCAGTGCTAAATGTTGGGTCTCAAATATTGTTTACATAGTACCTTGGGGCATTTCACATACACAGTGTAATAGTTCCATGCCTGGTTCAGGAGAAAATCGAATTAGGAACTATGCTATAGATGAATTTCCAACTAAATACATAGAGATCTCACATCCTTATCTCAAGGATCTGAAACAAGTGCGTTGTGCATGTACTGGAGTCCATCCTCTATAGATCATCTTTCTAAACATAATTGAAAGTCGTGGTCTCAAGTTTTTGGTTTCAGTATATAACTTTGTAGGCAATGCCACTACTAGAATAGTGGTACTTATATCAATCTGAAAAGGGGGAGAGAAGAGGGAGAGGAAAAACAAGTAATAGAGTAACCCAAATGCGACCCTAGGTTCCTCATTTCTTACAAGAATTGGTTTTCATTTTTTTGGAAATAAATGGCCGCATATACCAGCAGGACCTCAAAACAAATTTCAGCGCAATAAGGTCCAAAAGAATGGACAAACGAGAAAGGGAATGAAGCAAAACTGAAAAGAAAATTTTGAAAACCCCAAAGTGCAAACCTTATAAACGAAGTATGGAACCCTAAGTGGAGGGCTGGAGGCTGACCATTAGCTTCACAAAGGATACTCTGAAAAAGTAAAGTAGAACACGATCTTCCAAAGCCACCTGTAACCAAAACATTGTCCACTTGTCCCTATTTGTTCCATGACCATATACCACTCAACCTTTCTTTTCAACTCAAAAAGTTTGTGACCACCTAAACCTTGCTTCTTAAATATCTGCAGAAGATTCTTCAGCAACCATTAGTATAGTCTAACAAAGAATGGACTACAATTCTCCATCTGGATACCCACAAGGTACCAATACATAATTGATCTTTCTCTAACAACCTCCCAACACTTCCACGTATGGTGACCAAAATAACATTCACAGAGACCAAGCTAAGCAACCATTATGGTGGCAAATCTTTAGGTCACAATGTCTTAACTGTCCACCAAGGTCTGGGTTGTACTTGTCCAAAACTTTCTAATATACCAAGAAGCAGATTTCATTGTTGTTAGGACTTCAATTTCAAGAAGGTTTCCCTTCAAATAGTTGTCCGACTCTATAGTTTCTGCTGCATTTTCTGTACGGGTCTTGCTAACCTCCACCCAATAGGTGGAGAATAATATGTATATAATGACACACTAGTTTGGATATCAATGCACATTTCACGGGATATCAATATACTTACAGGATAGTAATACACTTTCTCAGATATCTATGCACTTTTTACTTATTATCTTCCACCCTTTGAGCTGAGGTTAGCAGTTTCGTTTCAATATATCTACATACAACAATGTGTAAACACCCAACCACATAGGTTAGACAATCCATTTCTACAATGCAAATTGCTATGGAGACGGCAAGGTCACTGACTCATTTATAAGGGAAGAAATGAAAAAAAAAAAAAAACAGCATATTTGACCAGTCTAAAAATCAAAGTATATGAAAAACGTTTCCCTCACCATGAAGACATTTTTGTTGGAAAACAGCATCCAAACCAGATTCAATGTCCGCTGAGATGATTGTGTCAATGGATTGTCCAGACAATATCACGAACTCAAGGATTGAAGCTGCGTTCCTTTGCAATTTTGGGGATGACTTCTTCAGGAACTCAACGAGATGAGCAATGGAAGCAGGATCCCACAGATCTCTTGCATGGACAGCTTGAAAGCTATGCAAAAGGTCAAGGAAATTTTTAGTGTGTAGGCACCAAGTGCACATTGTCAGTTAAGCGGCAGATGAAGCTGAAACTTGCTTTAGTCCTACTCCCTCTTGTCTCCATTCTATAGTCCCTTTCGGGGATTCCAACTTAATAAGTGGACATTGCACTTTCGAGAACACGTTTTTCTCATTTAAAAGAGGAAATTCCTTAGAGAATTACCCATTTAATTTTGAAGTGGGACAATTTTTCGGGACAGAAAAAAGTGTCAACCAGAGCTATAAAATGAGGATGGAGGAAGTATTAAATTGTTAACCACCAACTCATCTGAAAAACTTAAGCTATTAGAGGGAGGGTTCAACACGCAGGGGTGGAGGCAGCTTATGCCCGGGGGGTCACATGCAACCAACCCACCCACCCGGGATTTCGAATTCCTACACTTGTGTCCCGTAAACTTTGAAGTGAATTTCATTTATCCCCCCAAGAATTGCATTAGTGCCCCTACGTATTGTGAAATATCAAATCACTCACTTTTTTAAGCCTAAAGAACACAAATGTAACCTTTTAATCAACGTGCTTAACTTTCTCTCTAAGAAATAACTCTTTTTTATGTCATACTTGATTAAATTATGGTTTTTCTTTTTATTGTTAATTTTGTGGATGATCTATTGATCTATTGCACCCTTTAAATCTCAGACTCGGATTATTAATTTAATCATATGTTTTTTATTCTTCAAAGCATGTGAAAATTAGTGCTTTTCAATTTTGTAAGAAAACTCGTTCCAAGACTTGTAAAACTTGGATTGAAAGTAACATTGTGAGCAAAATAATTTTAAGCTAATGTGCCCCTCCTGGGTCAATTTTCTGGCTCTGCTACTGTCAACTTGCCCCATCACAAGTAGCCAGGTCCTCTTCCATAAGCGGGCTAAAAATGTGTCAATATTTGAACTAATAGGTTGGCATTGAGGTCAAAACACAGGATCTAATGCCTGCTCTGATACCATATTATATTTTTAACTGCCAACTCATCTAAAAGGGTTAACTTTTATTAATTATATCTTAAACAAGTCCTATGAAATTTCTGAATCACAACAGAGGCGAATCCTCTGAAGCAATACGTATGGCATTTCATGGCTCAATAAAAGACCATCAACAAAAATAATAATTTGGTAGAAAAGTAATTGGGGTTAGGCTGCGTACATAAAACCCTTCCTTATAAGCTCTTTACTTTAGAAACTTACCCAGGGAGGATTGTTAACACTCAACACCAAAAGAGAGACCTATCTTAAGAAGAAAGTGACGACAACTAGAAAAGAGTTTTCTGTGCAAACGAGGGATCTAACTCTAAAAAGGGAAGGAATTATTTCTGCATATTGCCAAAGTTATATTACTCTGTGTATTTATGAACACAGAGACATTACTAACTGCGAAAATCATAAACGCATTAGTATCAAGACGGAAGTTATGAAATGGTAACAGAAAGAGGTTTTGACAACTAAGAAAGAACCTGGAAGGAGAGCTTGAGACAAGTATCTCATTCACATTTACATCTGATCCTGTCTTTCTTGCTGCTTCCCATTTCTTCTCTGATCCATTAACTGGTCCATCATAAAACTGCCACACCAACAAAAAGCGTATGAAGACAGAAAAATCTAACAAGAAGAATGTAACTTCTCATGAAATGCAGTGAGCATTATCTACTGACCTTTGATCTCTTTTCTTTACAAGGGTCCAAAATCCGAGCAAGAATGTTCAAATTCTGCATTGGATAAGATTTGCAGAAGGCTGTCAATGAAAGCATTTTGCACAAAGATTTAGGTGAGAAATAAAAGAACTTCAATACCTTTTCCGTAAAGCTTTCAGAGACTTCTGAGTTCTTCAGAGAACCTATCAAAGGACGTAGACCTCCTTCCGCTTCAATTTTCTGGCAAACAACATTGCTGCAGATAAGAAATTGATCTACATTGTCAGGAAACTCTAGCACATTACCAGTGATATTGTAGAAAATTTATAAATGCAGAAAAAACAAATATATCTAACAAAAATCCCAAAAAAGGTGCCAGTGCATGAAACAAGTACAAGATTCCTATTCAGGAAAATAAGAAGTGAAAAATACAAAAGCAAAAAGTTGATACACAAAGCAGTAACTGCAGGCATATCACCAGGATATTTGACAGGACATAAGCTTATATAAGAGTGTCCCACATTGATGTTTTGCAGATTAAAATCATCAATGGTCTGAACAGTCAAACTCTAAACAAGAGTAGAGATGCAGAGATATCACAAAGGTCTGTTAATAAAAGGAACAGAACAGCATACTCAAGCTGAAATAAAAGCCTACGAAAAAACCTCCAGCTAGGAGGTCCTTTTACCAAGCTTTTTGATTTCGTATGGTACACCTCAAACCCAAGTACAAACACACAAACGCAAATATACAGTGTGACGCACAAGCAGACAAAGAACTGGTCTGTCAATTAGGCACTTCACTATCCTGGAGAGAGAAATCTTCAGAGCAGGGAAGAGATTGTCGCTAACTGTCCTCTCCCTCTTTCTCCATTGGACAAAAACATCACAGGAACGTGACTTGGACTCTGCAGTCAAATGCGCCATTCCATGGACCACAGCCTATGAAGCACAGACACTTCTAGAGGTCGCCATATCGGAGTGTTGGACACGGGTACATAGCCAGACATCCCCAAATTTTTTTGAATTTTTTGTAGGGGACACGGCGGGGGGTCAAACTTTATTTTTTTAAATTTTTGGTGGGTAAAACTGTAATTTTTAATTTTCAGGGGTCAAATTGTAATTTATTTAAATTTTTTAGGGTCAAACTGTAATTTTTAATCTTTAAAGTTCTAATTTTTCAAAAAAAAAAATTAGTATATATATAGTTGTCTCCCCTGCCGTGTCCACGTCCCCTTTTTCAGAATTGTTGTATCCGTGTCGGTGTTCGTGCTACATACACCACGGCCAATGAACCATATAAAGCCTTTTCTTCTGCAACTTTATTCGGAATAAAAATTTCCTAATGGCTGAAATGTTTCTACTTACTCAAAGACCGAGACGAAGCATTAATGGAATCCCGAAATTCTAATGTCTCCATCGATGAGTCCGCACACACCAGAAGATGTCAACTGTCGAGGTTCTATGAAACAAACCGAATCATCGAGTTTCAACATCTATTCAAAATTTCCAACCGTGATGTTTTCAAAGTATTTCCTTTTCTAAGCTAACTAATACAACATACCCAATAGATGCATAATCAACTAGGACTCATAGTTTTGTGTTCGCTTCAGAAAAAAGAAAAACAAAAATACACTAGGAGCCTCGGACTCATAGAAAGAGGCACATAAATGAATAACAGTAGGACTCATAGAAAGAGGGACATAAATGACCAACCTGACAGATAGCCTCTCCAAGGCATGAACAGCAGCCAATCTAACAACATCACTATGATGATCTAAAAGTTGGACTAGAGGTTTGATAGCTCCAGCTTCCTTAAAAGATGTCCGCATGTGTTCACTGATAGACGCATCAGCAATTGCCTCTGCAGCTCTAGCAATTGCTGACTCGTCTTCTAGGCCAAGAATCAGAACCAGACGAGCAACACCATCAACCCATTCCAAAATGGTGAATTTCGGATCCAAAGAAGATTCACTCTGATTTATTTTCTCATCGTCCATCTCTATAACCCCAGCACGAGCAAGAGATTGTTGAGTTGACTGTCCAATCATTGCCTTCGCCTTTGCTCCATCTACAGGAATATTTTCATCGACATTTAATCCAAGAAGTACTTCAGAGGCAACTCCTTCATAGGTCTTGTCAATTTCTTTACCATCAACATCAAGCAAAGTAAGCCCAGAATCCAAATCTGGTTTGAAAGATTTGTAAGCAGCAGAACCAACCAGAGGAACTAGAACTAGACCTTCCTCCACAATGAGAATTCTGTAGTACACATCTTTAGCAAGTTCTAGTAATGCATTTTTTGCTTCTTTTCTAAGTACCTTCAACTCCTTTTCTTCTGATAATATATTCCTTGCTTCTTTTGTCGGTACCTTCAATACCTTCTCATAAGTCTTCAAGAACTTTGCCTGCATTGCATTGTCAAGGTGATTACATTTTGTTGACTGGTGACTGGTTTATTATTGTACCGGATTGGCTTTAAGGTGTGTGACAGGTTAGAGCAATATACATAACAATTTTAATAGAAAAGGGAACTCCTGCAACAAATACTATTCTGGTTCATTCCTTCCATTTTCATATACCAGATGACTTGGCTTAAGCAGTTAAGACTTAAGAGAACCATTCAAAGTAAGCCTCACCAATTTCGGTATAACTCCTGCTTCAACCATGACCTTGTGATTAGAGTGGCTCAGAGCCAAATTAGCCAAAACACCGACAGAAGCTGTTTTCACTTTTTTGTCATCATCCTCCAAGAACTTGACAAGTAAAGGAAGAAGATCAGAGTTTGCAATTGTCTCCCTAAGTTTCTCATCAACAGACAAATTCCATAACGTACCTATACTTTGCTCCTTTTCCTGCCGCACAGAGACAAACTTTACTAATATTCACCAAGTCCAAGTCACAGGACGCAGAAAAATACCAATCATAATGCAGCTCTTTCATACCTCAGGATTCAAAGAAGTGCGCATAAGCAGGGCAGTTATAGCTTCTATTGCCCCACTGTCTGCGACAAACTCTCTGTTCATAGGGAAAGAGGATATTATTCTCAAGAGACCTGAAGCCGCTTCACATGTAGAACTAGAGTGTGACTGCAGAAGGTTTATAATGAGATTTATGGAGCCACGGAATTGCATGATAGCATCAACGCATTCTTTTCCTCCTTGTGAATATTTCCACAGTGAGACTACTGCCTGTTCTCTGTCAAGAAGATCATTGTCTAATCCAATCATCCGAACAAACAAGGCCACAGAACCATCTCCAGAATTGGATGAACTGCTTGTTAATGACCCAATGTACTGAAATTCAAGTGAGAGATTGTCAATAGAGTACCGTACAATAACGTGGCCAAAAGTGTATTTTCAAAATGGGTAAAGGAACAACCATCCATTCAATTGATGCAAAATACCCTCATTTAAACAGACCGAGTTGTGTTATCAAAATTGTCATAGGAAGAAACAAATAAGGATACATAGATGGATCTGGATGTGCTATGTAGACGCATCTTAGTATATAACCAGATTGATAATGCAATTGGGAAATAGAATATGCAGAACCCATCTGGATTTCGCTTAGGAATTACAGGCGCAGACTGGAGTGGGTGCAATTCAACCATCACTGCAAACTCTTATGAGGCCGTACGAGTAGAGTGTGATTTTGAAAAGAACGAAACATGTGGCTGTGTTTCATGTGGTTCTGAGTATAAATTCCACATGGGTGAGCGATTCTGGTGCCAGAGATTTTTGTTAGCTTTGTTGATAAAATCTGGTGCAAGAGATTGGGAGGTTTTAATATGAAGAGGGTTGGGATTGATAAGGTCACCAGCTCACCATACTTCAGGACTGCAACCCCTATAATTTTCCCTCAAGCATAATGGAAGATCAAATGGGCATCCATCGTTTGATTACGTCAAAGGAATCGCAAAAGAATCATCAGTTGAACAGCTAATACCCAAATATAAAAAGATTTCTATTCAAAACATAGTTTAGTTCATTATCAATTGCAAAAGAACCGGCAACCCCAGTCCTCTATTGCAGCCACTTATTTTCATCACATCAAACATAATGTGTAAAACTTTCTCTAAACTACTTGCACTAAAAATCAAGTCACTCAAATATACACACTAGTTCACCAAATAATCAGAAACCAAAATATAATGTCAACAAAAAATTCAAACAATCGCCCGATTCATGGCCCCTTAATATCCAATGGAATTCCCAAATTAAATTTCCCCAGAAGTGAAATTCTTTATATTGCCAGCATTCAAAACGCGACTCCTCTAAAGTACCTCTAGGCTCTAAGCACCACAATAGAAAAAATAGCATAAAACACAACCAAAAAAATTAGGAGTATTACATAGAAAAGGGGAAATGGAATACAATAAATACATTCCACTGAAACAGAAGCCTTGGCATTATCAAACTTGGTTTAGCAACAAAAACATACACACACATCATAGAATTCTATACACTTCCAACACAGATTTCTAAGCAACAAAAACTAACATACACAGTATATGTTCCTATAAAACAGTTAGGGAGATTAAGTAGGATATAGAGCTTACAGAAGGGGCAGAGTCACTGCAAGCACCTGTGACAACTACAGGCGTAGTGCGAGATTTTTGGTCGATTCTAAAACCATGGGTCGGAAAGTAAAAAACATGTGTTCTGAAACTGATGAATTCCAAATGGGTGCGCAATCTTTGATGCTGGAGATTAGGAGGCTTGAATTTGAAGTGAGTTGGGACTGATAAGGCCATCATATTCCCGGAGAGTCCTTGCTAGTCGTGGAGGTTTTGGGTTTCTACGGAACTAAAGATTTTTGGGGGTTCGTCCAAATTCCATTTAGTTTAGGAGTCCAAATATCTGGAGCGTTTGGATGCTGAGAATCTACAAGAAAATTCTGGAAACCAGACTACTATCTTTATGGGATTTCCATTACTTCCTTGTTTTTCCTTTTCTTTTTTTTCTTTTTTATTTATTATTTTTTTGTTTTAACGTATTACTGTTTCGATATTAAGGAAAGGAAGAGAAAGCAAAGAAAATTTTAAAATTTTTCCTTCCTTTGTTTGGTTTTACAAAAGAGGAAGGAAAATATTCACATTCCTATTTAACTTTTCTCTCATTTTCTCTTCAATTTTTTTTCTAATTTCCTTCTTAATTATTTTCTCTTTGTTTCCCTAATTTCAAACAAATCCTAAAAGAAAATGAGAGGAAAATGAAAGGAAAATAAGAGCAAAATTGTGCTATTCACAAAACTTTATTTGTTTATTTTCTTTCCACTTTTTCTCTAAATCAAACAATAGGAGAGAAGTTTTATTTATTTATTTTCTCTTCCACATATTCAAGCTAATTCTCATCTCAAGAAAATTTATCTCTAAGTTTGTAGACTGTTTTGTCATCGTGGTTTTTCATCTTTGATGATTTTTTAGCGAATTAGTTTATTCACCGGTGATCCAGTCCGGGATCCCGGATTTCCCGGACTGGAGCATTTTTCGGTGTTTTGATGCTTTTAAACATTGTTTTTGGGAAATCCGAGCCGTCCAATGTGTTCAAAAGATGTTTTCCAAGGCCCTCGCGAGAAATCTTCAAAAAAATGCCGGGGAAGGGCTTGATTCAGTAGTTTTTCGCAAAAGCCGTAAATATAAAGTTTTTTTGGTAAAACCGCTTGGATCAAGCCTTTACCGTATTTTTTTGAAGATTTCTCGCGAGGGCCTTGGAAAACACCTTTTGAACACATTGGACGGCTCGGATCATCAAAAAAATATCGGGAACATGGAGTCCCGGATCCGGGACTCCCGGACTAGAACACTACTCTTAGTTTATTTATTGTTTGCGGTTTAGATGTATTATTGAAAAAGTAAGCAAGTGATGGCTAGTTCATGCCATAAATAATAGATAATGACCAATGACAAGAACAAAAGAGTAAAATTGTTTGTTAAAATATTACTCCTTCCATTTCATATTATTTGCCCCCTATGAGAGTCTGTGCATTTTGCACGCAAAAATAATGTACAAGCATTTTTTTTTTCAACAAACTTTATATCAATTTAAAGATCTCATTGAGAAGAAAAAATTAGTGTAATTTTTTTTCGAAATTTTTTTTTCATAAAAACGTTATTTTTTGTGTGCAAAATGCACTTACTGCCGTAGGGGGCAAATACTATGGAACAAACGGAGTAAAAATTTGACTAAAAACACAAAGAGCCTGTTCAGTTTGGGTTTTAGAAACTTGGTTTTTGCTTTTCTGGTAGGGCCCCCACATGTTGCCATTGGTTTTCTCTCTCCTCTCCATTTTTAGAAATGTTACTCTAGTTCATATCTTGTGCAAGATGGGTTTGTGGGGCCTATTTTGAAGATCTACACAAATGATTCGCACTGGTCATTAATTTTTTAAGTAACTTTTTTAGTCACTCCTAAAAAATCAACTCATTCAAAAAATTATTACTGGTTGATCCGTCTTCTAATTATTTATTCACAATTTAGGATCCTGAATGTTGACAGGAGTTTAAAAGAAAGTTAGACAATTGGATTAAGTACTTAAAATTATACGATTGACCTGATTTTGTTTTCTGGACGACTCATGTTGGAAAAAATTACAGTCGCAATTCCGAATTTCAAAGAACAATTTCATTCAAAATAATCATACATGAACAGATTACAACGAAACATAAATACTTAAACAGAAATAAACTTGACATAAACTAAATAAGAAATACAAACAGTCGATTGAGCATAGTCAGTAGGAATGTAACACACTCTCCTTAACAAAAGATCGTCACCTACTGTGGGTGTTGTAGGTTGAATCGGCGCCCCTCGGCCCTGGGATACTGGGTATTTATAACCATGACCACCTTAACACTTCTGCATTTGGAAGCTTCCTTGTAACTATAACTCTCGTCTGCCTCTCTCCTACTAGAACGAATTCTAAAGTATTTTGTTGCACGAATTCCTTGTGCCGAAACACACAATGGAGCTGCCCATTTATAGGTGGAAAATGGAGCTGAAAACATCAATACGAGAATAAAAAGGAGCATCTCAATTCAATGACGAAATTGAATCTCTCAATGAATTCTGCAATTCATTTCAAAATATGTAACAGCCAACTTGATTACGAAATTGAATGGGTTGAAATCTATCATTCAATCTCCATCATGGGGAGGTTACGAGGTGTTTACCGCCAGCAATAAACACCATAAAATCTAACATTGTATTGAATCGTGGGGAGGTCTCAGTTGCCTCGGGAGACCCTCCGAGTACCCCGGTTTCATTCACAAAATTTCCAACAACTCAAAGAATAATTTTAAAACTAATGTATAGCTTGGATCATTTTGTGTAGGTCTTTGAAGTGGATCCCACATACTCATCTCACGCAAGATATGAACTAGAGTATCATTTCTAAAATAGAGAAGAGAGAGAAAATCAATTGCAGCATGTGGGAGGCCCCACCAAAAATGTGAAAATCGGGTTTCTAAAACCCTAATCGAACAGGCTCAAAATTACATAATCCTTGTACATATTTTTACCCAAAAAATTATCTCAAAATTGACAATCAAACAAAGAATAATTTCACGAAAACAAATTTTCATTTTACTGATCAAGGACAAGCTACAAATTTGAGTCCAAATCGAATCTCTCCTTACGAGGTAGAAACTCATTAAATCTAGAATGCGATTAGAGTCATTTTCACCTTTGTTTGATCCGTGTGAAAAAATTTACTCTATTTATTCCACTATACTTCATTTATGAGATTGTTAGAGATTTTCAAAATAATAAATGATTTTACTTTGGGGATTTTATGAAAAGATGTTGAGAAAGGTTTATGTGAAATGGTGCAACACATTTTCACATAAGTTGTGACTTTACTGAATGATCACTCCTATTTGGGATGTGTTTATTAGAATGGATGTAATTATTAGGAAGGGATGTGATAAATGGGGTGCCTCTAAGAGACATAACCATTCCTGAGGAGTGTCTATTGAAAAAACACGATTGTTCTAATGGATGTATTCTAAAGACATAATCTTTTACAAAGGGGTACCCTATAAGTCTATAGATAGGTCATTTGTAAAGTCATTCTACACACCGAAAAATTCCATAGCGAATTGCTCTTTCTCGATAGACTCTATTATTAGATTTTTAGGCATGCTGATATTCTATTGTTCTAGAAACAAAATATCAGTTTTTGGTTCTCTTATTCTTCCATAGCGGATATTCTGTATGTCTTCCGTTTGTGAAAAGCAGTCAAAATGAACCTAGAGTTTGGTTGTGTTGTATCTTGAAGGCAAATTTGTTGTTAACTAACTTAACTCGGTGCATACCAAATTCACTCGAATTGGTGGAGCAAATACTGATTTTAGGAAAGTGTTGTTGCAGCGTGTCTTGAATGTAATTTAATGTTCCAGATTTTTCTATGGAGACAACATCATCAACATTTTTGAAGACCGGATTCCGACAGAGCAGCTATGTGGAAGCTCCAAAATAAGCCTACTAGATTGCTTTTAAGATTTAAAAAGTGTATCAAAAAACATCAAAGCTTGAAGCAAAAATTGTGAGTGATTTTGTGCTTAGGAAGGTCCAAACTTGTGATATGAGGCATTTACCAACCGCTCCAGTTTTGGAGGGCTGGTTACCACCCACTCCACCAAAATTTTTAAAAAGCACCATTTACTCCAGTATTCTACCCATGCGCATAGGAACAGCAAAACACAACCCACCCCACAAATCCTTCGTTCCAAGTGGCAACCCGTCAGTCCCCTCTCCTCTTTATTTTTTTACTTCTAATTTTAAAACCTCAAATCCTATAAAAATGCCTAAACCCTAGGGTACTCTATAAAAGTGCTTAAAATCCTAGGGTACCCTATGAAAGTGTCTAAACCACTAAAAACCCTATAATAGAAAAGTGCACTCTAAACCTAAACCCTAGGGTATCTTATGAAAGTGCCTAAACCTAAATCCTAAGGTATCCTGTGACAGTGCCTCAAATCCTAGGGTATCCTATGAAAGTACATAAACCACTAAAAACCCTATAATAAGAAAGTGCACCCTAAGTACCTAAACTCAAAAAAGAGTGATTGACCTTAATGGAGTTAGTGGTAATTAAAAAGAATGATTGGAGTTGGTGGTAATAAATATTTGTTTTTTGTACCGGCCTATAATAAATCCTTGTGATATTCAAACAAATCGGCCCAAATTCTCTTGGTATCACATATTTATATCATGTTTTCCATTTTTATCCTTTTGTAGCAGGAGTTTGTTTCATATTTTATTTTCGTATTATTAAATCAAGAATTTCTACGTGAGGTTGATTTTCGTTGTTAATGCTATGCAAAGTATATGGAGGACACTTAGGCATAGTTTTTCAAAAGATTTTAGCAACCTAGTAGCTAAAATTACCATGATTTTAGCAAATGAGTTCAGAATGTGCTAAAATCATAGATTTGAAATAAAAAATGAAGTAGTTACGTGTATCGTTTTTCGATTTTTTTCGCACCAAATTAAACTACTTCTCGTGTACTTTAATTTGGTGTAAAAAATTCAAAAATAATTCACAGAAACACTTAATTTTTTTTACTTGAAATACCATGATTTTAGAAAACTATGCCTTATTCAAGAGTTTACTTTGGGCCCCAAAGAAACTCAAGCCAGCCACATGGTCAAAGGGCCCATTTGTGAAGGCCAGAAAAGACTGGATGCAAAGTTTGTTTTAGTCCTTTTGTTTTGTCCTTTCTTTTGCATTTTTCTCTCCTATTTGGGTGGACACTGCACCATGTAACTGAAATCACAAAACAGATAAGAAAACCACAAAGAGACAGCTCTAAAATGAGCAACTCAATGAATTTGAGCCTCCAGATCCCCAAAGCTTTGCCTTCTCTCTGCAATCCTCACAGTGCAGCTCCTTCTCTCTCCATCCACTCCAAACTTAAACACCACCACCAGAATCCCAAGCCAAACAAGGTATATATCTTTTTCAGTGCATTTCTTGATAATATTCTCGTCGGTTGGCCTACATTTTGACCTTCAAAATCTTGATATTGTCATGAGCTGAATGCAGCTCATTTGCAAAGAACAGGTACCAAAAACCATCAGTGGAAAACTCATGGACTACTTCAATCCAATAAAATCATCTTTGCCAATCCAAGTTGGAGCTCTTTTGTGCACTGTAAGGCTATAATGTCTTTCTGTGTGTATAATATTGTAAAAAAAATTAGCTTGGAAGTTCAAGTTTTCATGAAATTCATTCAACAGGTTGTCCAGCCAGTATGCGCTGTCACTGGAGAAAACAATATGGAGTATGACCTCACAAGGGATTTGATAGAATCAGGCATTGCAGCCTTCATATACTTTCTTATCGCTCCGGTGAGTGAAACTACGAAGTACGAACTATAGAAACCTAGGAAAATTTGGATTATTAACGCCTCGTGAAGAAGCACAGATACATTTACAGGTCTCACATATCCTTGTCCAACATACCTACGTCGTACACATGTTCACGAACACGTGTCGAACATACCTAAATCCATGTCCTAATGTTTTATTTAGTCAGACACTATAGAACATGATGGGGGCACTCTGGGGACTCAATGATGACACATTTAATAGGTTAAAATCCAGCTTTTGAAATTGGCCCCTGTACTTGTATAATTTCCCTTGCTTCATATATTTACAATGTTGATGTTATTTCATACTTGTGCAATTTGATTAAAACAATGATTACTTCTGAGATACAAATATAGCATAAGCATGTCCGTATCCTAATTTTTTTGAGAAATGGCGTGTCTGTGTCATGTTCGTATACCGTGTCCGTACCAGACTACCAATGCTTTTTAGGGTCCCACACTCCACCATGATGCAGTGAAGGGAGAACTGCATTCTGAACACTCTTGTAAGAGTTTTGTGGTTTCTTTAGCATTTCCATTAGCTAGTGAATGATAAAGCTTGGGGGGGAACGTATTTGTTTTTATTGATTCTTTTGGGGTGATTGCAGCCCCTAATTTTGAACTGGCTTAGGATCAGATGGTACAGGAAAAAGCTGTTGGAGACGTATGTGGTGTTCATGCTGGTGTTCATGTTCTTTCCAGGGTGAGTGCCTCTTCCCTCCACTTCTTTCGTCGGCTGTGGCCGGTAGCTGTGCTATCTTGATGCATTAAATCATACCATTACCCGGAAAAAAAGGCGAATGTTGTAGTTTTTCCTTCTACAAAAGAACAACTACATAAATGTTTTGATGTGCAGCTAAAATTTAATTGCATTATACTTCATTTATTTGGCTACATATCAGAAAACACAAGAAATTCTGGACTATGCTATGGCAATCAAAATCTAGGTTTAGATTAGAGTTTTTTTTTTTTTTTTTCGTTTGAATTGACAACTCTAGCACCAGGTGTTATTATGAAGCACACTAGCATGGGCAATGAAGGAAAGAAATATTATGCGATGAAAATAGTAGTAACACTTGGGATTTGAACGTGAATCGCATAACCAGTGTAATTTTGTAAATGAGTTGGGGTGTCGTTTCTCCAAGTTGATTCATGCTTATGAAAACAAAAATCCTTGGAACACAAATATCCAAGCACTGAGTCGGACACAAATGTACGTGGACCCCATGAATGCATGTGATTTTCAGAAACATTAGATGAATCTCGACGTATGTGTATTTGAATTGGTATCCCGGATTTCATTGTCCTCAACACAGTTTTTGTCACACCAAGAATGAGTTGCAATATGTACTAGTCCACAACCCTTGCTTTTTGTTTCAAAATGCGTAAGCCTTTTCTCATCAACAATTCAATCCCAAACAACTATTTTGAACCATTTGGCACTTTTTCATCAATCCGGGGAGGTGTTGTGCGGTAGGTGTTTCATAAAAGTGACCACCAATAAAAATAAGTTACATAGAACAAAATCCACATAAAAGAGAAGAGACTTACGCGAGTAGAGTCATGAAATTTTACCAACTTCTGAAGTAGGAGTATTTAAATTGTCATTCTTCTATATTCCCCAAAATATTACGGTAAATGTCATAATTTTACCCAATTCCAATTCCTCTCGTTGGGTCAGACATATAATCACCAAAAGTCTGAAGTGAAAAAAAAAAAAAAAACCATTAAGCCAAATGACATTAGAACGGGCTCTGAGTAAGTATACTCTATGATTTAAGAAACCTAAGAAAAGTTGAGCATTTCCTTTCACTCTTTTGATATAGAAACAGATCACTGTAGGTATGCATTTTATTTTATTTTTAAATTGATTCATGTTCATTTGCTGAAAGTGCTTTCTTTACCTATCTCCAGTCTGCTGCTTTGGGCGCCATTTCTCAACTTCAGGAAATTCCCAAGGGATCCCTCGATCAAGTATCCTTGGTCTACACCGGAGGATCCTTCCAAAATTCCCAAACCAGTCCTCAAATATCCTTGGGCTTCCCCCGAAGATTACGACAACTTTTAAACGCATGTAGCTTCGTTTTGACAAGCTCAGAAACAAAATCTCATGAGCAGTATACGGACAACTACTATTGTCGTGGTTTAAAGACGATAGCATCCAGGGTTTCGCAATGACTTATCCCCCCAGATTTCTCTAGTCTCTCACATACCGTGTAAATATCAGGCCTAAGCCTTGGTGAGACAGCCGCGAGAGGGTGAGCAACTGAATTACCAGTAAATCAACTCCTCAAAATTCAAAAACCTGAGACGTACCAACAGGCCATTGGGCTAGCACCGATGGTTAAAAAAAGCTACGCAATTTTACAGAGTACGTCGAATTACATAAAATTTTCAATATGATAAATGCAATCGGATCTCAGTAAGGAATGACGACTTCATTGATGTGATTCATATGCGAAAGCATGGCCACTGAAAAATCATGATAGGATTCTATCAGAATACAACCCACTTCATTACCATATCCAATTCAATTGAGTCAAAAGTTAAGCACAAAAACAGTAAGCTAAATACTATATAAATAAAAGACGCTATCTCCTCAAAATCCATTTTGGCTTTACCAACATTAAAATTAATCCCATATTACATATATATTCATCTCTACAACATTAGTCCGCAAATATTGGAAACGCTCTGAAAGAAATAAATAAATAAAAATCTACACCAGCGGGAAGAGGGAAAGAAACAAAAAAAAAAAATTCAAATCAGTCCTACAACTGCTGCAACGCCGTTGAACCTTTCTTGGGGGTATTGAATTCCAAGCCCTTTCTAATTTCAGTATCCCAATGGGGCTCTTAAAAAGTATTTTTAAAAAAAAAAGTACCTCACTGATTGCCACTTTATTTCGGGGGGCAAGTTGAATTACTTCGCCGGCATCGAATATTGTTGAAAAGCAGATTTCTGGTGTTGTTACACTTGGAAAGATTGCTGAGTGAACAGGACCGATAATTTGTTCCAATCTAAGGACTCCATGCTAGGGGACATGACAGCAGCACCAACAGCTATTGCAATAACAGCAAAAGCAACGCTTTTCAAGCACCCATGGCCTCGAGATAGCCTTCCCAGTATCCACTTACAGTACTTGTCTGCATCCTTGAAGAGCGATTGACGAGCAGAGTCCTCTCCTCCAGCCAATGCTTTCTCGTTCTGCAGATAAAGAGAAATAAAAGGAAATAAGACAAACAGCAAGAAACATTTAAGGAAAAAGCTATAGTACATTTTAGGTAGTTAAGTATTTTTAGGCTTTAGTTACGATAAGCTGAGCGCCATAGCAAAGTGGACTTGTGCAATTTTGTGGTTTGTCACGCATCTTGTGGCTCATTATGTATTCGTGGAGCAGTTATGTATTTATGTTTACCTCTTTCTGCAGTATCCATTTCCTATAGTTCTCGCTTGTTATGAATACGTGTATAAGGTGCGCACGGGAATGTAAGTATATTGTAATTAGTGAACAGTAGTGGAAGTGTGGAACTACGACACATTGAGAGAGAGAGAGAGAGGGAGTACCTTGTTCCTCAAACTCTTCAGAGTTTCCTTTAGAGCATCAAGAGAAGACTGATTCACGGAAAACTCCTTCCACTCCTCGGTTATCTTTCTCAGAATAGCAACACTTGCTTCCACATTATCCATATAAATATTGTCCTGTTCATGTTAATTTACATCAGAAGAGATCTTATCCCAAACCTTTCAAAAAGATTAATGAAACCAATTTTTCACCAACTCAAATTGATTGTTTTAACAAAGCTCACCCACTGCTTGTAACAATCAGCATTTTGCTTCAAGCACCAGATAAAAATGGTCGTTGCTTCCTTGGACAGCTCAGGATTGCCTACAAATGGTTCAATATAGGAAAATCAATTTCACAGTTTCATTATAAAAACTAATGATACAGAATCGGCAAAATAGATTAGAAGGAAGTCACTTCATTGTCAAAATTTTAGTTATTACCTTCTCCAGCTGCTCTCACTGAAAGAGTCAATATTTGCTGTGCAACTTGTTTCATTGCTTTGCTTCCAGCAGAACCAGCAAGAGCCACCTCTTTGAGAGTGGGATATATGGCCTCAAACCTTTCAGTTGCCTGCAAAACATACCACAATCAAAAGGTGAGCAACAGTAATTGCCAATTTAGTATTTCGTAGTACATAAGATTAAAGAGCAGATATGGATACTAACAAAAGGTTCAATAGGTGACCACAAAACTGAAATTGGCGCTGAAACTATTAATACCCACCTTTACCCGAGCAGAAGATGCAGGGAATGTCACTCTCATCAGCAAGTCCAAAGACAAAGGTGGCAACAAACGATCCCCTTTTCTGACAGCCCCATTTACCAAAACCGTACGAGCTTTTGGGCTAGACAAAATTCTGCAACCACAAAAGCAAAAACCCCAATTAATGAAAGATATTGAACCAAAAGAAAAGATATCCTGAGGCTCTGTTTGGTACAGTTTCCAGAATCAACTTTTCAGAAAAAAGATCCTAGAAACTTCTAGCAGACGCTTTAGATATACATTTTTTGGAAGCATATTAAAAAAATCCATTTTTGAGTAAGCATTGAAAATATGTTTCCAAAATTACCCCCAAGAAAAACTACATCGAAAACAAAATACGAATATGAAAATAAGAGTATTCATATAATTGCTAAAAAGTATTCAGCAAAATTGATTCTAGAAACTGCAAACCATTACAGTCTAATGCTTCCAAACCTTTCCACCAACTGCAAAATCAAATCTCTGGATTGCGGATTACAACTTGACTTGCCACCAACTATAGGCAAGAGGTTGTGTGCCCACGAGAACAACCCAACAGCCAGATCTCCTTGAGAAGCCTGCACGTTGATGTTATTATCCAATCGCTCAAAAACATTTAATGGACAGGACATTGAACCAAAAATAATCATTGCACTTGGCAATAGAGTTAAATGCGATCCACTCACCTGAGCTGCCATCCATACAATGACTGGAAGCTTATCTTGTCCTTGATACTTTGAGTTTTCTCTCAATGTTGGCAATATACCGAGCAAAACATCAGGCTTCCGTCGTAATACCATAGCTAAAACTACAAATATAGCAACCTGCCAGTTCAAGAACACACATGAATGGCACATCAGCATTAAGTAAAAGAATGTGATGAATAATAGCACTTCAGCATATAGGGAGTTCCAAAATGTTGAGAGAGAGAGAGAGAGAGAGAGAGAGAGAGAGAGAGAGAGAGAGATTGAGTTGAAAACACAAAATGTGGAATTTACAACTGGAACAATCATATCAGGATACTTATCAGCAGTCCGCATATAAGCATACATGAATTTTACATCTGTGAAAAATCACTATAGGCAAGTTCTATAAACTTAGATTTTAACCTTTTAAAGTGTCCTTATGTTCAAAGAGTGTCACGAACGTATCCTCAAGTAAGAAAAACATAATAGCGAAACTGGATAAGTATTTAGGCATGTCTGACGTGTGTTCGAAGAATGTCCTGTCATGTCCATGCCTAACTCAAGTCAGACACAGATACTTGAGGCCGTAGATGTGTCCGTGCTTCTTAGGTATAGACTAATGGAGATTGTCCCCACCCAGAGTGACTACCATCGAAGAAGCAACGACACTCGCACGCATTAGTCTTAAGCAACAATGCATGCCTACCAAGGCAAGTGGTAATATCGTATTGTTCCAAACCTCAGCGAACCGACAAGTGGGTCCAAATGTCAGAATTATAATACAAGGTGGTAATGTGGCATGCCACAGAGCAAATGGACTCCATGCCCACCAACAACATTGACTAGATTAGTACACGCAACCCCAAACCCCAATTCATCATGAACTGCATCTACTTACCCCACAAACCCCTAGTCAAATAAATGCAGAGGTAAACAAGTAGTGGGAGCACTATGGTAACAAGCAGTAAGAAAGTATCTTTTCAGCGACAGTAGCATTTTATCTTATAAGCCTGCAAAATCCCAAGCAAGAAAGACATATACAAAGCCTAAGGCCTAGGCCAATACAAAGCTCATCAAGGGAAAACAACTTATTCTTCCACGAGGGCTCTCAGTCAAATAAAGATAAACACGAAGCTTACTTCAGCTATACATTAGAATCTATTTTGCCTCTTAAAGCTCCTCAATCCTCATCAAACCATCAGGTGACAAGAGACAGGAAAGATTCAAAAGAATGTCAATTCTAATTTCACAACTGCAGAAGTACCATAAAGCCATAAGGCAACTAAGGTCCAGACAAGACCCTCCAATTGAACTGAGAACACAATCATGGGCAAGTTGTTCAAACTAAGAGCTAAGAGTACTCTAGTAGTTACTTACCACTTGCCAGAGTAACAACTCCTACAGCTTTCAAATAGCCAAAGACTATAGGGAAATATCTCAGTCATAATCCATCCCCCACAATCCACAATTAGCAATGACACATTGCTGCTAAATATAAAGTGGCCTCACGGGTTTTTTTTCCTCTCCTTGGCTGGATAAAGCATGAAAGCGAGAAACATTATAGACTAGTTTATAATGAAAGAATTGTTCCCATGTACCAAATGTTGTTACCAAGCAAGGTTGTTTAACAATACACTTGCAGTTTTACTAATAAACAACAAACAAAAAGATGACATATCCAGGCAACCTGAGCAAATAACCACTGTAATCCATCAACAGCATCAGATCTCATATTGGTATTTGGTACCCATGCAACCTAAAAACAAAGAATTGGTGGGAAACCAACAATTCACCATGTTACCTGAGATTTGGATGAAGTTGGATGCACACTCTTTTTGGATCCCTTAACACCTCCTTGTTGGCTGGGTAAGTCAGCAAGAATGCTATCTATCGACCACAGAACAAATGACTGAAGTGCCTCAGATGATCGCTGGTTGATCCAGTCAACTGATGTCTTATAAACAGCTTCAGAAATATGAGTTACAGGGATCTGTTGAGAATGAAGAACTCATTATGCTCAACTAGAAAGGAATTTGAAACCCGTCCAAGAAAAAGGAGAAAGAAATAAATGGCAAAAGAAAACATAAGTTACCCACCGCCCGCATAAAGTTAATTAGTCTCATATGGTTGTTGCATCACAAAAGTTTGACAAAGTAGAACATTATACTTCCATTAAGGTGAGCAAATAAGAATACGAAATAAAAGTTTGAAATAAGTGGTTGAATCTTTGCTCCTGGACTATGTGCTCGAACCACCAGAGGACACAAAATAACAAATCACGTGTCATCAGTATGAAATAATGGAGCTTCAAACATTAGGAAATTGGCCAAACAATAGAGGAATACTTCTAGAATCAATCCTTGCAAAAAGAAGAGCTTCATGCTTTTGGAAAGTGACAGTGAAGGCAGAACCACTTCTTCACATAGCTATGTTCGAATCTTCAATTTTAATTCAATTAAGACTCTCACAAAAGCTATATAGGCCATCACACAGAGGACAATAAAGAAATTCCTCACCATGAAAAAAATAATGACATGATTTCTACATAAATAGTCTAAAAACAATACAGGCCCCGCTTTGAAGTAGAAAAACATGAAAGACTCCATTAAGTGGACTGTAAGATTGAAAATGCTGTCACTGCACAATTTTAATACGAGTGCAGCATAGAAAATGCCATCCAAACTTTTCAAAGCAAAGTAATTTAATTTGCATTGAAGGAGCAGGTACGTAAATGCAAATCATCACCGAAAGGAAGACACGTAATCAGGCCTCAAAATCTTTAACTTTTTCCTACCTCTGTTCTTCATTTTTGATCCATCTTATGTAGTGCCTACGTCTCCTTTTCTTGTTATCCAGATCATATTAAAACACTTTTTTTTTGGCAATATCCAAGCAGTCCAGAAACCACCATGCGGCTCTGCCTCATTTCAGCAAAGTGGCATTCTGCTGTGCAGTTGTGGTTTACTACATTATAATACCAGTTACTGGACTAATGGAATCCAGAAACGAACCATTCCTAGTTTCCACTAATAGAATCTTAAAGAAATTTTATTTAAAAACAAAAAATATCCCAAGAGGTAACTTACATCAACAATCTTAGCAACGGTAGACTCCCTGAACAACTTCGCCCACGGAAACTGAGCCCCACTCACCCCCGCAAACGCCCGACCAAAGTAATCCGCAAATCTCATCAGCTGTATATCCTGTTGCCCTTCATACGACGCCTACAAGTACAACCAAATAAACACAATTCAACCCCGTCAACCACACACACAAACAAATCAATCACCTAAAACTTCAAAATTTCAAATCTCGTCATTCAAAACAAACTCACCGTAACCTCAACGAGAAACCCCGCCAGATCAGCCGCACCGATCTTCGCTGCCGCTTCCCCCACCGTCACCTTCGGCTTCTTAACCTTCTTCGGTTTCACCTTCTTCTCGTCAGCTGCGCCGTTTTGAACCACAACCTCGGCATCGCTATCGTCATCATCATCGTAATCATCAGAACGGGGCTTCGGTTTCAATGAAACCTCCGATTGGGCGATTGCATCTCTCTGAGCCTGTAATTTCATGCGCCTCTCCTCTGAATGCTTCTCGAGAGATCGGAAAACCTTGTCGGATCCAACGGCGGAGGCCGATCCGTTAGAAGGAGGCTTTGTGGAGTCCGATGGCTTTGACAGGGCCTTCCTCTGGCGCTTTGGATAGGTGACCTTTTGCCAGCCGTGGTTGTTGGCGGTGGCGGCATTGGCGATCTCGTCGTCTTCGACGTGATTGGATTCGAATTCTGCCATGTTGTTTGGAATTGAGGGGGGGGGGGAGAGCGAGAGACCTTGCGCCTAGAGAGAGAGGGGGGTAGAGGAGAGAGATAGAGAGACGATGGGGAAAAAGAAAGGAATTTTATGGTCGGGGGATGAGCATATAATGCGTTGACCGTGGGAAATCGACCACTGTTTACCATGGAACTACTATAATGCCACGAGGGTGGAAGGATCATGGATTGTACTTACAGACGCGTGAGAGATTTGGGTAGTGGGTTGTTTGGTTCTTTAGATTTTTTTTTTTTCTTATAAAATCTCTCGGCAAGGGTGCGCACGTAGAGTAACCTGCCTTCTTTGAGAGTCACATGGTCCATTTTTAAGTGTGTAGTCTCGAAATTTTAATTTATTCTCTCTTATGTTAATTTTTACTAGGTACAGGGCGACGTGCGTTGCACGTCTTATATGCCCGTTGTTGGTGGTATTGGTTATTTACTTAAATAGAGTGCAAAATGTGTCATGAAGCTAATTTGTGTGATTGATGGTATTCAAAATGATCAGTGTAGTGGGATGACAAAAGAATTTGATACAAAGGAGATGGGAAGGCAGTATTGAAAATGGAAGGTATAGAATGTTAGTAAAGTTGAGTGAATGTGTTAGGAGTAATTAAATAGAAGGTATTTAAATATAGAACAGTGGCACGTAGCTATATATAGAAGTCTGCAGTAGCTGTTAACCTGTTATACAAATAATTACATATAAAACCAAGTTACAGCAGTGCAAGTAGATGCAGCAGTTGGTAAAAGCTGAAGTGCAGTGCAGTGACAAAAGCAAAGGTGCAAAGATTAGTGAGGAATTGAACTATAGACAACAAAAGATTCAATTCCTATCTAATTTTTGGCCTAATGCACGATGGTCCTGAAGTTGGAGTTCAGTGAAGTTCTGTCCAAAAAGGTAGGTGATGGAATGCTAGTCTTTTTTAGGCTTCATTGGAAGGTTCTCTGGAGGAATCATTTCAGTGTCGGTAGATAGAGATCTGTTTTCTGGGTTAATGATTGAACTTGCTGCAGTTTGCTGGTCTCCTTTGGTCTTTTTCTTTGGTGTGGGTGGTTCGAGCGCGAGAGCATGTTTTGAGCCTGCTGAAAGAAGCTGTGGTGATGAGTCAAAGATAGCAAGCACTATGAATTTGCACTGATTGAGACCTCCATAATTGTTCATCTCAGCTCTAAGCTTTATGCTGCAGTGTCTAGGCTGAGATAGTTTTTCAAGAAGTGGTAGTGGCAGTGAACCCTGCAATAAATATGATTACTGTTTAGAGTATTATTAGAATAGTAGGTATTTATATAATGTGATGGAGTAAGTTTTTATACATCCATTCAGAGGTGTCTATGTCTTTTGCTGTGATGCCATAGTATTGTTCTGAAATTCCAGCGAAGACCATTGCATCAATTGAATCTGTGAGATCTGAGATTCTAACTTGGAACTTGATTCTGTGATTATGAGGGAAGGTTCTATTAGGAGCTTAAAAAACAAGGTTATGTGGTTGATCATGAATATTTGTTGTGCTTACTTTGGGGTAGCAGTAACTCGAAGGTTGCAGTAATTGCAGAAGAACCCATTATCACCAGATGCAGTTGTTGACTGATTGCAAAGGGAGCAAGCTAGGTAGTAAATTTTTTGATTGAGGTCAGCAACATGGATGGCAGCTTCAATACTTCGCATTTCAGGCTTCAAGATAGAGTTGTCAACATAAGCTATATTGATAAAAGTTTATCAAAGAATTGCTATTGGTATTTTGTATTTTACCTTATCAACCGAAGGTGGGAGATCAATGATGTTAACAATTTCATCTTGTGATGGTGGTGTTAGTGTAATGGTTGCTGTCTGTGCTGTTCCAGTGAGGGGCAATGCTTTGATTTTTTCAGCATTTGCTAAGCACCTGTGTAGATATGTGTTAGTATATACATGGCTAATTATGTGTGTAAAGTTAGGAAAAGGTGTACCAAGTTTGTAGTGCAGCAGCTTGTGGTGTCGGTGGATTGAAGATGAAAATTGTTTTGTTGTGAGTCCCAAGTCCGATACCTGCAAAAATTTAAAGTTAGTATTGCTGCTGAAATTAATTAGATAGTGTAGAGTAATTTTTTTTGTTGCTGACCATAGTATGATGCAATTCGCAGATGGAGTCCAATTGCTATTGGGAATGTGCCTGGGAGATTAGCCATTGCATTTGCCTCAATATCGCTGAATTGGTCCCAGAGTGATATAGTTATAGGGTGCAAGCTGTAGGAATAGAAATAATAGTTATATGATTTGTACAATTTGTAGTTATGGAAATGATTGCAAGAATAAGCAGACCTTTGGTCGATGACCTTCACATCTGTGACCCAGGAATTTTTAGGCCTGCGGCGTACTCCAACTTCTATAATTGCAAAGAGAATATCTGTGTTTTTGGGTAATTAATGAATGTCAGTAGGTATATAAAAGATTTATAAAATAGAATATAATTAAAGAATTTGACTTTGAGATTGAACTTAAAATACTACCTATCTTAGGACCAGATATTGTTAATCGGTCAAGATCAGACAAAAGCGTGAAATTATACTTCAAAGACCTCATTGTCAGACCATCAATCTGGATTTCTTCTATTGGAGTCTTTGCACTGAGTGTTAACTGATAAGGGTTTTGCAAATAGCGATAAGATTCAGGAATTGTTGCAACAGTTGCATTTGTTATGCAATAACAATGATAGAGCTTCAGATTTTTTTGGAGAATCTCAATGTTGGAGCTATAGATTCCAGCCTTGCATTTGGTCTCCCGTGTAATGTATCTTGATTAGGTATGATAGGATACTAAGTAAGTTAGATAATTAAGTGTAATTAATTACCTTTGAGTTTTGGAGGACAATCCTTTGGAACATTGTACTTGTTTTGCCAAGTGTGCGAGGAAGAGCTTTTTCAACGACCATCCCTGATGTTTTGTACAACTTGATTCCAGGTGTAATTTCAGCGAAGTCAACTTGAGCAAGAGTCATGCCTGCAAAGATAGAAGCCAAAATAAAATTGTTAGCTGATAATATTGTATAGATGGTGTGAGTACATTGTGTGTACTAAAGAGTGTGTGTTTATATGTGGTGTACGGAAATGGGGATATATTTTTGGGGCATAGTACCTTTTGTTTGTTTGAGTGATGTGTCAAAAGAAATCATGGAATCTTTATTCATTGTGCTTAAATTTAGAGAATATTATTTTGAATGTATATGTGGTAATAAATTATATCAAGAAATGGTACTAAGATGTAGTAGAAAGCTGATGTTAGAAGATGTAAATAATATTTTATAGTATACATAGACCACAAACTGTAGGCATAACTATTATTGGGTTAAAATATAAATCTATACATTTTGGGTTCATGTTATTGACATTTTGCCTCAGTTAAAAGCTCAGTATAAACAATATTTTTTGTCTCATGGAAAGATAATGGTTTATTGGCTGGCGGTATTATTTGAACTCTTATATTGGTTGCCGTTGTTGCACGTGACATGCCTACGTAGATCTGACCATGTGAGAAAGCTGGTTGTGGCAAGTAAATACCGACTCTATCGAGTGTTTGTCCTTGAGCTTTGTTAATTGTCATTGCAAAGCATATTCGCACGGGGAATTGTCTCCTAGTGAACTGAACTGGATATTGTTCAGCATTATTGGGCTATAGTGGGATTCTTGGTATGAAAACAATATCACCTTTTCGTTCACCTATTGCTATCTCAGCTTTGATAACATTTGTATGAAATTCTTTGCATATTAATCTAGTTCCATTGCATAGTCCCTTTGATGGATTGATATTACGGAGTAACAAGATTGGCGCATTGTTCTTTAAGACCAACCGATGAGGAGGCATTCCCTGAGGTGAAATTGAATTGAGGAAATCAATGTACATGCCTTGTTGAGAAAGGTCAGTTGTTTGATCATAACTCAGATAGATTTGTTCTTTGCCAGGAAATTTGGATAGAATTGTATGATTGATCTCATCGATTGCTTCATTTTTGGGAGTTAAGATTGTTGAAGTTGTTAGCATGGATGGATCAGATTGAGTATTTGCAATACAGGGAAAGACAAAATCGATGAGGTCATTTAGAGAAGGTTCTATTGTTGTTGGTTGGATAATCAAAGAAGCTGGTAATGTGATATTACCATGAATATTTTTTTTCTCCAAACCATTGCCAATGCGAAGGATATATGCACTGTATGCAGGGTCTTCTCTTGCTCGCATATTGATCTTCAATTTCTTCTTAACAAGTAGGGGCCAAATGTATGAACAAACTAAGCTTGCATTTATGCACTTCTCTTTTGTTCCTTTTGTTATGACTGGGAGTACTTGACGAAAATCTCCACCTAAGACTATGACCTTTCCTCCAAATAGCTCATCTCTTTCAGTTAAGTCTCGTAAAAGATCGTCTAATGCCTCAATATTTTGTTTTTAGGCCATTGATGCCTCATCCCAAATTATCAGAGCAGCTTGTTTAAGCAATGTAACTAATCCAGATTGTTTTTTGACACTGCAACATAATTTTCCTTTGCCATCAATAGGAATCTTGAAGCGTGAATGAGCTGTTCGACCATTAGGTAATATTGAGCACCGCTACTCTTAACTTCTTTGTTGCCAATGCGATTTTTTGTTGGGATCTAACAGTTGCTAATAATGCTCGATAAAGAAATGTTTTTCCTGTACCTCTTGGTCCATCAATGAAGAAGCTTTTAGGTTTTTGATTGAAAATAGCATCTATAATCTCATCAAATGCTTGTTTTTGTTCTTCATTGAGTAAGCTCACACTTTGAAGATCTGATTCTGAGATATTTATAGTTGTTTCATCTAGTATCTCTTTGCAAACTGTACTTATAGTTGGTTTGGCTATCAAGAGATGATCTAACTGGAAGTTGCCCAAATTTTTCCCAACTGATTCAAGCTCTGAATTCAAAGCTTCGAGTAAAACCTGGCGTGCAGCTCCTTGTGTTAAGTTTTGCCTAAATGTATAATCTTGAGCCATGTCATCTTCAAATTGATGAAAGAGTTGAGCTGGATTAACTGGAGCACAATAAATGAGAATTGTGCAAAATAATTGGCGCAATGACATGGGCATTCGATATACAGCTGCTTCTTGTAAGGTTTTTTCATTGCTTTTGTCATCCTCAAGCAAATTATGTACAATAGCAGCTTCTCTAAAAGATAAGAATGTTTGGTTGTTGACTGTTCTAAGATGGGCATATGATTTGGGTCCATGAATATGAGATAGTAATAACCTTAGATAATACCTCTCTCCTTCAGTAGGATTAGCTGTGATAATTCGCCCGATGACTTCTTGTTGTTGGCGCTCTTTCCAAATTCTTGACTGTGTTACCCAAACAAATGCCTGAGGAAAATCTTTGTATAGGAGGTTCAAAGATTTAGCCACTTCATTATGCTCATTCATCCAAAAGAATTGGGTTAGCATTGTTCTTTCATTGTAACTATTTTTGGCTATTGAAGTAAGATTTGTTTGACCTTTAAAATTGACCATTTGGCAATTTTCAAGATGCAATTGCAAACTCAGGACAGCTGGATGTATCTCATGCAATGGGAATTTGAATATGCGCCATATTGCCTCTGGTGGTGATATCCATCTAGCAGCTTGGAATTGCTCAATCTCATCTATGTCTTCCTTTGCAGTTGCACTAACCAATCGATACATAATTTGGTCATGGCCTTTATATATGTATTTGTATAGATACTTAACAGCCTTAATTGTTGAACAAACTTCTACATTTATATGGCAATCTAATAAGGCTAGAAGATATGGATTATGCGGGACAACCCATTTATTGTTCAACATTTGTCCGCGAATACTTATGTCTTCGTGATTTGGTCGTCTCTGATATTGTGGATATCCATCTGTGCTAATCAAAGTTTCGTCACAATAATCTCTAGGGTAGTGATCTTTGCATTTGCCATCTCGCATGCATGGATTTGTCTCATTTAATGGACCACAAGGTCCATGCATCATGTGTTTTAAGACCGTAGCATATAGGTGTGGTTCTTGTGCTTTATTCGGTAATTCAGCTGATATAAAGGCATCGAATTTTTTAGGGCTATTTAGCTTATATGCCTTTTTCAGAATAATTAACATATGGACATGAGGTAGACCTCGCTTTTGGAATTCAATGACGAAAGTGTATGCTGCAACTGGGCCAAACAAAGCTTTCTTGATAACTTCATTGCGTAAGTATTCAAATTTGCTGTGGAAGATGCGCGCTAACAAATCAGGTCTATTTTGAGCTTCCTCCTGGACCTTTAATTCGGCTTTGATTTCTGACCAATTTGGATTGCATGTCATAGTTAGGAATAAATCTGGTTTGCCGTAACGCTCAACCAACGCCATCGCATCCATATATCGTTTTCGCATGTCTCTTGGACCTCCAATAAAAGAACCAGGAAGGACAATTCTCTTACCAATTCGTGAACCTTCGATTTCCCCTTGGTTTACACTGTCTATAATACCTTGATATAGATCTGCTCGTATGAGATTTTGGTTTTGTCTAAAATAATCTAATCTTAAAGTCTCTATTTTGACATACATATCAACAACAAATTGTTGGAGAAGGCGCCCTGATTGTAATAGAATAGCATTTGTTGACTCTCGAATTTGCAATCGATATGCATAAAATTCCCTAGCTGATATGGTGTTACCTTTCTCAGCATATTCTTGATGCACTGCAGACGATGTTCAAGACTCAAAGTTATTCAATTGAGGTTGGTCAAAAGATAGGGTGAATGGTTAAGCACATGAACCATGTTACCTGCTGCCTCTGTTGCTATCAATTCCTCTGCTGTATTTGAATGACCAGGTAAAACTTTACCTTGTCCAACACATGGTTTGAACTTTCTATTTTCTTGCCTTTTGATTATGCCTTCGTGCCAGCCTGGTTCACCTTGAGGGAATAATAGAGGGTATTGAAGGGAATCAAATAGGCCATAGTAATATCTAATTCTTTGGCTGTGACCATCATGTGTCTGAACAACAATTTCTCTTTCCCTTGGATCATCTGCATTTTGATTTTCATTCCAGATTCCTCCAATTTGGTTGATAACAGGTGGTGCAGCTGTTGTGTCTTGAATTTTTGGATTTGCCTTTAATCTAATTTGGCAAGTATCTATGTCCTCAATATTTCTTAGGCTTCTAAAAAATCTGGAATAGGGGTTTGGTTCTAAGATCTTAATAAGCTGATTAATGATTGGTATTTCTAAGTTGCTTCTAGCTGATTTCCTGTTTGTAGGCTCATGCTCTGTGTCATAGTAATAGAGTTGTAAATATGATGGCTTACCTTGTTGAGGAGACAGGGTATTCATATAATGGTATATTTGACCTTGAGCTCTGAATGTGTAAATTCCATTTGAGCGTTTCGCATAATCTTCATCAAGAACGACACCCATTGAGGTAAATGCAAATATATCATTGTATGGCTTAATGTATTTGCGGAAATGCGTTGATTGAGGACTTGACCCTAAATATAATTGGGACAGCTCAGTTGGCATATTCGTGGGGTAAAGTGATATATCTCCTTTTGCACAACAAAAATTGGGTGGTTCATAAGGGAATCTCTTGGCTCCACAAAGTAAGCATGGAGTGATAGTAGGCAGTACATGCGATACTTTTGGAATAGGATTGTTTCCAACAATAGAAACCGGCAAAAAGGTATCCAATGCTATACCTATATAATGGACACAATCTGTCATACTGTTTTAAGTAGATGAGATGAAATATAGAAATTATAATGTAATTGAACGTACCAATGTTGACGTCATAGAGGATACCTATATAAAATATAACAATATATTAAAATATAGTTAGTCTGCAATTTTCTTATTTCAAAGCATAATTATTAGAAGAGCAATTATCATACATAAGTCTTGATCTACATCTGGAGTGATACTTGAAGAGCCTATATTTTTTGCAGCTGCACAGATGTCTATTGATGAAGATATATCTCTATCGGCTTGCTAATGCACTGGAACTGGGAAAAGCTGTGGCTTTTTCTTTCTTTTTTCTGCAGCTAGAATTCTTCTCCTTTCGTTCATTGTTTGCTTTTCAAGAGCTGATAGTTCAGAGTATGCGGTCCTGTTTCTTTTTCGTTCTGCCATGTGTACTCTGGAAGTAAATAAGGTTTTTGTATGATACTTGAGGGACGTTTTCTAATAGGAGAATGGTAATTTCCTAAGCTATATCAGTTGTAATTGACAGTTATACGTAGTATTAATACTCTGTGGTTTTATCTAGTAAGGATAGACTATGGTTAACATATACTGAAATATGCCAAAGATGCAATAAATATATTAGTGAAGGCAAGAAGAGCAAGCATAAGCTGTGAAAAATAGAGATCATCAAATCAGGAAGATGGCAATTTCCTAAGCTATATCAGTTGTAATGGATAGTTATAGGTACTATTCATACTTTGTGCCTCTATTTAGTAAGCATACACTATGGTTAACATATACTGAAATATGCCAATGATGCAGTAAATATATTAGTGAAAGCAAGAAGAGCAAGCATAAGGTGTGAAAAATAGAGATCATCAAATTTGTTACAGGTTGTGAATAAGTTTTTGAATAGAGTTTTTAGCGGGAGATGAGAAGTAGTACCTGAAATGGAAGCTGAAAAACAGAAGTAACAAGATTGCAGGTGAAGAGCAGTAATATGAGCTTTTAACTGGGTGGATAATTGGTAACTGAAGTTGTTTGCTCTTCTTTTTGGTTCACATCTATAAGAAGGGTAAGGTTATGTTAGAGTAGAAAACGTATGGAACTCTTTGTAGTCAAGTCTATTATATATGAATTTCTCTTTTTTTTTTTGCCTTTTTTGGTTGTTGAATAATTACTTTATAGATTTTTTGTTATTATTACGATATATACAAAATATATATTAGCAAAATGACGAAAATATCTATGACATGCAATAGTAGGTATACTGATTGATGTTGATGGGGAAGAAACAAATTTTTTGGATAGATTTTGAGCAAGGAAAAAGTTATAACTTTATTCTGATGCATTGGTATTTGTATTTTTGTATTATATGGGAACAAATAAGCATGGAGGATAGATTTTTTAAGGACATGTTTGCTGATTGTAATAAGGTACTTGATTTTAATTTTTAAGTTAGTTTTGACCATAATTTTTATATTTATTACATTTTGTCATGTGCGGTAAATCTAGAAACTACAAAATGTTGATGCAAAATTAATGATTACAATTTTTTTTTTTTTGAATAAAGACAAAATGATTGATCCAATAATATGGATTATAAATTATTTACGAAAGAGAGCCTAGGTATATATATAGAGAAGTGGCTTTGTATAAATCCAGTTTGTTATGTTTCAAATCAATTTATGAAAGGAATGGCAAGAAATAAATGAGTAATTGATGGTGTTGAATTACATATACTTATGATAAAATAAATATAATGATGCGGATATTTCTAGGTGTTTGTCGGTGCAATGGTAAAATATTATGGATTTAACATTTTTAATATCTGTAAAGAATGTCATTGGCATAGTAGACGTATAGTCAAATAGACTTTGGAAATGAAATCAGTGAGTAATTGTCTCAATTAAATGCAATTAGATAAATATTATATGCAATTTTTTTAGGTTTGAGTTATTTGAAATTATGATAACAAATAAATGCATATTGACAAATGCAAATATAAGTATTATAGCCCTTCGGTCTTTGATATAGAAAAGGGCAGTCCCTATATTTTTTTGATTTTAGCATTGATTTTTAAGTACAGAAATAAGGAATTTATTTTATTATCGTAAATAACAGAAGTAATGTAAAGATTTAGTAACATTTTGTATCTTATATTGGATTTTGCTCAGAAATTGCTATATATTTTTAACTACGACAATAGTAAAATTTTAAAATTTTATTTATGGAAGCAAATAAGACTTGCCTCAGTGTCTGTGGTTTTATCTTAGCAATTATAATCAGCAACGACTTGAATGAATTGGATGTAGGTTCTGTAATGAAACCTGCGAAAGATAAGATTCAAATTATTGATAAATCTATTACTTTTAACTAAATGATAATTTTTATTACTAACGAAATTGATGTGCTGTCAAAATGTTATTAAGCATAAATGTCATGAGTAATGAAATTATGGCTATGCAAAATTTGGTGCATAAAAAATAGCTTTATATATAATAATTTAAAGTTAGGAGGTCATAAGCATACAATTTTTTCTAATGAAAATGTTTATATAAATAATTTCATTACCGATGGCAGTATTGTTTTAAATGTGAAACAATTTTATATTTGATACAGGCAGTAATATATATTTAATAAGGTATAATAATATTGATAATTATGTTGACTAAAAATTAGATATCTATCACATATGCATATAAATTAGATATCCAAAAGATAATTCTTATAAATAAGTGGAAATTGTACCAGCAATCATAGCATTTGCACAAAGGTAAAGTACTATTCTTGTTGCCATTCACATGGAACTGTCATTCGCCAAGTCCAAAACTAATGACATTGGCAAATGGTTTGCAGCTTAATACAGCAAATATGTAAATGACTTATAGTACCTGCCTACCATTCTCCACCTATTAATTACATATCAAGTTTCATAACTATTTAAAGTAGACAATTCATAACCTTAGGATTACAGAAGAAAGTTGTCTTAGTCAAGCACTGCCAAAATTAGTTATACATATTTCAGTCCACCGCTGCTAACATGGTTAAGCAAGTCAAAAGTTCTTGCTTATCAAACCTGATCAAATTGCCAATCAGGTGCGATCTTTTCTGAGCTGTCATTTGATCTGAAAATGATGACACGGACAATGTCATTGAAGCATGCACCAACAAGGATGAAATCAAATGGTTGAAGGAAGAGATCTGTGCAGAAAATTGAAAATCCAACAGGATTTAGTGCTCCATCTTCCATAACTTGAATAGTCCAAGTTCGATTTGCAGCTTTGAAAACAACTGCCTCCAAATTGACTTCTTTTATGTAGTTGTTCAGCGAATTTGCGAACATCTAATATGAAACAATAAATCAAAGAGAATTAGAATATACTTTATTTTAGATAGTATAAGACTGTATACTTGTAAATTAGCATTAAGTTGAAAACATAACATTGCAGATGACATTAATTTTTTGCAAATAGATAATATTTACCTGCCGAAGTGCATCTTCTGTTGTATATTCCCACAGAAATCGAAAATAGTGATGCTTCATGGCCAAAGACTGATGGTAAGCATGCTGTGCGCAAAATTATCGATGGTATTAACATTACAAAGAGTTATCATTTATTCTATGTTTAATGCAGTTGAGAAGTGCTTTAAGATTAGACCTGGGATAGGGTGAAGCTGTTGGAATGGTTCATTAGGATTAGTCCAGGGATAAGTCATTTGTTTCCCACTGGCATCAAAGAGAAAAGTAGTAAATACCCATCTGCGCTCACAAGCAAAGACAACTCGGCAGCCAATTGTCAAGTTATGGACATTGCAAAAGTCATCCCAATTGTAATTGAACATCAATCGGCCCATCACCAAAATTGGCCAAACTCTGTTTCCATGCCTTATGACTATCCAAGTGGCTACATTTTCGGCAGGGAAGAATTCTTGGAGCCCTATTGGCAATTCCTATACAAGTCCATAAGATTATAAGGTTATATACAAAATTTATAAATTTGCAAAGAAGAATTAAACATCAGAATAAATATTAATGTAGGTAAATGAGTTTATGCAATTAAATTAGTTTATAACCTCAGGTGAGTGGAGTGAAGAGACCCGTTTTAAAAACCAGCATCGTGGCACTCCTAATGAATAAGGACAAAATTAATATAACAAAAATTAATAAGTCTGAAACATAAAAAAATAACAATATCACAGCTGTATTTTAAAACAGATCAAGATAGGAACTATACAATATAAGAAGCATTAAATACCCGCAATGCTAGTGCGAACAAATGAATAGTAGATGATAGATTCAATCCATCTAGTGAAATCACTGCTTCGATCCCATTCATCAACATCACCCAATGGGAATTCGTCACTATAGGCACGCACAAAGTTGGAGTCTCGTTTATAGACAAGATATCCTGTTGATCGATCATCTGATCTACCAACGCTTGTTCTTAGTCCACCAGGAGTAATTACATAGTAAAATGCTCCATGTTGAGTTAAATGACGAGGGTAGCGTTCGAAATCCCAAGTCACAAAAGGCCGTTGTAATGCCATAATGAGAGTACCTATAAATAATCAGATCCTTCCAATGCATTAAAATGTATATATATACATATGTATATGCAGAACATATAAGTATGATATAATGATCTTAGGAATTATTTATTTAAGTTAATCAGTTGTCATTGTGTCAAGTACTAAGTAATTTTCTTTTTCTATATATTATTAGCAATATAAATGTAACCAATAAAAGTACTGTCAATTCTTACTCGAAAATGAATATGCAAAATTATATCCACAATAGCAATACACATATGTATACATGAATATGCAAAATTATTTTTGTATACATGATTAAAATATTACCTTTCATTAAGTAAACTAATTTTTTTTTTTATCTATATGTAGAAAGGTATACTATAATCGTACATTTTTTTAATCTATTTTGTGAATCTACATATTTATAAAGGTATATGTTAGAAGTTGAACATTTCGAGACAGAGATATATCATATGCAGTATGTATGAACTTAAACTATTAAAACCTTACGTATATTAGTCCTGGGCCTATTTACCAATTTTCATTTGCCCTTAATCAAAACTACCTAATTTTTTATATAAGGGTTCTTTTTTAGAGAAACAGTATAAATGATATCAAAGAGAAAAATAAGTAAACATCTTTTGAGGAATAAAACTTAAAAAACAAACATTTGATACCAGCAATTAGTAAATTAACTTGGACAACAATTACCCTGTTGATTTTATGATCTAATCAGTTGCATGCAAGACAACTTAAATGCATGTAAAATGGGAATACCTTGAACCGGAAATACTTGCTTTTATCAGGCCCCTGCTCTTTAGTATAACAAAAGAAAATAGAGATTGGGAAAGACAATAAACAGAGGTAGAAATTTCTTACCAGAGATTTGAAGATCTTCAAAACGAAAGGAAACCAAAAGTTACTGCAATACCCGGATTCAAAATAAAGATATAAAAGGTTTTGTATTATCCTCTCGAGAAAAGCACAAGAAAATTTCCATGGCCAAGGATTTTTGTTTTGCTGTTCTCAATGACTTATGAGAGACCACTGGATATACATTGAATATACTCTTGAGATGTGTCGACATTTTTTGTTTACAGTGGATTGTGTGTAAATCGAGGTGTCAGGTGCACACTGTTGATTACGCCGATAAAATCTTGAAAATATAAGACAAACTAAAGAGCATCTCATTAGATTTAAGAGATAACAAAAATTGGGCCAAATTTAATTTCAAAAACACCTTTTTCAAATTAAGAAATTAATTTTTAAAGAATTCACAAAATTAGACTCTTTATTCAGGAAGTTAGGAAAGAGAGTTATTTTAACTTATGAATAATAGCTCAAAAGATTTATTGAGTTACTGTAGCAAAATTATAAGTTTTGATTTTAGGGCAGTTTTTTGTCGTTTCATTTAATAATTTAGTCACTAAGGGGATTTAACCGATCCAAAATATTTTTTCCATTTGTAAACTTTTGAGTTTTTGAAGTTGCCGTGTTATTTTAAATTGCTTATATATTCTTATTTATAAAGTTTTATTTGATCTTGAAAACTTTGTTTAATAGAACTAACTAAGATCTATATTACATTTTTTTTGACATCACTAAGGGGATTTAACCGATCCAAAATATTTTTTCCATTTGTAAACTTTTGAGTTTTTTGGAGTTGCGTGTTATTTTAAATTGCTAATATATTCTTATTTATAAAGTTTTATTTTATCTTGAAAACTTTGTTTAATAGAACTAACTAAGATCTATATTACATTTTTTTTGACATTTATATTAACTTTTATGTGACCTTAGAAACTTTGTTTAATAGAATTAACTAAGATCCATTAAATAAGATCCATATTATATTTTTTTTGACATTTTACATTAAAAGATATAGGTATTTGAGAATCACATATTATCCAAAAAATGTCAAAAGTTTAGGAATGGAGAAAATACTTTATATATCCAGATATATAAAATATAAAATAGACCAAAAATAAAATGACATACAAAATAGACAAACAAAGATATAGAAAACATAAAATACACAATTGCACAGCAAAGACAAAAACACATAGACAAAACACTGTTTGCAATCGGAGGGTAAAAGGGGCAGAAATTGGCAAATGACCAAACACCTTCAAATTGAAACCTTCTCTTTTATAAGTTCTTCGGATCTGGATATCAATTTTTCACTGCTTACCTATATTAATATAATAATCTTCATTGACTTTTCAAAAAGAAATCTATTTTAAAGGGTAAAATGGGAAATGTATTCATTAATTTTTTAAAACGCACACTTATTAAGGACATCCAAAAATAGAAAGTTAAACACTATAAAAGGGACGGAGGGAGTAATTTGTAATTTTAAAAAATTAAAAATATCGAAAATACCGTAGTGAACACCCTTAATAACAAAATGAAGGGTTGAGATTAGGTAACAAACTTACTCGCAAAACGAGAGTTAAAAAAAAATTCATAAATACCTAAGTTGATAAAATTTAATAGTAGCTAATTGTTACCCAAAAAGGCAACCTAGAGGGGGTGAATAGGGTTGCTAACAATTATGCCCAAATAAAAAATTACTAGGTAAAGCAAATAAATAAATAATTTGCACAAACAAAATATAAAGGAGTTAAGGGAGAGAGATATCACACAGAGATACATAGTGGTTCGGTTTTATCTTTGTCCACTACTCAGCCTAGTCCACTGGCATAAGTAGTCGTTGTTTTACTAAACCAACAACCAGCTTATGGTGCCGATTAAACCTTACAACCGCAACTCTAACTTTCCCGATGAGTTAGCCGAACCGCTAGATTTTATGTCCCAAACTCTAAAAATACTCATAGAACAAAACTCAGTTCTGTAGTAGCTCACTGAGAATTTTTCTAACTCTTAATACAACACTGACAAGAATTTGTAATGTGAAAAAAATAAATCTCTCTCAAAGAGTGAATACACAAATTTGCTCTCAAATTATATATGTGAAAATGAAGTGCTCTGGTACATTGCTCTGAAAATGATAGCTCTAGTGTAGCTTGGTTGTTCTACTTTTCATCTGCAAAAAACCTTTTCTTTTATAGACAAAAATACGACCGTTCTAAATTTGTCCGTTGAGCCACATATCTTCTTGAGCAGCTAGTTGAATCTTCATTTTCTCAAAAGGTGAATATAGACGTTGTGCAATCTTCTTTAGTAGATTTACTTGCCTTAATCTTGTAATTGAAAGTCAACAAATGCAACACAATATCAAATTTGGTATAGTAAATGATCTGCAACGTTCAGAAGCTTTAAATGCAAAACTCCATAGTCAAAGAAATTGCAGAGTAATTATGGAGTATGTCTATTGAGATCAATTTCTAACTTTCATGGCATAATTATGAATGTTGAAAAGTCAACATTGGCTGACTACTTTCAAATAAAATGATTTGCAACGACAAGTCTTGTTGGAGAATAGAAAATGATCATGTGTGGACAACACATGAAGCGTGGCAAATGATCTTAATGTGGAAACTGATTTGTGATAGAGAACTGCAAACATTTGAGATGAAAAATGATTGTATACATGCAAAACATGTATTATATAAATGGACCAAAGTTTGATACGTTATTCTCTATTAACTTATGGGCCACGTAATCTAGATACCGCATAAGGTTCTAGTAGGCATCAATCAAAAGATGATCTCAAATTACAAAGGCCACAATAATATATTGCAAAAGTTTTCTTCGCAGGCCACATAAAAAATTTTTAGTAGAGCACTAGTGTACCCATGCATATATTAGAGTCAAATGAAACTTTATAGAAACTCAATTTCCGTTGGGCTAATCATGATTGGATAGACATTGTTTTTAGAAAATCAATTTTGTCATAAAAAAATAATCAAAATCAATTATTCCTAACACTAATGATGCCAAAATCCATATTGTTCATGTCAAAACTACGAGTGTTTCTACCAAACACTAATTTTAGCTCCTAACTGGATGACTAATTTGCCCCCGATGATCAGAGGGTAACTAGGCTCCAATGTAGAGATCGAACCCATGGCCCACTTGAAACAGGAAAGACTTGGATGGTGTAACGATCATTGTCCATCACACACTTCTATTACATTATTAGCTGTTATAGCAGCCGCATACAACGGAGCTCTGAAGGTAGAACGGAGAGAGAAGAGATAAAAATAGAGTCGAGTTTCTGGCAAAGGAGGTGAGAGGAGAGAAAGAACAGAGGGGGATAGAGAGAGTTCTTAGTGTTGATTCAGTTTCGAATTGGAATTGGGGAGGGAAAATAGAAAGGGGCGGTGAACTCGGTTGTTGTTGATTTCTACTCAAAACAGCTCAGTCTAGGGGTGTAACCCGTACAGTTCGATCTGATTTTGAGGTATTTTCGAGACCGAATCAGGAATTTTGGTTTGGAGATCTATAAAACTAGGATTAAACAAAACTAGATCGGTCCAGTTTCAGTTCGGGTCAGCAGGTTTCAGTTCGATTTGGCCGGTTCGGCCAATTTGGTTGTGAGAGAGAGAGAGAGATCTCAATCTGGAGAATGGAATATACATATTTATAGACACACATAAATACACACCTATATATAGATCTACACACACACACACACACATATATACAATAATTTTCACATGAGGGCTCCCTCACTTGGCTATAGTGAGGGACTTTCATTTTGTGATCGAATTTTGATAATCCAAACTGTTAGATGTGTTTAAAAAAGTGTTTTCAAGGTCCAACAGAAGGATTTGGGGGAAAAAAAAAAACTATACACACACACATATACACACCAGTTATCTAGTCCAAAATCCCAGATTGGAGGTTTTTAGATGTTTTGAAGGTTTTAAAGCGTGTTTTTGCATAATCTGAATTGTCCAATGTGTTTAAACTGTGTTTTTAAGGGTCCCCGCGAGAAATCATCAAAAAAATACCGAGAAGGGCTTGATCCGAGCAGTTTTCCACAAAAACTGGACATATATAGTTTTATGAAAAAAACTACTCAGATCAAGCCCTTCCTAGTTTTTTTTTCTTTCTTTTTGACGATTTCTCTCGGGGACCCTTAAAAAAAACACGTTTTAAACACATTGGACGGTTCAGTGCTTGATTCTTATATATATATATATATATATATATATATATATATATATATATATATATATAAAGTCATTTTCTTATCCGGTCCTCCCGGATTTAAGAAAAAATTGATTTCTTTTTTGAAAATCCGAGCCGTCTAATGTTTTTACAGTTTTGCAAAAAAAGCTTAGATCAAGCCCTTCCCGGTATTTTTTTTGAAGATTTCTCACTACGACCCTTGAAAACACCTTCTGAACACATTGAACGGATCGGATCGTCAAAAAAATGCTCTGATCAAGGAGGACCGGAGACCGGACTAGAAGTGGACTCTCTCTCTCTCTCTCTCTCTCTCTCTCTCTCTAGAGTCCGGGATCCACCTTCCCAATATTTTTTTTTTATGAAAAATTGTTCATATCAAGCCCTTCCCAGTTTTTTTTTGTTGATGTCTTGTGGAGACTCTTAAAAACACGTTTTAAACACATTGTGCCCTTCCTGATAATTTTTTTTTTGTTGATTTCTCAGGGGAGGGACCCTTAAAAACACATTTTAAACACATTGAGCAGTTTGGATCATGAAAATTTGATCAAAATCTATGAGATGTGGAGAAAGTCCGCACTTTAAGGGTGTGGATTGGAAGTTTAGTGTGTACACACACGCACACATACTAGTATGCGCGCGCGCACACACACACAGAGGAAAGAGACCTATAGAAGTACATAACGACGACAATAGAATGAACAACATCGATTGCGTGGAGTCGTGGATGACGATGATCATGACAATGAGCCGATGATGACAGAGTGAACAACAACTCCGATTGTGTGGCGTCGATTGCATCATCGATGTTGTTGGTGGTGGCAATGGTGATCAGTGGTGAGTTGGTGGGAGGTGAGAGGTGGGTCGAGGAGAATGGGAGATAGAGAGAGGAAGAGGCGCACTTAATATGATCGATTTAGGGATTTCGGGAATTTAAAAGGGGTAAAGGGATCCTCGGCAAGCATTAATATATTTATTTTCTAGTTAAATGTAAAGGGTTTGCTAGCCAAGTGGTCAAAAGCTTGGCTCCCCATGCGTTAGGTTGGGAGTTTGATCCATGCTCTTGCATTTTTCAAGATATATATATATATATATATATATGCACAACACTTCTCCTCCGGACCCCCGAATTTGAACAGTATCCGGACCAATCAATCTCAGCCGTTGGATTCAATCTAACGACCTAGGTTGACTCACGGCTACATTTGACCCCCTTTCATTAAGTTGAACCCTTTAAGGGTCAAGGGCCACCCAAACAAAATCCCTAAGTCTAACCATCCCTCATTTTCACGATCTTCTCTGGAGAGAAGAGAGAGAGAGGCGATCTGAGAGTGGAGGCAAAAACACCAACGAAGAACATGGAAGAAACACCAACGAAGAACATGGAGGCCTAAATTGAGTCCAATGGAGGCGTAAATCGACTCCAAGAAGAAGAAGAAGAAGAAGACGACCCCCCATCGCTGCACAAACTCAGTTCGTGAGCTTACACCACGCCGCGACTTCTGTTCATTGGCTTCGTCACCAGCACACACAAGGTATGAAACGCCATCTCTTTCAATTCTCTAGGTCTGGGTCGATATCTATTTAAACTTAGGGTTTCTCAGTTTGTTTGAAGTTAGGGTTTGAAATTTGTGAAGTTAGGCTTTGAAATTGGTGAAATTTGTGAAGTTAGGGTTGTAGTTTTGAATTTACTCTTACCTTGTTTGATTTTAAAGACGGTAACAAAACCCAGTTATTTACGAAAGGCTTATCTAGGGACTCTTCGTAGTCTGCATCACATTGGCCATTATCTTGTGTGAAAAGATATTATTTGTTCAAGAACTAGTTAGTTTTTATTGTGATACAGAATTCATTAGGTTATTGTTTATACCCGAATTCGGCAACTGGCCGATTGCTTGCTTGCTTATATTGGAGGCAATATTGAGTTTTCACTGTTTGAATGTGCTATGGAATATGAATTGGTGTACTGGATTTTAGTTTGAGTTGTCATATTTTTTTTTCGTTGCTTGCAATTGACCTCCTAATGTTCAATATATGCACATGCTTTTCCGGTTTAAGTTATAGTGATCCTATAACTTATATAAAAATCAAGGAGAGCCCAAGCACCAAGTCTGCTCACAAGGTCAATTGCATGCTACTGCTTATACTCTCTCAAATCTCAATCCTTAATTCTCATTGAAGAAAATACTCATCTCAACAAGCATTCTGATTTCCATGTTTTGTTTTGTTTTATCTTGATTTTAAATTTGTGAGGTTGCAGATCACCTGATAGCATATTTGATGTTTGCAAAATTGATGTCGAGAATGATGATGATGACAAGGAAGAAGAAAGTGAGGAAGAAGATGAGGACGACACGAGTGTACATAGACAAGATTAGATGCTGGATATAATAACTCTTGGCTCGTTCATATGCTTGTAAACTTCAACTCACGTGTTGATCGAAAATAATGGACGCCATAGTTTGCTTGTTTTGTATGGGACAGATGACATGTGTATTCAAGTATCTAAGTCTAAGAAATCTCCTCCAATTAATTACTTTGTTCTGTATGGGATGTTTATTTCAGTCACGGGAATTTTTTTTCTGAACCGAAGCACTTTGTGTATGTGTCCATGTCCCAGCCTATGCTTGTACTCATTCTAGTTTCGGTTTTCTCTATTTCTTACTTGCTTCTAACAGAAAGTTCTTTCAAATTGAATTTTATGCCAATAGTCAATGCATTTCAGTTGCCAGTTTCTGCGTTTGTTTATGTTGTTACTGGCTGGTAATGCTATTGCTGTTTATGGAGAGAAGAAATTTTCTGTGTTTGTTTGACAGTTTCTTAATGAAATTTTCATGTTAAAGTTTGGTGGACAATTATGAGTTTTTTTTTTTTCCACTGAAAGGGCAATACTTGCCAATATGACTACTTTACTCTTGGCAGTGAACATAAAAGTTGCTTCCACTAGCAGTGACCATCACTATACAAAAAAGAGCAAACAGTTTCACTAGCAGTGACCATCACTATACAAAGTGGAGTAGATAAAATTTTTCCCATAAACTTCAAATGACTAACCTTAATGCATATTCAAACATCAAGAAATTAAGAGCAAACAGTTGCGTGAGCATAGATAGAATCAACGAGAACAAATAGGAATCCCATTGCCAAGTGCAAGCGAACAGAGCTTACAAATGTCTATAAACTATCCACGTTTATCTTAAGGAAGCAAGTTGTAACATCAAATTTCGAACTTCAAGTTTGGAATATGAAGTTATCCTATACACAAGAAATGAAAAAAAAAAAAAAAAAAGTAATAAAAAATCCTAAGTTTGGCTAGCATCTCTTTTTGCCTTGGCTAGCCGCTACGAAGCACCTCTTCCACTGGCTTTATGGTGTCCATTGCAGTTCCGCTCAGGTCTTGTTTTCCTCTTCCAATGGCTACTGCTTCAACCAGAATGTCAATTCCAACTGTAGCTTTTTAAGTAAAAACATACTCCTTACACTTTCCATCTCTGATTTCCCAGGAGACCTGAAACAGAAAAAGGAAGTTCTAAAATTTATTGCATCAAATACCAGGGCAACAACAAAGGATTGACCATACTGCTATTTTGTTCTTTAATTGCAATGAATGGGTTTAAGTCTCGTAACTGCAGAATGGGTTTAAGTCTCCACCATTCCCCTCTTATATTGATCAAAAGAAAAGCTAGTTTTATGATTGTAGCCCAGTTGAACCAAGACAACACAAACAGTGAGTATATCCCTACTCAAGAATTCAGACCTGTACAAAATGTAAGCAAGTTCAGCTTGTTCGGCTCTAAGGAAACTCACATGGATAACAGAGATTCAACAATGTATGCAAATTCAAAATAATATTGATTTACAGGAAGTTTTCAATGGATAAATGAATGATAAACCCAATAACATACTTAAATTTCAGGAAATCAGACTATATACAATTCATACGTGATGAAACATAATAACTTTAAAATTAAAAACCGACGAAAAAAGTCGCTAAATTATATTTTTCACGAGTGAATGGAAGGTTTGCTTACTCTCTTCATCATCATACAGAGAAAGTTCATATGAATGGTAATTTCTATTCCCTAACTTTATACAAACCCTAATTTCAAAATCGAAATAGAAATCAATATTTTTTCAAAATCGATTTGATTATTTCAAAATCAAAACCCTAACTTTATAGAAACCCTAATCGTTTGTAGAAACCCTGACTTTATACAAACCCTAACATTATAGAAACCCTAACTTTATACCGAGAGAACAGACAGAGATGGTGTTTGATACCTTGAGTGTGCTGGTGGCGAGAGAGAATGGACAGAGATGATGCAACGGTCACGGGTCGCGGTGTGGTCGTCGATTTCTTCTTCTTCGTCTTCGTATTTCTCTCTCTTCTCTTGGATCTCGAATTCTTCTTCTTCTTCTTTCCTCTTCTTTCTTCGTCGTATTTCTCTCTCTTCTCTCAGATCGCTTCTCTCTCTTCTCTCCAGAAGCAGTCGTGAAAATGAGGGGGATGGAAAAAGTTGGGATTTTAATCGTGTGACCCCTTGACCCTTTGAACTGTTATTAGGCAGATTAAGTGACCGTGGGCATGTGGGCCGTTGGATTTAATCCAACGGCTGAGAAGTTTGGTCCGGAAACTGTTCAAACTCGCGATCCCGTTTAAGAAGCGTTTTGTATATGTATGTATAATAGTTCACCAGACCAATTTTTAAGTTCTCCAATGCCCCCAAATTGGAACCAAACCGGAATGGAAAAAAAAGAGTGCTAAAACTAGCCGGTTTGGTTCAGTTCTCTCGATTTACACTTTCACCCCTAGCCTAGTCAAGTTTTTGGTAGAGCAATTGGTCATTTAAGCTTTTAAGCCAAATGACTTATAAAGAGGGCAGTCTTGCCTTCGAATGTGCCCTTATCATACCTTCTTTGATTCCAAGGGGTATTCGCCTTTGAATGGTAGGTTTTGCAACTTGTAACTCATTTTAGAAGGAGTGAATATTTATTCGGTGCTGAAAAGGTACTTCCATGACTCTGTTTGGCTCGATTTGAACTATTTTTCGACCAACTCTTCTTGGTTTTATAAAAGATACATCAATCAAGCCTCCATTGATCATAGCAATCTTCCTTTGCCGCTATATTCATGAAATTGTTTTGCCACGAACATAAAATAACTCAACAATCTCTCGCATGGAACGCTTTTTTAATTTGCCATGGAAACTTTCGACCAAAAGATTTTAGAAAATTGCACTTCGTTGTTGATTTGTTAAGGGTTTTTTTTTGGATTTCAGTGAACAAAGAAGTTTTCCGTGGTAATAGATAAAGCAGAAAGAAAAGAGAAACTTGAAGAGGTTAAGCGGAAATTAACATGATTGATAGGAGCCATAAGAGATAAAATAGGAAAAGATTTGTTGGAGATAGAATTTGTGAGAAAGGAAAAAACGTGAAGTAGAAAGAAAAATTGGGAATTGATATGGATTCCTTTTATAGGCTGGTAAATGATTGATTTTCCCTTGAACTCTATTACTTCTCTAATTTAGGTGAAATTTACAAGTTAGAATTCTTGGTTGTGTTAAGTTCACCATTCTTTTCTGTTTTGAGTGGGGTTTTAAACACTTTATTTACTTTTCCAAATACTCTCTCTCTCTCTCTCTCTCTTGCATATTGATTGCTTTTTGTTACACAAAAAGCCTACAATTGTTGACCATTTGTGCACAGAAGATGCATAGATCGGCACGTAGGACCCACATACGGGTTCCGCATAAGTGATTTGCACTTGAATCGATTTCGAGAGAGGGCCGATAGGTTTACACACACACACAGATGATGATGATGGGCGCGAGAGATGAGAATGTTAATCAAAAAAAACTTCAGACGTTAAAGGCAGAGAGCAAACCCTAGCTTGGGTTGCATAAAAGTGAGAGCTTGCCCCCTCAAAATTAGGAAAATTGCCATTAAAATCATTAACTGAACACACCACTAAAACCTTTCCTTCGCAGACAGTCGATGATGCTGAAGGAGGGGCTATTGGTAGTGGCATCAAACAAAAGTTCTCACTTATTCTTGCTCCAATAGTTGCAGATCGAGAGTGAGAGAGAGTGACGAGGGCAAGATAGATACAGAGAGGGAGTCAGACTGATGATTGACAATGATGGAAGGAGTCGAGTGGTGGAGATGAGTCGCTACTTGGAGTAGCTCTCTCTCTCTCTCTCTCTCTCTCTCTCTTTCTCAACTTGTTGGTGTGTGGTAATGCCAAGGAGGTGTGAGTGGTGGCCACGTGGTGGTGGTGGGATGTTGAAAATAGGTTAGGGTGAATGGCTGTGATTTTGAGTTTGTTGAAGGAAGAAATGAGAAAAAGATGCTTTAGTCTTTTTACAATTTATTTTGACTTCATATATAATTTACCTAGACACCCCCTCAATTATACTTCTTTTACCCCGTCGCTTTTGGAGAGTAGGAAAAAAGAAGGAGTAATTTACCTAAATATCCCATCAACTATACCTTTTTTACTTAGACACTCCCTAAACAAATTTAACCTTCGAAGATATCTCCTCAACTATTTAAAACTTAAAAAGCCCTAACGGAGTAAATGGAACCAATAAAATGGCCATTTGGCCTTTACGTATATATAGACTCCACACTTGAAACATTTTTTCCCACAACAATCGATCTCCCTCTTCTGTCTCTCTGATGTCGATCTCTTCCCTTCCATCTTTGTAGAAACCCTAAATCGGTTGACCACCGATAATTTGTTTTGGTTTCAAACAAGTGATGTATTCATTTTTTCACATTTATCCACCAATGTTATCATCAATAACAAGATTCAACAAAGCTACTGAACTTCAACTATCAAAAAATAGAACAAAACAAAACCCTCTACCTCTAAAATCTAAAATTCAACAGTTCCAAATCTTAATACCGCTCAATCTACAATCAAAACCAATTGAAGCAAAGATCCATTAGGATGCCAATTCTTTGCCAAATTTCTAATTAACTATCTACATCTAACCACCCTTTCTATGAAAAATCCAAGGGGAAGCCACATATACATATAGGGATACACGAATTTGGCTTCATAACTTCTGATTGACCGTCTTATCAATCATAATCCATATAAAAGTACATGATGTCTTGGATTAGAGTCGAATGAAAAGTAATTTTAGGGTTTCTTGTTTGCTTGATGTTAATACAGTTGGGATTTAAGACTACAATTTTAAAAACTAGAACTACCTGGACCGGATGAAGAGAGAGAGAGAGAAAGACATCGTGGGTTTGCTTTGATCGATTGGTTTGAGAAAAGAAAAAAACATACAACTTGTTTAATTATAGGTAAAAAACACTTAGATCCCTCATCAATAACGTTTTTTCAGATGCACCCCTCATCTTTAAAAGTCATCAATGACACCCCTTCATCTATTTTAACTTATCGCTAACACCCATTCTGTCCACTTTCGTTCATTTTTCATTAACGGAAGAGGTTGTAATTACCTTATCACTCTTTTTGTTATATTGGGGCAACTATGAGCCAAAAGAAATAGATTAATCCCCTCCTTCCTCCCTCTATCTACCTCATCTATCTCTCTAAAACCTTTGTTTTCCCTGATCAACTTTCTTTGTCGATTTCCCATCTCTGATCACGTTTCTCTGTCGTACTTCTCCTTTTGGAAGGACTTGTTTGTAGCCTCTAACTCTTCTTCTTTTGGGGGTGGGTTAATCCAATAAAAGTAGGTGAACTTTTTTTTGTTTGCAACGTTAACATTGCATCATTATACAATAGTTAAGTACAATGGAAGATAATTTAAGAGTTCTTTGAACAAATCTTGTAGTTAACATAACCGAAAAATCTCCTTCTAGGATTTGTAACAGTGTTGGATGTTGGATAGATGCTGGTACCCCACAAAGGCAGGTGGGGTAGTCTACTTTGCTCATTGATGAGGTAGATGAATCCACAAGCATGGTAGGTTAGGATCTGGGAAAGGAGAGAGAAATGAACAAGAAAGGAGAAAGGGTGGTAGAAAGGGGAGAGGAAAGAGAAAGTAGAAGGAAAGAAATATAGTAGAAAGGGGGAAAAAGAGAGAAAGATATGAAAAATGGGAGATTATTTACCTGGATAGGAGAAGGCTGGAGGAGGAAAGAGGAGAGGAGAGTCTGGGGTATACACAATTTGAGAGAGAGAGAGAGAGAGAAGGGTTTTATACACTGCACATAATATATTGGAGAGAATTTTCCCTCCAATTTGGGAAGGTATAAATGACATATTTTTTCAATTTTTAAGTCCCATGCTAGTCACATGACCATTTTCCATCCAAAAAGTGGACGGAAAGGGTGTTAGTGCTAAGTTAAAATAGATGAGGGGGTATCGTTGATCATTTTTAAAGATAACGGGGTGTATTTGAAAAAAAAAGTGATAAATGAGGGGGTCTAAGTGTTTTTTACCCTTCATATTTTTTACCCTACCCATATTGAATCCATTTTAAACCCATGTACATATCGGTTAATATGGGTTAACCCACATTGTAATATAGGTAAGTTGGGCTGGGTTGGAAATTGTCACCTCTACGTATAATATATATACACATAACTGGGACAGGACGAGGGCAATTTTGGAAAAAAAATATTCATTTCGCCAAGTTGGTGTTAATAAATTAACAGAAGTGGACGGATTGCTATTATAAGGGGTGTAAGGGATAAATTTAAATAGTTTAGGGAGTCTCTTTGTAGGTTAAACTAGTTTAAGGGGTGTCTGGTAAAAGAGATATAGTTGAGGGAGTATGTGGGTAAACTACTCCTTTTTTCCTACTCTTAAAAAGCGTGGGTGTTGTATACTTTATGTTAATTTAGACGGAAAATGTAACATTGCACTTTAGTCTGAAGTACGAAGGGGTAAGTGGCTAAAATTTAAATTAAGGGACCTGCAAATTAGATATAGTACAGGGGTGAAGTGCAAATTCTCCTATTGTTTTTGGTGTAGCTGTCCTGTAACGGACCCTGATACATACTCAACCCCTCATCCTCGAAATTACCCAACCGAGTGTATGAGTCCCACACACTCTTAGACCCACATAAGTATGTGTGGGTCGGATAATTTCAGAGACGAGGGTTGGATACCTATCTTTATTGCCCTGTACCTAGTAGTAGTACTCCCTCCGTCCCAATTTCTTGGCCTCTTTTGGGGAAGCGAGTTTTTAAGAGGTATGAAAATTTTGTATTGACTTTCTTATTTTGCTCCTAAATGCAGTCAATAATATTACTGTGACCAAATTTGTTAGGCTAATTTATTATATGAAAGTCAAAACATATTCAATATGATCTTGTTTGATAGATATCAATTAGTTTTATTATACAAAATTTTCAAAATCATAAAAACCGTTATAAAATAAAAGATAATAGACTAGGCAATTAAGATGGAAAAAATATTTTTTTAGGATAAAATTGAAAAGTGACCCAATTTTGATAGATATTTTTAAAAATGAGACAAATATTTTGGGACATCCCAAAATAGGAAAAAGATCAAGAAATTGGGACAGAGAGAGTAATTGTTTTTGCTGTAGCCAATGATTTTGAAATTTTACGTTATGCGCCGCAGCAAGATACAACGAAGTATAAAACCCTAGTAGCAGGACTGAATCGTCGATACCCGTACACGGAGAGGGACGGCGATTGGTACGGGGAGGAGAGAACACGAAAATCTGCGAAGAAGACAGGTGATTCGTCTCTCGACCGAACTGTCAAGCCTCGATTCAGCATCTTCAGCTATCATCGTCATTCTAGTCACCATTTTCGCAGACCCATCTGTGATCTAGGATCGCCGATTCAGGTAAACACATGAATAGAACCTTTATTTGGTCGCACCCATGGTTTCCGGACGCCGTACCCTTATACTGCATTGTACCCCTACGTTTTCTCGGTACCGGGTACGTATTTTGCCTTATCGGGCCATACTCGTACCTGTAGCGGTACTCGATGCATACAGCGATTTTTCTAGCGTACCCGTGCTTCATAGATTATGATACTCTTTGTATCGAAATATGGGGTATTGGGGAACATCTACGTTATGGGAAGAAGCTGTATAACAATTTTGAAATTTGAATCAGGGGGTTTTGTTTTTCACCATGCCTATACTTAAGTTTATTCATATTTTTCGACATCCACAATGGTATAGCCGTTAAGTGCTTTTGCCTTCCCTTTGCCAGCTACCCTAAAGGATTCAAATCAATTCTTGTAGATGCCAAGCTATTGCGAGGACCCCCTAAGCACATTTTGTTTTGAACATAAGGTTTATGTTCAATCTCGATAACCTTAACTTCTGTGATAGTTTCAGATTATTATAATTTGACAAAATGCCGCGAAAGCCAATTAGGCGTCACCAAATTGCAAAACCTTGGCCTTTCACATTCTCCCCGTTTGGTCGATCAGTTGCTCAAGCTATGGCATACAAGGTCAAGCGTCAGATCCAGAACTCTAAGTTTCGAAGAAAATCTACCATCAAGCCTGCAGGTATAAGTATTTTCAGTGAACTTTTTCAAGATAATTATACCCTCTGCCAGCTTGCAAATTTTTTCTATGCATTCTTTGTTTTGTTTATTTTTCTTACGGAAGGTTTAAATTCAAACCTCTAGGTGGCAATCTTCCATTTGACGTTTCCAAAGATAAGAAGAGCGAGTCTGGATCTTCGGACGAAGGAGAGTTTGACGTAAGCACATATAGTTAGCTAGTTGTCAGCATCAATAAAGCCACATGTACAAGCTCACTGCAGGAATTTCCTCTAGTTTTTGCTCAATCTTGTTTATTCCTATTTACACTGGTCTGTGTGTCTGAAGGGAGTTGTTCAAGCAGACTTTGCTTTCTTTGATCCCAAACCTAATGACTTCCATGGAGTGAAGGGCCTGCTGCAGACATACATTGACAATAAGCAATGGGATCTGAGTGGTTTTGTTGATCTGATTTTGGGGCAAACCACCGTAGGTACCGTTGTTAAAATAGAGGACGATGAAGATGATGCACCTTATTCTGTCGTTACTGCTCTTAACTTGGGAAGATATGAGGCAAGAAACAGATATTTTCAAAACCCCACTCTTAAGTGTTGCTGCTTATTTGCTTTATATTGTTTTCACAAGTCATGATGATTTTTTTTTATCTCAACAAGGATCATAGGTGTATTAAGGAACTCAAAGAATTCTTGCTTAAAGTATGCAAGGACGAGGATGTACTAGTTAATTTGAGGTCTTTTTTGGGAGCACAAGCACATAATGTGGGGCTCTTGGTCTCCCAGAGGGTTGTCAATCTTCCTCCCCAGCTTTTGCCACCTCTTTACGATGCCCTCTTTGATGAAGTGTCATGGGGTACAGAAGATGAGGTTAGATGACAAAACTGTGAGATGGGTATCTTTATCATTGTATACTCCGCACAATTTTCACCAAAGCTTATCGACCATTTCTAAACTTGTTGAAGCCGACAAAGGAGCTGAGGAAGTCCTTCTGCTTTAAACACTATGTATTGGTGACTAAAATCTATGAGGTACTGATATAGATTTTACACCATCCCATTTTGATCTCTTTTTGCTTGTGATACATACAAATTCAAGATTTTCTCTATTTTTTTCCTTCTGGGAACCCACAGCGTAAGAATGCTGGCCGGAGAGAGGGGGCTAGCAGTAGCAGTGACGAAGCTATAATATACACTAAACTAGAAGATGAAATTATTCACCAGGTAAAAGTTTTTTTGATACGTAAAACCGTGCATGATATTGAGGCTCAATTACCTAATTGTTTCTTTCTCTGGATCCATTTCAGCTCAGTTCGTGGTCCTTCAGGTTCCCATTGCTTAATCAGCAGCTTCCAACACATGAGGTAAGTAGCAGTGCTCTCATCTTGTCAAAAATGTACTTTGCTACCTTTCTGTGTGTTTTGCTATCATATTTGTGGTGCACTTGAGCAAACTCTTCAAACTTTGTTGTTACACTAATTCTTTTGTGTTCTGCTATCATAGTTGTGTTTCTTGTGTACTCCAATACTCTTCAAATACCAAACTGGTATGTATTATAATGTGTTATTTGATGTATGCAATCCATTTGTCAACTGGGAAGAGAAGGAAAACAAATATCAAAGGTGATTTGGCGTTTGAATAGTGTGCTGTATATTTCTTTTGGTTTCCTTTTCCTTACATCTTGTTTCTGATACATCTTGTTTTCCTGTAATTTTTTTTTCACTCATCACTTGTACAATGCAAATATGTATCTCGCTTCATTGGTTGATAACTGCCATTGCAGCTAAGAAGTTACCGGTTAGTGGGTTTAGTTATGGCCTTAGAAGCAGAAAAAGTTCCTCCGTTCCGGAAACAGTTGCATTCTTTGATAAACGATTCGTGATGCCATCGAGAGGTGCTCCATATTATGAACGCAGTTCGTGTTTTTTCATCCCACATCTTCCCAATAATTTTGGCAATTCCATGGTGTCATAATCTTTTTATACCTTATGCCTTGCAGGTATTCGGATTTCAAGTTTTGTCTTACAATTATTTTGTATTGCTATCCAGTGGATTTATCTGATGGCTGCTAGATCGTTGGTGACCATGACAGTTTTTTGAATAGGCTAGATCCCATGAATGTTGTTTTACATCTTGTTGTGCTCAAAGGAGCATTGCTTTTGTGATATCTTCTTCTTTCTTTCTCATAGAAATAGATAGATGAGGTAGTTTGTTTTTTGAGTTATGTATTTTGAGAGAATGACCTCTCTCGTAAAACGAAATGAGCAAGTTTTTCAGTCAGTTTCTGGAATTAGTCAGTTTTCAAGTTGGTCCATTGCCCTCTGCTTTTTTAGAATCTCAGATTTGACATCACAATGTAATGAAGACAACTTTTTTGTGTGGATGTTATTGAATCATTAGCTGTTGTAGGCATGTATATATATTCATTTTTCACAGTTGGATACTGTACATCAACAAAAAAATGAAAAGGAAACATGTAAATGTTCTTTCCATCCTCCAGTTTTTTGCATCCCTAAAATGGTACTTTATGCTGATTGCAGTGGTAAGTTGTTTTCCCTTTCAGTTCAATTAAATTGCGATTTAACAGTCAAAATAGAGATGCAATGCAGTCCCGAAAAGGTTAAGTACATCCCGGACTGTTTAAGCAAGAGATTGACAAGAATAAAGTATAATTGTCATCTTAATTTTCTAACATCATTTTTGTGCTCCACAATTGTATCTGCAAAAAAAAAAAACTGTTGATTTATTGAGAAAGGAAAAAGAAATAGTTCCCTTTCTGGAAAATTTGTTGAGACTAAGGTAGTAGAGTCCTACCCGTCTGGCCTAAAAGATTTGTGAATCAAGGGAGAATGAAATTGCATCAAAATAGTCGATTTAGGCCCACTTTACGTGGCTCAAGGGGGGGTTGACAGCCCAATAAATCACGAGTGGGTGACATTTTCGGTCTTTTGAAAAATGAGGAAAAGAAAGGAAAGGAAAAGTAAAGTTCGAGGAAAGTGCAGAAGAAAATGCACTATGATTAGGGAGTATTTATTTTGTTATTTTCCTCTCTATCTCCTCGCAAACCAAACAAGAGAAATAACTTCCTTTTCTTTTACTCCATTATCTATGAGTTCCAAAACAAACGAAAAGAATGCCTATTCCCAAGAGGATTGAAAAACAACTTAGCAAACACGTATTGAAATAAAACACTCTAGCATGCCATTAAAAAAATAAAACATTAGAGGACAAGGGACATGTAAATGATACTAGTGTAGCACATGACGTTATGGAGCACGAAACACATGAAGCTCCCTGCAATTATCCTCTATGGTATGCGTTCATTTGTGCTTTGGTCTTGCATAGATTTTGAAGGCCTAAAAACTCTAAACATCATACGCTTATAAGACTTGCGCTTGCTTGGATTGATGACCTCCAGCCTTAGGAATACTATCCTTAGAAGCCATGTTCTGCATAGACATAAGATACCTCATCATATGGTTGGATATGCGAGTCATACTATGATCTCCATTCTTAGAATCATTGTTCCAAAAGGCCATGATATGCTTAGACTTGGGATTCTTCACACTTTAATACTTAATTGTGATAGAAGTGTTTGGCACAATATCTTGAGATACGCTACACTTGGAATCATTGTCCTTAAAAAGCCATGATTCGCTTAGACTGGAGATTCCTCACACTTGAACCCTGATGCACAACATGAGTTTCTGTTCTAGTCGGAGGCTTCGCAAATCGTCATAATTGAGTTTGCAAACCATCACAAGAACATGCTCGCAAACAAATACATTTGCTATCTCAACTGTAGGTGGAAATGTTTGGTGCAATATCGGGGAGTCACAATGCATAGGATCCTTAGAGAACAAGCTTGGGCCCCGAATCTCAATTGGTTAGATACTAGGTCGAAAAACCAAAAATGGCTCATCCTTTTTAGGGAAGACTGAAACTTCTAGTCAATGAGGAGAAAATCTCGGTCCAAAATGACTAAGTACTTTTTCTTCCAAACTTTTTAAAATTAGAATCTTGGTTGATTCCCTTAACTGACCAAGCACGTCCCGGCCTTGGCACGTCCTACACTACTTTGTTGAAATGACGGACGGTAGCCCTCATGAGCTCTTGTATGGCTGGGACTAGGTTCATAAGCACCGAATTAGCTCATGCTAGACATTGAACATTGTGGTGGTGATAGAAAAGCATGGGATCCATTTTTGTTGTCTTTTGCCATATTCCCAACATATTTGACTGTAACTAAAAATAGCCTCCCTACCATTTAATAACAAGGAAAAGAATCCTTCTTGTCTCCACTGTGATATGCGAACATACATCCAGGGATTGAATCACATTTATGTTATATGACGATTGTAAATAGTTGAGCATTTCATGACACGTAGCACTAGACTCGGAAATTTTAAGAGTAGGACTAGCCGGATAACTCGGAAATTTCATGACACGTTGCATTTGTTACTTTCCCTTCAAGATTTTGTGGTTTCTGAATTCCTCTCGGCAAGACGAATCTAACAAGTATAAAATAATGGTCAAAACTCAATTTTTTTTAGTAAAACTGAAATCTTGGATTATTGGCCAATATAATTGAAATCTGAAGTATTTGAGAAAACGCCTAAAAAAGTCCTCCCTATTCGTGAAAGGAGAAAAAAAGGGCAACCCATGTGTGGCAGCCTTTGTAGACTTCTCTTGCCAATCACAAGGATTTAGAAATGACATAACCCTGTTCCCGGACCCTCCTCAAATGGGGGGTTTACGGAGCCTCCTTTGGAGGCTATATCGGCATCTCATCGCAATAATCCAAACCAGTCATTTTGTAGGGTTCACAGAATATTGGGTGTGTGCAAAAAATCAGCTTGACCTGACATCGATAGGTATGTCAAAAATTGAATTTTGGTGCAAAAACTCAAGAGCCTGGATAATTCCAGAAGTTCTTGTTTTGTAATGATCCAGACCCTAGTTTTTTCCACCAAAATTCAATTTTTGACATTTCTATTGATGTCGGGTTAAGCTAATTTTTTGCATATACAATGCGAGGGTAAAGAAAAATACTAATGATCGGGTAACCCATGAGATTTGGGTCTCATGGATACCGGGTGAGCGGGGAAGTGCGTATAACTTCAAGGCTCGGGTATTGGTGTTGGGTTGAGTATTTTTTGTTCTCACAATTATTGTAATATCTCTAGTGCTCATATAATGGAGTGTCTCTCCCCCATGAACTAGACCGGTTTTGGACCGAACTACGTAAATCTCTAGTGTGACTCTTGTTTTTCCTTTGTAATAATACTTGTTTAGTGGATCTCAACATGTGTGTTTAGGGATATCACGAACTTCCGCTAAAATCCCAACAACGACTAACTACATCCCAATTAAAGTCAAGATCATCTTCGAATGTGTCAAAGTCAGGTTCCTCCCAATGTGTCAAAAAGTGCAGTATTTCTCTTTGGTTTCCCCCTATCCGGAGCATGTGCCAAATTTGTAAATAACCATGTCAAATAATATAAGGACAAGAACAAAAATTTGTAACACAAGATTTATAACTTGATTTTACGAAAGATACAATTATTATTTCCCTCGACAAATTTTAAAAATTAGAAAATGTCACACTATAACAATATCATAAATCTTTGTAAACAATTTTTTCTCAGCAAATGTGATAAAATAAACCACTCAACCAAATGATGGAGTACAGTTGCGACAAGAAGAATTAAACTAAATTATACTGTAAGTAGATAAATCTGACTCTTCTATGTATCTACCAATGTTAAGGTCGCGTCAATCTCTTTAACACACAAAAAATAAATAAATAAAATATAGGTTACAAATTGAGTACCATTCCCATATTTTATATGTAAGAAAACATATCACCAATTTGTTATTAGGCTTTAGGGTCACACACTCTTATTAAAAGCCGTCTCTCCCATAAGCTAATGCAAGTATTATTACAATATATGAGCAATCGACTTGATAATTCTGCGTTAATAACTTTGTAACAATACTTTTGTGTGGACGATTTTGAGATTGAGATCAGATGATTGAACAACATTTGAAACATTGTGTAGGAATCCAACTCACTACACATTCCATTTTGCTTATGCAAGACAAAAAGATTATCAAGGAAAGAGAATCTCCATATCTAGTGCGTCTTTTATGGACTGTTCAACACGTGTTTGCAAAAACATTTGAAACATTTTGTAGGAATCCAACTCACGATCATTCCATTTTCCTTACGCAAGACAAAAGATTACACGGGAAAGAGAATATCCATGTCTAGTGCGTCTTTTATGGACGGTTCAACATGTGTCTGCAAAATAGTTTGTCAGATGTAATCACCAAAATATTGCTTACCCAGAATATGTAAATGAAAATCTCTGACGCCATTTTCCATTCATTTTTTGCGATCAACAACATTTGCGCTATTAGTTCATACTCACTATCTTCCACAAAATAAACACATCAAAAAATAAAAGATCCAATGTCTAAAGAATATGCTCACGCATGTTCTTTGGACATTGGTATAAATAACAAAATTAACAGTACTTAACGTATATTGTACTATTAGAAATGTCAAACTAACAACCACAAAGAGCCATTGAAAATATGCATTTCACAGTTCACAGCGAAGATCTAATATAAAATGGATTATCTTGGGTGCCAAATCTTCATTAGTGCCGACCAAAATAACGAAACACTATCACATTTTCCACGTGACGTACACTCTACATTTCTAATCCTGTGGTTAGTCGGAGAGTGTATAGAATTTCTATATATCTAAGCCGTTCATTTTATTTTAGTTTTTAAGAGAAGCTTAAGAAACGACAGTGATAAATAATTCTAAAACATGACAGAGATGACGTCTACTTCTTCTCTTCTTTACGTTGCCCCGCATCTCTCTCTCCCCTAATTTCACAATCTCCTTCGTGATTCTTTCCCTTTCGTTTGGATTTTCTAAATCATTTGTACACATTTCTACCATTCCATTCTCTTATTCACTCCCTCATGTCTGTCTCTGTGTGACCCTCGAATTTCAATTGTGTCTGAGTATTTCACAGCAATTCACCTCTCTCTACCCACTGTCGTCACACTTTAACTTCGTGCCCGTAATAGGCTCTGTATGTGAGAGTTTATAGGTTGTGAATAATCATTGTAAATTGTAATATAAACAGTGGCAATGTTTCTATTTTTCCTCTTTTTGATTTCACACTTCAAATCAATCGACTTTATCTATTTCTATCAAGCTTTGATATAACTTTGAGGCTCGGTTCTTGCAAATCATTATGGTTCGAATTCAAAAATTCCAAGATTGCCCCAATAATGCTGGTATTTGCCTTCATGGAGATGAAAGAGAACCCTAATAGGTCTAAAACAAATTTCTGGCTTTGGTTTGAACAAAGAGATAATTTACGTAAAAATTTATATAAGCCTTAATTTTGAAAGTTATATTTGAATAGGAGGTGGGATAGGGTGGTTAGTTGGAGACTTAGGGTTTGGATATGTTAGTTGCGTGCCTTTACGCACCGGGAATTGCTAGATCAATTAATGTGCTTTGGTTATTTATAATCCGCATTGTTGAAATTGTTGGAGAGGGAGTTGAAATATTACAGGTGAGTTTAGTCTTAATTTGTGTGTGCCGATTGGCGATTGTTCAACCCATGCCTTCATATGCGGGTATGCGTATGCGTTAGTTCAATTACAATCCAAGTCCTATCCAAGTTTATTAGTAATAACTTCAACCATGCCTAGAAGGAATCTTCTCATGCTACTTTGATTTGAGTAGTTATGCTAACCACGCACAATCTCACGAACACTTCACATGTACACTTTACGCTCATGTTTGTTTTGTTTTGTTATTATTATTATTTTTTGGTCAAAGGGGCTAAAGCTAACATTACATAATTAGAAATAAATCTAAGGTGTGAGACCCTCTGGTAATCCGCCCATAATTGAAAAGAAAGAATACTAGCCATACTATTTGGAAACCCAAGTTTGACAATCGGTCCTCACGGCATTTCCTTCGCGATGGCTATGGATCACCTCCGCACATTCATAGTTGGTTGTAGACTTTTGTAAGCCATTTCCAAGAGTCAAAATCTGAGGGTGTTCCGCTAAGGGTATTTTTAGAAGGGTTTTTCTATTGTCAAGGCTGACAATAAGGTAACAAGAAAACAAAAAAAAAACCCTAAGTTTCAATGTACTTTGTTCACTTTCTTATACACTTTCACACATTTCTATACACTTTCACACATTCCTATACATTTTAACACATCTCAATACATTTTTTAAGCCTTAATGTCAGCTCAATGAGCTGATTTTAGAATTTTCCTTTCTTGAATAAATTGGTTTTTTATGATTTTTTATGTGATGTATTATGAGAGAATGACTTCTCTATTTTAGTTTTTGGAAAAAATAGTTTTTCATTAATGAAACACCCGTCTAAACGAATATAAAATACGTACTACACAACTAACCAAGATGTACGCAGATGTACTAACCATAATTTTCCTACGGCATGTTACTCAACATGGAATTCCTGCAGGAGGACCTCTTCGTGTCCCACTGTTCAGTCCGTAGATGTACTAACTTCCACCAACATGTGAAAACCTGAATTGCTCCCAACCACCATAGTAACATGCATTAATTTCGTACTGGTGTCTGAAACTGAATGTACAATTCAATGTTACCCAAACACAGGGAACGGTGCTACGTGCACAGACCGGCGTGTACCGATCACGTATTGATGACGTCATTGACGCCGTTGTGGGTCCCCACATAAATGAGGGTGATTTTGGATCGAGCTCATACAACTGTTCGATTGCCTCGATTCCCGCGTAGGCCCACTCTGAATTTGATTTTGAGAAGGATGAATGGCTTAGATCGACTAGTGGGGACCCACAATGGCGTCGGCAACGCCGTCAATACGTGGTCGGTGCACCACGATCGGTTCCCTTATTCTACCCACAAATTACCCACACACAAACACTTGTGTGTGTGTGTTTGGGTAAGTTGTGGGTAAATTTTGTATATATGTAGTGTTGCTGCCAAATTTAAGATCTACATCAACCACACCGACACAAAATATCAAGGTCGGGACGTTTCCTGCCAACGTATCACATGCTTCAAGCAGGTTTAACTTATGTGAACAACAATGATACATACACAACCTTTCAACCACAACCAACCACAAACCCTCTCACATGTGATGGGACCCATCCGGGTGGAGCCCACTGGTGGGTCCCATCACATGTGAGAGGGTTTGTGGTTGGTTGTGGTTGAAGGGTTGTGTCACAATCATTTTTGTTATGCGAACTATAAGGCATAAGGCCCGATTGGATGTGGGTTTAGATGGGGTATAACTTATACCCCTCCTCTTATTCCAGTTCTACGGATTAATGCATGGTTTGGGAGCCAAAACTCCACCGGGATAATTTTATCCTTGTACCCAAATAATACCAATAACAACCCATGTTATTAAATAATGCACCCTTTTAACCCTACCAATTTACCCAAATACCCCCGTTATACCCCTTGGCACCCCTCTCTCGTTGGCTGTTAATAGGAAACCAAGAAATCGAATCCATTTTTAATATTTTACGAAGCTTTGCGATTTTCTTCGGATAAAAAAATAACGTACTTTCGCGTATAATTTTTAATTTTTTTTGCACCAAATTAAACTACTAATCGAGATCTTTAATTTGATGCAAACGAGTTTGGAAAAATTTATACTTTGGAATTTGACATTGTTGGCTTGCTTTGCAATATGCTTCGCACAAAAACATAAAGTATTTTCACATTAAATTTTTTACTTTTTTTGCACCAAATTAAACTACTAATTTAGATCTTTAATGCAATAAAAAAATTTAAATTTTTCTGTATTTTAGGATTTGACATTGTTGGGAAATAAAATAAAAAATACTTTCACATCTGTTGACTGTTTAAAATGGAAAACCGATCCCATTTTGAATGTTTTACGAGCCCTTGCAATTTTCTTTGGATAAGAAAATGAAATAGTTTCGCTCTTACTTTTTTAATTTTTTTTTATACTTTAGAATTTGACATTGTTGGGGAATAACATAAAAATTACTAATTAGTTATTAGGGAGAGTTAAAATGCATAGTTAGAAGAAAAAACGCAAAGTAATTAGTAATTACTAATTAGTTATTATAAGTAAAAAAACGCATAGTTAGAAGAAAAAACAAGCAAAAAATTAGGTGGTACACAACATTATTAAAATGAATAATTAAATATTTTAATTTTAGATATAATTAATAAAATTAATTATTATATCATATTTATTGAAAAGAATAATTCATATAATTAGTTTTGTATTTATGTATTTATTTTATCGTAATATTTAATATTACTCATGCACAAGGACAAATAAGTCATTTGTGAGTTTTTTTAAATCATCCACCTAATTTTATCCCCCTTTTTCACAAATTCATCCAAACTACGTACTATTTAATCTCCCTCCATAAATATCGCATCAATGTTAGTCCACCCTTACTCAATAATATCCCTTACTATCTTATCCCTTTTACTATTTAATCCTATCAAAACTTATCCCGGATCCAATCGGAGCCTAAAGGTTATTGGCCACCTTCGGTAGAAATGCAATGCGCAAAAAAGCTCACATTCTGTGTATGGTTTAGTGTAAATTTTCTAGCGCATAGCATTTTTGTTTGACCTATGTCCAGAACTATTTGGAACAATCGGCGACTGCTCCTTAGGTCATTCTATCAGCCGAACGAGATCAAATGACAGCAACAATACCAAGTACAAGATAACACAAAAGCAATTTCGCCCTTCAAGTGAGCTTACACCGAACTAGGCCTCTCAACAGATCGGATTTGATCTGAATTCGATATTTCAGATCCGATAATCGAATAATCCGGAACCAAAAATTCTAATAAAATCCAGATCGGATCCAAGCTTATCAAATCCGGATCCGGATCCGAATCAAATCCGATCCGTAAGCAAGCAAGCTAGCTGGAAAAGGACAAAAAAATAAATTACCGGATCGGATATCCGGAATTTGGATCCGGGTCCGGATTAACATTTTCGGAATTGTGAATATCGGATCTGGATTCGGATCGGATCCGACCCATTTCAGGCCTACACCGAATCATACATAGAATGTGACCAGCAATTTCGCCCTTCAAGTTCGCAGGGTTCTTGAGCTGATTCAACAAATTCAAGTTCGCAGGGTTCTTGAGCCGATTTAACAAATTTTGCATCTAGGTAACCGACAAAACTGACCAAGCTAGTCATGAAATTTTCGCTACAATGTCAACCGAAAGACACCCCTTTTATCTGAATGTAGTAAAAGACCTGATGGAGATGCTCTTACACAAAATTTCAGACTCCATTCAGATACAAAATTGCCTGGACCTCCTTGAGGCATAATCACCTTGATGTGCCTCGCGCGCCTTTCACAACTATGGTTTAGTGTGATGGAAACAAATCTATTTGCGCGTAAATTGTTAATTAACCAACCAAATATTAAGATTGAGAGACTAGTTGCAAAAATAACTACTAGTTCATCAACTATCCATATAAACCACGGTACCTTTATCTATTTCACCAGGCAATAGTGTAAACTCTACAATAAGGCAGCAACAAGCATATGCCATTCCAGGGAAATAAATAAAAGAGGAGTAAAAACAATTCAAAAAATGAGAACACCAAATAACCAAACTTCTCCATTTTATTGCAGAGGTAAGAAAACATTAACTGAGCACACTTGGTAATCATGCATGATTATTTCTTGGTACTTCAACTCAAACTCATATCCATAGAAGAAAAACAGCAAAAATGAAAACAACAAAATCAAATTCCCTTAGACCAATCAATGACCATTTTATTCTGATAACAGAAGCAGCAGAAGTACTTTCAATGGCTAGATATCTTAAGGCTGAGAGACTTATTGAACCATGTCTTCCAATTACAGTTCCCCTTCCGCGGCATTGTCTGCTTCTCGTCATGAGCAGCAGCTTTCACCATTGGGGCCTTCTTGCATAGCATAAAATTCCGAACACCAAACGACCCAATTGACTCCAACGGATTCAAAGCTGCAAAATCCCAAATCCAAGTCCAAATTAGACGCTATCAACAAATAGATAAAGTGAGATGGAAATTTATGGGTACAGCCAGAATTGATGGAAATGACTCAAAGGTGCAATATTCCTCTAACAACTCCAAATGATATCTCACCAAATTGATAAAATGAAATGGAAAATTTATGGGCTTTGCCAGAATAGATGGAATTGACTAAAAGCCATAACATGCCCAATACAACTCCAAATGAAATCTCACAAACTTGAAAAATGGAATGGAAAATGTGGGTATTGGCTGATAGCAGCAATATTTCCAATATACGTCCAACTTTTTTCTATAAACTCAGGTGTCAGCGACCAATCTCACCTTCCACCAACAGGGTCATTAAAGCCGGGGCAAAGCGCCGAATGACTCGTTTTGACGACCAGGCTATACATTGGGGTGGACACAAGTTCAACTTAAAAGATTAATCGAACGAATTAATTTGGGAAGAGAAATTTGAGGGAATTCACAAAACTAATGAAATTGGCAAGTATATACCATCGTTTCCAGCAATGGGGCAGTAAAGCACGAAATTGTCGAGATCTGATCCGAGGACCGGAAGCCGACCCTCACGGGCATAGGACTTGAGCGTGGTCTCGATCACAGCGCCGACAAGCTCTCCCTCATTCACCACAAATCGAATCGGGCCCGCGCTACCGAGAACGGTAATGCTTATTAACAGCCGGCTGCCGCCGCCTCTGCCCTTGACGGAGCTGTTCTTCTTCTGCTGCTTATATAGCATCATTATTTAATTTGTAACAACAATTACCAAAAACTTCTTATAACGATTACAAATCTAGATCGAGAAAGAGGGATAGAATTGATTTAGAGAGAAAAATGGAAAGGCATAGAGGTTTTTTTTTTTAGAGAGAGAGAGATTGGGGAGATTGGGGGGTTTAGGGGTCGGGGCCGATGCAGCGGTAGTACCAGCCTTCCCTGCAAGAACCAAAGGAGAAAGCAGAGGCAACTGAGATCCCCCTTGGTGTGAAGGGGGAGATCATTAACCAATTGCTGGAGATTTCCACCATTCACAATGGGATTGATGGGATTCTGGGCTTTCGAGAGAGAGAAAGGGGAAAAGGAGAGATTTTTATTATAGAGGAACCGAAAGAGATCAGGGTTTGTGGGGAAGGAGAGAGAGATTGAGGATTTATGGGGAGGAATGGGTTGGCGTTGTACTGTTAGGTTTGCTTTATAGTCCTGCAAACAATGAGGGTTTGGATTCTAGGGCTAGGGTTCTCGCCGTCCGTCTATAATGTACAGATGCGCGTGGGCGAAATCGGCCTTCCCATACTTGCCAAATGGAAAAACCTATGGGTACCGATGGATGTATGTCTAGAAAATGTACAGACCATGTTCGATAACTCACTTTTGGATTTCACGCATTTTATTCAAATTGTTCATTATTTTTAAAATACTTTTTCGAGGGGTTCCAAAAGATTTCAGTTCAATCAAACGGTTAAATATGTTTGAACTAAAATCCCACCGTTTCAATCAAATTGGGACCCAAAAGTCTTTCAGGTCCCCGATCATGCTTCTGTACATTTTTGTGCATTTTGGATGGTACATGTAGTCGGATCCATTACCAAGTCACTATATTTGTTTGGTGACCTTAATTTTGGGTACTGTGAAATTTTTATTTGGGATTGAAACTGTTCATTTTTTCAAGGATGTCGAGCATATCATGGATTCAAAAAATTATGATTATTAGAGAGTGATAGAAAAACAATTGAGACAAACAATTTGTCTTGCAATGTATTCTCCAAATGATATTGATCATCCATATAAATAGTATCTGGTCATATGACTACAAATATTCAATTAATTTGATTGTTTACATAAATGATCTACTCAACATTTTTAAAAAATTAAATGGTTTATACCCCAAATACAGATTATAGAATGCCTACAATAAAGGTCAATACGGGGATGTAATAACTTACGTCACTATAAGTCCTCAATTCCAGGCAAAATTTGTCAACTTATATATACACGCTTATCTTCTGCATAAAACTACACGTGCAAGCTAGTAATATATAAGGATACCATTAATGATATATTCAAAATTAAATAGTCAAAAATTGCCTCTTCACTTTTTGATTATATGTTTAGAGGATGATTAAAGTTAACAATGTAGAGGTTCACAATGACATAATTAAAATTGAGTGTTATATTAGCTTTTCAAACTATAAAAAATTATTTAAAAACTTGTATTTTAGTAAAAACTATTTTTATTTTCAGAAACTTTTTAAAAACCACTTTTCAAAAAAAAAAAAAGTTTTTTCTTTTAGTGGAAGATTTGACGCAACCATGTGACAATCTCTTACCTTTCAATTAAAGAGTTAACTTTTTTTCGGGTTTCGGTAGAGATGTGACCAAAGCAGGTGCTATCTTACTTTTACTAAATGCAGATGCTGCTTTTTTTTTTTTTTCGCTTTTATTTTCGATGATTCAACTTTTGACCATGATATAAAAACACATTACGCAAATATGCCTTGAAAATCTTCAAAAGGTAGCCCTGAACATCTTCAAAATGTAGCCTTGAGCATCTTCAAAAGGTAGCCCTAAACATCTTCAAAATGTAGCCCTGAGCATCTTCAAAAGGTAAACCATATAGGTTCCTTTGGAAAGTAGTTGTTGTACATTCTTCTAAGGACTTGTCATCCTTATCTTGACTGTCTTAAGCTATCAATTGCTGAGATAATTTTAATAGCTTAAAACTGCGTGCATGACTTAGTCTTCGATTTTGCTTTTGAAGGTACAGAGGAACTAGGGGTTCGACTCCCAAGCTTGACTGTAAAAAAGTTTTTCAAAATAAAAACAGTTTTGCGGAAAAAAAGTTTTCTAAAAAAATAAACAATTTTTGGAAAACCATTTTTTTAAAAATAAAATCTACAACTCTATATTATCCTAGTGATGCACCTCTACGTTCCACTTATTGATGCGCACTTCGTAACTTTACTATCTTACAGTCGAAAAACCGCAATTATCTTCTCAATAGGTTCCAATCCCCACAATCACTCACACACACCACATTGTTTGATTCTAAATCATCACTACACGTTTACGCACCCATAGAAGTGATTTAAAAAGAAATCTCAATTTCAATTTTAATCGAACATTTTCTTTTTTCCTTAAATATCTTTTTTACCATGCATACTTTATAAGAGATCAATGCATGTGCACAATAAGATTTCATTATCCCAGGTTGAGTGATACACCTAAAGGTGGATTTTGTACCTTTCTTTTGTTTAGGCCATTAATTAAGCTTGAATTTAGACACCACCATTTGCTTTCATTTCATGAGATAACTCCTCATTAAAACCAACTTCCACATTGCAATTGAGGACATGTCAATCACATGAATCAACTCATTCTCATGAGCATAACATCAAGGAGGGAAAAATGACAAATTTATCAAGTCAATGCTTAGGCTCAAAGCCCCACAAACTATATGTCTAAAATGCATTCATCCCTCGATCTTAAAACGTGACATCTTATAATGTGTCTAGACAACTAAGATCATAAAAACACTCAATAAGACCTAAAGACAATTGTCTAAATCAGAATGTTTTCTCTTCATTCCCTTGTAATTGAAATCTTTAAGAGTACATAAAAAAATTAGCAAGCATGTAGAAAACTTCAACTATAATGTTACATGATCTATTCATATTCAAATTTGTAAGAGTTATTCTAGATGTTTAATCGGAAAGTCACAGCAGACAATCGTATTTCAAATTGAATATTCAAAAGTAGATCCTCAAAATCCTTGGAAAAAGAGTTTCACATAAGTAATATACTATTTAGAATACACGTATCAAATACATCATAAATTCAAACTTTACCATTCTAGATGACACAACAAAAAAATCATCATAAATTCAAACTTTACCATTCCAGATGACACAACAAAATCAACATACTACTCAGAATGCATGTATCAAATACGTCATCAATTCAAACTTTACCATTCCATATGACACAACAAAAAATTGATCATCACTTCGTACTCTCCATTTCATACCGAAACCACTCTATCACCATACTACCAATCTCTAGTAGGATAACACCATGTTTATGTTGGTGCATTTATTAAACATTCCGACATCTATAGCCATTATTATTTACTCGTAGAACACTCCTCACTACATCAATTTCTACCAAGAATCTATTCGTAAGGCAAACAATTTTTCAGCCACTACAAGCTACAAGAGTCAAAAAAAGAAAAGAATAGAAAAACTATCCACAATTATCACATTATTATGAGGCCAGGCCCCAGTTTTTCCCAATACGGTTCAATAATGCTACACCACTCTACGTAATCATATATGCAATTTCATGTAGGTGTATGTCACTCATGCAACACATAATACAAGTGAAAACAATGCCTTTCATGAGAAAATAATGCCATGGTTCTAGCCCCAAGACTACAAGTCTTCCCACGGTCTCTAAGTATTCTAACCTAGTGCTCTGATACTAAGTTGTCACGCACTCAATTTCAACGACAACAAATAAACCTTTTTCTCAAATAAGAAAATACGACACTACATACATTCACTTCCAAAGATATCACCATAACGTCTCGAGTTCATAATAATGGTGATATCTAAGTTAGGTACCCGTGTCCCATTTGAAAACACAAATACTAGTGATTAGGTCATTATGTTCTTCCAAATCAAGAGAAAATAAAAAAAATAGAGTTACATTGTCATCTACACGATAAATTTTACAAAGATGAACAAGTAACTCTTCAAAGTATGCTTTCAAAAGAGATCAAGCACTCCAAGCACTCTAACTCTTGCTTTGTGATTTTGTACCTGAAAACGAAGGGTGGAGTTGTAGCCTACTAGAAAAATCTTCTAACTTCTAGATGCATATGAGATGATATGAGCATTTAGATGTCAAAAAGATATAAGAAAACAACAACGGAAGCAACCACGAAATACAATCATATGTTAGGAACAAGTCGCTCTTATGCATAAACGATATATCCCGTGTGTGTCCAATGCATTTGATAGGACTCAATGTGTCCCATAAGTACCCAATGTATCCCATAAATATCCGACGTATTTGACAAGTGTCCAATGTGTCGACAAAATTTCCTTTCCATCAATTTTACTCATGTTATATTCATTTAGTTCATTAATTTAACATCCGAGTGTTATAGAACCCGGAATCCTTTTTTCAATTTTTATGGGCGTCGTGAAACCCTTATTCCTAGTTTTATGGGCCTCATGGAACTCTTTCCTAACGACATACCGATTGTGGTCCTGGTGACTTATTTCCTTCATCATTTTATTTTCTCAGATAGTCAAGCATTTGTTTATTTTGTTTTTCCAACGGATCCAAGGGTAGATTATACAACCCGACAATGTACCATGTAAACATCTATAACGGGTATTTTATCATCTCATTGGAAACCACATTCCATATAAGTCTAGATTTCAACACTAGAATTCAACCAAGTTTAGAAGGTACATAAGGCAATACATTGAACAATGAGAAGGACTAGTGCAAAGGGGAACAAACGAGGATCAAGTTCAAGATTTTCACTTCATGAGGTTTCTAGAAATTCCGTCCGGACGGTTTTGGCTGACAGATAGAGTGCAAACTGCAGGTTTTGAAAAACTTTAATACGCAACAAAAGAGTTTGATCCAACCCAAAATTATGCACTAATCAACACATAAAACATTTTCAAGGAGAGAAGAAGTATATATCTCAAGGATTTGAAGCTCTCACAAGCTCCAAGCAAAACACTAGCTTCTCCAAGCTTGAAGCCCACCGAAAATGGCTTCCTCCAAGCTTATGCACATGATTCCCAAGCCTAGATGGCGTGGGTATGAAGGATCTATGGTGGATCTCTGTATATTTCATGGATTTGTAGTCTATTTTAGAGGGTGAGAAAATCAGAGAGAGAGAGAGAGAGAGAGAGAGAGAGAGAGAGGGCCGGCTATGGTGGGAGGGGGGAGAGATGAAATTTTCTCTCTCCACAAGCGTTATATAGTCTCAATTACACCTCACACCCCTCAGCCTTAACTACAAAAATGCTACAAACAAGTCCAAACCAAACAATTCTCTCACATTAACCCACATTTATAACCCGCATTTAAACTTTTAAATGCAATTACATAAAATCCCCTCTTTAATTTTAAAATGTTTTTTTTATTTAAATTTTCAGGTATTCTACAAGTGTCATGTGGTACCTTGGTTGCCACTGATTTCACTATTGGGTGAAATTGGTTTTGGGTGTGTATGTCATCTCCTCCATTTCTCCATTTTACAACTTTGGATCTCCATGGTTTACAATGTTGGTTGTGTCTGAGCTTTTAGCCTAACGGCAAGCGAGTTTGTAGTTGTTTGCTGGCAGAATGGTGGTGATTGTGCTGATCGCCAGTGTTTGGGTGGTGCGGCATTTGCTGATGTCCAGGGCTCTTCGGGTTGGATTTTTTTTGGGCTTCTTTATATTATCTGGGCTTAGGTCTCTGGGTGTTATTGGGATGTTTTAATTTTTTCAATCCTTGATTCTCTCCCAATATTGATGTACCTTTTGTCAAGATTTCTTGAATCTTTGCCAATAATAATAAAAAAAGAAGATGTTGCTTACTTTGATTATTCCATTGTGAGCACTTTTTGGGCTACATATTGCTAACTTTAACAACATTTTTGTTTTGATTATGCCATTTTGGGATAACCTAAGAGCTAGATATAAAGTTATGACACTACAACAAAAACTACCTAAGGCGATGAAATGTGGCGAGAAAATTCAAATTTACTCGCCAAATGGGTCCTTATGGCAAGGAAATCAATTTCGTCGGCAAAGGATACTCTATGTTGACGAAATTATATTCCTCGCCAAAAAGCAAAGATTTGGAGAGGAAATGAATATTTCCTCACTAAAGGGCACCCATTTGAAGACAAAATTAACTTTCATCGCCAAAAAGCTAAGATTGGCGAGGAAATTACCTTTCTTCGTCAAAGGACACTCACTTGGTGACAAAATTATTTTTCCTCGCCAAAAAGCTAAGATTGGCGAGAAAATAAATATTTCCTTGCTAAAGGGCACCCATTTGTCGACGAAATTAACTTTCCTTGCCAAAAAGCTAAGATTGGCGAGAAAATAAATATTTCCTTGCTAAAGGGCACCCATTTGGCGACGAAATTAACTTTCCTCGCCAAAAAGCTAAGATTGGTGACGAAATTACCTTTCCTCGCCAAAGGGCACTCATTTGGCGATGAAATTATTTTTCCTTGGCAAAATGATAAGATTGGCGAGGGCACCCATTTGGCGATGAAATTAACTTTCCTCTCCAAAAAGCTAAGATTGGCGACGAAATTACCTTTCCTTATCAAAGGGCACCCATTTGGTGACGAAATTATCTTTCCTTCCCGTGATTTTTAAATAGTACTCTACTTTGGATTAGAAAAAAATATAAAAGGATTATATAAAAATATTAAATTGTCACAAATGTTAAATTATAAAAAAAATATTAAATTAGAAAGGTATAAAGACTTATAAAAGGGTATAAAAAATATTAAATTATAAAAAATAAAAACTTCAGTAAAAGCAAATAACATTAAAAGATTTAAGAAACAAGTTTAAAGAAACACTACAAAAACACTAAAATTAGACAAAAAGATTTTAAAAAAAAAATTAGTGAGGTGAAAAGAACTACAAAAGGTTTATATATTAAAGTTGTAGTAGTTTGCTATAAATAGGAAGTTGGTGTGGTGGATTGGTCACGCACAACTAGAGAGGAGGACATTGGTTCAATTCCAAATGGAGAAGTTGGGAATTGAATTCTCTTTCTTTTTAGTTTCAGGAGTAGCGAGGAAATTTTTCCTCCCCAATTGGCCAAAATAGGGGAGGAAAAATTTTATCGCCAATTGTTCTGAATAGGCGAGGGAAAACAAAATTTCCTCGCTAATTGTTCTGCATAGGCGAGGAAATCAATTTTTCCTCACTAAAATACCTTTCGCGATGGCCTTTTGGGGAGGAAACCTGGTGAGAAAATTTTCCTTGCCAATTCCTTTAGCGAGGAAATTTGGTGCTTTGGCGAGGAAACTAAATCCTCATCATTGACCTTTTTTAGTGTAGTGTAAGTTTGATATAAAGTTTTCGCAAGGATATCGAGTGGGTCTATTTTGTCCCTAATTTAATAATAAAAATTAAATTCAATCCACATCTTACAATGATAGACCCAAAAGATAATAAGACCCAAAAAAGTTCTGGTAAAGAGGAAAAAGGCTTCTCCCTCCCATTTTCTTGGTCCCTCTTTGAAAGTCTAGCTATTTAATGGAGTTTATTTCGAATTTCAAACACTTTTTTTTTTTATTTTATGATAGATACCTATTGATTATACTTTTTGAATGTATCTATGAACACTTTATAAGGACATTGAAAAATGAATAAAGTTGGACAACCTAAAATGAAAAGGGCTTAATTATTTTGAGACGGACCGAAATAGAATGATGGACTAAGAAAATGGGACGTAGGGAGTAATATTTTGGCATATGATAGAAAATAATCATATATGTTCACATATTAGACGATGTTGACTCATATTCTTTTTCCGTTTTTTTATTTGTTTTGATAATTGTAAATACAATGATGAACCTAACAATGTGCAGGGGTACAAGAATCTTATATATCCACTAAAATTTTAACATTAAAACAAAAACAGTTTTAGCATTGTCATTTTTCTTAACATTGTGATCTAATAGTGATAAAATGAGTATCATTAAAAGAAGGCATTAACAATCTCTTTAAACTATGACCAATGTTGAAATATCAAGTGGAGGTTGAGAATTTTTTTTGAAAATTTGGATTAAAAATGAAAAATGATTGAGTTTTGCGTGTGTTATTTGAAAAAGAAAGATAAAAATAAATATGTGTGATTGGAGTTCGAATGAATAGTATCACTCTTCAAATTACTACCTTTTTAGTTAATGAATTTTATCTTAATTCTTCAAAATGAAGAATTTTGAAGAATTCATTGGAGATGCTCTGAGGGATGTGTTTTTGTTTTGTTTTGTCTATATTTGTGTGCCACTGTGTGCAAATCAGTGCTTTGGTTGATATTTTTCTCTGTCGCTTTTGTCAAATTTCGCCGTGGTTTAAGCTTACATTCGGCGTCAAATTTATATTTTAGGGCAATTTTGACTTACACTCCATTTATTTTGACCATCAAAAGGGGCTCAAAAGGGCCCGGAAATGGCTTTAAGCCTTTAACATGCTTGACAAGTCCATCTGATGAATTAAAGAGATCCAAATTCATTTATAAAACCTAATAATCGTGGGTTGATGCGGCTATGCCGATATGGGAGCAATCCCGTAAGCACAAGGACGAGATTCCGGTGACTGCTACGTCCCATCCACTCATAAGACTTGTTTGTTCGATTGGAGGTGCGGTCTCATTACTTCCATTTTAAATAGAATTAGAAATTTTAAGGAGTAATTAGTATATCCATTTACTAGGCAGTGCCATCAAACAAATATTTCACAATTCTTAAATTATACTCCTACTAATATTATTGCCTAACTTGAACTTTATACTTCCACCGTCCCAAAATGATAGTCTATTTTTGGACTGCGTGTCATTTTTAACTGTTTGCATCTTTTAATTTATAATAGTTTTTATGAATTTGAAAATATTGTATAATAGAACTAATTAAAGATCTACAAACAAGATCGATAGTGCATATTTTTTTATGTTCACATTAAAAGATATAAGTACAAAATGGCAAGCAGTCCCAGAAGACTATCATTTTGGGACAAAGGGAGTAATAAGTAGTAATGTGGTATACAATCTAATCCGAGGAGTTGCAACATGTTTATCAGGGGTCAAAGGGATCGAAGATGCTAAGGGTACTGTGGTGACCTCCTCCAAATGGTCCTCTTGATGGACTCTTTTCCACCGTGAGTTAGCTAGTCTGACTCATTAGGTAGCTCTGCACAAGTAGCACCCGACATTAGTGCTAAACTTGACTGGAATGTGACTGGGAAAGACACTCCGACAGTCTAGTGAGAGGCTTCGAGAGAAGTATAGAAGAGTACAGAGTTGTGTATTTTATTGTATACCTGTTAAGGTTCCTATCATTGTCTTTGTATGGGCACTCTTGACTTGGGCTTCAAGCTCAAGTGTGGATCGTATGCGCAGCTCAACTAACCTCACACTACGTCACAAACTGAGTTCATTATGATTGCATCTACATGCTAAGAATCTCTTAATGACGCTTGTTATAACCGCTCGGCCATCACCATGTACGATCACGTAAGAGAGACAAGATTAAATGCACATGGCTCGTCACGAGCTAAACGCATGTCAACCATCTTGGATGATGTCATCCATGACGTGTTGGTTAAATTGCCTTCCGTATTCCTCGTGGAGTCGGTTCGGGTTTACCCACTTGGATGACTCATTCAAATTAATCTCGTCTCCGCCGAGACATTGGTTTAGCTTCTTTGCATCTTGATTCACACTGGCTCGGCGTGGTAATATTGGTCTTGATCATCAGTCTGACCCATTTGTTAAGGAAGGAAACCGACCTTATTGTCGTTGGGTCTTCTTGACCGGACGGCCTTGACCTTTGTCTCATTTATATTTCAGCCCACTACAGGTATCAAATAATTAATTAAAAAAAATTTGACTTGAATCTAGTAAAAATAAGAGAAAATAACCATTTTTTTAACCAAATCAATTGTTCTTTAGGTTTTCCCTCCAAAATTTGAGTCAAAACAATACATTTGTAAATACTAAGAAGCGAAATGAGGAGTTGAGAAAAATGAGTATTGATTTGAGTCTTTCCTCATTTGGATAAGAAACATGGTATAACTCAAAACGATGGGTAGAGAAAAGGCTATGGCATTTGAGATTAGTTTTAAATGTTTTTACTCAAATTTAGGTTTGGGTAGAAAAAAAATGGTAAGGATTTGGTAGACAATAGGGTATGCCAATGTTTTATGTCATTATCTTAAATGCTTTGCGAACAACTTTTTGTCTCATTAGGTTTACGTTGTGTTTGGAACTTAAGGAAAACTGGGAGAAAATAAAAGAAGAAATTTACTGTTGACAAAACTTGAATTTGTTATTTTCTTCTTTCTTTTCCTCCAAACCGAACAATGTAGGAGAAAAAAAATTCAATTTTTTTTACTTTCTTTTCCATAAGTTCCAACTAAGTCCTTAGTGATGCAATTGGCAAGTGGAGTGGTAACCTAGTTTGTAGGCAGTATGTATAAGTTAAATAGTAAGTTAGGAGCAAGTTAGTGCAAAATGTTAGTAATTTTTTAGCTAGTATTTAACTGTTTTCATCTTGTATTGGATAAGTTTGTGAATGAGTTAATTTTAACATTCATCAGAAAAAAGAAAAAGAAAAGAGAGAGTTAATTTTAACAAATGTTAAGGTGTTGGGTAAATGTGGCTACTTTTCTAGTCATTCAAGAGTAGACATCTAACAATTGAATGTATTATTTTATTTTTTACATCATAGGAAATAGGAATACAGATAAAAGCACAAAAAAACAATCAAAGTTTTCCTTTGCAAACCATCGGTGGGAAGAGAAAAGTTAAACAATAGTCCTACCACCTAATTCCAATTGATAGATATGTGTTCTGATTTACAGGCAATTGTAGTTGGGAACAGAACAAAAAGGGAGAGCTGGGATTCTAGGAACAATATTATTCACCAATATTACATGTATATGTAGATAAGAGAGCCATTGTGAATAATATAAAAAAAAATTATCGCATTTATTTTAACTAATGAATCCTTTTAGCTATCTCATAACACTTCACATGATCTCATTACCTAACATTTACCTTAAATAAATTAAAGGATCTCTAAATTTAGTTATATGAACACTTTAACATAAAAAAGTTAACCTATCTATAGTGAATGCTTTATATACCCCATGCACAAGACAAAATGGTTAAATCCTAACCACTGCTAACATTTCTAAAAAAAAAAAAAAAATGATGCAATCGAGGCCAAACGGGGAAGTAAAAGGAGAAAATTTCGGGTGCAAATAGGGCACCGTAAATGTAGTGTCTACGTCCGCATCTCAACCAGCTAAAAGTATTTTGAATGGTCTAGATTTTTTCCTCCCTCTCTATTCTCTCTCCCCTTTCTTTTCATCTCTAAAATCCAAACTATTCAAAACAATCTTGGACGATCAAGATACTTGCTGAGTACCGCCGCGTAGTATCCAGCTTGCACCCAATTTTTTGAACAATGATAGGTACACACCGTCTCAACCACACCCTCTTTCACATGTGTGGTGGGGTCCACTGAGATCCATCGGGTGAGCCCCACCACACATCTGAGAGAAGGTGTGGTGGAGAGTTTGAGTGTGTACTTATCATTTTTGTTTCTCAAAAGTGAGAGGGTGACGAGGATTCTTTCTAAACCACCTCATGCAAGCACGTACCCTGTGGTGGAGGATTCTTTCTAAACCACCACTGGAATCCATCGGGTGAGCCCCACCACACATTTGAGAGAAGGTGTGGTGGAGAGTTTGAGTGTGTACTTATCATCCTTTGTTTCTCAAAAAAAGAAACTATTCTCCTACTGTAAATTACCCAAAGTACATCCTTTTCCACTTTCCCTTTTTTACCTTCCTTTTCCCCATTACTAGTTTGTCACCGGAAAAAAAAAAAATCACGGTCTCGCCTCATAATCACTGGTACTGCATCAATTTGCGATGGAGGATGTGGTTGGTCTTCTCAGGATTCGAGTCCGTAGAGGCATCAACCTCGTTGCTCGTGATACCTTTGCCAGTGATTCCTATGTCGTCGTCACCACGGGAGAACAGGCCTGTTCAATACTCTTTCTCTCTCTAAATTTCCGCAAGCTTGAATTTTGGGCTGTTTGATTTGTCATGTCGTTGTACTTATACTTGAAGTACCAAATTACGTTTATTGGTTTTCAATTTTTACAAGACAAGCCAACTTTTTGGATTTATTTATTTTTATTTCTGGTGAAGAATTTAGATTTAATTACTGGCGTCTATAGTCTAGTGGAATTGGATTTCAATTTCGTCGAAGTACTCAGTTTTTTATTGTTTTTGAAATTAGATTTGATTTACTTACTGGTGTCTATTTTCTGGTGGAATTGGTTTTTTAATTTCGTCCACGTGATCAATTATCTATCGTTTTCGCTTTCTGTAAATGGGGTCTTTTTTTGTGATGAAGGTCACAGCCCAGCCAGGTCACTAATGGACCCAACTGTCTGACCCAAACCTCGGGGAGCTAGTGCGGCCACACCAGTAACGGGCTCACGGCCCCCACTTACTGCAAGGGTACTCACCAGTGGCAGTGGGGAATCAAACCTAGACCTTGAGGACTACCCCAAAGCCTCACACTCGCCCTAACCACTGGGGCAACCCCTGGGTGTGTGGGGTCTTTTTCTTTACTTCCTTGTTTAGGCCAGACAACAATTTATTGACTATGGTGAATGAAGTGATAATGACATGTAATAAAAATTTTGGCTAAGCGCTTTTGTATAGATAAAAGTATGTGTTGTGTGCAGTTTGAATGATTAATGAGAAACTGAGATCCTTTTAGAAGATCTACTGTTGGAGATTTAATTGGATGTCTGAAGTTAAAGTTTGATTTATTTGGTATGGGCCTAAATGTAAAGTTCAGCCTCCAAGGGAAAACCAGAATACATAAAGTGAATGAACACGATAGTTATCTCGAAATCCCTAACCAGTCTTGGAAAAAGGCTTCACAGAGAAAGCAATACCCCCGTCCTAAGATGTAATCTAGTTATGTAGTGTAGCGATAAGAAAAGCGAGACTGACCGCCACAAAGCTGATTAATCCACATTTGTGTTCCAAACACCTGTCAAATTAAAATTTTATTGGATAACATTAAAAAATCAACCAGATGAGCTCTACCCTAACAGACACAAACACAATGCGTGGTCCAAATCACGATGTGCTTGAAGAAACAAGATTTATCGTGGGGGTTACATATGATAATTCATGATCATTTTTCCTTCTACATGATTGTTACGACATAAAGAGCATAGGCATAGGCATAGGCATAGGCAAGCTGATTTTGGTACACGAAGTTGAGAAGTGAGAACACCCTAAAGCCTCCTCTTAAAATGAATTATGCAATATTTTAACCCCAAATCAGACTTACCTAAGTGACTACCCAACTGGGACTTGTTCTTTCAAAGCATTTTTAGAGGGTAGAAACTTTCTTTGATTATATGATGCCTTTGCCACTTTTTCTATGTTCTTGTAGCTTTGAATGTCTTAATTTCAGGAAAAGTCTACTTGTTTGAGTAAACTAGTAAAGTATGCTCAACTTCTTGTTGAAATTAGCTCTCATTTATTGGTAGTTGAGTGAAGTTTTTTGATGGGTAGTTTCTTATGTTGCATGGTTACGGATTAGGCACCTTATATCGGAAGTAGGCATTTTATACATTGGTTTATCTGCAATAAGTTATTGATTCCATATAATATTGGTTCCTTATATCAGCTAGAGGAAGTATTTACTCCCTGATGGAATTATATATCAGTTTCTAGTGGGTTGATCTTCTTGATCATATATTTGTCGATGCAGAAAGTAAAGACTGGCGTCGTAAAGAATACTTGTAATCCCGAGTGGAATGATGAGTTAACTCTTTCCATTAAGGATCCAAATGTTCCAATCCTCCTTGTACGTATCCCCTTCCCTTTAACTGACATTTTAACTTAACTGGTTGCGAATTTGTTCTGCCAAAAACTTGAAGGACATCATCTCATTTCATATTGCATCTTTAGCACTTTCAGTGTCTAGTTGTGAATGTGATTTTTCAATTAATTTCTTTTTAAGAAAATACTAATACTTACCAACAGCTCATTTAGATTACCAATTCTAACATTTCAGAGCTATTATTTTGGTGATTAAGGATAGACTGTTGATTGCCATGACAGAGCATTTTATAATGCTTCCATTCAATTTGCAGTTTTACTTGAATATTTTCTACTGGAGAAATTGCAAAAAACTGGAGGTCTTCAGGGTTTGGAATGGTGCGGTGACATTTGAACCATGAATTAAACTGCTCGTAACAACTCAAGAAAATTAAGAGAAAAATAAGCCGTTGGAACTTGTGAAACTGCATTCTATCGTAGGCTCTGGTCCGGTTTCAGGTTTCTAAGGCTACTCATTCGGCATAACAGAATTATAAGAATGCAAACATTCCAGACCATCATAGCTCTTTTTTTTTTTTTTTTTCCTATGGAAGAAGAATATAGTTTATAGAATAAAAGAAATACAAAGTCCATGAACAAAATAAGGCTTCAACAACAACAGAAAGCTAAGTAGCTTAGCAAAAAAAAAAAAAAAAAAACACAACAGAAAGCCAAGTTTGGGGGTAGAAGCATCAAGCATCTTCCATTATATATAGGTCATGGGTCTGTGACTGTCAAAGATTGCTCGTCTCTCTCTCTCTCTCTCTCACACACACACACACACACACACACACACACATTTATAACGTCAATCGGGAGAAGCGTAGTTGCCTATATAGTGAGAATTATAACACCATGACAGTGATGACACTATGTCAATTATGCGATAGTCTGCCATGACTAAACCAAGCCCAACAACCAAACCAGCTCAAGAAGGTGAAAAATAATCTCCCAGTGTTCAAGGTACCAACTGTGCTAGCCCAGCTGGTTGTGTGTGTTATTCTCACAGTTGACTTATAAGTTCTTTTAAAATATGCAAAACACCTATGCTAGTTGTAGAGACAAATCTCACTCCTCCTGATGATTTTCATAGGAAGTTTAGGTCTATAACTGGAAAATAAGAAGATTGATTTGAAGTTAATTGCATGAATGGGGGAAATAAGAGTCTTGTTTATGTGTGTGCAACTAAGTGGAACTATACTATACTGGCATATTTTGCTTTGAAACTAAATCTGTGACTTCAATATTGACCAAAACTTGAACCTTGGTCAACTTTGCTCAACTAAACTTTATACCAAACCATGCGGTGTAGATGATATCACAGTTAAGCATTTTTTTCATTTATGACACCCAAGCATGACATATCTCGGATTTTTTTTGGCCCATGCAAGGGCATCGTTCCATATTTAGGCAGATCATTTATGGCGCCATGGGTTTTGTGTCTTACTTTTTCATTTTGATCTTTGCAGACTGTGTATGATAAAGATACATTCACTGATGATGACAAAATGGGGGATGCGGAGATAGATATCAAACTATATCTGGAGTGCATGAAGAGGGAGTTGCAAAATCTCCCAACAGGTACTATTGTTGATAGAGTTCAACCAAATGGTGAAAATTGCCTCGGTAATGAAAGCTGCATAATCTGGAACAATGGCAAAATGGTCCAAGATATGTCTCTCAAATTAAGGAATGTCGAACATGGGGAAGTGGAAGTCCAAATTGAGTGGATTGGTCTTCCTGGTCGCTAAGTTTTCTTAAGTTGAGGTACGGTTTATACCTCTGTTCACAGGGTCTTTGAGAATTTTGATATGAATCTTCCATTCGAATGATGTGATATGACTCCTTAGTCCCTACACCTTATGAACTATAACCCAAAATAATGGTGTTGGAGGACGACGTCTGTTTTGCAAATGAATGGCATTTTCTTGAAATGGTTTGGTAGCAATTTTCAGCATCAGTTTTGCGGGGGAATTGTTCTTTTAGAGGATAGACGATCATAATTTCATCTCTCATTTTTTTAGTGGAATGTTTTTTGAGAATATGAAAGTATCTTTTCTTATTTATTTATTTATTTTAAATTTTTCAATGAGATCTTTTTCATACTATTCTTGAAAACAAGTTTGAAAACTGCACCCAAACAAATTATCTGAAATCTGATGGCGAATCAATGTCTGCAAGATGCAACCATACATGGGTGTTCTTTGTTTTAGATGATAGGGTCCGGACTCGTTCACATCTTTTGGGGTAATTTTCTTTTTCTTTTTTCTGTCCTGCTATTATAAATGATGTTGTATTAAAAGACCTTTGTCTGCCTATGGTCGCCCTGTTTCTTTCTTTTGAGTGAATTCTAGCTATGGCGATAAATCTGGGCTCCTGGCAGATGCCTTTCTAATATCTTAATTCATATGTTTTTTTTTTTGGTAAATGAATCATATTATAACCAACCCAAAATTGGAAGTACAACAGAAATGAAACTTGAACAACTTATACAAGCAAATCAAACTACCACCTATGCCAATAAACAAAGAGACTATACAAAACCACCCTTTTTAGGGCCCTTAACCAACAGTATTACTTCTGCTAATTGCTAGTACTCTGCTAGAAACTTTCCACTATCTGCAAAGCCCAACTTTCTCCAAAGTCAGTGGCAAGTTCCTCCATTTACTGACTCTTGATCTCACGTTGATCTCCACCTCTGAAAGCACACCTTGGACATCTTTGGGTTGTCTCACAAAGTCAATTTCTCTGAATAAAACAGAGTAAAAAAATAGTTGGTGCTGAGTTTCATCCTGTGAAAATAAAACACACCCAGCATCAACATTGAAAACCCATTTTCTTAGTCTATCCTTGATTTTTAGATTGAATAGAGATGAAAGGAGTAAGGTCAAATCACCAAAAACATCAAGTTCACAAAAAGATGGGGGGTGGAGTTTCTCTCTAAAAAAAAGGGGGGCTGATTTTTCATGAAGTGTCTACCCTAAACTGAGAGAAAAAGAGCTTGTATAATGAGCATTTTCATAGCCAACAAGATGTCCACTCAAAACATGACATTTGGCCACTTAAAGAGTTTGGCAGACGCATGTTGACGCTCCTACATGATTAAGACATGTGGCACAATGAAGGCTGTTCAAAAACACGCGTCTGCAGATGCGTGTAGATGCAGCAGCCAGCAAGCTGAAAGATGAATGCCTATACCAAAATCATGGGATTTTAAGCATGGATTAATGCACTAGCCTAAGGTTAAAACTTAAATCATGACATTTGAAAGCCCAAATTAAGAACCTAATTGCAAATGTTCAATGCATGATCCTAAAATGAACTAATGCACTAGATTAAGCCAAAACCATGCACAATAAAACTAGACATTTGAATGACCTAAATACGTAAATGTTGTGCATAATTATACCTTTCCGGATAGGCCTCAATATACTTGGTGCGGCATCAACTTTGACAATGAAGCTTGAAAGCACAAGAGAGGAGCATCTAGACTCAAACACTTGGAAATCTACGTCCCAAACCCCAATTGCCAAATAAGCAAATTATACTCCAAAAGTCTTGAGATAACCCGGAAAATGCCAACAAAACTAACATACTCTTTGAATTTAGGTTGAATTCCTATAAGGTAAGTGGTGGTGGTTGTACAGAGTCGCTTTGTTGTTTATATACTGTGTTTGCAACTTGTTTTTCTTTCTTTGAATTTATAACCGATCATTTGAGCTCATTCACGCCTTCTTTTTTTTCATATGTTGCCACATAAGTGATAATTATCAAATCGGTTGATGTTTCAGTAGAGGTTGGGGAAACAAAAGATTGCGATAAACTAAATTAAATTGTCTAATAGATTTTTGAGTTGTAAGGAATATGATGGCCAATGGGTGAACAAATTTATAATTGTGGAAGGTTATGATATTGGTTTTAATTATTAGTTGAATATGCAGTTTTAAGTGATGGAATTTGCTGTAGCTGTTAGGTAGTTTCAGGAAGTGAGCTTTTGAATTCTGGAAATAGGAACACAGTTGCTGGAAAATGAATTATGAAGTAGGCCATTGGTGGAATTGTGCGATTCAAGGGTAGAAAACTGATTTTATTTGTTGAAAATGTGATATGAAGTTCTAAAATAATAGTTCATTATTGTTTGGAAGGTAAAAATTTGGTGTTGTACTTGACTAAAATGGATTTAACTAATAGAATTTTGTGATCAAAATGGAGATCAGTTCTTGAATGAGTTTGAATTTGAAATGGCATTTAAGATGACTGTTCATGGATATATATCAAGCATTCATTCTTATGAGTATGTAGGTTTAATACTCACATGCGTGGATTTATACGTTCTATGTCAGAATTGGACGCGATGATATTGGCTGTGTTTGGTTAGATAGTTTAGTTTAGTTTTGATGATGTCAGCAGGTGTAATGAGTGGAGAGAGATAGAGAGAGAAATGAGAAAAATGATGATGTCATCAAAACTAAAACTAAAACTAAACTGGGAAACGAACAGGGCCATTGTGACTTCACATCACGTAGAGAGTGACTTTGTGACTTAACATCACGTAGAGAGTGACTTTGTGGTGGTATAATTTTACTGGGCCCTCATGGTGGCTGTACTTATTTACATTTGCTAAAGATTATCAAATTGTGTGTATCTTGTGGGGGTGGAAAATAGTAATAACCATGCTTGGCTTGGAGCTAATTACTATATAGCCTTAGTGGCCTGACCTTTGTGGCGTGATATATAGCCTTTGAGGCATGATATATATAGCCTTAGTGGCGGGATATATAGCCTTAATGACAGTAGCCTTTGTAGCGTGATATATAGCCGTGGCATGGCCTGTGTGGCGTAATATTGGTTTGGTGGCATGAAATTTAAGACTGTGTAGTGTAATATTTGCCTATGTGGCGTAATTTCTATTATGTAGAAAGTTAGCTTATGCGGTGTACTTGTTGCCAGGCGGCTTGAATTCTTGCCTCTTTGGGATGGGATTTTTGCATGTGGCATTGGCCGCCAAATATTGCTTGAATGTTTGAGAATTTTTTACCTATGTGGGCTTGGTTTTGGTGGCAGGTGGCTTAGCATTCATTGGTTTTCTTTTTGGTATGACAAGGTTTATCAGAGTGCTGGAGTGGGGAATTAATAACTTATTAAGCTACTAATCTTGTTATAAATTTCGCGGACAAAATATCTAAACGGGGGGATATTGTAATACCTAGGCTAAATCCTGTAATAAATTTCGTGGACGAAATTTTTAGAAAGGAGGGGATATTGTAATGCTGCAACCAAGCATCTTTAATACCTTCAGATGTGTAGCACTTTCACATGCTATTTTGTACAATAGACACAAGGGGACAAAAGCATGTAATTTTGACATTGTACCCCACGAGGAAGCAAGGCTAACAGAGAGAGGAGAGCTAAGCTAGAGCTGGCTTTATTTAATTCCTTTGCTTTGTGTGATTTCACTATGAGCAAATCAAGATTCACACATTATAAAATAGTAATACTCTTCATTTTTTTTTTCGAAAAAGAAAATAGGGTTGATACAAAATATAAATTCATGGGTTAAGTTTACTAATTTGTGTATTCTCACTAATGCAAAATTCTAGATCTACACACACCCATGCACACGTGCATAATATTAATATTACACAAACATAATGGGCTTGTTCGGTTAACAAGTTTAGTTTTGTATTGTTTAGTTTTGATGATGTAAGTAGGTGTAATAAGTGGAGAGAGAGAGAGAGAGAGAGAGAGAGAGATGAGGGAAATGATGATGTAAGTAAAACCAAAACATGACCAAAACTGTTAACCAAACATGGCCAATGCTTTCATAACAGTGCATAGAGGAAACAACACAACATTAGTAGATAATTTACCATAAGTACAAATTTAATTGCTCACCACACTCATATTACGTACACACATTCCATCTAAATGGTTACTCTAAACCACAGAAGTACAAAGCCATACAAAGCAAGCAAAGATCATGATCTATTTATTTATCTTCTTTTTACTAGAGTCTCCGAGGCTTTTGCACATCCTGACTAACACCCGAACCAGATCATGAACTCCGTTGGGCAAACATATATACTTATATGTAGAATTACTTGAGATGGTGAGTCTCAATATCTTTAGTGACCGTAATGCAGAAGTCCATGAGTGTGTTAGGATCTTCAACATCCCCACTTAACTTCTCATATTCAAAGGTCCATGTCACCAAGTTGTTTTCCCCTTTTGTATCCACATGAACTGTGATTACAAATGTCTTGTACAGCTGTAGGAGATCTCCTTCAACAACCTTGAATGTCACTGACTTCTTTTCCTCATCTATCGCTTCAACAATCACCTTGGCGGTCTTCTCCTTCCCATCTGTCGTATCACAAAAGAATGACACAATAGAAACTTCTTTAGTCAACCCTAAAGTTTTTGAGATTTGAGGGTTCCATTTCGAATGCTTGAGAGGATAACATCTTTTTCAATTTTAGTACAAGAAAGAATTACAGAAATACATCTATCTACGACTACGAACATCAAAAAAGTCAGTTTCTGTATTTATTGTCAGTACGTATGCAGCAATGGAACTTTAAGATGTTAAGGGCCCAACGTCATTGATAGATATAGTTGACTCTCTCATATTATTTACCTTGTATCTTTTTGAAAGTTTTGGTAATTTTAGTATAAATAACGTACTTTTGTGCATAATTAAAGAACTAATCGAGATATTTAAATACTTGTGAAAATATTCAGAATCTAAGAATGGTAGTACTATATCCTGTTAGCCAAATATAGTACAGTTTTCAAAGAAAGACAAATAATATGAGACGGTGAGCCTAATGGGGCAAAGAAAGTTTCGAACCAATGAGATTACCATCACATTTGACGCATTTTAATACATGAATTCACATATTTTCATGTATTTTTCACAAATACCCTCACATGCACTTTTCACTGATCTTAACACTTCATATAGAGATGTGATTTCATGGTGAATTCATCGGTCTAGATGAGATTTAAAAGTTTATGGCAAATTCATATAGATAAGTGATTTTCATACCATGAGTATAACTCCAGAAGATGACCGAGCCAACAGTCCCCCAATCTCCTGCGTGCAAATCGACATTTTGAATGTTACCAGGTGACATAGTTGATATATGATGGGGTCTGTATCGATAGATCTCATGGAACACATCTCCATCCGACTTGATCTCTACTTCTCTAACCATCTTTCCACTTTGGTCCATCTCTCTAGAGTAATTGGAGCAACACCCCAGAAATCCAGAAAGTATTTGCATACAATAGGGAAAATTATTGGAGAGGCTGCAGTGGTGAAGAATATACTTTGGCCTTGAGGCCTTTATATAGTGGAAAATTCTGAGTTGATTAAGATTTATAATAATAGTTTGTCATATGAATCATGCTTTTGCCATATGAAATATGAATCATGGATAATATTTTCTATTCTTTCTTTCTTCAATTTTTTTTTTCTTTTTGGAAAAACAAGATTCATGTAGCCGACCCCAATTAATCGAGACTTAATACTCAGTTTGATTTGGTTTGGTTTAGTAATAGTCTGCCATATGAATCATGCATGATTATAACTTTACAGATAAAAATTTTGCGAGTAGTTTGCACTTAGCAAGGCAAAGGCGGCTCCATGATCTTACTCAGCCTAGAGATAGAGAAAGAAATGAGGGAAATGATGATGTCATCAAAATCAAAACTAAAAATAAAACTAAATTGGGAAAAGAACAGGGCCCTCGTCTTTTGCACTACATAGTTGAACTTTGTTTGGTGTATGTGTTTGCGATAGCTATGGATACAGATTTGGATTTTTGTTTAAGATTCTAGATTTTAGATTTTAGATCTTAGTAAACAGATAAACATGTTAAAGAAATTTAAAATATAGGCATTAACACTTTGCATCAACTCTCTCACATGGAATATGTATGACTCACATACAAGTGGTAGGTCCCACATATGCTATGTGAGAGAGTTGGTGCAATTGTTATTACAATTGTTAGTGTCTGTAGCAAATTTAAACATTTTACGGCTATTAAATCATGATTAAGAGAAAAAAGTTAAAAAATCAGCTTTAATTCTATAAAACTTGAAAGCTAAAATCTTATCCGAAAAGCTTCAAAAGCTACCCAAACCCAGCTTTGAGATTTTTAAATTTTCCTCCATATTTTGAACTTTTGAAAATCTGTAGAATCAGAGAATTTGTTATCTAGAATTTTTGGTAAACGCTCCAAATTAATTTTGAAAAGCAAGATTTACAATTTTTTTTTTTTTTTTTTGTAAACACCAACACAATTGATTTTCTTTAAATAGAGGAAACTATCCATGTTTAGAGACTTTCGTTCGTTAAAATTATGATACTGAACAGTGGACCAGATTATCACATGATCCATGCCCTTTAATATTTTTTACTTGTTAGGTGCTACGATCAAATCACGACTTTGGAAATGGATAGATTTTCTATTAAAGAATTCAGAATTATTTTTCGGGTAAATAAAAAATTGAATTGCTGCATGGGGTATTTCAATTTGTTGGAAAATAGGCCTTCCTTGCTGGCCACACTGATTTTGATTAGTCCTACGAACACAGGGGTCGGGATTAGGATGTATTGGTGCAACGAACTGAATGAAAATTGGATATGATTTTTTATTCGCATGAATTACACATTGAGATCTATTATCAGTTTTGGGTTCAAATTTTCCAATCTTTATTTTTATTTTGGTAAAGAATCACATGAAGATCGTGGCAGGAGTTTTCTCGCAACTAACAATCCTATTTTGTACACCTATTTGGCCGAATATTTTTAGGCATTGTCTTTTTGGTAGTTTTTTCTTAACTTCCTAGTAGATTTTAGTGTAATTTTTTTATAAAATTGTAATAAATTTATAAAAATCTCCCGAAAAGTGGACTTTTGGATCTCTGTCATGAATTTTCTTCAATTTTGGTCTATATTATGATACTTTATTAATTCATCTCGTTGAGATTAACTATATGACATAAATTATACCCAAATCTAATACTAAAAATTAAGAAATTATAACCAAAACGACCATTAGACAAAGTCCTAAAAAGTAAGGCCGAATAGAAGATTTTTCAGCAAAGCTCATGTGAAGCTGTGCAATTATAGATACTGATCAAGCCTAATATTGCGAGTGGAAAATTACTGCAGTCAATATAGACCCGAACTGTAGCGGGCCATGGAGGTTAACAATTATTTATTAGAAAAAGTAAAAAGATAACAAAATTATTGAGTGCTGCTAGTGGTAGAAATAGAAAATTAATTTCAAAATTGGTAAAATGATAAGTGGGGGCTAGATCGTACAATTAATTCATTTTCTAATTGTTATAATTATTATAGGGAAAACTTTAAAAATGCCTCCAAGCTTTCACTGCAAAACTTTATAGGCCTCCAAAATTACAAAAATTTCAATTAGGCCTCCGAATTTTACACATTTTAATCAATTACACCCACGCCGTTACTTTCTGTCAATTTCCTAAAGGAAAATGCTGACGTAGCACTTTTGGAGGAAAATGCACTCGTATTGGAGGGTAATGAGAACACGTGACCCTCATTTGGCAAGAGAGAGGACGTAAATACACAATAAACATCCCAAAAAACACACTTCCCCATTTTTCACTCCTCCAAACCAAAAAAAATTCTTAACACGTCATTCGAATCACAAATATATGGTCGTTTAATCCTTCATTGATCATGAGGAAAATGAAAATGGGCTGGATGATACGAGAATCTGGTGGTGATCCTCCCACGTATGGTACGTCTCTTCAGGAAATGTTCCGTTTAGTTGTTTATTGACCCAATCTATTGATCAAGTAGTTTCTTCTCTTATCCATAGACATATTTTCTGCTTCAGGAAATGCTCCATTTAGATTATCAACCTATTCTATTTACTCCTTAGTTGCAGGATCCTACTATTGGGGTTTACTTCGGAAAAGGTAGTGAAATCAGAACACGGGCTTCCGCTATTGTATTTGTTGCTTTTATACGCTAATGGAAGGGATGGAAAGAGACAATGTCTGAAGAGAGAGGACATGGATATATACATACAGAGAAAAGAAAAGAATAAGAAGCAAGCAGAGAAATATTAAGAACATAGGTCATAGAGGGACATACAATGTTACAAAGAGAAACAAATAAAAGAGTGGTGTTTCTCTGTGGTTGTGGAATTGATTAGATTGCAAAGCAAGCTCTTGAATAGCGACCAAGTACGTGCGGCAAGGCGGTAGACTACCAAAGGATAGAAACAGTATCAACCTAGGTTGGATTTTTAATATGGGACAGAGAAAATGAAGAAGGGAAGTAGGATTTTAGGGTTATTTGGTGTGGGGTGGGTGTATATATAGAGATAAAATGAAGGAGGGAGTCAGCATTTTCCGTTAGGAAATTGACAGAAAGTAACGGCGTGGGTGTAATTGAGTAAAATGTGTGAAATTCGGAGGCCTAATTGAAATTTGCTTAAGTTTGGAGGCCTACGAAGCATTGCGGTGAAAGTTTGGAGGTTTTTTTTTGGAGTTTTCCCATTATTATAACAGTACTGGTTGGGATATCCATGCTTCATTCTTTATCG